>CM062254.1:16185929-17385929 GCA_031216405.1 Syzygium malaccense
TCTCACTTGCCCGAACAAGGTTGAAGAAAATGAAGAAAATCTACTGAATTTCTACACTCATTGCACTTACTTTGGTTTCTGGCAATAATCCAGATCGAAGTGAACAGCAAGCTTCAGATCATCGTCATCGGATGAGTTCATAGCTTCCAGCCGCTTCAAGTCAGTTGGAGAAGTTCCAGCAACCTCAATAAAGGAGTTTCGGATTTATCCTTCTTTCAATATCTCGTTGATGTGGTGTGGTATTGTTTGTATCCATGAATGTTTAGATGACAATTGAATTATGTTAAAGTTGCGCCTCCTTATGGATAGTTTCATGTTATGTTGATCAAGCATGTTTGGATGTATGGTCGGAATTGATGACCCCACCTTGGTCATGAGGCTTGGTCATGAGGGAACGATTCCCCTATCTAGGACCCACTTAGTTTCAACAGCAACCTTCCAAGGGCCTTCGTAGCCATACCGGCCGATGGTGAGGCGGCCCTCGCCCAGTTTGGCTGAGGGTGAGGCCTCCGATGACAGTCACCGTCAACACTCGCTAATCTTGAAAAAAAAAACGAAAAATAAGAAAGGAAATAAGAAAGGAAAATGAAATTAAATAAAATAACATTAAAAAATTCCACGTCGGATGGAAAATTAATTAAAAAAGCCACGTAGGACGATTTGCCGAAAGTGCCACTCAAGTTATCCTTTTTTTGCCGAAAGTGCCACTTAAGTGTGCACGTTTAAGTGGGGGGTCGTGGCGGTGGAATGGTGCGCTAGCCCCCCTCGAGGACTAGTTGGGCATCATCGCTGGTTTGAGCCCTAACTCGCCGGCCGCGCGGACACCTCGGTTATCAAAAAAAAAAGTGTGCGCCTTATGAAAGTTATGACACTCCTAGTATTCTTATCCCAATCTCTGAAGTTTGTCGGCATAACTTTTCTATCGACTTTGGGCAGTTCTAAGTCTATCCCATATTACGTTCACGGCTTCAATCGTGACTCATACTAATTTTGGTCCGATCAAATTCCATTCTCTTACTTCATCCCAACAGGGGTTCTACAGGCCTTTCGATATAATGCCTCAAATGGAGCCATATATACTTATCTTAAAACTATTATTATATGCGATCCATGACCATGTTTTTAGGTCTACGTACTTGATTCCTAACTAGCAATTCCCTAATTGTTAGTGTTCTCAAGAGTAATCAATTCTGAGTGAGATCTAATTAAAAGTGCATCAAAGATATATCATAAATCTCGAAAATAGGTTGAAATTCAGAATGTCATAGTATCACCTTAATTCTCTATATGATTTCTAGCTCCATTCTAAGTGTAGCTAATACACTGGAAAGATTATCTACCTCAAGTTTAAAATCAGATTCTGAATCTTCCTCAAGTAAACACCATTCCTTGACCATTAAACATGCCACCATCAAGGCAGACTTTTGACTAAGAGCATATATGCTACTTTATTTGCCTTCCCTAGACGGTATAGGATTTCGCAATTGTAATCCTTAAATAATTCCATCCATCACCTTTGTCTCATGTTTAATTCCTTTTGGGAGAACATGTACTTCAAACTTTTATGATCTATATAAATCTCAAACTTTCCTCCATATAAATAATGTCTCCAGATTTTTAATGCAAAGACAATTGCCGCCAATTCCAAATCATGTGTCGGATAATTCAACTTATACGGCTTTAATTGTCTCGATACATAAGCTATGACCTTCCCGTGTTGCATCATAACACATACAAGACCCTTGTGGGAAGCGTTACTATATACTACAAACCCTTCCGATGCAGATGGTATCGTCAGAATTGGAACCATAGTCAGCTTTCTTTTAAGTTCTTGAAAACTTTGTTCTCATTCCTCATTCCACTCAAACTTTGTGTTCTTCCTTGTCAGTTGAGTCAATGGCCAGCAAGACGTGAAAATCCTTTCACGAATCTTCAATAGTAGCCAGCAAGTCATAAGAAACTCTAAATTTCAATCATTTTTGTTGGTCTGGGCCAATGGACTACTTCAACCTTAGCTGGGTCTACTTCTATACCTTCTCCAGTTACTACATGACCTAGAAATACTATTCGATTTAACCAAAACTCACACTTATTAAATTTCGCATACAACTTATGCTCTCAAAGAGTTTGAAGTGTAGTACTTAGGTGTCATTCATGTTCTTCTGGTCCTTAAGAGTACATCAGGATATTATCGATGAAGACTATTATAAATTCATCCAATAATGGTTTGAACACTCTTTTCCTTAAATCCATAAATGCTACTGGCGCATTAGTTAAACCGATAGACATAACCAAGAACTAATGAGTGCTAAAGTGACAAAAAAAACCTCATCCTAAAGAGATAGGGGATGTTCATAATGATTACATAGATTAAAATGATGAAAGGCAATCGTTTCACTATCCCAAATATATGATTATACCTTACAAACCAAAATTGAGCTTAAACAGTAAAGAAGTTTTTCAAAACAACCCTATTAAAAACCACCCCACGTTAGAGCAAACTAGAAGGTTTGTGGTCGACATTTGTGGAGAAAAGGATCAAGAAAGATTTTACTACGTACATTTATATCAATCTTTCTGTGATAACTTTAGATGAAGTCATATGGAAGCTTGCAACATCACAAGAGGAAGAAGAGCATTTCATTTCTTATCCCCAAATACATTACCTTTTGCAAAATCCAATTGAGCATGAATATTCATTTCAGAATCCTAAATTGGTGATCATCTCTTCACACTAGAGCATGAACATATGATCCACTTTGGATAATATAACATTCTGAAATTTGACCCACTTGGGATATATGAAATCGATGATTTATGGATGTGCATGTAGTTAGATCTCGCCCGGAATTGATCATTCCTGGGATATTAACCGTTTGGAAAATGCTAATTAGGGATTTAAATTCGCGCGACCAAAGAAACTCGATTTTGAATCGATTTTCGACCATAAAAATTATCGTGGTGACATTTTGAGTCAATGTACGCCGATCCAAGGATAGTTAGGGATCAATTCGCCACTGTCATATTAGTGGATTGCGGGTGATTCCACTTGACCACGAGATGAACTGACAAATGACCCTAAATCTATACTAAACGATCGCGCCCATCGAAACTAGCTATTGATCCTCGCGATTAAGTGACAACCGTGGTCATCACGACTTGAGTGAATTTGAACGTGGCTTGATTCAGTATCGGCTACGGGTCAAATGTGCGAATTTCCCCAAAATTATGAATGTCACGACCAAGATTGGGTCATTAATTAACGACCAAGATTGGGTCTCGAAAATTATGAATGTCACGACAGGATATTTGGATGACATTGTTATTGGCTTAGTCAGCCTTAGATTTGTCCGGATTCTTCAAAAAATTCGAATTCTGGCGAGAAATGAAAAATGACCATTTTACCCCTGGGATTTTGTTAAGGCCAAGTATAATGTGAGAGGGGCATTTTGGTCATTTCACACCTACTTTAGAAATAAAAATTTTTGGACAATTTTGTCATTTGAAAGTGACAATTTTTAGCGGCCGATGACGTTTTTGGTGTGGCCAACCTTGGGGCCACCCCTTTTTGTAAAAAAATGGATTTCGGTTCAGGATCGGAAAAATGTCCATTTTGCCGTTATGCACCACGAACGAATTTTGAAGACTGGATAAATTGAGAGGACTGATAATTATCCTATATGGCCGAAAATAGGAGGAAAAGAATGCTCCCCTCCTCCCATGGTCAATTACCTTTTTGCCCTTGAATTATTGGATAAGATTGAACGTGGACCGTTAGATTTGGATAAGATCGAATCTTGGCCTTTGGATTGGTGGGGGTAGTTAGAGGGGTAGCTTGGTAATTTTTGGTGGGATTCTAGACACCAATTATTAGGGGCACCATATAAATATTTATTTCTCTCTCTCTTAAACCCCCTACCGACCTGAGCTCTGTCTGTCTCTCTCTCTCTCCCTCCCCGTGCGTGAGCTAGCTTGGCCGGCCAATAGCTTGCTAGCCGCCTGGTCATTGCCATCTACCGCCGCTGCTTCTTCCTTCCCGGCCACGCCACCACCGTCCGCCGTTCCTTTCTCTCTCTCCTTACTCTCTCTCTCTCTCTCTCTCTCTCTCTCTCTCTATCTCGCCTGTCTTGTTCAACCTAGCCGCCACCGAGCCACCCTTGACCATCCTCCCTTGGCCCATACGTCTCCATTGCTGCCTCAAGCCGCCCTATCGCCGCCTGCCAGCTCCCTGTCCATGGTGTTGCCGCTGTTCGTCCACTTAGCCGTCGGTGTTGCTGCTCGGCTGCTGTTGCTGGTCCGACTTCTTGTTATCACTCTTTTTTTTAAAGTAAGTGACTTTCCTAAATGTTGCCTAGGACCTCGGGTATTGTTGGATGTGTTTAGGACTCGGTTTGGGTAAATTAGGGGCTGTTTAAGGCATGTGAAAGGGGCTGAATATTAAATTATTGTGGACTGACTTGGTCATTGAAAATGCGTGGTTTAGTAGGCTTGGATAGGGCTGTGGTGATGCGGAACGACTAGAGTGGAATTATATGTTTGATTGGTAGGATTATGCCGTGAATGAGCTCGTACATATGATTATGTGGCTTGTGGTTGTTGGCTGATTTCTAAGTGAATGTTGGACTGAATATGGAGTGGCCGTGTGCCATGTGTGTGACTATGAGAGTGTGGCGAGGTGACCGTGCAATGAGGTCACATGCCAAGTATGTATGGACGTACAATGTGCTCGCTTGATAAGGATATACATTTGCAAAATGAATGTGTGGCGTGAGATTGTGTGGTCGTATGATTATGTGTGGCTACGTGGTACATGTGGTACGATGGTACGAGAGGATTGGAATGACCGGAAAAGTGATATCATGAGGCGTGTTCGTTTACACGGGGTAGGTTCCGTCCTGAGGTGTGTTATGCAGGATGATGCCGTCCCTAATAAGGTGACGATGCTCGGCCCGACGGGGTGACGATACCTCATAAGGTCAAAAGACAGTTAGCCTAATGCATTTTACACGGGCGCGGTAGTGATGGAAAGGTGGGAATGAGCTGGACTTGGCTTGACGTGCGAGATTTATGAAAGTTGATGCATGGTGTGAGTTAGTGTGCGAGTGTGGTTTGCCTCGCGTGACATAGTGTTTGATGAGTAAGGGCACGAATGGATTGGTTGTATTATTATCTGATATAGAGGGATGTGCATGATGGATCCCAGGTAAGATCGCATGTGATTGTTAGCGTGATTGGTTGTTGTGTCATGCGTGTTTTGTCTGGCGGTACGTGAGAGCCTATGTGGGGTTTGGGGTTGTGCACTTATTGAGATTCGTCTCATAGTTATATAACCATAATTTCAAACCCCCAGCCATGAACCCAGGAGGCCCGCCTCCTTATTTTGGGATCCCTAGGCATGTGAATAATCAGGAGGTGGAGTACCCTTTAGGAGGCGACCGAGCTTTTGTCAGATATTCGAGCACAGTTTGGGTTGACGAGGGTGGATTATACTGGAAACCCTATTGGTATATAGCGTGGACCTATCGAGACAGCTTAGAGGAGATAGGTCCGTTGAGAAGCTTTGACATCCCCTACTATAAAGTCGGTGAGTGGGATCCTTTGGCAATCATTCCTCCCGATGGCGAGATCGTGGATCCCGAGGAGCCAAAAGAGAAGCCATTCACAGTACCCCAGTGGAGCCGCTGGCTGTGCAACCGTTGCAGGCGATCGCTCCATACCACGATCCGTGTAATCCTCCGGAGTACGAGCCAGAGGACTTAGCAGAAGTAGAAGAGGAGGATGATCCTTAGGACTCACCGGGTGATTTAGGGATTGTATAAAATAGGTCTGACTAGTCACTTTTTAGTAGATAGGTCAACCTGTAGTCAAGCTGAGTTAACCTAACCACCCGATCCTTTTTGTTGTATTGGTGGTGTTTTGGATGCTCGTCTTGCTAAACTTGTATGTATTGATGTTTGTATGCTCAGTTCATTGGCAATATATAAAAGTTAATGTTGTTAGTTCATTGTCTCTCCTGATGCTCTACCCCACCGTCATCTTGATAGTACGGGTGTTTTTATATTCGTTTTCGCATGTGCTTTTGATCGTTTGGGTCGGTGATGTTTTTCCTGGGACGTCGCATTAATTCGACCAAGCAGGGATATCGCGAGTTCGATTGGGTTCGGGGCGTGACATCCCCATTCGATTTGGTATCAGAGCAAGGTTAGCTCGATACCGGTAAGGTCGAGACCTAAAGTGATAAGGAGCGATGACTTCGGGGTAGTCAGTTAGGGAGCCCTTCATAGAATGCATGTTTATGTGGATTGTGAATGTCCTGTAAGCATGCGCCTATAATTGCTGAGTGGTTTATTGCGGTTGTAATGTTTATTGAGATGAAGGTGTGGCAAGACTTGAGGTGAGTACGAGAACCCTGTTGGTTGCTTGGTGATGTTGGTTGGATGTTGCTTGATTGGTTTGATGGTTGGTTGTTGGTTGTTGAGTGTTGGTTGTCAAATTTTGTACCTAGGGCTTGGACTAGTATAGTTGACCTAGGTCTCCAATTCATATATGGAATTATAGCAGGTAGAAGGGTAGCGTGAGCCCGTGAGAATGAGTAGGAGAAGTGTAGGAACGGGAGGCTCATCGAGCTCTTAGATTCCGATCATGGAAGATCCGCATATGGAAGGAGTTCTCAGGGTGTTAAAGGGGATTGGGAATTTGATGGATAGGCAAGCTCAAGAGCAAGCTTATGCAACCGCCTAAGCTACTGAGGCCTCAGCTACTTTAGTTAATGAGAATGCTGGTAATGGAAATGGAAATCGACAGATGCATCAGTTGGTTGAACAATTTCTGAAGCTGAAACCATTAAAGTTTGAAGGAGTAAGGGACCCAGAGACTGCTTCTAAATGGGTCGAGGAATTAGAAAAGGCCTTTGCTTTATTAGGGTGTACTGAAGCAGAGAAAGTGACACTAGCAGTATACTAGCTACAGGGTAATGCGAATGATTAGTGAAAAGCCACATAAGGCCGAGTGTTTCCTGCGAGCGTGGATCAGAATTGGACGGCCTTTGTTCGGGCCTTTAATGAGAAGTATTTCTCGGTAAGTGCCCGAGAAAGGAAAATGACGGCTTTCCTTAGACTGCAATAGAACTAGATGACTGTGGATTAATATGAGGCAGAATTTGCCAGGCTATCTAAATTTATGCCGAGAATGGTAGACCATCCTGAGGACAAGGCGCGAAGGTTTGAGGATGGATTGAGGGCTGACATTCGCTGTGACATCGTAAAATTGGCCTATTTGAGATTTATAAAATGCTTGGTTTTAGGAACATACTTGTAGTTAGTTCTCGCTCGGAACTGATCATTCATGGGATACTAACCATTAGGGAAAGGCTAATTAGGGTTTTTAATTTGTGCGACTAAAGAAAATTTGATCGTGAGTTGAATTTCGATCATAGAATCGTCGAGGTGACATTTTGAGCCAACGTAGGCTAATCTTAGGATAGTTATGGGCCGACTCGACACTGTCATATGAGTGAATCACGAATGATTCCGTTTGACCACGAAATGAATTGACGAAGGATCCAGAACCTATACCAAACGATCATGCCCGACGGAACTATTGATCGAACCTCGCGATTACATGACAACCGAAGTCTTCACGAACTGAATGAACTTGCACGTGACTCGATTTATTATCAGTCACAGGTCGAATATGCGAATTTCCCTAAAAGCCACCCGTTAGTTCGAGAAACGCTTGAGTTACGTTAAATAAAATTCAATTATTAAGTAGAGGTCAAATTGGGCATTGAAAAATTAGGAAGTCACGACGGGACATTAGGATGACTTTGTGGATGGAACGTACAGCTTTGGATTTTCCCGAATCCTTCATAAAAATTCAAATTCGACAAGAAAATAGAAAAGTGACCATTTTACCCTTGGAGGTTTATAAAGGGCAAGTGTTAAAGAGGAAGGGCATTTTGGTTATTTTGCCATAATTTTTGAGTTGGACAATTTTGCCCTTGGAATTTTATGAAATTCCCAAATTGCCCTTGGATATTTTGAAAAAGATTCAATTCGAACCGTTGATTTTAAGATAAGATCGAATCTTGGCCATCGATTGGATTTGTGAGAGAAGGGCAAGATGATAATTTGCCAAAAAAGGGGCTCAATTATTGGATTTAAGTCCAATTTCGTCTCTCTCTCTCCTCATTCCTTTCCCCTCCCCTACATCTCACTCTCTCTCCTCTCCCCCTCTCTCACCGAGAGCTCTCTCTCTCCCTCTTGGCTGCCATTCACCGCGCCACCACCGTTCCCCTCACCCTCTCGGTTCCCTCTCTCTCTCCCTCTCTCGTGACCGTGAACCGCGGCAAGGAAGCTGCTGCTGACCGCCTGCCGTCCAGGCCACCGTTGCCGTTGCCGTTGCCGTCGCCGAGCCGCCGCTCGCTGCCGCCACCGAGCCACTCGCCACCGCTCACCGTTGACTGCCGCCCCTTCCCGCTCTAGCCGCGTCAGTCTAGAGTTCGGGTAAGTCACACCCTAAACTCTATTTAGGACTTCGGGTATCGACGGACAAAACTAGGGGTGGAATCGGGTTTAATTAGACGCAGTTTTGACGAAATTTGGGGCTTTTTATGGATTAATTGTGTGGACTAATTTAGGGGCTGGTATTAACCGAATTTGAGGATGAAATTGTGAAGTTTTGGGGCTGAATTGATGTCGAGTTCATTGCTGGAAATTGGGATTTGTAGTGACGAGCCTAAGGTTTGATTCAAGGGCGATTGGTGTTGGTTTAGTGCGTGGTATGGTGGCTGAATTGTGATGCTCGTTATGGCTTGAATTGAGTGTGGAAAGACTGAAATTGTGCACGTGTATGTGGCTGTGATTGTGGGCTCGTGAGTGGCCATATATGTTTGTTGAGTAGGGGATTGAATGACTAAACTTTGTATTGTTATGTGCACGCTTGGGCCTAATTGAATTAATTGTCAATTGGCCGTGTTGAATGCTTATTGATAATGAGAAATGTATGTGAATTGGTGCGTGCACGGGCCACGTGTGATTGGCCAATTTATTGGCAAGTAAGTGTTGAGCATGTGAATGAGCGAGAAATCGTGCGTGATGTGGTATGTGTGATTGTGGAAATCCCCGAGGCGGTACCACTATGCGGAGGTAGTTATCCGTCTTGAGGCGATACGACAACGCGGGACGATGCCCGGTATTATCGGAGGACGGCCAACCTGAGGCGGTACCATTACGCGGGTTATGTTATAGGTGGTAAGTGTTGAGCCTGAGGCGGTACCACTAAGCGGGCAAGATACATGGCCTGAGGCGGTATCACTACGCTGGTTAAGAAGTGTTGTGAATATAGCCAACCTAAGATAGCCAACCTAAGGCGGTATCATTACGCGGGTTGTGCACTAGGTGACGGATGTTGAGCCTGAGGCGTTATCACTATGCGGGCAAGATATATGGCCTGAGGCGGTACCATTACGTGGGCCGAGAAGTGTTGTGAATATGAGATGGACGCAGTGAACCTGAGGCGGTATCATTACGCGGGTCACTGGCGAGTTGGGTAGAAAGATGTGATGAGTCGGGAATGAGTGCGTGGAATGAAATTAAAATGTGCATGTGATTGGAAATTATACTACTGTGGCTAACATGTAGGTTGCACGCAGAAAAAGCCTAGGTAAGTATAAATTATGTGCCTACAATGTGATGATTGAGTGTGATTATTTGTCGTGATTGTCTGGAGGTATGTGATAGCCTAGGTGGGGTTTAGAGTGTGTGCTTATTGAGATGTAATCTCATGGTTATTTCAACTAAAAATTTCAGAACCTCGGCCTAAGCGATGAATCCTCCATCGCCGCTATCGAAGCGTTTTGGAGTACCAATGCACACCGACCACAGTATTGTAGAGTATCCTATAGATGAGAATATGACTTGGGTTAAGCATACGACGATAGTTTGGGTAGACATAGGACTACCTCTCTGGCAGTCCCATACCTACACTGCGTGGTTCTTTCGAGACGGGGTAGATGAGTTCAGTCCCGTCCGAGGATTTGATGTCCCCTTTGATGGAGTTAGGGATTGGGACCCATCTACTATAGCTCCGCCCGACGGCGAGATGACTAGTTTAGATACTAATCTGGCGCAGTGTGGACTGCAGCAAGTGCCTGTAGCACCTGAGCCTTCGAGGGCCAAGCACAAACCAGAACCTGAAGAATCGCAAGCGAGGTACGATCCGATGGACGTAGATCTCGAGGTGATCCCAGAGGAAGAACCAGAAGAGGAAGAACTGGAGGCAGAACCTGAGGATGAGCCTGCTGAGCCTCAAGAAGAACTAGAGTGTATACCACCGTATGAGCAGTGGATTGACCCCGAATTTGTGCCAGAGGACGAGTCTGATGAGGAGCCGGTCGAAGAGAAGCAGGACAAGGCTTTAGCGAAATCGAGTGATATAGACCACCCGATCGAGATTGAGGTTGAGCCAGAGTCTTCAGAAGAGCAGACAGTCCAGGGGAACTTAGACTCGAGCGCCGAAGAATCAGACTCGAAATGGATGCCAAGTAGAGGGCGTAGGGGTTAGAGTAGGGGTTAGGAATAAGCTTTTTGGAGTATACATTTTTTGATGATAGAATACCCAGGTTATCGATCCTTTTGGTTATCGATGGTTTATAGTTTGGTGTGCATATGTATATGGTGGTTTGTAAATTATGAATAATATATAAGTTTGGATGACGAATGAATATGTTTATTCTCCCTTGTTTACCCTAGTTATTATTGTCTGAGTATTTGATGGCTTTCGCCGACATTTTAAATCTCTGATAAGTTTGATTGGGTTGGCGATACCCTGGGATGTCGCATCATTCGACCAGAGAAGTAGGTCTCGTGCTCGATGAGGTTCGGGGCGTGACATTTGCAGTCAAATGATACTGGTGAATTTGAGAATTTATGAGGAATTATATGAGAGGGCTCAAGCTATTGAGCAGGATATGATAGATAGAACTGCTGCGTCTGGATCACGATATACCTCAGCCAAGGACAATCGTCAGTAGGGAAAAAAGCAAATGATGGGAAATCATCGTTTTGTTCCTCCGGCAGGGAGGAATATTGGGAAATCGTCACATCAATCTAATTTGGCTTGTAGACGTTATGGGAGACATCATGGGAGTGGTCCCTGTCCAAGCATAACTGGGGCATGCTTTGGGTGTGGTGGAATGGGACATCACATAAGGAATTGCTCGAATCAGAAGGGTCGATCATCTCCATAATTGCAGTCACCTCGGATTGGGAATCCGACTAGTATAGCCCCGCCGGCTAATCAGAACAGGCCGCTAGCACAAGGACATATGTACACTATGGTGCCAAAGGAAATCAAGAATGCGCCAGGCATAATCACAGGTATGGTTTCTCTATGTAATTATGTTTCATATGCTTTATTTGATCTGGGGGCGCCGCACTCGTTTGTGTCTGCTCAATTTGTTGAATTGGTTGGATTGAAACCCATTTTATTAGAAGTGCAATTATGTGTGACTACACCATTGATGGATAAGATATGCACATCGTTAGGATGGCCAGACTGTAAAATAGTAATTGGTGGTGTAGAAAGCAGAATAGATTCGGCTGTGTTAATCATGTATGATTTCGATGTGATTGTGGGCATGGATTGGTTAGTCAAACAAAATGCTGTAATGGATTGTAGTAGCAGGGTGATTTAATTTAGTCTGGCTTGACACCCTAGATTTGAGTTTGTAGGGAGTCGAGGAGGAATCTCGATCCCTTGGGTTTCATAAGTAGAAGTAACCAAATTATTGGATGAGGGGTGTTACGGTTACTGAGCAAGTGTAGTTGATTTGACAGCAGAAGAAGTGCGGCTAGAGGATATAGCCGTGGTGTACAATTTTCCTAATGTTTTTCATTAGGAATTACCGGGATTGCCACCGGAAAGAGAAGTAGAGTTTGTTATCGAGTTGGCCCCCGGAACCGGGCCAATCTCAAAGCCGCCTTATAGGATGTCGTTGTCAGAATTAAAAGAATTAGAAGTTCAGATGTAGGAACTGTTGGATAAGGGTTTTATTTGATCGAGTGCGTCTCCATGGGGAGCGCTAGTTTTGTTCGTAAGAAAGAAGGATGGGTCGTTGAGACTGTGTATTGATTACCGCCAGCTGAATCAAGTGACAATTAAGAATAAGTATTCTATCGACGATCTGTTTGATCAATTACAAGGAGCTTCAGTATTTTCTAAGATTGACTTAAGGATGGGGTATCACCAGTTGAGAATCAAAAAGGAGGATATACCAAAGACGGCATTCAGGATGAGGTATGGACACTACGAGTTCACGGTAATACCGTTTGGGCTGACTAATGCCCCTGCTGCTTTCATGGACTTAATGAATAGGGTATTCAAAGAATTCTTGAATCAGTTCATCATTGTTTTCATAGATGATATTTTAGTATATTGAAAGAGTCTCGAGGAACATGAAGTACACTTGGAAAAGGTTCTATGAACGTTAAGGGAGCATGCACTGTATGCTAAGTTTAGCAAGTGCGAGTTTTGGCTTAATCAGGATTGAATGGGAAGTGTAAACCAAAATTAAGGCATTACAGTCTACAGACCCCGAGATTCAGAAGATTCTAGAAATGGATAGTACTAAAAGGAAACCGGACTTCCAAGTATCCAAGGATGGAATTCTAAAATTTCGAGGACGTTTGTGCGTGCCCGACGATTTGGAACTTAAGGAAGAGATCTTATCGGAGGCTTACATGAGCAATTATAGTATTCACCCCAAGCAGCACGAAAATATATCAAAACCTTCGACAACATTATTGGTGGAATGGAATGAAGGTGGATGCAGCTAAGCATATGGCCAATTGTTTGACGTGTCAGCAGGTAAAGACACAACATTATAAACTTGGTAGAGTGTTGCAACTGTTAGAAATCCTAGAATGGAAATGTGAGCATATTATGATGGATTTTGTAACGGGATTGCTCACAAGTCAGAGGGGACACGGCTCTATTTGGGTGATAGTGGACAGGCTGATTAAGTCAGTACACTTCCTGGCAGTGCGAAAGGACTTCGAGCTAGAAAGGTATGCAGAATTGTATGTTTGGCAGATAGTCCATCTTCATGGAGTACCGGTATCGATCACTTCGGATCGTGATCCCCGATTTATTGCTGCTTTTTGGAGAAGTCTTCAGACTGCTATGGGAACAAAGTTGCAGTTCAGTACAGCCTATCATCCGTAAACAGATGGTCAGTCTGAAAGGACCATTCAAACTTTAAAGGATATGTTGAGAGCATGTGTATTAGATTTTCAAGGTAAGTGAGAAGAACAATTGCATTTGATTGAATTTGCCTATAATAACAGCTTTTAGCAAAGCATTGGCATGGCACCGTTTGAAGCACTTTATGGTAAAGCGTGTAGGATACCGTTGTGTTGGGATAAAGTGGGGGAAAGAAGTGTAATGGGTCCGGAGTTAGTTCAACAGTCAGTGGAAACGGTAAGAATTATCCGGGAGAGGCTAAAGACAGTATAGAGCCGTTAGAAAAGTTATGCGGATCGAAGGCATAGACTGCTAGAATTTCAGATTGGCGATCACGTTTTCCTTAAAATTTCACCGATGAGAGGACTGTCTTGGTTTGGTAAGAAAGGAAAACTGAGTCCAAGGTATATAGGCCCATTCGAGATTTTAGAGAGGATTGGAATGTTGGCCTATTGTCTCGCCTTGCCGCCGAATTTGTCACAAGTTCATAATGTTTTCTACATGTCAATGTTAAGGAATTACGAATCGGATCCGACTCACGTGCTGAATCATGAAGTAATAGACGTGGATGACAGGGTATTGTATGTGGAGAGACCAGTACGAATTGAGGACAGGAAGGAGTAGGTTTTGAGGAATAAGATGGTCCCATTAGTCAAAGTTGTTTGGGAGCATTACAGGATAGAAGGTGCCACTTGGAAAAATGAAGAAATAATGAAACGTTATCACCCCCATTTGTTTGGATAGCTGGGTATAGTTGTAAATTTCGAGGACGAAATTCTTATTAGGGGGGAAGAGTTGTAACATTATGAATTTTCGATCCTTTTCCCGGGATTTATGAAATGAATATTTTGGCTAATGCACTTATAGTGAGATCTCACCCGGAACTGCGCATTCTCGGGATATTAACCTTAGGGGTAAGGCCATCATGAGATTGAGTTCGCCCGACCAAAGAACTCGACCTTGGTTCGACCTTCGACCATAAGGATTGGCGAGAGGATGTTTTGGGCCAACAGAGACCGATCTATTTGATTGATCGTGTCCGAAGGGAACTAGCGACAGACCCACGCCATTACATGACAATCGAAGTTGCCTTAGCTCGAGCAAACTTAAACGTGACTTGACTTAATGTCGGTCACGGGTCGAGAGCGCGTAATCCAAAAGGGCCATCCATTAGTAAGAGATAAGTTAAAGTCACAATTGTTGATTTTAAGCATTTCTTGAAATCCGGGCCTGGAAATCGAGAATTTGAAAGTGACAATTTTTAGTGGCCGATGACGTTTTTGGCGTGGCCAACCTTGAGGCCACCCGTTTTTATAAAAAAATGGATTTCGGTTCGGGATCGGAAAAATGATCGTTTTGCCCTTATGCACCGCGAACGAATTTTAAAGACTGGATAAATTGAGAGGACTGATAATCATCCTGTATGGCAAAAAATAGGAGGACAAGAATGCCCGTCTCCTCCCATGGTCAATTATCTTTTTGCCCTTGAATTATTGGATAAGATCGAATCTTGGCCTTTGGATTGGTAGGGTAGTTAGAGGGGTAGTTTGGTAATTTCTGGTGGGGTTCTAGACACCAATTATTGGAAGCACCATATAAATATTTATTTCTCTCTCTCTCTTAAACCCCCCACCGACCGGAGCTCTCTCTCTCTCTCTCTCTCTCTCTCTCTCTCTCTCTCTCTCTCCTCGTGCGTGAGCCAGCTTGGTCGACCACCAGCTTGCCAGCCGCCTGGTCGCTGCCCCTCCCGCCGTCCACTGCCACTGCTTCTTCCTTCCCGGCCGCGCCACCACCGTCCGCCGTTCCTCTCTCTCTCTTTGTCTCGCCTGTCCTATTCAGTCCAGCCACCACCGAGCCACCCCTAACTATCCTCCCCTGGCCCATACGTCCCCATTGCTGCCCCCAGCTGCCCTATCGCCGCCTGCCAGCCGCTCGTCTATGGTGTTGATGCCGTTTGCCTGCCTGGCCATCGACACCGCTGCTCGACTGCTGCTACTGGTCCGACTATTCCGGCCATCTGACCAGCTTGTTATCACTCTTTTTTTTTTAAAGTAAGTGACTTTCCTAAATCTTATCTAGGACCTCGGGTATTGTTGGATGTGTTTAGGACTCGATCTGGGTAAATTAGGGGCTATTTAAGGCATATGAAGGGGTTGAATATTAGATTGTTGTGGACTGACTTGGTGATTGAAAATGCGTGGTTTAGTAGGCTCGGATAGGGCTGTGGTGATGTGGAACGACTAGAGTGGAATTGTATGTATGATTGGTAGGATTATGCCATGAATGAGCTCGTACATGTGATTGTGTGGCTTGTGGTTGTTGGTTGATTTCTGAGTGAATGTTGGACCGAATATGGAGTGGCCGTGTGCCATGTGTGTGACTGTGGGAGTGTAGCGACGTGACCGTGCAATGAGGTCGCATGCTAAGTATGTGTGGACGTACAATGTGCTCACTTGATGAGGAAAAACATTTGCAAAATGTATGTGTGTCGTGAGATTGTGTGGTCGTATGATTATGTGTGGCTACGTGGTACATGTGGTATGATGGTACTAGAGGATTGGAATGACCGGAAAAGTGATATCCTGAGACGTGTTCATTTACGCGGGGTAGGTTCTGTCCTGAGGTGTGTTACGCGGGACGATACCGTCCCTGACGAGGTGACGATGCCCGGCCTGACGGGGTGACGATGCCTCATGAGGTCAGAAGACCGTTAGCCTGATGTGTTTTATGCAGGAGCGGTAGTGATGGAAAGTTGGGAATGAGCTGGACTTGGCTTGACGTGCGAGATTTGTGAAAGTTATCGCATGGTGTGAATTAGTGTGCTAGTGTGATTTGCCTCGCGTGACATAGTGTTTGATGAGTAAGGGCTTGAATGGATTGGCTGTATTATTATCTAACATGCAGGAATGTGCATGATGGATCCCAGGTAGGATCGCATGTGATTGTTAGCATGATTGGTTATTGTGTCATGCATGTTTCATCTGGCGGTACGTGAGAGCCTATGTGGGGTTTGGGGTTGTGCACTTATTGAGATTCGTCTCATAGTTGTATAACCATAATTTCAGACCCCCAGCCATGAACGTAGGAGGCCCGCCTCCTCGTTTTGGGATCCCTAGGCATGTGGATAATCAGGAGGTGGAGTACCCTTTAGGAGGCGACCGAGTTTTTGTCAGATATTCGAGCACTGTTTGGGTTGACGAGGGCGGCTTATACTGGAAGCCTTATTGGTACATAGTGTGGACCTATCGAGATGGCTTAGAGGAGACAGGTCCATTGAGAAGCTTTGACATCCCTTTCTATAACGTCGATGAGTGGGATCCTTCAGCGATTATTCCTCCCGATGGCAAGATCGTGGATCTCGAGGAGCCAGAAGAGAAGCCATTCACAGTACCCCCAGTGGAGCCGCTGGCTGTGCAACCGTAGCAGGCGGTCCCTCCATACCACGATCTGCATAATCCTCTGGAGAACGAGCCAGAGGACTTAGCAGAAGTAGAAGAGGAGGATGATCCTTAGGACTCACTGGAGTGATTTAGGAATTGCATAGAATAGGTCTGACCAGTCACTTTTTGGTAGATAGGTCGATCTATAGTGAAGCTAAGTTAACCCAACCACCCGATCCTTTTTGTTGTATCAGTGGTGTTTTGGATGCTCGTCTTGCTAAGCTTGTATGTATCGATGTTTGTATGCTCAATTCAATGGCAATGTATAAAAGGTTAATGCTGTTAGTTCATTGTCTATCCTAATGCTCTACCCCACCGTTATCTTGATAGTACGGGTGTTTTTATATTTGTTTCTGCATGTGCTTCTGATCGTTTGGGTCGGCGATGTTTTTCCTGGGACGTCGCATTAATTCGACTAAGCAGGGATGTCGCCAGTCCGATGGGATTTGGGGTGTGACAACCACTTAGGAGTTTGGCTAATGGATTGTTAAGTCTAGACCTAACTCGGGCTCTCTCAAGCCCTTACCAATTCGCAACTTAATGTTTAAATTCTTAACATGCAAATCGTTTCAATTGGGAGTCGCTACTAATATATTTTTTAGTGGGTTGATTAGAAACCCAAGTAAAGTATCGGGAGAATTACTTCACTCCTACGAATCAAAGATTATGGACTCGGGGACTTGGTTATACTAGATTACTCTAATGCCCTTTCGGTACCTTTCTCTTTTATTTAAAAAATATTTAGCAGGCAACTTGAATTCATTTTAAACCTATTCACTAATATGAGAGGTGATCATGCGGGTACGCAACCATTAATAAAACACCCAATAAAGCAAAGCAATAAATAAATAGCAAGGATGGATAGAAAATACTTACCTTAGAGCAACGAAAGCATCTGCAACGTTAATTAGAAAATCACATCAACAACCCTAATATGATTTCTAATTAACACGCAATTTCACTCACATTTTTTAGGAGTTTTCGCTTATTTAATGAAAAAACTAAACTATATGCAATGCATAATGCTAGTCTAATACGACATATAATTACCTAAATGTCTTAATTCTAGCAACGATTAAATGGACTTTTCTAATATGGCACACAAATGAACCTAGACGTGCAATTTTAATGACACGTGAACAATGACACATGGCAAGGTACGAATGACGTGGCAAGATGACATGCAAGCATGATGCAACTAATCTATATGACATGCATATAATATTTTTGTATTTTTTTATGGAAACACAATCAACTTAATTAATTCAATTTAAACAAAAACAAAATGAAAAGAAATAGCAATCAAATTAACACGACACCAAATCAAGAGAAATAATATCCATATCCACTTAAATTTAGAAACAATAGATTGACAAGTCGTATCCCGGGCATGAGGATCATATTGGCCAATTTTTCACGTAATCACAAATCATATCTTGGGCGAGAGGTCAGATTGACAATTTTCTGTGCGATCGCGAGTCATATTTCGGGCATGAAATCGGACTGTCGATCATATGCGCAATGTGAAATTAGGAAATAATTCCTAATTTAAAGGCTATTCGGGAATTTAATGGATACGATAATATCATTCAAAGATTCACACAAGATTATAATATTTCAAACAAGAAAACAATATACTCGAAAAGCAAATTAGACGAGATTTTTATCTAATTCGAATATTTGTTTTCCAAGTTTGGACCGGCAAATGGCGGCCAGTCGATGGCAAAAAGGACACGAGCTAGTCTCGGTGTAAAGGAAAGCAATGCAGCGATAGCGATGGGAACAACGGACTAGAAGGTAGCACTATCGTTCACCAGAGAACAATGGCAGCGTTGGGCTGAGATAAGCAACGACGTCGTCGTCGAGTGGAGTGCAACAAGCGTTGTCGGCTTCGCTTAGTGAAGGTCCTGAGCACATCAAGAATGCTTAGAAAATCTGTAGAAATTAGTCAAGTGCGGTTTGCATTGATCTCCAAGTGTCCCTTTCCTTTGAGAATCTCCCAAAGTATGATGATACTGAACCTTCTTGCTGAACCTTCTTTAGAAGTAATTGAGCGAGGTCTTCTGTTGGCTTGACAGTCGTGGGGTCTCAAGACAGCAGGGGTAGAGACGACTCATCGCTATGGCTCGGTGCAGTAGTGGCAGAACAGTACAAGAAACAGTTCGTCGACAACAAGGAAGAATCGACAAGGCTTGGAGCTCTATAGCTACATCGTCATCAGGAGGACGGCAGCGACGCCGGTCGTGGTTGGTGTAGCATATGTAGGGAAGTAGCGGTGGCGAGACAGTGAGCGTTAGGCAACAGTAGTGATGAGCACAACGTTAGTGCGAGCGACACGGGTGCGGCAGCGGTGCGGCGTGGATGCAGCGGCGGTTGCGCACGTACATGGCCAACTCTCTTTCTCCCTCAATCTCACGTGTATTTCTCACTCTCCAATGCTCTATGTATTCTGAAGCCCCTCTTTTCTTGTCTATGCGTGACCCTTTGATAGGTATGGAGGTCCTAAGTTTTCGAGGAAAGAGCTCTTTCCTCTTATGATTGTTTAGAATATATTACATTTCAATTCTTTCCCTTTCTTGCGACTTTTTTCTTTCTTTTTGTCGCGCCACGCTTTCTTTTTTTTTTTGGGCTTTCGAGATTTGCGCGCTAAGGAGGTATTTCCGTGTAAGGGTCTCTCTCAGACTATACCTCATGTGACAGTGAAAGGTAATTTCCTATTTAGTCTAGGTTTGTGATTTTGGAGTAACCACTAGTCATTATTGATAGGTATACTAGAAACCTAATCGAGGTACATGAGAAATACCATGATTCTATGAAATAGAGATTCTAAGTACGGAGACTTGATTACATTATTGATCCCGAATCGAGGTCCCTAACGCCCTTTTGGTACCTAAGAACGATATGATGTCTAACGTGTCATGCGAATTTCCAAGGCTTACCCACTAATCCTATCCATTCTAATCGCAAGAAAGACCAAATGAAGTCAATCAATCCTAAGTGGTCTCTAAAACGAAAATCAATCAAAACATTCAAACTCTAATGAAGCTCTAGAAGCTTATTCATTTCATAATTTATATTTTTTAGGATTTTAGGGTTTTTTAGGGGTTATAACCCTAAATTTGGGATTTTCTAAAAATGCCACTTGAGCACTTCCAAAAATTTAAATCTCACTTTTTATGGTTGGCCACGATGTTTTTGAACCATTCTATGAATTTTTGAATTTTTTGATTTTTTTCGAAAATTTTTTTAACTGAGAATTAATTTTTCATGATTTTCTGAAATTTTTTATGAATTTCCAATTTTTCAATTTTTTATTGATTTTCTAATTTTTTTTACATTTTTATTTGTATTTTCTGAATTTTCTGAATTTTTATGAATTTTATAATTTTTTTGTGAATTTTCTGTTTTTTTGAAATTTTTTTGATTTTTTTAGAATTTTTTATATTTTCCTAATTTTTTTGATTTTTTTCTGCTTTCTAGGTTTTTTTTTTATTTTTTCTTTTTTTTGAATTTTTTATATTTTTCTCGCCATGAGGCAAATCGGACCGGCCCGGTTCCACCTGGTTCGCCCTGACCGAACCAGACGTCGCCGGCGCTAGTTGCCGATCACCTTCTCCGGCGAGTCCAGCAGCCAAAACGGCACCGTTTCGACCTTTTTTCATTTTGGCATTTCTTCGAACAGTTGGTAGGCATTATTCCAAGTTTAATAATTTTGAGGTCATCGGTTCGGGTCCATCATCGGTGACCTTCCGGCGACTATTTCAGTCCGATCCATTTAGCACGTCGTTAGACCTCTAATGGCCAGCGAAATTCAAGTCCAAAGAACCTAAACTAATTCTAGCTAAAACTTGAATTTCCAAAACTTGAGCCATTACCACACTCGCCCTAACCGTCTAAACCATTTCTAATGACTAACTCGCCCTAACCGTCTAAACCATTTCTAATGACTAACCGAAACGTCAAACAAAGTCAAAGAGACTAACTTGAATGGCCTTAAGGCCACGGTGACACTGCGGCGAAGGTTCCCGAGCTCCGGCAAGATGGTTCAATGGACAACCGAGATGATTCATGCATATTTTCCAATCAAAATGCGATCAAATGACATAAAACGTGATTAGAAACAAGTCTTGAACATCCATGATTACAAAATCAAGATTAGAACAACATGAACAACAAGATTGAGTCAAGTCATATTTTCTAGAATTTTTTGAAAAACTGTGACCTTGAATGATATTTACCTGCTTCGTTCAATGACCAGGAGGAATTGCCAAACTGATCCGCACCCCAAGAGTTGTTCCTAGACACTTGATCTTCACCCTAGTGGTCTTGGCTTCGCCGGAGAGGCTCTGAGCGTGCTGGCTGGCTCGATTTTCAGGCTCAGTTGACCAGCCTCGGGCCAATTGTTCTAGGTGACGGGGCTCACCACCTAGGCCGATTTGCCAACGGTTTTCTAGCCGGGAAAGTGCCGATCACTCGGTCCGGGAAGCCTCTACTCACCTCTCGTTCGATCTCTGTCTCTGTCACTCCTATATCTCTCTCCTCTCTCTCGGCAATTTCGTCGAACATGTTCCTTCCCAATGTTTCGTTTTTTTTCGTTTTTGTTGATCGGTTTTTTCTCGCCTAAAGTTCGTTCCACCGACTTTCGATCAGTTAGAATAATTATCTGGTGCCAGCTAGAGATTCTCTAGCTAGCTAAGTCGATTAAAACGTGTTAAATTTCCCACATGAAGTCGGCAAAGTCTCAGGTGCGAACTGGTTTTTTCTCTGGGTTTATTGCATTTCGAGCGAGCCGGGTAAGGAAGAAGGGTAGCACGGGTCGGGTCGACTCGGAAGGCCTGGTTTTGATTAAAAACTTAAATTGAAGTCCATTTCAACTAATTTTTTCAAATTTAATCCCAAAATTGAACTGCCCATCATATTCTGACCCAAATATATAATTTTCCCCAATTTTATTATAATTTTTGTATTCGAGTTAATAGGGTTTTGTTCAATTAGATGTCCTATTGACCTGATTAGGCAAAATTGATGCAAAAATTGGATTACCCACACCTGATTAACCTTAGAAATGAGAGTCTCATGTTTCGACAATTTCATATTGGGCACGATTCCCAATTTGGGTTCAAAATTATTAAATTTCAATTGAATTTTGGGGATTTTTGAATTTTATTCCAAATTGTATAATTGGATAGACCATTATGAAATTCAAGGTCTTAGAATCATTTGTTGTGAAGACACTATGACTTAAAAATGACTAGAAAAAATTTAATTGCATTTTTGGTTCAATTCGGGTTTAATTTTGCCCAATTTTGGGAAACACATATACCCGATTGCGATTTTTCAAAATTGATGATGTATTCATGAAATTGGATTTAAAATAAGACTAATGACTACTTTTATGGAATTTTCTGATTCCATTTGCTATTTTTCTTGATTTTCTCACTTATTTTGACTAAAATAAATTAAAGAAAAATGCAGAAAAATGATAAAAAATTATGTTTTGGTTTAGAAATAGGTTTCTAGGCCTGGCCAAGATTACTATTCCTAATTTTGAAAATTTTGAAAATATGAAAAAAAATGAGCTAAAAATTAGGTGTCAACAGCTGCCTATTTTGATATGGAGCTCGTTAGAGGTTAATATCAAAGATAAGATGACACCTGAATTTTTAATCGACTCACTTTGGAAATTACCTAGGGGCTCTTCACCTATAGGACTTTGGATTTGTCTAGGGACTTCTCGCTTGTAGGACTTGAATTTGCCTAGTGGTTCCTTACCAATAGGACTTTGAAAATTGCTTAGGGGCTCCTCGCCTGTAGGACTTGAATTTGCCTAGTAGTTCCTCACCAGTAGGACTTTGGGAAGACTTCAAATAATGAATGCATTAACCGTGAACTATGTGGTTTTGAGGTTTCACTAACCTTTGTATGGTTTTTTAGTTGACCAAAAACTATTTTTGAAAAGTAGTTTTGAAATTAATCAAAACTGTTCGAAATATGATTTTTTTTAGCTTACCACAAACTATTTGAAAATTTGGTTTTAAGTTGACCAAAAACTTTTGAAAAGTACTTTTGAAACATGCATTCTTTGTATTAAATGCATTCAAGATAATCAAATTTCCTTTTCAAGGAATTATTTGGACAAAATGATTGCAATTTTTCAAGAAATGCTTGAAATAATCGTTTAGAAGACCTTCGTTAGAAAGGATTTATTTCAATCTATGAACTTGGTCTTTTCTTCATTCGATTGAAAGGGGACTGATATGATATCCCTTAATTTTATCTATCTTAACTAATCCTTAGGTGTTCGGAGATGTTCACAATGTATACAATCCAATTGATCTGATAAGATCTTTCAAAAAGTTGTAATGTTGACTTGGTTAATGGCTATTCAAAGGATAGGCATTCTGAGGCTAAGAAAAATGATTTTATCATATCTGACTGTGAGTTTACAAGTTAAGAACCTCGAGGATAAGATAAGATAGTATTGCATACACTTCTTTGAGTGATGATTTCTTGTCATAATGAGCAAAAGAAAGAGATTATGATGAATGTTTATAGGACTCTAATGTTCATAGAAGAAAAGATCTCTAGTGAAAAAAGAAGAAATGAAAAGGTGGTGATGCCAAGAAGATCACTAATTTCATGAAAACCTTGAATTCAAACAAATAAGCCTTTTGAGCCTACCCAATACCAACAATATAACCTCTCTCCAAAGACTCTTCAGATTGGGATGTTGAGAGTAGAAACATGACTTTATGACAAGAAATCATCACTCAAAGAAGTGTATGCAATACTATCTTATCTTATCCTCGAGGTTCTTAACTTGTAAACTCACAGAGAACCTCGAGGATAAGATAAGATAGTATTGCATACACTTCTTTGAGTGATGATTTCTTGTCATAAAGTCATGTTTCTACTCTCAACATCCCAATCTGAAGAGTCTTTGGAGAGAGGTTATATTGTTGGTATTGGGTAGGCTCAAAAGGCTTATTTGTTTGAATTCAAGGTTTTCATGAAATTAGTGATCTTCTTGGCATCACCACCTTTTCATTTCTTCTTTTTTCACTAGAGATCTTTTCTTCTATGAACATTAGAGTCCTATAAACATTCATCATAACCTCTTTCTTTTGCTCATTCTCACTTGCTGTGATCTATGATCTCTCGTGATCTTGACTTTGCTTTATCATGACTTTTTGTCGTTTTGAGCTTTCTTTTGCACTCTCTTTTCTTTTTCATTTTTCTCGGGCATTTGGCCTTGCTTTTACCAGGTACACTGCTTTTCATGCCCCAAACTCTCTTGTCTTTGATCTTTTTGAATTCTAAGGACTTTGTGTTTTGCCCTTTTGTTTTCTATCTATTAAAGTGGATCATATGCTCATACTCCAGTGTGAAGAGATGATCACCAAATTAGGATTTTGAAATAAATATTCAGGCTTAATTGGGCTTTGCCAAAGGTAATGTATTTAGGTATAAGAAATGAAGTGTTCTTCTTCCTCTTGGGATGTCACGAGCTTCCATATGACTTCATATGAAGTTATCATATAAAGATTGATGCAAGAGTATGTAATAAAATCTTTCTTGGTCCTATTCTTCGTAGCTATCAATCCACAAACCTCCTGATTTGCCCTAATATGGGGTGGTTCTTAACAGGGTTGTTTTGGAAAAACTTCTCTATTGTTTTGGCTCAAATTTAGGTTTGAAAGGAATAAGCATGTGTTTGAGATAGTGAAATGATTACTTTTCATCATTTCAATCCATGTAATCATTGCGAATATCTCCTATTTCCTTCGGATGAGTTTTTCTCACTCACTTCTCTATTTTGACTTTGAGTGTATAAGGAATGTGTTTAGATATGGCTTACCTTTCACCATTTGAAGGTTTTTCCATTGGATTTGATTCAAACTTTCTCTTTGAAATTTTTCAAAGTCTTTTGTCAAATTATCCCTTTTAGGGAATTTTGATGCTTAGTGCAGCGTGTTTCAAAATTTTTGGTTGAAATATTTATGAGGTATTTTCCTTTTCAAAACAATTTGTTTTGTTTTTGCTCAGCCTTAGTGTCATTCTGTTTGGGGAAGAAAAAGTTTGATTTTTCTCTTAGAAAGGCAACCTCTTTAGCATATGCCCTTGCAATTTCGGGGTGCCTGTCTGATCAATTTATCAAGATCCCTCTTGTTTGTATGTTTTTACTTTGGTTATACTGGGGATTCTTCTGTTGTTACTCCTTTTTTTTGTCTCTCTGGGGATGATAAAAAGGAAAACACATTAGAGGATATCAATGGAAAATAGAATTGGAAGTGATACTTCCCTCTACTATTTGATAACTCCATTAAAAATTTGAAATCATCAATTGGCTTAGATTCTTTTTGCTTTCTTCTGCAAAAGAGATAAACATATTCATGAAATGCATGACATGCATGATATGCATGATATGTACATGTTCTAAAGTGATCCGAATCTTTTCTTGAATGTTTGTCTTTATTTTATGGGTAGAAAATCTTGACAATATCTGCATTTATAGGATAGGTCAGTTCTGTTCCTGCCATATCTACAAGAATCAATGCTCCTCCAGGAAGAACCTTCTTGATAATATATGGACCCTCATAATTCAGAGTGAATTTGCCACAATGATATGAATTGTTGAAGATGACTTTCCTCACTACTAAATCCTCTATTTTGAAATTCCTTGGTTTTACCTTTCGATTAAAGGATTTAGCCATTCGTCTTTGATAGGCTTATCCATGGCATATAGGTCTTAATCTTTTTTCATCAATCATGTTAAGTTATTGATATCTTTGTTGGATCCACTCAGCTTATGAAAGCTTTAACTGAGATAGTATCCTTAATTAATGAATTTTTACTTCAACAGGTAGCACTGCTTCCATTCCACAAACCAAAGAAAATGAGGTTGCCCCAGTTGATGTTCGAATTGAAGTTCAGTATGCCATCAGAGCATACAGCAACCTTTCATGCCAATCATAATAATTTTTGACTGTTTTAGCTAGTATCTTCTTGATATTCTTTATTTGCCGTTTTAACTGCTCCATTCATTTGTGGACGATATGGAGATGAGTTCAGATGTCGGACATGTAAATATTCGAGTAAATCATCTATAATCCTGTTATTTAGATTTGAGCCATTATTCGTAATTATTGCTTCTGGAACTCTATACCTAGCAATGATGTCCCGCCTGATGAATCTTGCGACATTCTTGGTAGAAACATTTGTATAGGAGTTTGCTTCAATCCATTTAGTGAAATAGTCAATAGTAACCAGGATAAATCGGTGTCCATTTGAGGCCTTGGGGTTGATTGGACTAATCATACAACGCCCCACATTGAAAATGGCCATGGCTCGGACATTTGATGTAGCTCATTTGGCGGTGCATTGATTTTATTTCCATAAACCTGACATTGATGGCAACATCTCACATGTTGGATGCAATCTGATTCCATTGTCATCCAATAATATCCCAATCTCATAATCTTTCGAGCTAGAGAATGTCCATTCATGTGCGGTCCACATTCACCTTCGTGAATTTCTTTCATGATCTGTTCAGCTTCTGTAGCATCCACACATTAGGGATGAATCAAATGATTCCTTATAGAGGATTTGACCACTGAAAAAGAATTTGTTAGCTATCTTCCTTATAAATTTCCTGTCACCTGGTTGGCTTTTTTTCAGGAAATTCTCCTGATTGAAGATATTTTTTGATATCATGATATCATGGTTTGTTGTCAAACTCTTCTTGGACCATCATGCAATAAGCTGGTTGTTCAAGAATATTGATTCTCAATGGTTTTATATCTATACCATCTTCAGCCTGTAGTGAGGATGATAAAGTTGTAAGAGCATCTGCAAAATGATTCTGTGCTCTTGGAAGATAATCGAATGTTACCTCTTCGAAACTTTCTATCATCTCTTCTAAATATCTGTGATAAGGAATCAGCTTGGCATCTCGAGTTTGCCATTCACTAGTTGTGTGCAATATGATGAGCATAGAATCTCCATACACTTGCAACCTCTTTACTCTCATTGAAAGGGCCAATTGTAAGTCGAGAATGTATGCTTCGTATTTAGCAACGTTATTGGTGCATGGAAATATCAATTTCGCAGATACCGGATAGTGTTGGTCTTCTGGGGAGATCAGTATTGCCCTAGTTCCTGATCCAGATAAATTAATTGCACCGTCAAAATATATGGTCCATTTGTCATCGACTAATGTTAATATGTGGTCATCAAGTTGTTCTTCAGAATTGGCAATATTCTGCGAATTTTCTGCCAACATGTCTGCTATCGCTCGTCCTTTGATTAACTTTTAGGATGAACTTATCATGTCGAATTCTGATAACAAAACTTGCCACATTGCCAATATTTTGATCAAGGAGGATTTCTCAAGAAGGTACTTGATCTGATCATTCTCGGTCACTAGCAAAATTTAATGATGAAGGGTGTACTGTCTTAATCTATGTAATACCCAAATCAATGCATCCAATGTCTTTTAAATTGCTGGGTAATTCACTTCTGATGTTGTGAATTTCTTGCTCAAGTAATAAATGACTTGTTCTTTACCATCGTTTGGTCATCTTTATACAAGCACCGCTCCTAACGACTCATAGTGAATTGTCAAATATAGGATCAGTGGGACTCTAGGAATTAATGATACCAACACTGGTGGCATACCAGATATTCTTTGATCTTGTCAAAGGCTTGTTGACATTCCGCATCCTATTTTACTTTGGCATTTTTCTTTAATAATTTGAAGAATGGTTTAGCAATCTCAGAAAGCTGATATATGAAACGGGCAATGTAGTTTAATCGCTCCAATAAGCTTCTCGCTTCTCGCTTCTTTTACCGTAGAAGGAGTCTTTAAGTTGTATATTGCCTTGATCTTGAAAGGATTTATTTCGATTCCACTGTTATTAACCATAAATCCTAGCAATTTGCCAGATTTTACCCCAAATACATACTTGTTGGGGTTCAGCCGCAGCTTATACTTTAAGTCTTTTGAACAATTTGCCAAGCACCTCAATATGATCTTCTCCTTGTTTGGATTTTACAATCATGTCATCACATATACCTCGATTTCTTTGTGCATCATGTCATGGAACAAAGTTACCATTGCCATTTGCTATGTGGCATCGGCATTTTTCAGATCGAAAGGCATCACCTTATAACAAAATGTGCCCCATGGTGATATGAAGGATGTTTTCGCCTTATCCTCTTTCTTCATGAGGATTTGATTATATCCTGAGAAACCATCCATAAATAAAAATATTTCAAACCCAGCAGTACTATCCACTAGTACATCAATATGTGAAAGCGGGAAATCATCCTTAGGGCTTGCTTTATTTAGGTCGCGATAATCAACGCACACCCGCACCCGACCATCTTTCTTCATTACGGGTACTATGTTGGCAACCCATTATGGATATGATACTACTTCAATGAAATCGACTTTGAGTAATTTCATCACTTCTTCTTCTATTTTCTTCGCCAATTCTAGCTTTGTTCACCTCAGTTTTTGCTTCTTTGGTGGAATACTTGGATCAATTGGCAAAGCATGTTCAACTATACTTAGATCAAGGTCTGGTATGTCAGCATAAGACCATGTGAATATATCTTGATATTCCTTGAGCAAATCTGTGATTTTTTCTACTTTTACTGAGGGAAGACTTTCTCCAATCTTAACTTTTTTGGGATTCTTTTTATCACCCAAATTAACAATAATCGTTTTCTCTAACGTGAGTGGCTTTGATTCTTTGTGACGAATCCATTCTCTTCTGATCCATTCCTCATCTTTATTATCCACTTCAATATCGCAAGTGATCTCCTCATAAAGATTTGGATCACATATAAACCTATTATAGATATGTGAATGCTTATACTTGACATGTAACAAACATTATTAGTAATTGCATACAAAGTAAGTAACGCACATGGTCCTATGAAAAATTTTTTGCAAATTTATTTTGAAACTTGTTTTGAAAGAACAGAAAGATAGAGCTAGTCCTCATATCATCAGACTTCCTTGCTCTTAAAATCATTTTCGCAATAAGGAGTAATATAGAAACCTAAAGCCTCAAGCATCATGAATAAGAATAATGTTCATCATAGGTTTGGTTTTGTTTCTACATATCCTTAACAAAATATCTGATTACTTTTATTGAATTGAGAAATGGAATTACATCTATATCAAAAGGAATATAAATTGCAATTGAATTGAAATCACAAGAAATTTGAAATGACAATTAACAAAATGCAACGAAAAACAAGCAACAAAGGTTCAAGAGAATCTTCCTACTCTAGCACGTAGGTAACTTTTGCCTCATTTATGATAACGTTGATGGTATTCTCTTCGAATAAACTTGACAGAATAGATTCTTTCTCTACATGTAAGTCTTCTTCTTGAAGTAACTTGGAAGGTTCAGGAAAAGTTTCTTGATGTGGATCTTATGATAAGGAAGCTCTTTAGCTTTGCCCTTCCATATGGATGGATTAATGATGCGATCACCTCAGCCCCTATAGCCTCCACGGTTCTTTCGACCTTGGCCTTGGCCTCCATGGTGACCTTTAAAGCCACCTGGAATATAACCTATTCCATGCTTCGTTCTTGTAGCGAGAGGAGTGATAGGTTCTTTGATTCCTTGAGACTTTGATCCAAGACCATTATCGGGAGTAAATCCATATTGGCATAACATTCTTCTAGACATAATGGATGATGTTGAGAACTCTAGCGATTTTATGATGCAACCGGCAGGAATTTGCACCGTTGAGATCATTTCGAAAAAATGATAATTTGGTTCTTCTTTTACTCCGGGTTCGACATACGGTATTGCACTCTCCTTGTAGGTGGTGAAATCTGTCTCCCTGTGTACGGTGATCATCTTGCCATTAATGACAAATCTAACCTTCTGATGGAGACTTGAAGGAATGGCGCCAGCCACATGAATCCAAGGTCTTCCGAGTAACAAATTGAAAGTCCTTGGAATATCCACTACTTGAAAGTCAATCAAGAAAGGCACAAGGCTTATGTTTACCTCGAGCTCAATATCGCCAATAACGTCTTTCTTCAATCCATCAAACGAGCGCATAGTTACCTTAGAAGGTTTGATGAGCTCGCCTTTTGATGTCTAAGATGAGCTCTTGATCACATTTTTTATTGTTTGATTGCATTTTGGATGGTTAAACTTGCATAAACCAAGTCGGCCTATCTAAGAGAACCTTCGTCGGAGCTCTCTTTACCTTGCCGGAGTGCCATTTGTGGTAACCACACAAGTTAGTAATCCCCGACTTTGTTTGATACTTTGTTAGTTGTTTTGATCACTGTAAAAGGCTAGGGCGGATTGTATGTTGCCATGAAAGCCAAAAAAGCTTGATTTGATTCAGTGTTAGGTTAAGCCCTTTAAGATCATTTTTTGCCGGCCGATAGCGATTCAACAGTGAATCAGTGGACTAAGGCTAGTAGAGGATAACACAGATTACACATTGAACCAATCAAAATGGTAAAAAGATTGTCGGAAGCTCATCGAAGCTCGGCTCAAATGAGCGGCCTTGAGAATATTAACCCATGATTCTTGCCCACCAATTGTTTGAAATAATGCCATAATAAAAAAACTCTAGAAATGGTGCTGTTTTGGCGCTGTGTCCCGCCGGGGTGATGACCGACACCAGTGCCAACTGGTTCTGTCACGCCTCGATCCCCATGGGCACGCATCATCCCATCACGATCGTTAAGAATGTGACATCCCAGGACTTATCGCTGACCCAAATAAACGAACTAAAGAGCAACACACGCGGAAGCAAATCGAAGTCTCCATACAACATCAATTAAATGGGATAGTAAAGAGACAATGGAATCACATCCATAAAAACACTTTTATAGACAAAGCGTTACTTACAAATTCACATCATACAAGTCTTACTAGAGGCCACTATCTAGGCAATACACACAATAAAAAGAATCGATGGTTGATTAGTCTAGCTTCTCTACCAAAAGAAGTACTCCAAAAGACAGGATCGCTAAACCTACTAATCATCCCCATGGTACCCTAGTAGCATCCTCGGATCTTTCACATCATCATAAGGCTCGGGGTTCTGAAATGTTTGCAATTCAACAATGAGAATGAATCTCAATAAGTCACTACCTAAGCCTCGCTTAGGCTAACGCGTATTGCAAGACAGTTTGGAGCATGCAAGATTATCACTCAACGCGCCACAACAATCACAGGCGACCTTACCTCGCCTTGGCACACATACAAGCCCTGCACGTTAGTATATAACCACAACATGGCAACCATTCATCGCATATAACAACCCAAATAGGGGCAAGCACATGCGCAGCACACTTAATAATACGGACATGCCCAATAATAATCTCACATAGCATACCATAATGCATATCACAATCACAAAATCCAGATTATTAGCGGCCCCTTGAGCTCCTCGAACCCGTGTAAAACGCATCAAGCTATAGGGCTTCTGGCGTAATCAAGCATCGTCCCACTATGTGACATCTTGAAAATTGTCCACTTGGGATTTATGAAATGCTTGATTTTATGAACGTATTCGTAATTAGTTCTTGCCCAGAACTGATCATTCCTGGGATACTAACTATTAGGAAAAGGCTAATTAGGGATTTAAATTAGTACGACTAAAAGAAAATTCGATCGTGAATTGATTTTCGACCATAAAATCGTTGAGGTGACATTTTGAGCCACTATTGGCCGATCCAAGGATAGCCAGGGGTTAGTTCGCCACTGTCATAGTAGTGGATCACGGGTGATTCCGCTGGTGGTTAGTTCGCCACTGTCATAGTAGTGGATCGCGGGTGATTCCGCTGGACCACGAAATGAATTAACGATTAATCCTGAACCTATACCAAACGATCGTGCCCGATGGAACTAACGATCGAACCTCGTGATTACATGACAACCGAAGTCATCACGAATCGAATAAACTTGCATGTGACTTGATTTATTATCAGCCACGGGTCGAATATGTGAATTTCCCTAAAAAGCCACCCGTTAGTTTGAGAAACGCTCGAGTTACGTTTAATAAAATTTAATTATTAATTAAAGCCCAAATTGAATATCGGAAAATTAGGAAGTCACGATGGGACGTTAGGATGACGTTGTGGTTGGAACGATAGCTTTGGATTTTCCCAAATCCTTCAGAAAAATTTAAATTCGGCAAGAAGATGGAAAAGTGACCATTTCACCCTTGAAGGATTATAAAGGGCAAGTGTTAAAGGGGAAGGGCATTTTGGTCATTTTGCCCTAATTTTTGAGTTGGACAATTTTGCCCTTGGAATTTTATGAAATTCACAAATTGCCCTTGGATATTTTTGGAAAAGATTTGATCCGGGCCATCGATCTCAAGATAAGATCGAATCTAGACCGTTGATTGGTTTTGTGAGAGGAGGGCAAGATGGTCAATTGGACATCAATAATTGCCTTGGATTATTTAAAAGCCCAAAACTCTCTCTCTCTCTCTCTCTCCTCATTCTCTCTCTCACATCTCTCGGCTCCATCTCTCTCTCCCCCTCCCTCACCGTGAGCTCTCTCTCTCCCCTTGGCCGCTCACTGCCGCCGCTGCCGGCCACTGCCCGTCCACTGTGCCGCCACCGCACCACCACCCTCACGCCGTACCACCGCCGTCCGCCTCACCCTCTCGGTTTTCTCTCTCTCTCCCTTCTCCAGTGGCCGTGAGGAACCGGCCCAAGTCGCCGCTCGCCGTCGCCACCGCCGAGCTGCTCGCCGCCGCTCAACGTTGATCGCCGCCCGTTTTCCGCTCTAGACGAGTTAGTCTAGAGTTTGGTAAGTCGCGCCATAAACTTTATTTAGGATGTCGGGTATCGATTGAAAAATTTGAGGTGTGATCGGGTTTAATAAGTCGCGGATTGGTATAGTTTTAGGGGCAGAATTGATTAGCAGGCCTTAAAAATGAATTTGGGAGATTTTGGTGGAAAATTAGAGGCCAAAGGTGGGCTGTGAAGGGCTGATATGCGTGCTGTGATGTGCTGTCTGGTACGTAAATTGGGTATTTGGATTCGGCGATTAATTCTGTGAAAATGTCGTGAAGGACTAGAATTGATTTGCCGTAGTTTGGATGTGGAAAAATGGCAATTTGTATGTTGATTGTGTGTTTGTAATGTGACTGAGTTGTGGTGATGAAATTGGGTGCATTAATGTGCAATTAATTGATGCCCGAGTGTGCGCACGCGTGAGAGTTGAGGCGTGCGGTGTGTGTGATCACAAAAAGGTCTCGAGGCGTGTTTACGCGGGGTACAGATAAAATATATGGTATGCGAATATGTTCGTGTGATAACTAAATCCCTGAGGCGGTACCACTATGCGGGGATATTTCCGTCCAGAGGCGGTATGACTACGCGGGAGGATGCCCGGTATTACCGGAGGACAACCAACCTGAGGCGGTACCATTATGCGAGTTGTGTAGTAGGTAGTGGGTGTTGAGCATGAGGCGGTACCACTACGCGGGCAAGATATACGGTTTGAGGCGGTATCATTACGAGGGCCCTGAAGTGTTATTATAAGTCAGTCGCAGTGAGCCTGAGGCAGTACCATGACGCAAGCCACTAGTAAGAAAAGTGTGAGATGGTCGCAGTATACCTGAGGCGGTTTCATTACGCGGGTCACTGGCGAGTATGTGAAAACAATATGATGAGGCGGGAATGAATGCATGAAATGAAAATTGAACGTGCATGTGATTAGATGTAGTGTTGTTGTGGCTAACGTGCATGTTGCACACTGGAAAGGCCCAGGGAAGTGTAAATGATGTTCCTGCTATATGATTATTGGGTGTTGTGATGTTTGTGATTGTCTGGAGGTACGTGATAGCCTAGGTGGAGTTTAGGGTGTGTGCTTGCTGAGATGTATTCTCATGATTATTTCAACCAAATATTTCAGAACCCCGGCCTGAGTAATGAATCTTCCGCCGTTGCCGTCGGAGTGTTTTGGAGTCCCGATGCACACCGATTATAATGTTGTAGAGTTTTTTGTAGATGATAATATGACCTAAGTTAAGTACACAATAGTAGTTTGTATAGATGTAGGGTTACTTTTTTGGCAGGCCCACACCTACACTATGTGGTTCTTCCGATACGGGATACACGAGTTTGATCCCGTCCGAGGATTTGACGTCCCCTTTGATGGAGTCGGGGACTGGGACCCGTATGTTATACCTCCTCTTGACGGCGAGATGACTAGTTTGGAGACTAGTCTGGCATAGTCAGGACTGTAGCCTGCGCCTGCAGCACCTGAGCCTTCGAAGGCCGAACATGACCCAGAGCCTAAAGAGTCGCAGGCAGGGTACGATCCAATGGACGTGGATCTCGAGGCGATCCCAGAGAAAGAACCGGAAGAGGAAGAGCTCGAGGCCGAACCTGAGAATGAACTTGCCGAACCTGAAGGAGAACCGAAGTATATACCCCCGTAAGAGTAGTGGATTGACCCCAAATTTGTACCAGAGTACGGGTCTGATGAGAAGTCCAACTCAGAGGAGCAGGGCGCGGTTCCAGTGGAGTCGGGTGATATCAATCACCCAATCGAGATTGAAGCTGAGCCGGAGTCCTCGGAGGAGTAGACTGTCCAGGGAGATTCCGATTCAGATGACGAGGAATCAGGCTCAGAGTGGATGCCAAGCAGGGGGCGTAGGGGCTAGGTTTAGGGGTTTAAAATAGGCTTTTTAGGGAGTTCCATTTTTTATGATAGAATACCCAGGTCATCAATCGTTTTGGTTATCGGTGGTTCGTAGTCCGGTGTGTTTGTTTATGTGGTGATTTTGTAAAATTGTGAATATTGTATAAGTTTGGATGAGAAATGAATATGTGCATTCTCCCTGTTTACCCCAGTTTTAATTGTCCGGATATTTGTGGTTTCCGCTGATCGTTCTAAATCTCTGATAATGTAAATTGGGTTAGCGATACCCTGGGACATCGCATTAATCGACCGGAAAAGTGTGTCGCGTGCTCGATGGGGTTTGGTGCGTGACATCACTATTCGGTTTGGTATCAGAGCAAGGACAGCTCGATCAAAACTAGTCGAAGTTTGGAGTGACAAGGAGTAGAGATCTTAGGGTAGTAAATTAGGGAGACCTTAGTAAGTCATAGGGTGGAATAAGCTATACGTGCCTCCAGATTGTTTGTTGTGATTGATTGGATGAATTGATTGTTGTGACAATTGAAATGTAGGTGCGTTTGGACCCGAGGTAAGTGCACAGACCCTATTGATTGTGGCCTTGTGCTTGTGATGGTTGATTGCCTACTAAGTGAATTATTGCGTTAATTCACTGCCTAGGACTAGACTGATTTAGTTGGCCTAGATTACTAATTCTTGAGTGGAATTATAGTAGTTAGTCAAGTGATAGAATTGTGAGGATGAGTTCGCGAGGTAGAGGAACTGGGGGTCCATCCAGCTCGCAAGCCCGAGCTCGACCTGCAGAAGGCCCTAGAATAGAGGCGGTCATGGACCCTAGAGCAGATCGGTAATCTGATAGGACAACAGACTCAAGAACGAGCTATTATGATTACCCAAGCTGCCGAGGCCGCTGTGGCCGCTGCTGCTAATAATAATAATGAGAATCAAGGGTAGGGACTAGTGAATGGGAATAGGTAGATGCATCAGTTGGTAGAGTAGTTCTTGAAGTTGAAACCGTCTAAGTTTACTGGGAGAGGTGATCCTGAGGCTACACCACGATGGGTAGAGGAACCCGAGAAAGCCTTCGAGGTATTAGGGTGTATCGAGATCGAGAAAGTAACCCTGGCTATATATCAGCTATAAGAAAATGCGAATGATTGGTGGAAGGCCACCAGAGATAAAAAATGCAAATCTATGCACACCAAGGCTCCATTCGTTTGGCTAAAAATATTCTCTTGAAAAATATTTTCCGGGTTTTCCGGTTTTTGGGGGGCGGAAAATATTTTCCGTGGGAAAATATTTTCCTTCCCCTCTCACAAAATAGCCTAAGTCTATGGAAAATGATTTCCGCTTCTTCAAAAGCAGAAATCATTTTTTGGAGCTTCTTCTTCTTCTTCACTAAGGTCGCCAGCCGCCGCCAACCGCCGCAGCCGGTCTCCACCGCCACCGCCGGTCGCCCGCCACCGCAGGTCGCTTGCCGCCGCCACCGTCGGTCGCCCGCCGCCGCCCGCCGCTACCGGTCGCCGCCCGCCGCCGCCCGCCGCCACCGACTGTTGGCAAAAAATATTTTCCGAAACTTTTTCATATTGATCGCCGAACACCAGAAAATTATGTTTCGAAAAAACATTTTCCAGGAAAATAACTTCCGGAAAAATATTTTTCAAAAGGAGAATATTTTTCGCCAAACGAACGGAGCCCAAGTGTTTGATAAAATGCCCAAATGAAAAAGTTTGAAATGGCGTCGTTTTGGCGAGCTGTGTCTACTGGAGAAGGTGATCGACGCCAATGCTGGCGACGGCCGGTTCGATCTCAGCTGAACCGGTCCAAATCGGTCCGGTCCAGTTCGTTCTCCTTGGGGGGAAAATTCAAAAAAAATATAAAAATATAAAAATATAAAAAAATCATAAAAACTAAAAAAAATTTCTTGGAAAATTAAAAATATCAGAAAATTAATAAAAATTAGAAAAATTAAAGAAAACTCATAAAAGTAAAAAAATTCTCAGAAAATTCATAAAAATTCAAAAATTCAGAAAATAAAAAATAAAAAATTGAAAATTCTGAAAAATCAATAAAAAAATTGAAAAATTGGAAAATTCATAGAAATTTCCAGAAAACCATAAAAATCATTTTCTCGGCTTAAAAAATTTTTCCGAAAAAAATCAAAAATTTAAAAAATCCACAGAATGATTGAAAATCATTATGGCCAGCCATAAAAAATGAAATTGGAATTTTTGAAGTGTCCAAATGGCACTAAAAAAGCCAAAAATCAAAAAATCAAAAAAATCAAAATTTTTTTTAAAAAATCCACAAAATGATTAGAAATCATTGTGGCCAATCATTAAAAGTGATTGCCAAAATACTCTTTTCATGAGTAGGCAAACTTCATTAGGGCATTGACTCCCGACCAATTCCAATGGAGCATTCAATGGCCAAAGATAGTGATAGCTCAAATTACTTGTCAAGAAGGCAACTTAGTGCCATTGCTTGGATTGAATGGTGGAGCTGCTTATTGCCCACTAAGAGCGGTACGACAATTTGGAATGATTCAACAAGTTCCACCTACTTAGCATCCCGAGGAGTTTACATTTGACATACCACAAAAATTCCAATCGGAGAAAGAAAATAAGGAGTTGCAAAAAAAGATTCAGAAGATCATGTATTCCTTGAAGAAATCAAATAAGCAAATAGTGCAATGGCCCGAAGATTTACAAGGGCTTTTCTTGACATCCAAAGAGTACATAGAATGGTTGAAGGCCAAAAGACCGATCAATGTCGAACCATATGTACCTTTGAGTATTATTACTCATCTTGATGAACCGTACATTCCGGAGTACATTATGCCAAGCATGCTAGGTGTCGAGCCATACGTTCCCAAGGAGGTTACAATTAATGTGGAAGAATGGGAGACACGGGTTAAGGAATATAAAGAGGCTGATGCTACCTTAGCTAACAAGAGGCCTAGACTTATTTAAGCTAGTGTTCCCCCATTTTGATGTAAAGTATCGTAATATGAATCTTCAAAAATAATTACTTGATGCATGATTGTTTGATGAATGTTTTAAAGCACATTTCGCATAAAAGAAACAATCATCATGGATTATAATTCTTTGAATGGTATGATTTCTTGAAAAAGACATTGATGAGAAGATTTATGCAATGCTAAGGCTTGTGTAAAAATTCTTATTCTTGTTAATCATAAGAAAACATACAATTAAAAGAATATAGGTTTTCATATCTACTTCATCAATTCTAATATCTCGATGATTTTCATGAAAGCAGGTTGTTTAGCAATAGAAGGTAGAAGACCTTGAACTCGTTTGCAAATAAAAATGGCTGAGGAAGAGACTCACACTCGGCTAGCTGAAGTAGAAATCAGTTGACACAAATGGCTGCCATGATGGCAAAAATGAAGACCTTCATTATAGCTGCGAAGGGATCTAATCCTACAGTTGCAAATCAAGGAACTGTAAATACCGCTGAGGTACCTGTTAAAGAGACCATGAGAAGTAAAGAACCAATTTAGGAGAATCCTTCAAAATTTGCACCAGAAATAGTAAATCTAGAAGAGGATGTTCGGGTTAAAAAGACATCCAAGGATGAAGAGGAGGCCAAACGATTAGCCAAAATTGAAGAATGCCTAGCCAACCAAGGCTATGAGCTTCATAGATTCGATAAGTTCTCACCATACGCGAAGGTGATTGTTCCATAAAACTACAAAGAACCAGAGTTCGTGAGCAAGTACGACGGAACCGGTTGTCCTAAAAGCCATTTGAAATATTATTTCCGCAAAATGGCGAGATATTCAGATAATATGCCACTCTTTATCAATACATTTCAAGATAGCTTGAAGGGAGCAGATTTGGCATGGTATATCGCTCTTGACATAGAGTATTTTAGCGAATGGACCATTTGGCAGGAGAATTTCTTCGCCAATACAAATTCAATGTCGAAGTACTTTCAAGTCGATATGATTTAGTCAAAATAGAGAAACGAAGAAACGAAGGATTCAGAGCCTACGCTCAAAGATGGAAAGCTGTAGCCTCACAAGTCAAACTAGCTATAAGTGAGAACGAGCTTATTGAACTCTTCTTAAAGTCGTTACCAATTGAGTATTACAACAAGTTGCATGTATCAAGCTGCCAAACATTTACCATGCTGGTTAAGGTGGGTGAAAGAATCGAATAGTAATTAAAGGAGAAGAAATCTCAGGAAACAACATCACGGAGACCGTATCCTGGAAGAAAGGACAAGTAGCCTATATGTGATATAGCTATGGTATCTAGTCCTAACATTAATCAAGCTCCACTCCCAAAGCAGTCCAACGTTCCTTGGAAAAATCCAAAACCATTCGAGCCAAAGAAAAAACCCGTAAGGCAATTCACCCCGTTACCACGACCCTTGTCGAAATTACTACCAATGCTGTTGGAAAGGCATTTGGTAGCCAAAAAGGTGCCAAGAGATAATCCTACAAGGTTTCCCTAGTACGATGAGTCGAAGACTTATACATACCATATGGGAGAAAGAGGGCACGATGTGGATAACTGTATACTCTTGAAATATAAAATCCAGCAACTCATAGACAAGAAGATATTAAACTTTCAAGAGCCAGAGCCAAATGTGCATCAGAACCCTCTTCCTGAGCACAATGCGGTAAATATGGTCCTTACAGAAGATGAATATGAGGCCAAATTAAAATCAACCCGACAAGGAGATGCTCGCTTTCACCGTGAAGCACTCTTGAAAGGGAAAGTCATAAACAACTTGAGAGAAGATTCCGGCAAATACAACTTCCAAGTAAAATATACTCCACCACCGTGAGCTTTTAAAAGTGAAGTGATTGTGCCCGATGGATAGGGCGGTATGGACGATGAGCTCATCAAGCAGAATGAGACTCCATCTTGTGATGAGGAGGATCAATTTGAAGAGCAAAAAGAAAAGATTCGACAAGGTGAAAGGCGATTCACCCAAACTGCATTTGAGCAAGACGATACTGTAGACCTCCTTGGTCAAGACAGTGGAAAATACAATTTTCATGTTAAGTACACACCTCCACCCTGGACTTTCAAAAATGAAACTATTGTGCCCAACGGATGGGGAGGCATCGATGAAATTCCAATCAACAAACTAAGTCTTGAGGAAAAAGAAGATCGAGATGAGAAAATGAAGAAAAAGGCTCGTTAAAGAGACAGGCGATTTGTTCACAAAGCATGAAAACGAGGCGAAATTATAGATTATCTGGGTCAAGACAGTGGCTGATATAACTACCGTGTTAAATACACACAACCTTCATAGGCATCCAAAGAAGAAAATATCGTGCCTGATAGTTGGGGTGGAATGGATACTATTGAAGCTAATAAAAGCATGGTGTCCATGATTATACCACTATTGATCAACCTTGATGAAGTAGATAGATTTGAAGAAGAAAAGCATCATGTTGAGCCAATTACCATTGAGCTTCCAATTGGTCAACTAAAAATCGAAGAGAAAGAGGTGCAGCCTGTGATCATTACCTTGCCTCCAAAGGAGAAATTTGACACAAAATGTGTGTCATGGGACTACGCACCTAAAGAAGTTGACGCAATAACCAGATCGGGAAGATATTACGTTCCAAAAGAAGGCAAGTACGAAAAGAAGGGAGTAACTGAGGAGGATGTCAAGCAGTTACTATCAGTCATGAGGACAAGTGAATACGAAGTAATCGAGCAATTGAGAAAGATGCCGGCACAGATTTTATTACTGGATCTTTTCAAGACTTCAGAGAGCTACAAAATGATGCTTATGAAGCTTCTTAATGAGGTGCACGTCCCATAAACTATTAATGAGGTACAATTGGAAGACTTTGTTGGTGCTATTCTTCTAAAGGATCAGATTGCCTTCTCTGATGAAGATTTCCCAATTGATGGATGATCCTATAATAAAGCTCTGTATATTGCCGTCAAATTCCAGGGCAAGGAAGTGTCACGGGTGCTCATCAATAATGGTTCTACACTCAATTTGTGTCCTCTAAGCACGCTGTATCGCTTGGGGATTAGTGAAGAACTTATCAAACCTTCAAAGGTGACCGTACGTTTATTCAACGGAATGAAGAAATATGTTATCGGTGACATCGAACTGGAAGTAAACATAGGTCCTGTGCCTTTTCTGATTGATTTTCAAGTGGTAAACATTCTAAGGACCTTCAACCTACTGCTAGGGAGGCCTTGGATTCATATGGCTGATGCCATTCCTTCTAGTCTTCATCAGAAGGTTCGATTTGTTATTAACGGTAAAATGATTACCGTATACGATGAGACAGACTTTGCTACTTATAAGGAAAGTATCATATCCTATGTCGAATAGGAGATAAAGGAAGAGCCCAGTTGTCATTCATTCGAGATGATTTCCATGATATAAATTCTCGCTGGTAGTGTCATGAAGACTCCAGAATTTTTGACATCGTCTCTTATGACTGGAAGAGTGTTATACCAATATGGATTTAACCATAATGGTGGGCTTGGGACAAGAGCTTAAGAGATTAAAGAGCCTATTATCCTATTTGGTACCAAAAAGAAGTATGGAGTGGGATATGAAGTCATCAATAATCACCATGGAGGCCGAGGCCAAGGTCAAGAGAATCATAAAGGCCGTGAAAGCCGAGGTAATCGAACCATTAACCTGTTAACATGGAAGGGTAAGGCTAAAGAGTTACGTTATCATCATATTCATATCAGAAAAACTTTCCTGGGCTTCCCAAACTGCTCTCAAAAGAAAATTTACGTGTAAAGACTGAGTCTGACACGCTAGGTCTATTCGAAGAAGACATTATCAATGTTATTATAATCGAAGATGAAGATACCTATGCACTGAAGTAGGAAGATTCTTTTGAACCCTTTCCTCATTGTTGCCTTTACAATTTGCCCGTTTCATGTTAATGTTGTTTCAATTCGGTTGCAATTTACATTTCTTTTAATATATATGTAATTGCATTTTTCAAATTCAATAAAAGTGTTCAATGTTTTGTTAAGGATATATGGAAACAAAACCAAACCAATAATGAATATCGCTCTCACATGTGAGGCTTGAGGCTTTGGGTTTCCGTATGACTCCTCATTGCGAAAATGATTTTAAGAGCAAGAATGTCCGGAGATACAAGGATTAGCTCTATTCTCTTGATTTCTTCAAAACAAATTTCAAAAATAGTTTTCCAAAAGGGTTTTTCATTAAACCTCATGCATCAATTCATTTCATATGCAAATGCTAATCATGTTTATTGCACGTCAGGCATGAGCATTCACACACCCATAATAGGTTCATAGGTGATTCAAATCTCTCTAAGGAGATCACTTTTGATATTGAGGAGGATAATGAAGATGAGGAATAGATTAAAAGAGAATGGATCCGTCATGAAGAATCAAAACCACTCATGTTAGAGAAAACGATTACTGTTAATCTGGGTGATAAGGAAAACCCTAAAAAAGTCAAGATTAGAGAAAGTCTTCTCTCAGCAGAATCAGAAAGAACAACAGATTTGCTCAAGGAATATCAAGATATATTCACATGGTCTTATGCTGACATGCCAGGCCTTGATCCAAGTATAGTTGAATACGCTTTGCCAATTGATCCGAGTATTCCACTAAAGAAGCAAAAATTGAGGCGAACAAAGCCAAAGTTGACAAAGAAAATAGAAGAGGAAGTAATGAAATTACTCAAGATCGATGTCATCGAAGTAGTGCCATATCCAGAATGGGTTGCCAACATAGTACCCATAATGAAAAAAGATGGTCCGGTGCGAGTATATATTGATTACCGTGATCTAAACAAAGTAAGCCCAAAGGATGATTTCTCGCTTCCATATATTGATGTATTAGTGGATAGCACTGCTGGATTTGAAACATTCTCATTTATGGATGGCTTCTCAGGATATAATCAAATCCTTATGAAGAAAGAGGATAAGGTGAAAACATCCTTCATAACACCATGGGGCACATTTTGTTATAAGGTGATGCCTTTCGATCTGAAAAATGCCGGCGCCACATATCAAAGGGCAATGGTAACTCTGTCCCATGATATGATGTGACGCCCCAGAACGTCACGCGCGACACGTACCAAAATAATATTATTAATAAATTGGCCAGCGGAAAACAAAGACTAAACATGAAAATCACCAAATTTAGTCAAAATACTTTTCCAACTCATTAATAAACCCTTAACAAATTTACAACCCAGACAAAGCATCAAACAAGTACAAAAAACAAAAACTGGGTAGGTCAGGGTTGCCTATCTCCAACTAGAACCTTCATCCAAAAGTCTGCCTAAAGTCTGAAGCTGTCACGGGTCGATCACTTCACCCTCCGCTGCGGAACCATCATCGTCTAGGTCGAAGCCCCTCAACGGGCCAATCAACTCACCATCCAAGTTGAAATACCAAGCAACAAAAAGATAAGAAACCCATTCCGTAAGCCCCACATCAACCCATATCGTAGAACTACACTTAGTATATACGGCATCAAACTCCGGCGCAAACACATCCTCATAAACAGCATCAAAATGAACGGGAACTCCAAAACGTAGGGGCTGTGGAACATCCATCCTACAAGTCTGAAAAAAATGGAATGAGCCGAAGCCCAGCAAATGAAATCTCTAGTGTTAAGTTAGGAAAATCAGCTTACCACTTCCCCTAGCATAAACACAAACGCATGCATAGGAAATGATATGCATAGAACCTGAATGCAAGTTATACCTTTCTCCGTCTGGATGTGCCGCAAAGTCTGAAAAATACAACATATCATGATATTTTCACTTGGGCTCACGCATGATGTAAAACATTTATGCTCATGCGATTAAGTTCATTACTTCATCCTCCCGAACACTCCCGGGGCATCCCGACCAACGGGGCATCCCAACTCCGAGGCATCCCGGCACACACCCGGGGCATCCCGACCAACGAGGCATCTTGACTCCCGAGGCATCCCGACCTACGGGGCATCCCGACACACGGGGCATCGTCACACACCACTAAATGGGCGACGGAATTAATATTATTCCCATGCAAGTCATGACAACCAAGTATTTGTATGCAAAAGTCCGCTTTGGCCCGTCCCATACCGAGCCATCACGGTTTTTGTACCTTAAAGCCATGAAATGCATCATCCGAGCAATTTAAACATGAAACAATACATTTCAAACTCAGAAGAAAGTTCAGACTCAGCAGCGAATTCAGACTCAGAAGGAAGTTCAGACTCAGCAGCGAATTCAGACTCAGAAGCAAGTTCAGACTCAGAAAGAAGTTTAGACTCAGCAGCGAATTCAGACTCAGAAGCAAGTTCAGACTCAGCAGCGAATTCAGACTCAACAGCGAATTCAGACTTAAAAGCAAGTTCAGACTCAAAAGGAAGTTCAGACTCAGGAGTAAATTCAGACTCAGAACCGAATTCAGATTCAGAAGTTGGTTTTGAACAGTAAAGTCTAAATCGATTTTATAAGTAAGTCTGAATAGTAAAATCTGAACAGTAAAATCTGAATAGTAAATCTGAACAGTAAAATCTAAACAGTAAATTTTGAACGGTAAGTCTGAACAGTAAAGTCTAAGCAATTATAAAAGTAGAGTCTGAATTGTAAAGTCTGGATGTTAAATCTGAAGGGAAAGTCTGAAGTAAAGTCTAAAGGTAAAGTATGAAGTTAAAGTCTGAATATTTTTCAAAAGTAGACAAAACCAAATTTTGATAGCAAAGTCTGAGCAGGTTCAAATGTACACAGAACCAGATTTTGATAACAAAGTCTTAGCAGTTTCAAGGTACACAAAACCAATTTTTGAAGGTTAAAATCTGCCCAGTTTCAAAAAGAAACAAAATCATACCTTTGAGTATCAAAATAAACATAATCATCACTTTGAGCAAAACGATTTTCTACCATTTTTAAATATACATAAACCAATAATAAGAATCCAACAATCACCTCAAAAATTACACTTACTCGTTTCGATTTAATCGTTTCGCTTGCCGATTATCGTCATTCTTTAAAGAAACAAATCTCATCCATTTGAACGTGCACAGAACCAGCAAAACAGATTCAACCATCATCACAACCTCACTATTGCACATCAAAATAACCTTTCTCAAGCAACCAAGTTGCAAGTGCCAAGTAGATTTACTTAGCTTAAACCTAGAGTTTTCACTTACCTTGAACAGAATCTGAACACCCCAAAGGTTAAAACTCTTCCGGAAATTCTGGATCGGTGATGGTGAAAGTAGAAAGTGAAGGAGAGAGTGTGAGCTTGGATGAAATGATCTTCGGTAATTACCCAGGAGAAAATGAAAACAGAGAGGTATACGAAGGGGTGGGTAAATTCATTGTATTCACATGTGGCACCTTATCTCTTCATCATGGCCAGGTGGAAGAAATCAGTGGCTTAATCGTAGGAGTCTTGGCCAAGGAAAATGATTACCCAAGGCTTAGGTGTCTAGCCCAAGGAGCAAATGGCATTCGGTCAACCCTTCTTCAATAGCCATGTGAGGGAAATAAGAGTCCAGAGGATATATTTATATTTTTTTAGCAGATTTCTTTCCCATTTTTCTTACGGCAATAACCTTACTAAACTAAGATAAAACAACAACAATAATAATAATAATAATAATACCCACTAATTACCAAGACGACGGTAATTTAATTAATACCGCACTACGATTAACGCACACGACAACGTCTAAATATTAAACACGTCGGACTCGGTACGATTACGTTTCCGAATCCACGCTTCGCGAAATACGATCTAACGAAAATTCCTACGCGTCCGCACGAATACTAACTCGAAAATAATATTTAGCTTTAAATCTAAATATCATTTTCAAACGTAGAAATTTCTAACGTCACAAACATATTATTACGAAATTTCCGGATGTCACAACTCTTCCCCCCTTAATAAATTTCGTCCTCGAAATTCAGAATTACCTGATCATTCAAAAAGATGTGGATATTTGCTTCGCATATCCTCTTCACTCTCCCATGTTGCTTCTTCCATGTCATGATATTGCCACAAGACCTTGACCAACGGGATGGTCTTGTTTCTCAGAACTTGTTCTTTTCTATCCAAGATCCGTGCTGGTTTCTCCACATAGGTTATTCTTTCGTCTACCTCGATCGTCTCAAAATCCAAAACATGAGTAGGGTCCGATTCATATTTCCTCAACATAGACACATGGAAAACATCGTGAATATTGGAAAGTCTGGGTGGCAATGCTAATCTATAGGCCAAGTCACCAATCTTCTCAAGAATTTCAAAAGGCCCTATAAACCTTGGACTCAACTTGCCTTTCTTTCCAAATCGTGATACACCTTTTATCGGTGACACCTTTAAGAATACATGGTCACCCACATTGAATTCCAATGGTCTTCTACGTTTATCCGCATAACTCTTTTGTCGACTTTGAGCAGTTTTAAGTCGATCCCGAATCACTTTTACAACGTTTGAAGTGATTTGTACTAACTCTGGTCCCGTTAATTTCCTTTTGCCAACTTCACTCCAACAGATAGGAGTTCTGCAGGCTCTCCCATACAATGCTTCAAAAGGAGCCATACCGATACTTTGCTGAAAACTATTATTATAAGCGGACTCTACCAAATGCAAATGTTCATTCCAACTGCCCTTAAAGTCAATTATACATGCTCGCAGCATATCTTCCAACGTCTGGATAGTTCGTTCTGATTGACCATCAGTTTGGGGATGAAAAGCAGTACTAAATTGGAGTTTAGTGCCCAATGCAGTTTGGAGACTTCGCCAAAAGTTCGCAGTGAACCTTGGGTCACGATCTGACGTGATAGTTACAGGTACTCCATGTAGTCGAACTATTTGTTGGACATACAGCTCCGCATATTTTTCTAATGTATAGTCTACTCGCACCGCAAAGAAATGAGCGGACTTTGTCAGACGATCCACTATCACCCAGATAGAATTGTGGCCTATCGATGTCCTTGGCAATCCTTGAACAAAGTCCATCGTCACATGCTCCCATTTCCACTCAGGTATTTCTAACGGTTTCAACATTCCACCCGGCTTACGATGTTTTGCTTTCACTTGTTGGCATGTCAAACATCTCGAGACATGTTTAGCAATATCCATCTTCATTCCATTCCACCAAAAATGTTGACGGAGGTTTTGATACATTTTCGTGCTTCCTGGATGCACACTGTAATTACTTCGATGTGCTTCTGACAAAATTTCATTCCTTAAATCAATGTCATTAGGCACACAAAGTCGTCCGTGAAATTTTAGAACTCCATCTTCTGATACTTGAAAGTCTGGCCTTTTTCCTTCTAAAGTCTCCTCCCTGACTGTTGAAATCTCAAGATCTGTTTGCTGTATGATCTTGATTCTTTGTACAATCTCAGGTTCAATTCTAAGAGTAGCTATTACATTTGAAAGACTACTCATATCAAATCTAAATTCAGAATCTCGAACCGCTTCAAGCAAGGTCCATTCCTTAACCATCATCTGGGCAACCATTTGAGTAGACTTTCGGCTAAGAGCATCCGCGACTTTATTCGCCTTTCCGGGATGATATAAAATTTCGCAATCATAATCCTTTAACAACTCTATCCAACGTCTTTGTCTCATATTTAATTCTTTTTGGGAGAATAGGTATTTCAAACTCTTGTGGTCTGTATAAATTTCGAACTTTTCCCCATATAAATAATGTCTCCATATTTTCAAAGCGAATACAATTGCGGCAAGTTCTAAGTCATGGGTCGGATAATTTAACTCATATGATTTTAACTGTCTTGATGCATAAGCAACTACTCTTCCATGTTGCATCAAAACACAACCAAGCCCCTTGTAAGATGCGTCACTATAAATTACGAAACCTCCGGATCCTGCTGGTATTGTTAATATTGGAGCCGTAGTCAATCTTCTTTTGAGTTCTTGAAAACTTTGCTCACATTCTTCCGACCATTCGAACTTCACTTCCTTTCTTGTCAATTTAGTCAATGGAGCCGCAAGGCGAGAAAATCCTTCGACAAATCTTCGATAATATCCGGCTAGACCCAAGAAACTTCGAATTTCTATTATTGTCGTCGGTCTTGGCCAATTTATTACCGACTCAACCTTCGATGGGTCCACCGATATTCCTTCACCGGTTACTACGTGACCCAGAAATACCACACGATTCAACCAGAATTCACACTTGCTAAATTTCGCATATAACTTGTGTTTGCGAAGTGTTTGAAGCACAAGTCTTAGATGTTGCTCATGCTCCTCTCGTTCCTTTGAGTATATAAGGATATCATCGATGAACACTATTACGAATTGATCCAAAAACAGCTTAAATACTCTATTCATTAAATCCATGAATGCGGCTGGTGCATTAGTTAAACCAAAAGGCATAACTAAGAACTCGTAATGTCCATATCGAGTTCGAAAAGCCGTCTTAAGAATATCTTCCTCCTTAATTCGCAATTGATGATACCCTGACCTTAAATCGATCTTGGAGAATATTGACGCCCCTTGCAGCTGATCAAATAAGTCATCGATCCTTGGAAGCGGATACTTATTCTTTACCGTGACTTGATTTAATTGTCGATAATCAATGCAAAGGCGCATTGACCCGACTTTCTTCTTTACAAACAATACCGGTGCACCCCAAGGTGATGCACTAGGTCGGATAAAACCTTTGTCAAGTAATTCTTGTAGCTGCACTTTTAATTCCATTAGCTCCGTTAATGCCATCCGATAAGGAGCTTTGGAAATAGGATCTATTCCCGGAGCTAATTCGATGACAAACTCGATGTCACGCTCTGGTGGTAACCCTGGTAATTCTTCCGGGAAAATGTCAGGAAATTCTCGAACTACGGGGATTTCTTCAAGTTTCATTTCTTCCCTTGACTGATCCCCTACAAACGCCAAATATCATTGACAACCATTATTAAGAAGATGATGTGCCTTGAGCGCAGAGATAAGCGGCATTGAAGGATTTGCTCCATTTCCAAAAAATTCGAAACTAGGACAATTAGGGGGATTAAATTGAATTATCTTCCGATAGCAGTCCATGTTGGCTCGTTGCTTACGAAGCCAATCTATCCCCAGAATAACATCGAAGTCGTACATAGTCAATACGATCAAATCTACTGTTTGATCATGTCTACTTATAGTGATATTACAGTCTTTACATATCAATGTGGACATAATTGTATCTCTTAACGGTGTAGAAACACAAAGGGGTATTTCGAGTGGTCGAGGACTTAATCCAATCAATTTCACGAATCGTGCAGATATAAATGAATGTGTGGCACCCGTATCAAATAATGTATAAGCATTCTTGTTGCACACAGAGATTATACCTGATATAACTGTCTTGGAGGCTTCAGCTTCCTCCTGTGTAACTGCGTGAACTCGAGCTTGAGCTGGTGGCCTCGGGGAATTTCCTTGTTGCGAGATCTTGTTTTGAGATGACTACTGTAGTTGTCGTGGAGGCATGATACGTTGTTGCTTCATTACTGGACAATCTCTTAATATGTGACCCCGCTGTCCACACCAGTAACACTCCTTTAAAGCTGGGCATGGCGTACCTTCATGTCGCTTGCCACAAGTGCGACATATATTATTAGGAGATTGCATATGCATTGCCGGTCGATTGTTTCGTGTGAATCCAAAACCTCCACTATTGTTCCTTTTATTTGGAACAAAAGGCCGCTTTCCAATTTGCAAGGGCCTCTTGTCACGATGAACATTAGGTTGGAAAGTTTGTCGATTGGGACGTGCTTGGAAAGTCAATGTTGTCTCTGCTAACTCCGCCAAATCCTTTTCGACGAGTTGTGCGCGTTCGTACAACTCATTATAATCCTTCAAATTCAAGGGCACTAGCTTACTTCTGATATCTGGTCTTAAGCCGTCTCGAAATCTCTTAGCTTTATCTTCCTTATCTTCAACCAACCTAGGGGCGAACCTTGAAAGTTCTGTAAACTTGGCTTCATACTGGTCCACAGTCAGGTCATTTTGTTTCAGTTGCATAAACTCCATCACCTTTTTATCCCGGGCACAATCCGAGAAATACTTCCCGAAAAATGCCTTGACAAAAACGCCCCAAGTTTCATTATTGCCGGTTGGAAACACGGTCCCCTTGGATGCCTTCCACCAGTGTCTGGCATTTCCTTGGAGTTGGTATTCTGCGAGGGCTATTTTGTCAACGTCATTACAGTCCAGTAGATCGAATATCTTCTCCATCCCATCAATCCACGCTTCTGCCTCTTCAGGATTTCCAGTTCCAGCAAACCGGGGTGGTTTCAATTTCAAAAATTGTTCGACCAGACCTTGTAAACGACGTTCACCATTGCCAGAGCCAGAGGCAGCTCGTTGTAGTTCCTGCTTCTCCATTAGACTTTCGACATTGGCAAGCACTTGAAGGATTCCTTCCAACCGAGGATCCTTTTCTATGTTGTCATCCGAACTCATCCTGCAATACCTACATATATTTCTTACTTAGTCACTCACTAATAAGTAACATAAGTTACTTGTAGCGCAAAAATTCATCAAGAGCAAACACATGCACTTGATTTTCTACACTTGTGCAATCTACGCCAAGTCCACTGTTCCAAATTCTAAGCGCACCTTATCACTCCATGGGTAAAACCTGCTCTGATACCAAACAGGCTGTGACGCCCCAGAACGTCACGCGCGACACGTACCAAAATAATATTATTAATAAATTGGCCAGCGGAAAATAAAGACTAAACATGAAAATCACACAAATTTAGTCAAAATACTTTTCCAACTCATTAATAAACCCTTAACAAATTTACAACCCAGACAAAGCATCAAACAAGTACAAAAAACAAAAACTGGGTAGGTCAGGGTTGCCTATCTCCAACTAGAACCTTCATCCAAAAGTCTGCCTAAAGTCTGAAGCTGTCACGGGTCGATCACTTACCCCTCCGCTGCGGAACCATCATCGTCTAGGTCGAAGCCCCTCAACGGGCCAATCAACTCACCATCCAAGTTGAAATACCAAGCAACAAAAAGATAAGAAACCCATTCCGGAAGCCCCACATCAACCCATATCGTAGAACTACACTTAGTATATACGGCATCAAACTCCGGCGCAAACACATCCTCATAAACAGCATCAAAATGAACGGGAACTCCAAAACGTAGGGGCTGTGGAACATCCATCCTACAAGTCTGAAAAAAATGGAATGAGCCGAAGCCCAGCAAATGAAATCTCTAGTGTTAAGTTAGGAAAATCAGCTTACCACTTCCCCTGGCATAAACACAAACGCATGCATAGGAAATGATATGCATAGAACCTGAATGCAAGTTATACCTTTCTCCGTCTGGATGTGCCGCAAAGTCTGAAAAATGCAACATATCATGATATTTCCACTTGGGCTCACGCATGATGTAAAACATTTATGCTCATGCGATTAAGTTCATTACTTCATCCTCCCGAACACTCCCGGGGCATCCCGACCAACGGGGCATCCCAACTCCGAGGCATCCCGGTACACACCCGGGGCATCCCGACCAACGAGGCATCTCGACTCCCGAGGCATCCCGACCTACGGGACATCCCGACACACGGGGCATCGTCACACACCACTAAATGGGCGACGGAATTAATATTATTCCCATGTAAGTCATGACAACCAAGTATTTGTATGCAAAAGTCCGCTTTGGCCCGTCCCATACCGAGCCATCACGGTTTTTGTACCTTAAAGCCATGAAATGCATCATCCGAGCAATTTAAACATGAAACAATACATTTCAAACTCAGAAGAAAGTTCAGACTCAGCAGCGAATTCAAACTCAGAAGCAAGTTCAGACTCAGAAGGAAGTTCAGACTCAGCAGCGAATTCAGACTCAGAAGCAAGTTCAGACTCAGCAGCGAATTCAGACTCAACAGCGAATTCAGACTTAGAAGCAAGTTCAGACTCAAAAGGAAGTTCAGACTCAGGAGTAAATTTAGACTCAGAATCGAATTCAGATTCAGAAGTTGGTTTTGAACAGTAAAGTCTAAATCGATTTTATAAGTAAGCCTGAACAGTAAAATCTGAACAGTAAATCTGAATAGTAAATTTTGAACTGTAAGTCTAAACAGTAAAGTCTAAGCAATTGTAAAAGTAGAGTCTGAATTGCAAAGTCTGGATGTTAAATCTGAAGGGAAAGTCTGAAGTAAAGTCTAAAGGTAAAGTATGAAGTTAAAGTCTGAATATTTTTCAAAAGTAGACAGAACCAAATTTTGATAGCAAAGTCTGAGCAGGTTCAAATGTACACAGAACCAGATTTTGATAACAAAGTCTTAGTAGTTTCAAGGTACACAAAACCAATTTTTGAAGGTTAAAATCTGCCCAGTTTCAAAAAGAAACAAAATCATACCTTTGAGTATCAAAATAAACATAATCATCACTTTGAGCAAAACGATTTTCTACCATTTTTAAACATACATAAACCAATAATAAGAATCCAACAATCACCTCAAAAATTACACTTACTCGTTTCGATTTAATCGTTTCGCTTGCCGATTATCGTCATTCTTTAAAGAAACAAATCACATCCATTTGAACATGCATAGAACCAGCAAAACAGATTCAACCATCATCACAACCTCACTATTGCACATCAAAGTAACCTTTCTCAAGCAACCAAGTTGCAAGTGCCAAGTAGATTTACTTAACTTAAACCTAGAGTTTTCACTTACCTTGAACAGAATCTGAACACCCCAAAGGTTAAAACTCTTCCGGAAATTCTGGATCGGTGATGGTGAAAGTAGAAAGTGAAGGAGAGAGTGTGAGCTTGGATGAAATGATCTTCGGTAATTACCCAGGAGAAAATGAAAACAGAGAGGTATATGAAGGGGTGGGTAAATTCATTGTATTCACATGTGGCACCTTATCTCTTCATCATGGCCAGGTGGAAGAAATCAGTGGCTTAATCGTAGGAGTCTTGGCCAAGGAAAATGATTACCCAAGGCTTAGGTGTCTAGCCCAAGGAGCAAATGGCATTCGGTCAACCTTTCTTCAATAGCCATGTAAGGGAAATAAGAGTCCAGAGGATATATTTATATTTTTTTAGCAGATTTCTTTCCCATTTTTCTTACGGCAATAACCTTACTAAACTAAGATAAAACAACAACAACAATAATAATAATAATAATACCCACTAATTACCAAGACGACGGTAATTTAATTAATACCGCACTACGATTAACGCACACGACAACGTCTAAATATTAAACACGTCGGACTCGGTACGATTACGTTTCCGAATCCACGCTTCGCGAAATACGATCTAACGAAAATTCCTACGCGTCCGCACGAATACTAACTCGAAAATAATATTTAGCTTTAAATCTAAATATCATTTTCAAACGTAGAAATTTCTAACATCACAAACATATTATTACGAAATTTCCGGATGTCACATATGATGCACAAAAAAATTGAGGTATATGTGGATAATATGATCGCAAAATCTAAACAAGGGGAAGACCATGCTGAGGTGCTTCGCAAATTGTTCAAAAGACTCGGAAAGTATAAGTTGCGACTAAATCCCAATAAGTGTGTATTTGGGGCAAAATCTGGCAAACTGCTAGGATTTGTGGTCAGTAACAGGGGAATCAAAATTGATCCTTCCAAGATTAAGGCAATACATGACTTGAAGACTCCTTTTATGGTAAAGGAAGTGAGAAGCTTATTGGGGCGATTAAACTACATTGTCCGCTTTATCTATCAGCTTTCTGAAACTGCTAAACCATTCTTCAAACTGTTGAAGAAGAATGCCAAGGTAAAGTGGGATAAAGAATGTCAACAAGCCTTTGACAAAATCAAAGAATATCTGGTATGCCCACCAGTATTGGTACCACCAATTCCTGGAGTCCCGCTGATCCTATATTTGACGATTCACCGTGAATCATTAGGAGCAGTACTGGTAAAAAAAGACCGAATGACGGTAAAGAATAAGCCGTTTATTACTTGAGTAAGAAATTCACAATATCATAAGTGAATTATCCAGCAGTTGAGAAGACATACGTTGCATTAATTTGAGTGTTACACAGATTAAGGCAGTACACCCTTCATCACCAAATTTTGCTAGTGACTGAGAATGATCCGATCAAGTATCTTCTTGAGAAATCCTCCTTGATCGGGAAATTAGCTAAATGGCAAGTCTTATTGTTCGAGTTTGACATCAAGAGTTCACCCCAAAAGTCAGTCAAAGGAGAAGCAATAGTAGACATGCTGGCAGAAAATTCGTAAGATATCGCCAATTTTGAAGAACGACTTGATGACCACATATTGACATTGGTCGATGACAAATGGACCATGTATTTTGATGGCGCAATCAATCTATCTGGATCAGGAACTGGGGCAGTACTGATTTTCCCAGAAGGCCAACACTATCCAGTATCTGCAAAACTAGTGTTCCCATGCACCAATAACATCACAAAGTATGAAGCGTGCATTCTCGGCTTACAATTAGCCCTTTCAATGAAAGTAAAAAGGCTGCAAGTATATGGAGATTTTATGCTCATTATATTGCAGACAACTAGAGAATGGCAAACTCGTGATGCAAAGCTGATTCCTTATCATAAATATTTAGAAAAATGATGGAGGAATTCGAAGAAATAACATTCGATTATTTTCCAAGAGCTCATAATCATTTTGGAGATGCTCTTGCAATCTTATCGTCCTTACTCCAAGCTGAAGATGGTATGGACATAAAACCATTGAGAATCAATATTCTTGAACAACCAGCACATTACATGGTAGTTCAAGCAAAATTTGACAATGAACCATGATTTCATGATATCAAGAAGTACTTACAAGAAGGAGAATTTCCTTAAGAAAGCCAGTCAGGCGACAGAAAAATTTATCAGAAAGATAACCAATAAGTTCTTTCTCAATGGACGGGTTCTTTATAAGAAGCCGTTCGATTTGATCCTATTAAGATGCGTCGATAGCAAAGAAGCTGAACAAATCATGGGAGAAATCCATGAAGGCGAATGTGGTCCGCATATGAATGGCCATCTCTTAGCCCGCAAAATCATGAAATTGAGATATTACTGGATGACGATGGAAATAAATTGCATTCAGCATGTGAGGTGTTGTCGCCAATGTCAAGTCTATGGAGACAGAATTAATGCACCACCTAATGAGCTGCATCAAATGTCAGAACAATGGCCATTTTCAATGTGGGGAATTGACATGATTTGCCCAATTAACCCAAAGGCCTCAAATGGACATCGCTTTATCTTGATGGCAATTGATTATTTCACCAAGTGGATTGAAGTAAATTCATATACAAATGTCACTGCCAAGAATGTAGCAAAGTTCATCAGGTGGGACATCATTGCTAGGTACGGAGTTCCAAAAGTAATCATTACTGACAATGGTTCAAATTTGAACAACAAAATCGTAAATGATTTACTTGAACATTTCCACATGCGACACTTGAATTCATCTCCATATCGCCCACAAATGAATGGAGCAGTGGAAGCGGCAAACAAGAATATCAAGAAAATATTGTCCAAAATAGCTGAGAATTATCGTGACTAGCACGAAAGATTGTCATATGCTTTAATGGCATATCAAACTTCAATCCGAACATCAACTGAGGCAACTCCATTTTCTTTAGTTTATGGGATAGAAGCAGTATTACTCGTTGAAATAGAAATTCCTTCATTGAGGATATTATCCCAAATAAAACTCTCAGAAGCCAAATGGAGCCAACAAAGATATGAATAGCTTAACATAATTAATGAGAGAAGATTACAGGCTATATGTCATGGACAAGCCTACCAGAAAAGAGTCGCTAAATCTTTCAACAGAAAAGTGAAACCAAGACGTTTTGAAATAGATGATCTAGTAGTGAAGAAGGTCATTCCCAACAATTCAGATCCACTTGAGAAATTCACTCCGAATTATGAGGGCCTATATATTATCAAGAAGGTTCTTCCTAGAGGAGCACTGATTCTTGTAGATATGACAGGAATAGAACTAGCCTATCCTGTAAATACAGATGCTGTCAAGATTTTCTACCCATGAAATGAAGACAGACATTCAAGAAAGAATTTGCACTAGTTATAACATGTGCATACCATGCATATCATGTATTCCATAGAACATGTTTGTTCATTTTGCAAGATATGACGAAAGGAAATCTGAGATGACTCAAGACTTCTAAAAATCTTTCAACGGAGTTGGAAAACAAAAGGGATCTCATCAAACCGATCAGGTAAGTATCCCTAACCCATGAATTTGAGTTCGAACATCTCATTTTCAAATTTCCAACGGAACAAATTAGTGCAAAAGCAAAACAATCAAGAGGGATATTGACAATCCAATCAGGTAAGTATCCCTAACTTGTAAATTTGGGTCTCAGAGAGGTTAATTTTCTAGAAAATGAAACTTCTTTTCCCCGAGCAGATCAACTTGAAAAGGTTATTTCAAAAAAAGTTTTGAAATACGCATCCTTTAAGCATACATTGCATATCAGAATTCCTTAAAAAGGAAGTTTTGACGAAGGTCATGAAAAATTTCAAAGGAAAAAGTTTGGATCAAATCAAATGGAAAAACCTTCAAATGATGAAAGGTAAGCCATATCCAAACACGTCCCTTATACACTCGAGTAAATGAAAAGATGAGTATCAGAATGAGCGAAAACCTCATCTGCAAGAAATAGGGGATATTCGCAATGTTTACACATGAATTGAAATGATGAAAGGCATATCATTTCGTTACCCCAAACACATGATTATCCCTTGTAAACCAAATTTGAGCCTAAACAGTGGCGAAATTTCTCAAAAACAACCGTGTTAAGAATCACCCCATATTGGGGAAAATTAGGAGGTTCACGGTTGACATTTATGAAGAATAGGATCAAGAAAGATTTTATTGCATACACTTGTATCAGATTTTATTGCATACACTTGTATCAATCTTTCTGTGATAATCTCAGATGAATTCGTATGGAAGCTCACAACATCCCAAAAGGAAGAAGAGTATTTCATTTCCATATCCCAAACACATTTACCTTTGGCAAAGCCCAATTAAGCCTGAATATTCATTTCAGAACCCCAAGTTGGCGATCATCTCTTCGCACAGAAGTATGAGCATATGATCCACTTTAATAAATAGAAAGCAAAAGGGCATAACACAGAGTCCTTAGAATGCAAAAAGATCAAAGACAAAATAGTCTGGGGCATGAAAAAGCAGTATGCCTGGTAAAAGCAAGGCCAATGCCCAGAAAAATGAGCAAAAGAAAAGAAAAACATTCAAAAAAAAGAATGGCAAAAGTCAAGTCAAAAGAAAAGCAAAAGTTGTGAAAAATCAAAAGTCACAACAAATCAGCGATTGAAAGTCTCGATGGAAGTCTAGGGGACTCTTGTGTTCATGCTAAGAAAAGATCCCTAGTGGACAAAAGAAAAGGGGTGGTGATGCCAAGAAGATCACCAATTTTATGAAAATCCTGAATTCAAAACAAAACAATTGAGCCTTTTGAGCCTACCCAATACCAACATTACAACCTCTCCCCAAAGACTCTTTAGATTGGGATGTTGAGGGTGAAAATATGATTTCATGACAAAAGGTCATCGCTCAAAGAAGTATATGCAATATTATCTTGTCTTATCCTCGAGGTTCTTAACTTATAGACCCGAAGTCAGATATGATGAAAACCTTTTCTTGGCCTCAAAAATGTCTATCCTTTGAATAGCCATTGACCAAGCCAACATTACAACATTTTGAAAGACCTTATCGGATCAATTGGATTGTATACATTGCGAATATCTCCGAACACCTAAAGATTGGTTTGGAGAAGTAAAATCGAGGGATATCATATCAATCCCCTTTCAATTGAAGAAAAGATCAAATTCATAGATCGAAACAAATCCTTTCTAATGAAGATCTTCCGAATGATTATTTCAAGTATTTCTTGAAATTTGCAAGCATTCTGCTCAAATACTTCTTTTTAAAGGAAATTTGATTGCCTGACATGCATACAAAGAATGCATGTTTCAAAAAAATAGGTTCGAAATTCCTGAGAGAGAGAAGAGAGAGAAAGAGAGCGAATCGTGCAGAAATATAGAGAGAGAGGGTTGAGTATCCCCTCACGAGTGTTCGGCGGCGCCATACACGGTGGAGCGCCGGCAAATCATGTTTGGCCATGATTCTCCCCTCTCCTTTCTGGTCAGTCAGGCTGATCGGGAATGCCTGAAATTGAGCATCGTCCGGTCGACTTGCACATGTTCCAGCAAAGCAGGGATCACCAGAAGGAAGTATCAGTGTCAGGGAACAATCTTCGGGGCTCGAATCACTTCGAAAATTTCATTGGGACGGCGAATGAAACAAGTAAATCTCCTTCGTGGTCACGGATTCTCAGATTTTTCCATAATGTGTTTTGGTTCAAACTTGTCCATTTCTTCGGTTTTTTGCGATGTTTGATGCTCAAAACATGTTCTGACTTCATCTTTATTGTTTGTTTGCATTTTGAATGATTAAACTTGCATAAATCGAGTCGGTCATGCACAAAAACCATATCGTCGGAGTTCGGAGGTCCTCGCCGGAGCTTCACCGTGGCCATAGGCCAGTCAAGTTAGCATTCCCTTACTTTGTGTGATGATTTGATACTTGTTTTAACCGATTTAGACGGCTAGGGCGGCTAGTTTTAGGATTTGAATTCTGGAAAATGGAAAGTTAAAAAATGCGAATTAGGTTTTTTGGACTGGTTTTTTCGTCGACCGGCGAAGGTCCGACGGCGGTCGGAACAAGCTAGATAGAAAATAGAACATGTAGGCTTATTGATGGTGCAAATGGAACGGCAGAATAGTCACCGAAAGGTCGCCGGCGGTGAACCCGAATCAGCAGCCTTGAGAACAAAAAATGCAAATCTATGCACACCAAGTGTTTGATAAAATGCCCAAATGAAAAAGCTTGAAACGGCGCCGTTTTGGCGAGTCGTGTCGGCCGGAGAAGGTGACCGGCACCGGTGCTGGCGATGGCTAGTTTGGTCTTAGCAGAACCGGTTCGAACCAATCCAATCCGGTTCGCTCTCCTCGGCAGGAAAAATAAATAAAAATAAATAAATAAATAAATAATCATAAAAACTAAAAAAAATTTCTTGGAAAATAAAAAAATCAGAAAATTCATAAAAATTACAGAAAACTCATAACAGTAAAAAAATTCTCAGAAAATTCATAAAAATTTCAAAAATTCAGAAAATAAAAAATAAAAAATAAAAATTTGAAAATTCTGAAAATTCTGAAAAACCAATAAAAAATTGAAAAATTGGAAAATTCACAAAAATTTCTAGAAAACCATAAAAATCATTTTCTCGGCTTAAAAAATTTTTTCGAAAAAAAAAATCAAAAATTTTAAAAATCCACAGAATGATTGAAAATCATTGTGACTAGCCATAAAAAATGAAATTGGAATTTTTGAAGTGTCCAAATAGCACTAAAAAAATCAAAAAAATCAAAATTTTTGTTTTGAAAATCCACATAATGATTAGAAATCATTGTGGCCAGTCATTAAAAGTGAAATTTGGAATTTCCAAAAGGGAAAAAACCACCAAAAACCCCAAACTTTCCTACCTGTGACACATTTACCCCGAACTTTTTTTTGTGACACCAAAAACCCCAAACTTTGTTATTTGTGACACATTTACCTCAATATACATTGTCCATGGGTATTTTCGTCTTTTTAGCTTTTTCTTTTTCTTTTTTCTTTTTTTTCTTTCCGGTGAGGGCCGGCCTCGCCGGCGTCGGGCGAGGCTCGCCCAGGCGAGGGCGACCCTCGCCGGATCTGGCGAGGGCGGCCCTCGCCCGACGCCGGCGAGGCTCGCCCTCGCCTGGGCGAGCGAGGGCGAGCCTCGCCCGACGCCGGCGAGGCCGGCCCTCGCCAGATCTGGCGAGGCCGGCCCTCGCCCGACGCCGGCGAGGCTCGCCCTCGCCTGGGCGAGCGAGGGCGAGGCTCGCCCGACGCCGGCGAGGCTCGCCCTCGCCTGGGCGAGCGAGGGCGAGGCTCGCCCGACGCCGGCGAGGCTCGCCCTTGCCTGGGCGAGGCTCGCCCGACGCTGGCGAGGCTCGCCCTTGTCTGGGCGAGGCTCGCCCGACGCCGGCGAGGCCGGCCCTCGCCGGATCTGGCGAGGGCGGCCCTCGCCCGACGCCGGCGAGGCTCGCCCTCGCCTGGGCGAGCGAGGGCGAGCCTCGCCCGACGCCGGCGAGGCCCCCCTCGCCGGAAAGAAAAAAAAAGAAAAAAGAAAAAGAAAAAGCTAAAAAGACGAAAATACCCATGGACAATGTATATTGGGGTAAATGTGTCACAAATAACAAAGTTTGGGGTTTTTTGTGTCACAAAAAAAAGTTCGGGGTAAATGTGTCACAGGTGGGAAAGTTTGGGGTTTTTGGTGGTTTTTTCCCTTTCCAAAATGCCTAAGTGGCATAATTTAGAAAATTCCAAATTTAGGGCCAAAACACCTAAAAAACCCTAAACCCTAAAAAAAATGAAATGAACAAGCTATTAGAGCTTTGTTAGGGTTTAGTAGGTTTTCATTTCTAGTGACCAAATTAGGATTGCTGTGATTGATTTGCCATTGGATGTGCATTTGATTCTTGGATGCTTAATTGTTTGTCCATGATTAGATTAGTGAAGTGAACTTAGGGATCCGTGTGACGCATTAGATATGCTATAATCGTTCTTAGGTACTGAAAGGGCATTAATGGTCTTAATTTGTGATCGTTAATGTAACCAAGTCCCTTACCTAGAATCTTTGATTCGTGGGATTGCGGTATTTCTCCCGTACCACAATTAGATTTCTAGTCGACCAACCGTAAATGACTAGTGGCGACTTCAAGTTTAAATTTAGATGAAACAAACCCTACTGTCACGTGAGGTATGGCCTGGGAGAGGCCCATATAGAAAAATACCTCCGTCAAAAAGCACGCGAGAGCGTGGCACGACAAGGGCATATGTATTGGATTTTCAGGGTAAATGGGAAGAGCAATTGCCCTTAGCAAAATTTGCCTATAACAACAGTTTTCAGCAGAGCATTAGAATGGCACCTTTTGAAGCGCTATATGGTAGGGTGTGTAGGACGCCTGTGTGTTGGGATGAAGTAGGAGAGAGGAGTATAACCGGGCTAGAATTAATTCAACAGTCAATTGAGACTGCTAAAGTGATCCTGAAAGGTTGAAAACAGCTCAAAGCCGTCAAAAGAGTTATGCAGACAGAAGGCAAAGACCTTTAGAGTTTCAAGTAGGGGATTACGTATTTCTTAAGGTATCGCCCACGAGAGGACTAGATTTGGTAAGAAAAGGAAGTTGAGTCCGTGATACGTAGGACCTTTTGAGGTTTTAGAATGTCGCGACCTAAAAAAAATCGGTTTCGATCTTAGGCTAATGGATTACTAGATCAATTAAATTAACTAACCTAGCTCGAGTTCTCCCAAACTCTACCAAATCGCAACTTAGGTCCAATTGTGAGAATGCAAATATTTTCAACGGGAGTCGCCACTAATCATTTAGGGTAGGTTGATTAGAAACCCAAATAAAATAGCGGGAGTACTATTTTATTCTTACGAACCAGAAATCATAAATTCGGAGACTTGGTTACGCTAGATTCCCTAACGCCCTTTCGGTATCAATTTCGAGAAAAATACTCAATTTGACAATTTTGATAAATCCTGACTTAGAGTTCAAAGGTGCAGAAATTTATTTTTTTTTTATTTTTACTTATTTAAATGAAAGCTAACCTATGTGTAATGACGTGCAAAACTTGACATGCGATTAATGCAAACTATATGTCATGCGACGACGTGACCTATTTCTAATGACGGGCATATTATTTTTTTTGTATTTTTTTAATGAAATTCGGAATTAAAAATACCAATTATCTAAACATGCAGTTCTAAACTAAAGAAATTAATCTATTCTAAAGCAATCTTTTTTGGTATTTTTTTTATGAAATTCGAAATTAAAATTAAATAAAAAAAATATAACCGCTAAATCTTTCGAATTAAATTTCGATCTGAAGCCTGACAGATCGACCCTAAAATTCGAAATTCCCGCTATGGAAATAACTCTATCTAAAGCCTGATAGATAGATTTATTTCCACGTGTGCGGTTGTGGATTACGAAATTTTCCTAATCAATCACATCTTGAAAAATTCGATATCTTAAATATATTGGATATGTTCAAATTTTTTTTTTGAAGATTCTAAATTCTATCCAAATTTGACAAGTAATAGATATCTAAAATTTCAAAAAAAGGAAATAGATCCTAATCGAAATATTGCCTATTATTCAAATATGCAAAGTTAGATATCTATAAGCACGAATTAAGCAATAAAATATTCAAACCAAATCAGGATAAGATATTTACCTAATCCAAAGATTTATTTCCAAATTTGAATCACCGGCGAATCAGGATTGCGGATCGGGATGGTGACCGGCGGTGCGTCGGGAGCGGCAGCTCGGCGTCGGGAACGGCGGCGACGCGGTGGCGGCGTGGCACGGACGGTAGCGGCGGTGCGGCTCCGGGGACGGCGGCGTCTTCGGCGATCACCCATCTGGCGCGGCGGTAGCGTCCAGGCGACGGTACGGCTCCGGGCAGCGGCAGCGGTGCAGCTCCGGGCGGGGGGTTTGCAGGCAGGAACGGCGGCGTGCAGCTCCAGGCAGCGGCGGCGGTGTAGCTCCGGGCGGCTCTCTGGCGCGGCGATGACGATGTGGGCGAGCGACGGTGACTGTGGCGGCAGCGCGCGGCGGAGGGCAGAGCACCGGAGGGCGTGGCAGCAGTGGGGTCGACGTGCGGCAAGGCTCCGGGCGACGATGCAAGCGCCGGTATATAGCGAAACAGCAGGCTGTAGGGGCGTCAGGGCGGCGGCGGAGGGGCGGAGCAGCGGCAGTGCAGTGGCTCGCGGACGATGGCGCGTTGCGGCGTACGGCGGCGCGGGGCGCGGCGTGTGGCGGTGACAGTCGCCGGTCTCTCTCTCTCTCTCACAGTTGTGCTCTCTAAAAAAATTCTGATCTAAAAATTCTGAGAACCCCCTCTAAAATCCTGACCTAATGATGTATATATAACACTAACCTAGGTCAATTAGATGGGCTTTCTAGTCCTAATGGGCTTAGGCTTTAATTTTCATTTTAATTCCAAATTTGTTGAATTAATTCGGGCTTTTATTCAATTAAACTTGATGGGTTAATTTAAGCTCTAATTAAAACAACCGAGCCCTTTTTGACTTGTGATTTTCGGCCTTTGCCTTCCGAGTGAGTCGAGTCTCGTTCGATTCCCGAGCCCGATTTACATGATGAATTTTAAGCTCGCTCGCCACCGCCGATCCGATGCGGAATGCAATTAATCAATATGAATCTAAACTATATGCTATGCAATTTTAATATTTTTGTTTAGGGGTTAAAAATTTAATCCCTAATTTTCTATGCAATTAACACTAAATGATGCGCCAAAATTTAAGTGTCAACAGCTGCCCCTCTTTGAGTGGAGGCTCGCAGAGGTTTCGCTCAAATACTGAGATCTAAATTTAAACTATGAAAAATGATGAATGATGATGATTTTTTTAAATGATGATGCATGATATGCAAACAATAAGGAACGTATGCTAAGGCTTCTCACTTCATGCGGAGCGGTGAAAGAGTCTTACATACGGATCGCACAAAAAGCGTCCAAGTGGGGGAAAGCTTTATAATGCTTTGAGTTCCCTCGATCTCCAAACTTCCAGTCCACTAGAAGTAAGGTTCTCAAGGTACATGATTGCCTATCTGTTACTTGTAGTTTCCTACAGATGCGAAATAGCGCATGATATGAAGAAAGAATGGAATGTGTTGTCTATACCACTGGACAATCACGAAAATGATCATGTCACCTCTTTCATTCGTGTGAGCATGAAATGGTGTGCTTCGTACTCCACTTAGCAACACCAAGAGAGAAATTATGTCGCCTGTCCTACTAGGCGAACATGAAATGGGGTGTGCTTTGTACTCCACTTAGCAACACCAAAAGAGAAATTATGTCGCCTATCCTACTGGGCGAACATAAAATGGGGTGCACCGCGTACTCCACTTAGTAACACCAAAAGAGAAATTATGTCGCCTATCCTACTGGGCGAACATGAAATGGGGTGTGCTTCGTACTGCACTTAGCAACACCAAAAGAGAAATTATGTCGCCTGTCCTACTGGGCGAACATGAAATAGGGTGCGCCGCGTACTCCACTTAGCAACACCAAAAGAGAAATTATGTCGCCTATCCTACTGGGCAAACATGAATGGGGTGTGCTTCGTACTTCACTTAGCAACACCAAATGTCACCTGTTCCACTTGGTGAACATATGAGAGAGATAATTTCTCCTATTCCGGAGAGAGAAACAATGAAGAATAATTAGCAGACGTACCTGAATTCTTCTTATGACGGAACCAATGGCATCGCTCCTATTTTTACCTGAGAAAATGTTAAAATAACACATGCGCAGAGGCAGAGAAAACATAATTCATGAATCTGCTTGCATTACCAAGTTTTACTAGGGAATTTATTAATAAGAACAACCATTTCGTCCTTTTGACATTTTGATCATATTAAATGAGAGACCTTTAATCAGAAAGGACTTCCCACTCACTCTCAATGAAAGGCTTTTGACCCGATCTTTGACGCCGGTATAAGAATCACTCGAACTCTCTTCATCGTGCTTGACAAGGGTTCGGATATTCTCAAAATCAGTATGATTCGGCCAATCTGAGAGGTCTTTATAAGGACTAAAATGTGAGCTTGGTCAATGGCTTAGCAAAAGGGACTCTTCGAGTCGAGGCTATTGAAAGAATTGATATCACCAGCTGTTCCGGGTTTACAAGTCAGGAATGCTGCAAAAATGAGATAGAAAAATCTTGCTCGCACTTCTTCGAGCAACATTTATAAGCATTTGAAACTCTACGTTAACTCAAGTGCCCTATTCTGAAGAGACTTCGGTAATGGTTGTAACGTAGGTTCGGGTAGGCTTGAAATGAATGGCCTATTTTCAATCAAAGGGGTATTATGAACATGGAGATTGGTGATCATCCCATCTAACAATTGCTCCACGAATGAACCTTCAAATAGTCTTTTCCTTGAGGAATGATCTTGCATATCGACTCTGTTCTCGTTGAAGCTTTTCTCTCTCCCTTTTTCTCTCTCTTTTTTTTTTGAGAGAGAGAGAGAGATTTTCTCTTCTTCGAGCGATTTTTTCGAGAGAGAGAACTTCGATTTGATGGAGTCCTTTTGCATCCTTTCTGATGAATTTTCTTTCGAGCTCTTTCTGATGAATTTTCTTTCGAGCTTCTATTTGCCCCAAGTCACCTTGAACTTGTCTTGAGATGATTTCATTTGTTTATCACAAGAATGATCACCAATTGGGTTGAAATGAATTCACCGCTCAAATTGGGCATGCAAAGGGTATAATGTGTAGGGATATAGAAAGAAATGCTCTTCGTCATATCTAAGGCACTCGAGCTAACACAGAACTTACATGCAATAAATATACTTGAAGATTGATGCAAGTGAAAGTAAGAAAATTTTAACCATTTTGAACTTTCTAAGAAATTGCCCCGGTATGGGATTGTTCCTGACAGGGGTAAGAAATAAAACTCCGTTCAAAGGGGTTAAGCAAATGATAACCTGTAGTGTTTAGATAGAGGAAATGAATGCCTCTCATTATTTTGATCGTCATACTTTTCGTGAGATAATCCTTTACCTTGTCAGCACGGAATTTTCACTCAACTCGCACTAGGGATTATTATTCAGGACGTGTATAGAAATGTCATGCCTTTCGTCCTCTTGAAGTCTCTCATGCAATATGATCGCTTCATTAGGACAGAAATAGATTGCCAAATTAAAAGCCTTCCTCAAACAAAGCTTAGTAACATCAATTGATTCATAAAATTCAACTTGACACTTGATAGAAACAAAGTTAGAATGAGTATAAATCAAGTGTAATATTTCTTCACAGAATCAGAATTAACTGGACTGGAAAAAACACGGCCATCCATCTCGGCCAAAATCAAAGCACCTCCTGAAAGGACTTTCTTCACAATGTACGGGCCGCCATAATTTGGGGCGAATTTTCCTTCTGCAAGAGGAACTATCGGCAATAACTTTCGCAGGACAAGGTCACCTACCTGAAAATGTCGAGGCTTGACTTTCTTGTTGAAAGATTTAGCAACTCGTTGTTGGTAGCACTGGCCATGACATAGAGCTCTAAGCCTTCTCTCGTCAATCATGTTCAACTGGTCTAATCTTTGTTGGATCCAATCTGCTTCTGATAATTGTACCTGTGAAAGAATACGTAACGAAGGAATTTCAACCTCAACAGGTAGCACTGCTTCCATACCGTACACAAGAGAATATGGAGTTGCCCCTGTAGATGTCCGGATAGAAGTCCGATATGCCATCAGTGCAAAAGGTAATCTCTCATGCCAATCACGATAGTTTTCGGCTGTTTTAGCCAAAATTTTCTTGATATTCTTGTTGGCTGCTTCGACCGCTCCGTTTATCTGCAGACGATATGGAGAGGAATTCAGATGCTTGATCTTGAATTCTTTGAACAGTTCATCCACCAATTTGTTATTCAGATTCGACCCATTGTCAGTAATTATGGTCTCAGGTGCACCATATCGAGCAATGATGTCCCGACGAATGAACTTCACCACAACCCGGGCCGTCACTGTCGTATAAGACATGGCTTCGATCTACTTCGAAAAGTAATCGATAGCAACCAAGATAAACCGATGTCCATTCGACGCTTTAGGATTAATTGGGCCAATCATATCAATGCCCCACATAAAAAATGGCCATGGTTCAGACATTTGATGCAATTCATTTGGAGGAGTTTTAATCTTGTCACCATAGATCTGACATTTATGACAACTTCGGACATGCTAAATGCAATCACTCTCTAAAGTGAGCTAGTAATAACCCATCCTCATTATCTTCCTCGCCAGCATATGACCATTCATGTGCGAACCACATACTCCCTCATGCACTTCTAGCATCAAGTGAACAGCCTCAGTTGAATTAACACACCTTAATAAAATCGAATCATAGGACCGCTTGTATAGGCATTCTCCGTTCAAAAAGAACTTCGACGCCATTTTCCTGATATACTTTTGGTCAGATACGGTACTTTTCTCAGGAAACTTCTGTGTTTGAAGATATGCCTTGATATCATGATACCACGGCTTGCCGTTAGGCTCTTCTGTCGTGGCCATGCAATAAGCCGGTTTCTGTAAGACCTCTATCTTCAAAGGTTCAACTTCTAAACCACTTGTCACTCGTAGCATTGCCGATAACGTAGCCAGAGCATCGGCAAAACTGTTTTGAGTCATTGGCAAGTATTCAAACGAAATGTCTTCAAATTCTTCCACCAATTCCTCCAAATAAACGTGATAGGGTTGTAACTTAGCATCTCTAGTTTGCCATTTACCAACGGTCTGAAGAATAATGAGGGCTGAATCCCTGAACACCTTAAGTCGAGCTACTCCCATTTCGATTGCAGCTTGTAACCCGAGGATGCATGCTTCATACTCAGCGATATTGTTCGTGCAGGGAAATATCAGTTTCGCTGCGACCGGATAATGTTGTCCGCCCGGGGATATTAAAACTGCCCCAATACCTGATCCTGACAAGTTTACGGCCCCATCAAAATACATGGTCCATACATACTCATCAATTGGCATGACTCTATCTTCTAGCGGATCCAGATCGTCATTTTTCCCAGGATTTTCAGCCAAAACATCTGCAATTACTCGTCCTTTGACTGATTTCTGAGACACGAATTGAACATTAAATTCTGAGATGAGAATCTGCCATTTTGCTAGTTTTCCAACCAAAGCGGGTTGATTGAGCAAGTATTTGATTGGATCACATTCTGTTACAAGCAATATCTGATAGTGCAAAGTGTATTGCCTCAATCTGTGTAGCACCCAGACCAATGCTGCGCACGTTCTTTCTGCCTCGGAATAGTTCATCTCAGAGGCAGTGAACTTCTTACTCAAATAATAAATTGCACATTTTTTTCCATCCTCTTCACCTTTCTGAGCGAGCATGGCACCTAATGACTCACTGTGGATTGTGAGGTACAGGATCAGAGGTCGCCCTGGCGTTGGTGGAACAAGCACCGGTGGATTCATCAAGTAGTGCTTAATCTTGTCGAACGCCAGTTCACACTCTTCATCCCATCTAACTAGCGCATTTTTCTTGAGGAGTTTAAAGAAAGGCTTCGCTGTCTCAGATAGTTGAGAAATAAATCTGGCTATATAGTTCAATCTACCCGTTAAGCTACGAACTTCCTTCACCGAAGAGGGCGATTTTATTTCACAAATGGCCTTCACTTTCGACGGGTCAATCTCAATCCCTTTGTTACTAACAATGAAGCCAAATAGTTTGCCAGAGGCTGCCCCGAACACGCACTTTGTCGGATTGAGGCGTAATTTGAACTTACGAAGCCTGTCGAATAATTTCGTCAAGGTTTCTATGTGATCTTCTCCACGCCGAGTTTTTGCAATCATATCGTCAACATAGACCTCAATCTCATTATGCATCATGTCATGGAACAACGTGACCATTGCCCGCTGGTAAGTTGCCCCAGCATTTTTGAGACCGAAGGGCATCACCTTGTAATGAAATGTCCCCCATGGAGTGGTAAATGCCATTTTCAACTTATCATCCTCGTTCATCAAGATCTGGTTATAACCTGAGAAACCATCCATGAAGGAGAATAGTTCGAACCCAGCTGTACTATCCACAAGCACATCAATGTGCGGGAGTGGAAAATCATCTTTGGGACTAGCTTTGTTCAGATCTCGGTAGTCAACACACACTCGAATTCGACCGTCTTTCTTCAACACCGGGACTATATTAGCGACCCATTCTGAGTATTGGGTAGTCTCAATAGATCCCACGTCAAGAAGTTTCATGACCTCTTCCTTGATCTTCTTTGCTAGTTCTGGCTTAGCACTTCGCGGCCTTTGCTTTACAGGCTCAACTGAAGGGTCAGTCGGTAGGCAATGTTCAACGATCGATCTATCAAGACCCGGCATGTCAGCATAAGACCAAGCAAAGATGTCTTGATAATCCTTCAACAACTGGGTCAAGCGTTTGGCCATATCTTGAGAAAGACATGCCCCAATCTTCACCTCTCTAGGATTCTCCGTGTCGCCAAGGTTGATCACCACAGTTTCTTCGGCAGTCAAAGGCTTAGATTTTTCATGGATTTCCAAGTTCCGTCGTATCTCTTCATCATTCGGATTAGAATCGTCTGAGTCATCAGATTGACTTGCATCACATATATGAGGATCCACGATTCCCGTCCCTTCGCATGCCTCAAGATTAGTCCTGAAACATGAAAGAAAAGGATCAAAAAGACAAGAGAGGGCTTAACTACCGCAATTTTCGAAAATTGTTTTTTGCTTTTTGAAATTCATTTTGCTTTCGAAGACCTCGAAACGCGAATTCTTGAGAAGCCCAACCCTCATTTCTTACCGTAGATGACAAATTTTTCAATCGTTGGTTATCATCATCGGGTTGGTTTGGAGTACTTCAACAAGATTCAAAATGATAAAAACCGTTGTAATTTTATTGATATTGAATCAATGATTTACATCTTATTGGATTGAAAAACCTAAGTGCAACATGAATTGAAAAAAAACAATAAAGATTCCCACGCAGGGGAAATACGAAAACTAAAAATGATTACTCTTGAGGGCCAGCGCCCATCCCTTCAAGTGGTCCTTCAGTGATTGCACCAATGGAGGTCTCAGCAAACCATCCAGTGAGATAGGATATATCGTCATTAAAGTCAAAGTCGACCACCCTCGACTCTGGCTTCTTGAAAATACAGGGTGGCTGGTCACCCTCGGAATCGTCAGACAGACCGACCACAATCGCTTTACCATGCTTCTTAGGTGGTTCAGTTAAGGCTTGTGGCGACTTAGGAAAGATAAGCCCAAGATCATCCTCGGTCGGGCTCAGCTTTAAATTCTCGTATCCACCCACTACTCCAGCCGAGTGAAAGATGTGGTCAATGGGAGGTGGTAAGGGACTTCGGCCTCTGCAACAATCGTTGCTTTGTTCACGGCTTACGGGACCATGATATCCCAAACCAGTCTTGTGGTATTGTCCATTTGTCTTAATCGGGGCCTGAATGCCTTGGCCTTCCTTCCCAAGACCCTGACCTGGCTTAAAACCATTACCAACCATGACCTTGGCCACCATGATAGCTACATTAGAAACTTCAAGAACGGGTAACGGCATATCAGAGGAAGCCTGAACAACTTGAACTATCTCAAATGAATGATAGCTATCCTCTTCAACCTGATCGGGCTCTATGTATGGGATCGATGTTGCATTGAAGATTCGGTGATCTTCCTCCCCATAAATTGTAACCAGCTTTGCTTTAGCCACGAACTTGATTTTCTGATGCAAACTGGAGGGCACTGCGCCTGCATTGTGGATCCATGGTCGTCCCAGCAAGAAATTAAAAACAGAAGGGATATCCAGCACTTGGAAAAGAATATCGAACACCGAGGGTCCAATTTACAGCGCTAAGTTAATCTGGCCTATCACATCCTTCTTTACTCCATCAAAGGCTCGAACAGAAGTCTTGGCTGCTTGCATGGTAGATGGAGAAATGCCCAGCCTTTTCAAAGTAGCCAATGGACATAAATTCAGAGCCGACCCATTATCAACAAGCACTCTAGCCACGTGAGTCTCTTTATACTTCACCGATATGTGAAGCGCCTTATTATGACCACGTCCTTCAACTGGGATTTCCTCGTCAGAAAATGCTACTTGATCTTTGAGGAGAATCGCTCCGACAAACTCTTCTAGCTTGTCTTCTTCAATAGTCTCGGGCACATGAACCTCACTCAAAACCTTCATTAGAGCACTCCGATGTTTATCTGATGTCTGGAGAAGTTCCAACAACGAAACTTATGCAGGTAGCTTTCTCAGCTGGTCAACCACGTTATATTCACTAGCCTTTATCACAGCCAGGAATTCTTTCGCTTCTTTCTCAGCCACTGGCTTAGCCGGTTGATTATCAGCATAAATTCGCCCTAACCTTGTTATCAGATCAACATCATACGATCATGGAACCATCTTGTCACTCTCATAAGCGTAAGGCTGAGGTGATGCCAGGACCAACATTTCTGAAGCATCGGGTATAACGATCTCGAGGTCATCGTCAGAGGCGTCCTCGAGAGGGGGCATGTCAGTTAGCTCAGGATCCAACTTAACTAGCTCATCGGTCAACATCGCGAGTTCTTCATTCCAGTCAATGATGACCTGAGATATAGTGGCCACTACCCCGAATTCATCAGCTGTCCCAATCATTCCCTTTCTCACCAACTCATCCACTTTCTTTCTTATGTCACCGAGTGACATCACCTCACCAGTCGAAATATAACCAGCTCGGACTAAAGCATTAAACATATCTTCGAGAGGGACCCTGAAGCTTTAAACATGTTTGACTCCCGGGCCAAGGACAACATTTGCACTGCTTGAATGATTAGGGAGTGGATTGTTCTGCACATTGGGCTTGCCGGCTGGCTGTAGCGCAAACGCTCTAGTCTCGAGTAGATCCTGCACTCGATGTTTGAGTACCTGGCAATCATCTGTCGAATGCCCAACTTTACCTCTATGGTAGTCGCATTTCTTTGACGGATCATACCTTACATAGCCAGCGGCATTAGATCTTTATGGCTCTGAATTCAGCAAGTTCTTCTTCCTTAGCACCGTCAGTACCTGAGATAACGTCCCAGGAAGTGGAGTAAACTGGCGAGTTTTGTGCTGCTGGCGTGAGTCCTGCTGGCCTTGCCGTCCATAAGAGGTTGTCTGCTGAGTGCTAAATTGTAGCCTCGGGACCTGAGCTGGCGTCTTCTGTACATAGGTCATGTTGACTTCGGGGACATGCTCTTTGTCTTTCTTACTAGTAAATCTCTTGCTCGATGAACCTGACTCACTGTACCATCCCTTCTTGAGTCCGGTCTCAATCTCCTCACCCATGGCTATCAGCTGGCCAAAAGATTGGGCGGCCGTTACTAACATTCGTGAACGAATCGGCTGTGGTAGGGTGGACACGAACAACTTCATTAAGTCACGTTATGAGGGTTCAGGCATGATCTGTCCCGCCATGTTCCTCCAGCGAGTGGCATACTCCTTTAGAGTCTCACCCTTTTTCTGCTCGGCTCTCTCCAGGTCTTCCCTTGTAATGGTGACATCGAGATTAAACTTGAAGTGCTTGACGAAAAGGTTTGCCACCTCTTCCCATGAGTCTTTCCGGTTGATCTGGTGGTTGGTATACCACCTCATTGCGACATCCTTCAAGCTTGCTCGGAAGGTTTGGATCATTAGGGGTCCATTAGAAACATATCTATTCATGAGCCCCTGGTACATGTCGATGTGCTGAATCGGGTTTGAGGTGCCGTCATACTTCTCGAAGGCTGGCATCTTGAATTTATCGGGCACCTGGACCCGGGTAAAAATAGACAGATCAACAGGTGGAACACTTTGAGTTCCTTCCACTTCACGTAACCTCTGGTCGATCTTAGCCAGCAACTTGGCATTCTCATCATTGGGGGGTGACTGAAGAACAGGGGCCACCGGAGACGCACTAGTGTCAGTCAAAATGACATCATCCAGTTGAAGGGTTGGATTAGTGTTCACTGCAGGAGATTTGTCGAGGCGAAGGCCTTGACGGGTTGGAAGTGGAATTTCCGATTGAGAGGCAGCATTGATCTGCTGCTGCTTGGCCATGAGATCACTCATCATTTTGGACATGGCAGCCGCGATCTGCTCATTGATTATGTTCATGTGTTCCTTCAGCTTTTCGTCAATCATGGCTGCAATCTCAGCTTGATTGGTCATCCTTCTTTTTGGTCACCGATCGAGTATTATGAGGATGAGGGGGATCCGTGGCAAATTACCTGCAAAAAATAATGGTGGAATGAATACAACAAGTAAGAATAACGAGTCGGTCCATGACATCCTCTAGACCTTCAAGATGAAATTTCTTGCGAAAGACCGATTCGTCCAGTAAATCTCGAAATTCCAAATTGCTTCATTCAATAAAAACTTGGACTAATTCCAAAATTTACAAATTATAACTTAATGTTTTTCATTGAATTGCCCAAGATGGAAGGTGTCTGAAAAGAATTCTTATAAAAATCGTTCAGAAACGACATTTATTACAGAAAACATTAATAGTAAGCTAACATTTCCTCCTAAGAAGAAAGAAAAACTCCCTAAACTAAACAAGAAATCAGACAGTCTTCCTCTTTTTAGAGGCCACGTGATCTATAGATGAATGGGCCTTCAAGGCACGCAGCAGTCGTGCATTCTCTTCAGCCAGAGCATCTGCCTTGTCCTGGGCCTTCATCGCCTTTTCTTCACTGATTTTGATTTGAGTATGAAGAGTGTGCCGTACTGTCACGATCGAGATCTTCGGGAGTATCTCGGCCGGTATGGTATGATGCTGAATATACCGAGCCGTGGCAAAGTGACTCTTTATCCTTCCGATGGGCTCATCCGCGGGCCAAATCAGCTTCTGAGTAGAACAATTCTGCCAAGCGTCGGAATGACGCCTAAGCTCAACTCTGTAGGACTCGCCCTTCTCAAACTGGACTTGAAATTCATTGGGTCTGAGTGGAGGTGGGACGTCCTGCAGAACTCGAAACTGACGTGTAACTCGAAGGGGCTGATAGCAGGTTGTCCCATAAATGCCCATCAAAGGTACGGGCTTCTGATCACCATGGTATAGTCGAGCCTCAACCTCCCGAAACCATACAGCTTGCCAAAGGAAAATCTTAGAGCTTGGATCTTTGAACAGATGAACCCATTATGTATAGTGCAAACTTTTAGTTTGATTTTGTATTTGTTTGAACTTTAAAATAGGGTTATCAATCGTGTTCATTTCAAATACAGTCATATTTTCCTCGAATTGAGAAAGGTGTGAGAAAAACCAGATTTGTAAAAGCTCAATCGGGGCTCGAAAAATTCTATCTTTTCCTTTCTTAAATCGTGTCAGAGATATGAAGGTCTCTGCCAGAATTGCGTTTATAAAACTAACTCCACCACATATTAGTTTTATCGTCCAGGCTATGACAGGATCAATAGCATTTTGACGGAATGGAAAAACGATGAGTCCGAAAAAAGCTAAGACAAAAATCTTAGACCTCATGAGAACGGAGTTATTTTCAAAACATTCAATAAGAAAAAATAACGGACATGCTTGACAATTACCCTTTAACACTTTTTCAATTTCCTTTTTGGTCAAATTCAAAAATTCAGCGAGCACTGCCACAGGATCTACCTTAATGGGTGGTTCGACTATATCTAACTCAATTGATTTTCCAATGGCAAAACTGTATTCTTCCAGAGTTGGTGTGAGCTCAAACTTACCTCCCAACACAAATGTGGTCGTCTCATGGCACCAAAAATGAGCGAGTGCCTGCATGATTCCGCTCTGAACATCTATGTCTAGGATTGGCAGCATGAATCCAATGCGCTTGAGAACGTACTGCTGATCATCTGGCTTCAACTGGCTCCATAACTTCTTGAGCTCTAGTTTCGGAGTAGGCACGAAACGGATATCGAGGCGACCCATTCTTATATAGACCACGTGCCAAATGACTCAACCTAAATCATGGACCGACCCAAAATAAGATGAAGAAAACTAAAGAAAAAGCCCAAGAAATTACCATCCTTGGGGAGAGAATGTCAATTACAGAGACATGCACATGAATCGTGAGTTTAAACCTTAATCTATCTACCCTAAAGGCTTTTGCAAAATGAAGTGATGAACGGAACGACATGTCGCAGCCTCGCGCACACTCATCATGACTAGCCGCAGCCTCGCATACAATAGTCATGACTAGTCGGGTTCAATCACTTCGGCTTGATTCGGTCGACAAGGGGAACCTCCATGCGTAGTAGCCTCACGTGCATGAGGACGACCCTTGAGCCATTTTTTGAAAAATTTTCGGGATCCAAATGGGATAACCTTTAGCGAGGTCTTACTGCCAAGGTTAAAGAACCATCTAAATACCATCTTAGAACTATGGGTGTGACCCAGGTCCGGTCACAGGTTGTGTGTGGTGTAGTGTAAATACTGTAAATCATGCACAACAATTATATGCAAACACCGCTTCAATAGTGCAAAAATTAAATCACAATTCCACTCCACCAAGCCTGCAAAACAAAGGGTTAGCCAATCACTATTCCCCTTATAACTCCCATCCTGCAAAACCATTTAACACCTAAGAATGAGAATTCAATCAAATTTTGTCAAATCGAGTGGTTTTTTCCATGAAATTTTTTTTTGGCCTAAGTCCTCCTTAAATTTTTAAAAAAATTCAAGTTTTTCCCCAGCGGAGTCGCCAAGCTGTCGCGACCTAAAAAAATCGGTTTCGATCTTAGGCTAATGGATTACTAGATCAATTAAATTAACTAACCTAGCTCGAGTTCTCCCAAACTCTACCAAATCGCAACTTAGGTCCAATTGTGAGCATACAAATATTTTCAACGGGAGTCGCCACTAATCATTTAGGGTAGGTTGATTAGAAACCCAAATAAAATAGCGGGAGTACTATTTTATTCCTACGAACCAGAAATCATAAATTCGGGGACTTGGTTACGCTAGATTCCCTAACGCCCTTTCGGTACCAATTTCGAAAAAAATACTCAATTTGACAATTTTGATAAATCCTGACTTAGAGTTCAAAGGTGCAGAAATTTCTTTTTTTTTATTTGTACTTATTTAAATGAAAGCTAACCTATGTGTAATGACGTGCAAAAATTGACATGCGATTAATGCAAACTATATGTCATGCGACGACGTGACCTATTTCTAATGACGGGCATATTATTTTTTTTGTATTTTTTTAATGAAATTCGGAATTAAAAATACCAATTATCTAAACATGCAGTTCTAAACTAAAGAAATTAATCTATTCTAAAGCAATCTTTTTTGGTATTTTTTTTTATGAAATTCGAAATTAAAATTAAATAAAAAAATATATAACCGCTAAATCTTTCGAATTAAATTTTGATCTGAAGCCTGACAGATCGACCCTAAAATTCGAAATTCCCGCTATGGAAATAATTCTATCTAAAGCCTGATAGATAGATTTATTTCCACGTGTGCGGTTGCGGATTAGGAAATTTTCCTAATTAATCACATCTTGAAAAATTCGATATCTTAAATATATTGGATATGTTCAAAAAAAAAATTTTGAAGATTCTAAATTCTATCCAAATTTGACAAGTAATAGATATCTAAAATTTCAAAAAAAAGGAAATAGATCCTATTCGAAATTTTGCCTATTATTCAAATATGCAAAGTTAGATATTTATAAGCACGAATTAAGCAATAAAATATTCAAACCAAATCAGGATAAGATATTTACCTAATCCAAAGATTTATTTCCAAATTTGAATCACCGGCGAATCAGGATTGCGGATCGGGATGGTGACCGGCGGTGCGTCGGGAGCGGCAGCTCGGCGTCGGGAACGGCGGCGACGCGGTGGCGGCGTGGCACGGACGGTAGCGGCGGTGCGGCTCCGGGGACGGCGGCGTCTTCGGCGATCACCCGTCTGGCGCGGCGGTAGCGTCCAGGCGACGGTACGGCTCCGGGCAGCGGCAGCGGTGCAGCTCCAGGCGGGGGGGGTTTGCAGGCAGGAATGGCGGCGTGCAGCTCCAGGCAACGGCGGCGGTGTAGCTCCCGACGGCTCTCTGGCGCGGCGGTGACGATGTGGGCGAGCGGCGGTGACTGTGGTGGCAGCACGCGGTGGAGGGCAGAGCACCGGAGGGCGTGGCAGCAGTGGGGTCGGCGTGCGGTAAGGCTCCGGGCGACGATGCAAGCGCCGGTATATAGCGAAACAGCAGGCTGCAGGGGCGTCAGGGCGGCGGCGCACGGCAGCGGAGGGGCAGAGCAGCGGTAGTGCAGTGGCTCGCGGACGATGGCGCGTTGCGGCGTACGGCGGCGCGGGGCGCGGCGTGTGGCGGTGACAGTCGCCGGTCTCTCTCTCTCTCTCACAGTTGTGCTCTCTAAAAAAATTCTGATATGAAAATTCTGAAAACCCCCTCTAAAATCCTGAATTAATGATGTATATATAACACTAACCTAGGTCAATTAGATGGGCTTTCTAGTCCTAATGGGCTTAGGCTTGGGCTTAGGCTTTAATTTTCATTTTAATTCCAAATTTGTTGAATTAATTCGGGCTTTTATTCAATTAAACTTGATGGGTTAATTTAAGCTCTAATTAAAACAACCGAGCCCTTTTTGACTTGTGATTTTCGGCCTTTGCCTTCCGAGTGAGTCGAGTCTCGTTCGATTCCCGAGCCCGATTTACATGATGAATTTTAAGCTCGCTCGCCACCGCCGATCCGATGCGGAATGCAATTAATCAATATGAATCTAAACTATATGCTATGCAATTTTAATATTTTTGTTTATGGGTTAAAAATTTAATCCCTAATTTTCTATGCAATTAACACTAAATGATGCGCCAAAATTTAGGTGTCAACATAGAAAAGATCGGGGATTTAGCATATCGTCTTGCACTTCCGCCCAATTTATCGTAAGTATATAATGTGTTTCACGTATCGATGTTAAGGAAATATGAACTGGACCCAACTCACATATTAAATTATAAAGAGATAGAAGTCGATGACAAAATGTCCTATGTCGAGAGACCAGTAAGGATTGAGGATCGGAAAGAACGGGTTCTAAGGAACAAGATGATCCCGATAGTCAAGGTTATTTGGGAACACCATGAGACAAAAGGCACGACGTGGGAAAGCGAAGAGCAAATGTAACGTCAATACCCCCATTTGTTTGAGTAGTAGTGGGATTTATAAATTTCGAGGACGAAATTTTTGTAAGGGGAAAGAGTTTTGACATCCTGAAAATTGTTCATTTGGGATTTATGAAATGCTTGGTTTTATGAACGTACTCGTAGTTAGTTCTCGCTTGGAACTGATCATTCCTGAGATATTAATCGTTAGGGAAAGGCTAATTAGGGATTTAAATTCGTGCGACTAAAAGAAAATTTGATCGTGAATTAATTTTCGACTATAAAATCGTCGATGTGATATTTTGAGCCACTGTTGGCCGATCCAAGGATAGCCAGGGGTCAGTTGGCCATTGTCATAGTAGTGGATCACGGGTGATTCCGCTGGATCACGAAATGAATTAACGATTGATCTTGAACCTATACCAAACGATCGTGCCCGATGGAACTAGCGATCAAACCTCGCAATTAAATGACAACCGAAGTCATCATGAACCGAATGAACTTGCACGTGACTTGATTTATTATCAGCCACGGGTCGAATATGCGAATCTCCCCAAAAAGCCGCCCGTTAGTTTGAGAAATGCTCGAGTTACGTTTAATAAAATTTAATTATTAATTAAAGCCCAAATTGGACATCGAAAAATTAGGAAGTCACGACGGGATGTTAGGATGATATTGTGGTTGGAACATATAGCTTTGGATTTTCCTCGATCCTTAAGAAAAATTTAAATTCGGCAAGAAAATAGAAAAGTGACCATTTTACCCTTGAAGGATTATAAAGGGCAAGTGTTAAAGGGGAAGGGCATTTTGGTCATTTTGCCCTAATTTTTGAGTTGGACAATTTTGCCATTGGAATTTTATGAAATTTCCAAATTGCCCTTAGATATTTTTGGAAAAGATTTGATCCGGGCCATCGATCTCAAGATAAGATTGAATCTAGACCGTTGATTGGTTTTGTGAGAGGAGGGCAAGATGGTCAATTGGACATCAATAATTGCCTAGGATTATTTAAAAGCCCAAAACTCTCTCTCTCTCTCTCTCCTCATTCTCTCTTTCACATCTCTCTGCTCCATCTCTCTCTCCCCCTCCCTCACCGTGAGCTCTCTTTCTCCCCTTGGCCGCTCACTGCCGCCGCTACCGGCCACCGCCCCTTCTGCTGTGCCGCCACCGCACCATCACCCTCACGCCGTACCACTGCCGTCCCCCTCACCCTCTCGGTTTTCTCTCTCTCTCCCCTCTCCCGTGGCCATGAGGAACCGGCCCAAGTTGCCGCTCGCTGTCGCCATCGCCGAGCCGCTCGCCGCCGCTCATTGTTGACTGCCGCCCATTTTCCACTCTAGCCGAGTTAGTCTAGAGTTTGGTAAGTCACGCCCTAAACTTTATTTAAGACGTCGGGTATCGATGGACAAATTTGAGGTGTGATCGGGTTTAATTAGTCGCGGATTAGTATAGTTTTAGGGGCGGAATTGATTAGCGGGCCTTAGAAATGAATTTGGGAGATTTTAGTGGAAAATTAGAGGCTAAAGGCGGGCTGTGAAGGGCTGATATTCGTGCTGTGATGCGCTGTCCGGTACGTAAATTGGGTATTTGGATTCGGCGATTAATTGTGTGAAAATGTCGTGAAGGACTGGAATTGATTTGCCGTAATTTGGATGTGGAAAAATGGTAATTTGTATGTTGATTGTGTGTTTGTAACGTGGCTGAGTTATGGTGATGAAATTGGGTACATTAATGTGCAATTGATTGATGCCCGAGTGTGCGCACGCGTGAGAGTTGAGGCATGCGGTGTGCGTGTGATCACAAAAAGGCCCCGAGGCATGTTTATGCGGGGTACAGATAAAATATATGGTATGCGAATATGTTCGTGTGATAACTAAATTCCTGAGGCGGTACCATTACGCTTGGATATTTCCGTCTTGAAGCGGTACGACTACGCGAGATGATGCCTGGTATTACTGGAGGATGGCCAATCTGAGGCGGCACCATTACGCGGGTTGTGTCGTAGGTGATGGGTGTTGAGCCTGAGGCGGTACCATTACGCGGGCCCTGAAGTGTTGTTATAAGTCAGTTGCAGTAAACCTGAGGCGGTACCATTACGCGGGCCATTGGCGAGGCAAGTATGAGATGGTCGCAGTGTACCCGAGGTGGTTTCATTACGCAGGTCACTGGCGAGTGTGTGAAAATAATGTGATGAGGCGGGAATGAATGCATGAAATGAAAATTGAACGGGCATGTGATTGGATGTGGTGTTGTTGTAGCTAACGTGCAGGTTGCACGCGGGAAAGACCTAGGTAAGTGTAAATGATGTGCCTGCTATATGATTGTTGGGTGCTGTGATGTTTGTGATTGTCTGGAGGTACGTGATAGTCTAGGTGGGGTTTAGGGTGTGTGCTTGCCGAGATGTATTATCATGGTTATTTCAACCAAACATTTCAGGACCCCGGCCTGAGCAATGAATTCTCCGCCATCGCCACCGAAGCCTTTTGGAGCCCTAATGCACACCGATTACAATGTTGTAGAGTTTCCTATATATGATAATATGACCTGGGTTAAGCACACAATAGTAGTTTGGGTAGATGTAGGGTTACCCCCTTTGGCAGGCCCACGCCTATACCGCGTGGTTCTTCCGAGACGGGATAGACGAGTTTGGTCCCGTCCGAGGATTTGATGTCTCCTTTGATGGAGTCGAGGACTGGGACCCGTCTGCTATATCTCCTCCTAATGGCGAGATGACTAGTTTGGAGACTAGTCTGGCACAGTCAAGACTGCAGCCTGCGCCTGCAGCACCTGAGCCTTCGGGGGCTGAACATGACCCAGAGTCATAGGCAGGGTATAATCCAATGGATGTGGATCTCGAGACGATCCTAGAGGAAGAACTGGAAGAGGAAGAGCCCGAGGCCGAACCTAAGAATGAACTTGCCGAACCTGAAGGAGAACCGGAGTATATATCCCCGTATGAGCAGTGGATTGACCCCGAATTTGTACCAGAGTACGGGTCTGATGAGGAGTCCAACTCGAAGGAGCAGGGCGAGGTTCCAGCGAAGTCGAGTGACATCAACCACCCGATCGAGATTGAAACCGAGTCGTAGTCCTCGGAGGAGCAGACCGTCCAGGGAGATTCCGATTCATATGACGAGGAATTAGGCTCAGAGTGGACGCTAAGTAGGGGGTGTAGGGGCTAGGTTTAGGGGTTTAAAATAGGCTTTTTAGGGAGTTCCATTTTTTATGATAGAATATCCATGTCATCGATCGTTTTTGTTATCGATGATTCGTAGTTCGGTGTGTTTGTTTATGTGATGGTTTTGTAAAATTGTGAATATTGTATAAGTTTGGATGAGAAATGAATATGTGCATTCTCCCTGTTTACCCCAGTTTTAATTGTCCGGGTATTTGTGGTTTCCGCTGATCATTCCGAATCTCTGATAATGTAAATTGGGTCGGCGATACCGTGAGACATCGCATTAATCGACCGAAGAAGTGTGTCGCGTGCTCGATGGGGTTCGGGGCGTGACACACTACATTGGTGATGGCATCATCCCGCATCACACGCATCAAGACGGCATTTCATGGGGAGCATCAAACAGGCCTCAACCGCGATTGGAATCCAATCACCCGCTGGGCATTCGATAAATCGGGCATCGTTTCACGTAAAACGTATCAAAACGGGTCATAACCCCGCGTAAAATGCCTTAGGGTATTATGTGAGCATACGGGCATTCAATCACTCAACCAATTCTCATCTTAACCCCGCGTAACACGCCCTCAGGGTATTATGTGATCATACGGGTATTCAATAGTCAAATCAATTTCTCATCTTTCGATTATATAATTACCATCCAATTCTTGCTCAGCTCACAACTAGCCACACCCTCACATGCAACAACAACATCGAAAAGTTACCGAGAGAGAGAATCCAAATGTGCACAGAATCGTGCTTAAAATTGGCAATTGCATAGTAACCGAAACCCTTTCGAAATAAATAGTAATTCAACTCTAAAAATTCTGAATTTTGGATGTCATTGAAAACATCTTGATAAATAATTTTCATAAGGGATACGAAATATAATTCCAACTATAAACAACTCTTTTTATCACCCAAAATCAAATCGAAAATTTGCCCATCAGGGCAGACCATTTAGCCTCCAAAATCCATATCTATCAGTAACTAGATCTCATTGGAAAACCTTTAAATTTTTATATATCATAGACACAAGTGTCCTTGATAACTTTTATGAAGGAATTTTGTCGAAAAGAGGTCTAGAAAATTTTATAAAAATCCAGGAAGACACACTAATCAAGTGAACAGTAAATCCAGATGATGGTCCGAAAATGGACTTCTGAATATAAAACTTAGGGTCCACTTCCATGAAGAAAACTTCATCAAATTCTGTCCACATTGATCTCCACAAAAATAATAAAATCACAGGGCATAGTAGCAACCAAATTTAAGGAATATCTTAGCAACTACAAATCATCAATCAAGCATAACCAGTCATAAAAAATAATAAAATCACAGGGATTGGCAATGAACCAATCTAATGACCACGCAAATGACTCAAGCTATTCAGCCATGGATCGACTGCTCAACTATAAGGCTGTATATGGTAATTATTTTGTGCCCGGGAATAGATTCTGGTCAGAAATGATTTTTTTTATTCTGTGCCTGGGAACTGATTCTGAGCATTTGAAGGCATTTGGTAATGGCCCAAAATTTCTATTCCTGAAATAGTAAAAAAATAGAAATGCGTTTGGTAATGGCATAAAATTTCTTTTTATTAATAATATTTTAATATTTTTCCTTCTCCTCCTTCTTGGCCATGGCTGGTAAAATATTTTTTAATTAATAATACTTTTATTAAAAATAATTTTTTTTTATTTTTTTGGCCATGGCTGGAAAAAAAGTTTTCTTATAAATAATTTTTTTATTAATAATTTTTTAAAAATGTTTTACTAAAAAATATTTTTATTGAAAATATTTTTTCTTTTTTTCCCCATGGCCTGGTCGCTTGCCGTGGTCGGTAAAATATTTTTTATAAATATTTTTTTATTAATAATATTTTAATAAAAAATATTTTTATTGAAATTATTATTTTTATTTTTTTTGCCATGCCCTATAAAATATTTTTTTATTAATAATATTTTTATTGAAAATATTTTTTTTATTTTTTTCGCCATGGGCTTGGTCGCTGGCCATGGCCGGTAAATTTTTTTTATTAATAATATATATATTTTTCGCCATGGCCTGGTCGGTGGCCATGGCTGGTAAAATTTTTTTATTAATAATAATTTTTTTATTTTTTTCGCCATGGCTTGGTCGTTAGCCACGGCCGGTAAAATTTTTTTATTAATAATTTTTTTTATTAAAATATTTTAATCTCGCCAGATACGACAAGGGTGGCCCTCGCGCCGGACATTAGAAGCTATATTAAAAACTAAGAAAAAGAAGAAGAAAAAAAAATTGATTCTTATTTTTGTTCCCAGAATCAAGAAGCTACTTTTTTTTTATTCTTGATTCTGCTCCAAAACTGATTCTGGGCACAAATTTGCAAGAATTTGTGCCCAGAATCAAAAAATTAAACAAATGGATCTCTATTCCCAAACTGATTCTGAGAACAAAAGAATAGAATCAAACATTATTTGGTAAATTGCCAAGCGCAGCCTAAGAGTTGGTCGCAGGACGGTCACATACCACTGCGGATCGATGGATGATCATGGATCAATTCTGCGCGGTCCTATTTCGATCGCGGGTGATTTCACACGATCATATACCAACTGTGGACGACTATGGATCGATCCATTCGACCGTATGCCGGTCACGGAATGATCAATCCCATATAACTACATGACAACCGAGAATCGGCTATAGACCAAGTATGCTTGGCCATGGACCGATCATGAACTGGCCATGGGCCACTTGGACAGGTCACGAACCGGTTGTAGATCGATTGCGAATTGGTTCAGCGACCTTGCCGAATAGGCCATGTGCCAAGCCTTGTGCTAAGCCATGAGCCGGCCATGTGCCCGAGCTTGGACCTTGCCGTAAGGCCACGAGCAAGCACGGATGCTGGCCATATGCCCAGCTAACCCGTGGACCCTATTGTTAGGCTACAAGCCAAGACAAGCACTGGCCATGTACCCTGTTAGCCCGGCCCTGCGTCCGGCCAGTGCCAACCACGATGCCCACGCCATGGGTCACCGACTTAGCCAATTAAAACATGTTTGGCCATGACCTACCACATCGAATGGTGACTTAGCTACGAACTTTGGTTTGGTAGGCATGGTCGATCGTGGATGGCCATGAGAAACTCATACTCGACCATGTTAGCGCTTTCATTGGCCTAATTCTCATACTTGCCATTTTCTTGAAAATTTGGACAAAAGAGAAGGCTCCATAACATTAGTCATTAATGCAAGGGGTGAATCATCATTGTTGACACCTGATTATTAGCTCATTTTTTTTATTTTCAAAAATCTCAAAATTAGGATTAGGAATCTTGGCCAAGCCTAGAAACCTATTTCTAAAACAAAAATGATTTTTTTTATCATTTTCCTGAATTTTTCATTAATTTCTTTTAGTCAAAATGAGTGAGAAAATCAAGAAAAATAGCAAATGGAATCAGAAAATTTCATAAAAATAGTCATTAGTCTTCTTTTAAATTCAATTTCACTAATGCATCATCAATATTGGAAAATCTCAATCGGGCATATCTTTTTCCCAAAATTAGGTAAAATCAAACCCGAATTGAATAAAAAATGCAATTAAATCTTTTCTAGTCATTTTTGAGTCATAATGTCTTCATAACAAATGATTCTGGGACCTTGAATTACATAATGGTCGGTCCAATTGCATAATTTGTTAAAGAAATAAGAAAACCCCAAAATTCAATTGAAAATTAGGAATTTTTTAATCCAAATTGAGAATCGTGTCCAATTCGAAATTGTTGAACCATGCGACCATCATTTCTAGGGATAATAAGATATGGGTAATTCAATTTTGGCAGCATTTTTTTCCTAAACAGGTCATTAAGGCATTGAATTGTACAAAATCCCAATAACCCAAATACAAAAGTTCAAAAATCTTGGATATGATTTTGTCAAAAATTGGGGAAAATCACATATTTGGATTTAGAATGTTATGAGGAATTCAATTTTGGGATTTAATTTTGAAAATTCGGTTGAAATTGGGCTCAATTTGAATTTTTAATCAAAACTGGGCTTACCTGGTCGGCCGGGTCAACCCGACCCGACCCAGGTCTACCTTTCTTCCTCACCCAACTCGCCCAAAACGTGAGATAAACCCAAAAAATATCTTCTCAAACCCAAAACTTCAAGAACTTCCCTCGATCAATCTAGCACGTGAAAGTCAAGATGGCCAGCTGGAGAATCTCCAGTTGGTACCAAAGAATTATCCTAACTGATTCTAAGTCAGTGGAAACAAACTTTGGGCGGGAAAATTGATCAACAAAAACAAGAAAAAACTAAACATTATGAAGAGAGCATGCTTGATGAAATTACCGCGAGAGAGAGAGAGAGAGTGAGAGAGTGAGAGAGAGAGAGAGAGAGAGAGAGAGAGAGAGAGAGAGAGAGAGAGAGAGAGAGAGAGAGAGAGAGAGAGAGCATATAATGCTAGACAGAGAAGAAGGTAGAGGTCCCCTTTTGAGCGTTCAGCACCGCCCTATACGGCAAAGCACCGGCAAATCAGAGCTGGGGCATGACCTCCCTCCCTAGGTTCAGTAAGGTTGATCGTGCATGAAGGCCTGAAACTCAGGCTCGGTCAGTGTAGCTAGGCATTCTTTGACGAAGTTAAAGTCACCAAATCGAAGCTCAGATATCAAGGAAGAATGTCACAAGTGCCAATTAGTATAGGAGTCTCATTTTGATCTTCATTAAAGTAGGCAAACTTCGATCTTCGTCACGGTTTAGATGAAACTCCAAAATATACAATTCGGGTCAATCTTATGGTTCTAGTAATTTTCTTTGCAATTTTGTATTTCTCAATGTTCAAAACTTGTTTCTGATCACGTTTTATGTCGTTTGATTGCATTTTGATTGGAAAATATGCATGAATCATCTCAGTCGTCCATTAAACCATCTCGCCGGAGCTCAGGAACCCTCACCGGAGAGTCGCCGTGGCCACAAGGCCATCCAAGTTAGCTTCTCCTAACTTTGTTTGATAGATTGATATTTATTTTGGGCGATTTAGATGATTAGGGTGATTAGAATCAGGATTTGAAGTTTGATAAAGTCAATCTAAGATAGTTATAAGTTAGGTTTTTTCGATTGACTTTTCACCGGCTGACGAACGTCTGGTGGCGTTCCGATTAGGTTAGACTGATATTAGATGATATGGGCTTGAGAATGGATCAACTAAGATGGTCAAAATCACACCGAAAGGTCATCGGAATTTGGCTTGAAGTGACGGCCTTGAAAATGTTTAGTATAGAATCATGCCTACCAGGTACTCGGCAAAATGCCAACGAGAAGAAGCATCCAAATGGTGCCGTTTTGGCACCGTACTCGCTGGAAAAGGTGACTGACGCTGACGCCGGCGAGGCCCAATTCGGCCAAATCGAATCGGGTTGAATCGGGCCGGTCCGGTTCACTAATCTGACGGGAAAAATAAAAACAAAGTTGATTAAAAAAATCAATAAAATCAATAAAAATAGAAAAAATTAGAGAATTCTTAAAAATAAAAAATTAGAAAAATCTAAAAATTTTCGAAATTTTCGAAAATTCATAAAAAAACAAAAATTAGAAAATTTCTTAAAAAATAAAAAAAATTTAGAAAATTCATAAAAATCTTGAAAATTTTGAAAATACAAATAAAAAATGTGAAAAATTCAGAAAGTCTATAAAAAATTAGAAAATTCGAAAATTCATAAAAATTTTCAGAAAATCATAAAAATCAATTCTTGGGTAATAAAATCTTAGAAATTTAATTTTCGAATAAAAATCAAAAAAATCAAAAATTTCAAAAATTCACAGAATGGTCCAAAAACACTGTGGCCAACCTTGGAAAGTAAAATTTGAATTTTTGGAAGTGTCCAAGTGACATTTTTAGAAAATCTCAAATTCAGGGGTTATAACCTCTAAAAAACTCTAAAAAGACACAAATCATGGAATGAATAAGTTTTTAGGGCTTCATTAGGGTTTTGATGTTTTGGTTGGATTTCATTTTTAGAGACAATTTAGGATTGTTTGGTTTAATTGACCTTGATTGTGCATTTAATTCTTGATTGATTTTCCTCGCAATTATAATGGATAGGATTAGTGGATAGGCATAGAAAACTTGTGTGACACATTAGACATCGTATCATTCTTAGGCACCGAAAGGGCGTTAGGGATCTTGATTTAGGATCATTAGAGTAACTAAGTCCCTGTACTCAGAATTTCTGGTTCGTAGAATTGTGGTATTTCTCCTATACCCCGATTAGGTTTCTAGTCAACCTATCAATAATGACTAGTGGCGACTTTAAAATCGAAAACTTAGACTAAATAGGAAAATACCATCCGCTATCACGTGAGATATGGTTTGGGAGAGATCCTTACACGGAAATACCTCCTTAGCACGCAAATCCCGAAAGTCACAAAAAAAGCGTGGCGTGATAGGCTTGGCGACTCCGCTAGGGAGTTATCTTTTCTAAGTGGATTTAGGCCTAGATAGAACGATACGCTTGTGATTTATGCTTGCAAGGATCCTAGGTACGTCCTGCTAACAATTGTGTTAAATGTTTTTGCAGATGTGAGGTATAAGGGGTGCAGTCTGTGTTAACCTTTGTTTTGCAAGATTGTAACATCCTCAATTTCAGTCTCTAGGAATTAACCATAGAAATAGTGTATGGACCAATCTGAGGGTCAGTTATAGATCATACTAGTATGGTCAATCAAGGCACCTAAAACCTAGATTGAAACTTAAAGCCCAAGTTTAGGTTCTGTGACTAAGATTAAATTTTGCTCAAGAAGCCACATTAATGGCTAAGACTTTAGGGGCATTTCATCATGTTATTTTGGCTCTTATTCATTAATGCCACGATTTCCAAAATCGAGTTATCAATGGCATTTCATCGTGGCTTTTGGCTCTTATTCATTAATGCCAAGATTTCCAAAATCAAGTTATTAAGGGCATTTCATCATGGCTTTTGGCTCTTATTCATTAATCCCAAGATTTCCAAAATCAAGTTATTAATGGCATTTCATCGTGGTTTTTGGCTCTTATTCATTAATGCCACGATTTCCAAAATCAATGTAATGATGACAAAATCTTAGAAGATTTGGTAATAATGGCTAAATCTAGACATTAATGAATGAAGATTTGGTAATGATGACAAAATCTAGGAAGATTTGGTAATGATGGCAAGAAGATGTGGCTTGGGGAAGCAGTAAGTGGAGCTTATAAATAGCAGCACTACTCCTTCATTTCTCACCATTTCCACCATCACCTCTCCCTCTCACCATCACGACAATCATCTCTCTCTTGCCGTTTGTTGCCGCTGACCGCCGTAGACGTTTTCTTGTGATTATAGTTGTTTATAGGTGAGTGGATTCCCTAACACTTGGATAAGGCGATGTGTTACGTGTTTGGAACGCGGCATATAAGTGGATTCCTAATCTCGAGATAGGAAGTTACGATACTGGTTGGCTTGAGCTCTCACTTGAGCCTTTGTTAGGACTTGCTTGTGGTTGTTTGTATTGATGTCGTACGCATCGCTTGTTACCATGCTTGATGTTCACATTCATGCTTGTTGATAAGAGGATAGGACGTAATGTTGCGTGTTTGGCTCAAGTAGTGACTGTGTTTGTGATGCTCGATATTTGCATGAGTGGATGCTATTTTGTTTTATGATCGTAAGTCAAGGCACGTACGAGTCATGAAACGGGGTGTCGTATGGTCTCGTATTCATGTTGTGGCGTCACGGGACAAGTTCGGCTTGGTACGGGTTTACATTGAGGTGTATAGATCCGGGCCAAGTTCGACTCCGAGCCGGCGCTCGACATTGTAGACCGAGTCACGTACCCTCGATCGTGACTCGTATGTTAGTCGAATGTCATAGAGATCATGATTACACAAGCACGGCATGCCTTTGGGCTAGATTGCATGGACTAATAAAATCAAGATAATAAAATCGGCTTGTGTGACTCATGATGTGTGATCACTAAAGGAAAGAAGAAAACCGTCGCGTTGGCGGCGATGCCTCGGTAAACTAGCATCGAGATGCCCTAGTTGAGCTAGGATACTTAGGTTGAGCTCGGATGCCTCGGTAAACTAGTGTCGGGATGCACTAGTTGAGCTAGGATGCCTTAGTTAAGCCCGGATGCCTCGGGTGAGCTAGCCTGGGGATGCCTCGGGTGAAGTTGGATGCCCTGGTTGAGCCAAGATGATGATAAATGAATTCTATATGTGTGCTGGTATGTGTATTTATTGATAAGCCGCATTTATGTGATCGGATCAAGGTGAGTTTCCATGTAAACATAGCAAGGGCAAGGTCAAAGGCTTTGCTATTGATTTGCCATCGACATAAGGTGGGGAAAGTATTTGTATGCATTAGTACAATAACGAGGCATCATCCTGCACGAGTATTAGTAAATTTTCTCATTGAGTCTCTCCGACTCATCCCCCATTATTGCCCTTTTTCAGGTCCGTAAGATGAAGGATGACATATGTAACATCCTGAATTTGATCCACTTCCGGGATCAATAAAATAGATATTTATTTCTCATTTCATTTTAGTAAGTCTCGTCCGGAGCTGATCACTCTCGGGATACTGACCATTAAGGAATGACTAACTAGGAAAATAGTGCATGGATCTAAGAACTCGAATGTGAATCGAGCTCCGATTTTGAGGAATGACGAGGGAATATTTTGGGCCAATGTGGGCCGATCCAAGAAGGGTGAAGGATTTGGTTTGGCCAATGACGTACGATCGAATCGCGGGTGATTCTGCACGACCGAGAGTACGCGTGGCGAACGATCCTGAACTTATTTCGAACGATCGCGACCCCCGAAACTAGTGATAAATACTTGCATTCTCTTGGAAATCGAGATCGTCATGACTCGAGTAACCCTAGGTCGATACGCGTAACCCCTAAATAGTCGCCCGATAGTGAGAGACGCTGAAATCACATTTGAGCAAAATTGATCGTGGAATTGAATCCGGATTTGAGTGTCGAATTTTACGGACGTACGTGACTATTTTTACAAGGACGATGTCATATCAGTGTAACCAACCATATTTGGGAACGGTATGGTCCAAAAATGAAATTTTGGATCGGGAGTGGAAAATTACCGTTTTGGCCCTGAGCCTTAAGTGTTAATTCCGAATTTTGGAGGTTTTATTTGGTCTTAATCAGCCCCATTAGTGCCAAAAATTGAAGGACAATAAAGCCCCCGCTACTCTTGCTCATTCCCCAAATTACCCTTAGATATTTTAGCCTAGAACCAATCCTAGCCATTGGATCAAGTTGGACAAGATTGGTGCTTGAATTTCAGCCCTTAGATTAGTGTGATAGTGGGGTGGGTGAGATGGTCATTTTTAATGGAGTGGTTCAACCACTCCACTCATCCATTTTCTTCAAAACTCTTGCAATCTCTCTCTCCTCTCATTCTCATCATTTTTTAGCCGGCCATCACCCCCTCTCTCTCGTCCACTCTCTCCTCTCTCCTTCTCTTTCTTGCTGTGAAGGGCCGTCGGAGCATTATCGCCGCAGCGACGTCGCCGTCGTTGCTCGCTGAGGCCGCTCACCATCGCCCGTCCGCCACCATCTCGCCTCACCACCACCAATCGACCATCTCTTTCTCTTCCCCTCTCATTTTGGCGCCACCGACTAGCACTGTCTGGCCAGCCTTGGCCGTGTGCCGCCACCCAAGTGCCGCCGTCGCCATTGACCCGTGACCATCTCGCCACCACAGCTACCGCCACCTCTCTCTCTCCCTTTCATTTTCGCCTCACCACTATCACCATCACCCCCCTCCTCAGCCGCCTTGTCCAGCCACGATCCACCGCTCGCCGTTGCCGCCGTCGACCGTCGCCGTGGAAGCCGCTGTAAGCCCGGCTTGAACTAGCACCGTCTAGCCTGTTTTCCCTCCTATCCAGCCACCTTTGGAGCTTAGGAATTTAAGTGAGTGGAAACCCTAACCCTTAATTAGGATTATGTGCACTTTGAACAAGTTTCGGGGTTAATTAGGGTATTTTAGGGGTTAATTAGTAGTTAGTGATTAGGGCTGGTAATGTGGTGATTATGGTGGCCTAATGCGATGATTTAAAAGTGGTTTAGTGGCCTAGAGTGGACTGATTAGTGGCTGGTCATTGTGGACTTGATCCGACTTCGTTTGGCTAATTTGTGGTTTAATTGTGAAATGCCTTGTGTGTCTTGGATTGTCCATGAAGTGGCTGATTGCATATGACTTGGGATTAATTTTGGGAGATTAGAATTGATGCTTAGCGTGGCCGAATGATAAGAGGCTAGATGGGCCATTGGCTTGTACAATTTTAATGGCTTGATTTCATGATTTCGTGTGCCGAAGATGTATCGTGGCTGATTTGAATTAAGTGATTAATTGGGCATATTGATATATGAAACTGAACATGTGTGGTGTTAATTAAGCATGTGGCGATGTTAAATTGAATGCTCAATGTGGAATTTATGGATGCTCGAGTATTGCTTGTTATGGCCATGAATTGTGCATATTAAGCATTGACATAACATGTGCATCATGTGAGTGTGTACGATTAGCATGAGCATGTGATCACCTAAATTACCCTGATCCATTTTACACGGGGTTTAGATAATAATTTGTGAATGTGCACGTGTGATCACATAAACCCTGAGGCATCGTTTACGTGGGATATTCAACCCGTCCTGAGGCGTTTAACGCGGGATGATGCCCCGATTACCGGAAGATGGCCAACCTGAGGCGTCTCGTATGCGGGTTGTGTCATGAGCCTGATGCACTTAACGCGGGCTGGAGATTGATTGAGAAGTGACGGATCTGATGTGTTTGACGCGGGTCATTGATTAATGAGAAATTGACTCGTGTGTAAAATATGCATTAATGGTTGCGAGCAAGTGCATGGCAAGTGATTGTGGCCATTTGATAATGCGTATGTGCCATGACTGGTTTTACTTGTATTATTACTATGTGTCTAACCTGCAAGGTCAATAATATGCTTGATTTGGGGCCGAGGACCTAAGTCACTTGATTTCTAGATTGTTATTTGTTAGTTGCTTGTTCTGGAGGTGCATGTTAGCCTAGTTTAGGTTTAGAGGACCTACTTGCTGAGATTTATTCTCATTGTTGTTAAAACCCCACTTTTTAGACTCCCAGCCTTGACGATAGCAGGAGTGCCGATTCATTTTGAGATCCTATACCGCATAGAGTGATCGGTGATCGAGTACCCCATTGGGAATGGGGAGACTTACGTTAGGCATTTTACTATCGTTTGGGTCAACATGGGCGAGCCACAGTTCTAGGCTCACGAGTATCTTGGTTGGTGTTTTCGGGACCCATTCGACGTTTATGGACCCCTTAGGAGGTTTGATGTCCCGATAGATGGATTAGGTCATTGGGATCCGCAGACAGCAGATGGGGAGGTGGCCAGCCCCGAAGCTGTGTCTGAGGAGGATTCCGACCCCCGTCTTGTCATTTTCGAGATGGATTCTGACCACGGGGAGGAGGAGCCGATGGAGTGGGAGTCCGATCCGGAGCCGATGGAATTGGAGCCTGAGCTAGAGGATGAGTCCAAGAAGGAGCTAGTGGAGGTCGAGTCCAAGCTAGATTCTATGGATTCCGAGTTTGAGTCCTCTGACAATTCGTCCGAGTCTTCGAGATCCGACCTGGACTAGTTACCCTAGGGTTTACCCTCGACCATAGTTAGGTAGGGCCGACACTTTTTTATAAGAGCCCTTCTTAGATTTGGTATCCTAACCGCCCGAGCCACGTATCCCTTTTTGATATTAGTGGCTGCTGACCCATTTTGGTTTGTATTTATCCATGTATTGGATATTGTAATCCCTTTGATTAATGCAAGTATGTATTCATGTTGTTCATTGCTACCTTTGGTCGTGTTTTATTTATGTACGGGTGTTTGATTATTTCCACATGTGCATTATTCTCTGATTTGGGTTTTGGGTCGGTAATGAGTCCTAGGACGTCGCACTGAATCGATCGCGGTAGGGTTGTTGTGTGTCGTAGGGTTCGGGGCATGACATCCCTCGTTGATTCAATATCAAAGCAAGGTCAGCTCGATCCAACTCAGTCGAAGTCTGGAGTGATAAGAAGTGATAACCTTGGGTAGCTTAATAGGGAGACTTGTGTGCTAAGTGTACCTCCAAACCATTTGAATTGCATGATTGAGTGATTGTTGTGAATGACCCGTAAAGTGCAGGTGCGGCAGAACCCAAAGTAAGTACGCATATCTCATTGGTTGAGACTTCGTGTTGCTTGTGTTTGACTATCTGCTTTGTAATTACTGTTGTGATTTTTACCTAAGATCTTAGACTGGTGTAGTTTGGCCTAGGTCTCTAATTCATGAATGGAATTATAGCAGGTAGGTGAGTGGTGAGGAAAACCGTAGGGATGAGTAGAGGAATGGGGATAAGAGGTCAATCGAGTGCCATAGGCCAAGAAGCAAGAGACCCAAGGCTTGATGCAGTTATTTAGACGTTGCAGGAAATAGGGAATTTGATGGGAAGGTGATGCATTTCGGTTCAACACTTTGCTGAATGGCGCTACACCAAATTGCAACATGCTGAATTCTCCTCATGCGCCACTTGTCACTATGCTTATGTGGAATTAATTTGTGACATAAACGGTGGGAAGATAGGTGATACAAATCTGGTTGGACGGTGGCATTTAATGCCATGAATCTGGTCCTTTCAATGCTTCACAAGTCTCCAAGAGTCTTTTCGGGTTTCTAGGGTCACAAATCTCCAAGAGTCTTTTAATGGGTTTCTAGGAGTCTTTTTCTCAATTTCCTATTCGGATTGTTCAATGTATTTTGCTTGTTCCAAAGGGGTTGGCTGCGTCCTATATAAACCCTTGAGTGTCATTTGAAATAGGGGGCGTTGTTGAATGAATATTGAGAGTTAATCTCTTTTGCAAGTTTCTTGCATTAAGGCATCTGTATCACTTGGTGGATTCCGAGTGTGGTGAGCCTCTTGGGAATCTGTATCCTTACTTGGTGGTGGTATCTGTATCCAAGTTTGGTGGTGATCCCGTTTTATCGATCTTTGGTGGTGGTTTAACCTGTATCCAAAATCAACCTATCGGTCCTCTTGCTCGTGGCACAATAAAACCGCAATCCTTATTCTTTTACGATCCAATTCGCATCATTTGGCGCCGTCTGTGGGAAACGCGGTTCCTTTTGTGCATTTCTTCCATACACCATCTTCATTCCCCCCCTAAACACTTACATACCCGAAACCCCCATCTTCACTATACACATGGCCGACGAGTTCCAGCGTGGTTTGACATTTGAACAAGCTCGTTCTATGCGAATGGAGCGAGAGATTGCTGATTTGAGACGTCAAATGGAGCAGCTCTTAAATCAAAGAGGAGCAACATCGTCTCATGCTAGTTCTGGTGATGATGAGGAGAATCCTTTCCATGAGAACTCAAGTGGTGAGGAGTCTCAAGGGAGGAGGCATCACAGATTCAATCATCACAAGAATGAATCCGATGTCAAAGTGGAGATTCCGGAGTTTGAAGGTAAACTTTCACCTGATGACTTCATTGATTGGCTGCACACCATGGAGAGAGTCTTTGAATTTAAAGACTATTCGGAGAAAAAAAAAGTGAAAGTTGCAGCTTTGAAGTTGCGCCATTACGCGAGCCTATGGTGGGAGAATCTTAAAGCTCGGCGTGCTAGAGAAGGGAAGAGCAAGATCCGAACGTGGGAGAAGATGAAAAGGGAGATGAGAAGGAGATTCGTGCCCGAAAATTACAGGCAAGATATGTTCTTAAAACTCCATACTCTAAAACAGAATGACTTGAGTGTTGAAGAGTACACTCGTGAGTTTGAACAACTCATGATTAAGTGTGATGTTACTGAATCCCATGAGCAAACCATTGCACGTTATCTGGGTGGTCTAAAGAAACCAATTTCTGATTTGGTGGATTTACAACCCTATTGGAGTTTAAATGATGTATGCAAGCTAGCAAACAAGGTGGAGAAGCAGCAAGACTCTTCCAAGAGGTCGTCCTACAAGCCATTTGAGAAGAGGGCTTCTTCCAGCAAAGGGAGCACTTCTTTTCAAGCTGAGAAGACTACAGCAAGGAAGGATAAAACCAAAGTTGATTCCCAGCCCGTGACAACCTCCAAGGAGAGACGATGCTTCAAATGCCAAGGTTTTGGGCATATTGCTTCCGAATGTCCTAATCGGCGCACTATCACCCTCAAAGAGGTTGAAGAACCAAATTTTGAAGAGGATGAACCGATTTGGGATTCTGAAGAAGGAGAAGAACATGTGGAACATCCTGATGATGGCGAACTCCTGGTGATTCGCAAGGCACTGAATGCCAACTTGGTGGCTATGGAGGAACAAAGGGAGAACCTTTTCCAAACACGGTGTACGATCAAGGGAAAGGTATGCCATGTTATTGTTGATAGTGGAAGTTGCACTAACGTTGCTTCAGCAATTATGATTGAGAAGCTGAGTTTGCCAACAATGACACATCCTCAACCTTACAAACTTCAATGGCTGAACAAGGGAAGTGATGTTAAGGTAACTAAACAAGTCTTAATCTCATTTTCGATTGGGAAGCATTATCAAGATGAAATTACTTGTGATGTGATCCCTATGGATGCATGTCACTTGTTGCTTGGAAGACCATGGCAATATGATCGCAGGGCTATGCATGATGGCTTCAAGAACACCTATTCCATCCTTTTGGGGCAGAAGAAGATCACTCTTACCCCATTATCTCCAAGTCTTGCTGATTGTGGTCAACATAAGAAGAATGGAGTTGCTGGCCGCTTTTTGAGCAAAGCCGAACTTCGAGAGACTTGTTTGAAGAAGAGGCAACTGTTTGCATTGCTCTTGCTTGAAGCAAATGCGGTCCATGAAGATTTAATTCACCCTTTGGTGAAACCATTGCTGAATGAATTTGCTGATGTCTTCCCTGAAGAATTGCCATTCGGCTTGCCTCCAAAGAGAGAGATTCAGCATCAAATTGACTTGATGCCCGGAGCACCATTGCCCAACAAACCAGCTTATAGGTGTAACCCGGAGGAGACTAGAGAGCTTCAGCGACAAGTTGATGAGTTGGTGTCTAGAGGCTATGTCCAAGAAAGCTTGAGTCCTTGCTCCGTTCCAGCCATTCTAGTTCCAAAGAAAGATGGCTCATGGAGAATGTGCATGGATAGCCGCGCCATCAACAAGATAACGGTAAAGTACCGTTATCCTATTCCTCGGCTTGATGATATGCTAGATGAATTGCATGGTGCCACTATTTTTTCCAAGGTAGATCTCCGGAGTGGTTACCATCAGATTCGCATGAAGGAAGGAGATGAATGGAAAACGGCATTCAAGACCAAGGGAGGTCTCTATGAGTGGCTTGTTATGCCATTCGGTTTGTCTAATGCTCCTAGCACATTCATGAGGCTAATGAATCATGTTCTAAGGCCTTTTATTGGGAAATTCATTGTTGTCTACTTTGATGACATCCTTGTCTATAGCCGAGATGAAGAAGAACACTTGCAGCACTTGAAGAAGCTATTTGAAGAGTTGCGCATTCAGCAACTATTTGGCAATCTCAAGAAGTGCCATTTCTTTACTTCTAGAGTTGTATTCCTGGGATATATCATCTCAAGTGAAGGCATCAAAGTGGACGAAAGCAAGGTTGAAGCAATCCAATCCTGGCCAACTCCCCAATCTGTTCATGATGTAAGGAGTTTTCACGGTTTGGCTTCTTTCTATAGGCGCTTCATTAAAAATTTCAGCACCATTATTGCTCCACTTACTGATTGCTTGAAAGGAGAAACATTTGAGTGGACTACTGAAGCGCAGCAAAGCTTTGAAACCATGAAACTGAAGTTGTGTGAGGCCCCGATGCTTGCACTTCCTGATTTTGAAAAGCTCTTTGAAGTTGAGTGTGATGCTTCCGGTGTTGGGATTGGAGGAGTATTACTTCAACATGACCGACCACTTGCTTATTTCAGCGAAAAGCTTAATGGTTCCAGGCTGAATTACTCCACTTATGATAAAGAATTCTATGCAATCATTCGTGCATTAGAACATTGGAGCCACTATTTATTGCCTAGGGAGTTTGTCTTGCATTCGGATCATGAAGCTTTGAAGTTCATCAATGGCCAACACAAGCTGAATAAGAGGCATGCCAAATGGGTTGAATATCTTCAATCCTACTCCTTCATGATCAAGCATAAAGCAGGAAAATCCAATGTTGTCGCCGATGCACTATCGCGGAGACATTCTTTGCTCTCCTTGATGGATTCCAAGCTTATCGGCTTCGAGGTAATAAAAGAACTCTATGCGGATGATGTGGACTTTAATTCTATATTTGCAGCATGTCAAAAGGGTGCTGTGGATCATTTCCATGTCCAAGAAGGTTTCCTCTTCAAGGACAACAAGTTGTGCATTCCTCAGAGTTCAACGAGGGAGTTGTTGATTAGAGAAGTCCATGGAGGTGGAATTGCTGGCCACTTTGGCGTTAACAAGACTTTGGCTCTATTACAAGAGCACTTTCACTGGCCAAAGATGGCAAGAGATGTTCAAAGAATCCTTAGGCGGTGTGTCACTTGTCACAAAGCCAAGAGTCATGTTCTTCCACAAGGATTATACACGCCATTGCCAATTCCTGAGGTTCCTTGGGAAGCTGTAAGCATGGATTTCGTTCTTGGTTTACCAAGGACTCAAAGACAAAAAGATGCTGTTATGGTGGTTGTCGATCGGTTTTCAAAGATGGCTCATTTTGTGCCTTGCCATAAGACCGACGATGCTATTCACATTGCTGATTTGTACTTCCGTCAGATCATTCGACTTCATGGAGTTCCTCGCACCATTGTTTCGGATAGGGACAGCAAGTTCCTAAGTGGATTTTGGAAGACATTATGGAGTAAGCTTGGTACGAAGCTTCTGTTCAGCACTTCTTGTCATCCTCAAACAGATGGACAAACCGAAGTTGTCAACCGTACCATGGGAGCTATATTGAGAACTTTAGTGTCCAAAAATCAGAAGGATTGGGACTTGAAGCTTGCTCATGCCGAGTTTGCATACAATAGAGTTCCAAGTCGCACTACAAGATGTTCACCATTTGAAGCTGTGTATGGCATCAATCCACTTACTCCCATCGATTTGCTACCTTTGCCTAGCAAGGATTTGGTGCACAAAGAAGCTAACCAGCGAGCCAAGGTAATAAAGGAGTTACATGAGAAGATTAAATCTCAAATTGCGAAGCAAAATGAGATTTATGAAAGGAAGGCAAACAAGAATAGGCGAGCTGTTATCTTTCGCCCTGGAGATTTAGTTTGGATTCATTTCTGAAAGGAGAGGTTTCCCTCCAAACGAAAGTCCAAGTTGATGCCTAGAGCTGAAGGTCCCTTCAAGGTATTGAAAAGAGTCAATGACAACGCCTACAAGATCGATCTTCCTGGTGAGTCCCATGTCTCAGCAACATTCAATGTTCAAGACCTATCTCCATTTGAGGAAGACAAAGAACCTGAAGATTTGAGGACAAATCTTTTCCAGCAAAGGGAGGATGATGCATTTCGGTTCAACACTTTGCTGGAAAAGATTTGTCCTCAAATCTTCAGGTTCTTTGTCTTCCTCAAATGGAGATAGGTCTTGAACATTGAATGTTGCTGAGACATGGGACTCACCAGGAAGATCGATCTTGTAGGCGTTGTCATTGACTCTTTTCAATACCTTGAAGGGACCTTCAGCTCTAGGCATCAACTTGGACTTTCGTTTGGAGGGAAACCTCTCCTTTCGGAAATGAATCCAAACTAAATCTCCAGGGCGAAAGATAACAGCTCGCCTATTCTTGTTTGCCTTCCTTTCATAAATCTCATGTTGCTTCGCAATTTGAGATTTAATCTTCTCATGTAACTCCTTTATTACCTTGGCTCGCTGGTTAGCTTCTTTGTGCACCAAATCCTTGCTAGGCAAAGGTAGCAAATCGATGGGAGTAAGTGGATTGATGCCATACACAGCTTCAAATGGTGAACATCTTGTAGTGCGACTTGGAACTCTATTGTATGCAAACTCGGCATGAAAAAGCTTCAAGTCCCAATCCTTCTGATTTTTGGACACTAAAGTTCTCAATATAGCTCCCATGGTACGGTTGACAACTTCGGTTTGTCCATCTGTTTGAGGATGACAAGAAGAACCTGAAGATTTGAGGACAAATCTTTTCCAGCAAAGGGAGGATGATGCATTTCGGTTCAACACTTTGCTGAATGGCGCTACACCAAATTGCAACATGCTGAATTCTCCTCATGCGCCACTTGTCACTATGCTTATGTGGAATTAATTTGTGACATAAACGGTGGGAAGATAGGTGATACAAATCTGGTTGGACGGTGGCATTTAATGCCATGAATCTGGTCCTTTCAATGCTTCACAAGTCTCCAAGAGTCTTTTCGGGTTTCTAGGGTCACAAATCTCCAAGAGTCTTTTAATGGGTTTCTAGGAGTCTTTTTCTCAATTTCCTATTCGGATTGTTCAATGTATTTTGCTTGTTCCAAAGGGGTTGGCTGCGTCCTATATAAACCCTTGAGTGTCATTTGAAATAGGGGGCGTTGTTGAATGAATATTGAGAGTTAATCTCTTTTGCAAGTTTCTTGCATTAAGGCATCTGTATCACTTGGTGGATTCCGAGTATGGTGAGCCTCTTGGGAATCTGTATCCTTACTTGGTGGTGGTATCTGTATCCAAGTTTGGTGGTGATCCCGTTTTATCGATCTTTGGTGGTGGTTTAACCTGTATCCAAAATCAACCTATCGGTCCTCTTGCTCGTGGCACAATAAAACCGCAATCCTTATTCTTTTACGATCCAATTCGCATCAGAAGGCAGGCTCAAGAGAGGGCCGCTAATATTGCCCAAGCTGTTGAGGCCGTAGCAACTGCTGTTGTTAATGGTAATTAGGCCAATCAAGGCTAGGCCCAGGTAGTGGTGAATAGGCAAATGCACTAACTGGTGGAGTAATTCCTAAAGTTGAAGCCACCAAAGTTTAATGGAAGAGGTGACCCCGAGGCCGTGCTGCATTGGGTAGAAGAGCTAGAGAAGGCCTTCGAAGTTTTGGGGTGCACCGAGACCGAGAAAGTGACCTTAGCGGTGTATCAGTTATAAGATAATGCCAATGACTAGTGGAAGGCCACCAGGGGAAGAATATTTCCCGAGGGTACTGCCTAGACTTGGGCCGTGTTTACTAAGAATTTTTATGGGAAGTATTTCTCTGAGAGCACTAGGGAAAGGAAGCTAGCAGAGTTTATGAGACTCTGCCAAGGATCGATGATCGTGGACTAGTATGAGGCAAAATTAGCAAGGCTGTCGAAGTTCGCGCCTAAGATGGTAGAGGACCCACAAGATAAGGTCTGAAGGTTTCGGGACAGATTGAAACCGGACCTTCGTAGCTAGATGATTTCACTAAACATTCGAGACTATAGGGAAATGTACAAGCGAGCTCAAGCTATATAGCGAGATCAGATGGATAGGGTCGCCGCTTTTAGATCGCGGTTCGCCCCGGCTAAGGATAACCGCCACTTTAGGAAGAAGCCGATGGCGGGAAACATACGTTTTGTCCTTTCCATAAGGAAGAACATCGGGAAGCCGAACCACCCACAGAACAGGTTTGGAGCATGTTTCAAGTGCGGGAGCCCGGACCACCAGATAAGACATTGCCCCTAGCAATGCCCAGCAGGACCACCGATGCAACCATAATAGCCCCGGACGGGAAATTAGGCTGGGAATCCCCCACCGACTATTCAAGGTAGACCGCTAGCGCAAGGAAGAGTGTATGCGATGGCGCGAAGGGAGGTTGAGGACACGCTAGGTGTAGTCACAGGTACGGTCTCTCTTTGTGATCATGTTGCGTATGCCTTGTTGGATCCGGGGGCTACCCACTCATTCATATCGGAGTAGTTTGTTAGATTGGTTGGCATTGAATCGGTGTTGCTTGAGATTATGCTTTGTGTGACGACTCCGCTGAATGATAAAGTGTTAATTTCGTTAGGGTGTCCTGATTGTAAAATAGTTATCGAGGGTAGAGAAGAAAGGATAGACTTGGCAGTATTAGCTATGTTTGATTTTGACGTGATTATCGGAATGGATTGGCTGGTTAAGCAAAAAGCCATGCCGAATTATAGCAATAGGGCGATCCAATTCAATCTGATTGGACACTCTAGATTTGAATTTTAGGGAAACCGAGGAGGAATATCGATCCCTTAGATTTCTTCACTTGAGGTGACCAAGCTGTTAGATGAGGGTTGTGAAGGGTATTTAATGAATATAGTTGATTCGACAGTTGCAGAGTCAAAATTGAAAGAGATACTCGTGGTGTGCAATTTTCTAGAAGTCTTTCCTCAGGAATTTCCGGGTTTGCCATTAGAAAGAGAAGTGGAATTTGTAATCGAGTTGGCCCCATGAACTGAGCCAATCTTGAAGGCATCGTACCGGATGTCCCTGTCAAAACTAAAGGAGTTAAAAATCCAAATGCAAGAATTATTGGACAAAGGTTTTATCCATCCCTAGTGCGTCTCTATGGGGAGTACCGGTGTTGTTTGTAAGGAAGAAGGATAGAACGTTGAGATTGTGTATCAACTACTAGCAGTTAAACCAGGTGACCATCAAGAATAAGTACCCACTGCCGAGGATTGACGACCTGTTCGAACAATTACAAGGAGCCTCAGTGTTTTCTAAGATCGATCTACGGACGGGGTATCATCATTTGAGGATTAGCAAAGAGGACATACCTAAGATGGCTTTTCAAACGAGATATGGGCATTATGAATTCACGGTGATGCCTTTCGGGTTAACTAATGCCCCCGCTGCCTTCATGGATTTGATGAATCGGGTATTCAAGGATTTTTTGGATCGGTTTGTGATAGTCTGCATCGACGATATATTAGTATACTCGAAGAGCCCGGAAGAACATGAGGCACATTTAACGGAAGTACTATGGATCTTAAGAGAACACGCACTATACACCAAGTTCAGTAAATGCGAGTTCTTGCTCAACCGAATGGCATTCCTTGGAAACATAATTTCCGGAGATGGAATTTCAGTAGACCCGACTAAGATTGAGGCAGTGACTAAGTGGCCAAGACTGATATCAATGATGGAAATTCGGAGTTTCTTAGGTTTGGCAAGCTATTATAGGCATTTTATAAAAGGATTCTCGTCAATAGCCACGTTGTTGACAAGGTTGCTCAAGAAAGAAACGAAGTTTGAATGGGACGATAAGTGCGAGGAGTTTTCAGGAGCTGAAATATAGGTTGACTACCGCTCTAGTATTAACTATTCCATCCGGACCGGGAGGATTTGAAGTCTACAGTAATGCTTCGTTGAGAAGACTTGGCTGTGTATTGATGCAACACGAAAGGATAGTAGAGTATGGGTCGCGTCAGTTGAGACCGCATGAAATGAATTATCCGACTCATGATTTAGAATTGGCTGCGATCATCTTTGCCCTTAAGATTTGGAGGCACTATTTGTGGGGGGAAAAGTTTCAGATTTACATGGATAATCAGAGCCTCAAGTATTTATTTTTGCAGAAGGAATTGAATATGAGGCAGCGTCGTTGGATGAAACTTCTTAAGGATTACGACTACGACATTTTATATTACCTTGGAAAGGCTAATCGAGTAGCGGATGCGCTAAGTCGGAAGTTGAGTATAGCGCACACGATGGTCAAGGAGTGGACCTTGTTGGAAAGGTTAAGAGATTCAGAATTTAAATTCGAGGTGAGCCATGTATCGAATCTACTAGCCGTATTGAGGATCGAACCAGAGATCCAGACCAAGATCAAGGCACTACAGTCTACGGACCAAGAAATTCAAAAGATAGTGGAAATAGACGCTGCCAAGAGAAAATTGGACTTCCAAGTATCCGAGGACGGGATCTTGAAGTTCCGTGGACAATTGTGCGCACCTGACGATGTAGAACTTAAGGAGGAAATTTTGAAGGAAGCCCATCGTAACAACTATAGTATCCACCCGGGCAGTACGAAAATGTATCAAAACCTGTAGTAACACTACTAGTGGAATGGAATGAAAACGGATGTGGCCAAGCATGTGGCTAAATGTATGACCTGTCAGCAAGTAAAGGTGCAGCATTGTAAGCCTGGAGGACTTCTGCGACCATTGGAAATTCCCGAATGTGTTACGCCTCGAATCCCATCGAGCTCGCGACATCCCTCATTGGTCGATGATTGCGACGTCCCAGGAACATCGCCGACCAAATCCAAATATCAGAGGCACATGCGAAAACGAATATAAAAACTCCGGACTAAAAAGATGACCACAGGGTAGATCATCAGAATAGTCAAAGAACAACAACATTCATTTTTATACAATATCATTGCATCAAGAATACAAACATCATATTACAGACAAACTTGACAAATGAGCATTCATGACCACCGACATAACAAAAGGATCGGGTGGTCTAGTTAACTTAGCTTCACTGTAGGTCGACCTAATTATCAAAATAGTGACTGGTCTAACCTATTCTACACAACCTCTAAACTACCCTAGGGAAACCTAATGGTTGTCCTTCTCCCAATCTGCTCCTGAGTTTTCTGGCTCGAGCCCCTGGAAGATCACTTGAACCACGATATGGGGGAATCGCCTGCAGCTCCATCGGGGCACCATGGGCGGCTCCTTAAACTCCAAAAAGAGGAGGCAAGCCTCTTAGATTTATGGCTGGGGGTCTGAAAGTGCTGGTTATACAATCATGAAACGAATCTCAATAAGTGCACAACCCCAAACCCTACATAGGCTCTCACGTACCGCCAGACGAAACATGCATAACACACAACGATCAACCAAACTAACAATCACATACGATCCTACCTGGACCCCATCAAACAGGTCCTTGCATGTTAGATAATAACGCAGCCAACATGCCACAAATATGCATCGTCACCCCATCAGGCCGGGCATCATCACCTTGTCAAGGACGGCATCGTCCCGTATAAACGAACACGCCTCAAGATAGAACCTACCCTGTGTAAACGAACACGCCTCGGGGTATCACTTTTCCAGTCGATCCAACCTTCCTATACCTTCGTTCCATACGTACCACACGTATCACACGGCCACACACAGTCTCACGCCTCACATCTACTTCTCAAATACACATCCTCGTCACACGATCACCCATGCTTGGTACACGACCTCAATGCACAATCACACTGGCACACCTCATGGTCACATACGTGGCACACACGGCCATACTGCACATAGTCCAAAACACATTCCAAACCTACCAATAACCACAAGTCGTACAATCATCCAAGTAAACCCATATAAGCCATAAAACTACCAATCGAACACACAATTCAGCCGCGATCATTCCACATCACCTCAGCCCTATCCGAGCCTACCAAACCACAGATTTTCAATCACTAAATCAGTCCATAACGACCAAACATCCAGCCTTGATCTACGCTCCAAAACAGTCACATAAACCCCCTAAACCGAACCCTAAACGTGTCCAACAATACTTGAGGTCCTAGGTAACATTTGAGGGAGTCACTTGCCTTAAAAAAGCATGATAAACTGGCTGGACAAGGGGCTGGAACAGTCGGCCTAGCAGCAGCTGCCGAGCAGCAGCGTCGACGGCCAGGCTGGCGAACAGTGGCACCACCGTGGACGGGTGGCTGGAGGGCGGCGAACGGCCTACTGGGGGCTGCGATTAGGTCATATGGACCAAGGGAGGATGGCTAGGGGTGGCTCGGTGGTGGCGGGGCTGAACAGGATAGGGTGAGATGGCGAGAGAGGAGAGAGGCGGACGGTGGTGGCGCGGCCGAGAAGAGGCAGCGGTGGCGGTGAATGGCAAAGGGGCCACGACCAGACGGCGGCAAGCTGGTGGCCAGCCAAGGTGACTAACGCATAAGGGAGAGGAGAGAGAGAGGGTGCTGACCGGTGGGGGTGAGGAGAGAGAGAGAATTGAATTATTGGAGAGAGAGAGGAAATGATTATTTATAGGGGACCCCTAATAATTGCACTCTAAACCCCTACCGGAAATTACTAAAATACCCCTCTAACTACCCCTCCGATCCAATGGCCAAGATTTGATCTTATCCAAAATCCAACGGCTCACGTTCATCCTTATCTAATAATTCAATGGGCAAAAGAGTAATTACTCATGGGAGGAGAGGGGCATTCTTATCCCTCTAATTTCAGCCATACAGGGTAATTCTCAGTCCCCCTACTTAATCCAATCCTTAAAATTCGTTCGCGGTCCTAGGGGCAAAATGGTCATTTTTTCGGTCCCGAATCGAAATCCATTTTTTTTACAAAAACGGGTGGCCCCAAGGTTGGCCACACCAAAAACGCCATAGACCACTAAAAATTGTCACTTTTGAAATTCTCAACTCTCGGGCTCAGATTCCAAGAAATGACTAGAATCGAACAATCGCGACTTTAGCTTATCTCTTGCTGACGGGTAGCTCATTGGAATTGCGCGCTCTCGACCTGTGATCAATACTAAGTCAAATCATGTTTAATTTTACTCTAACCAGGACGACCTTGATTGTCATGTAATTGCGAGGGTCTGTCGCTAATTCCCTTCAGACACGATCAATCAAATAGATCGGTTTCTGTTGGCCCAAAACATTCCCTTGTCAATCCTTATGATCGAAGGTCGAACTAAGGTCGAGTTCTTTAGTCGTGCGAACTCAATCCCATAATGACCTTACCCCTAAGGTTATCATCTCGAGAATGCGCGGTTTCGGGTGAGATTTCATTATAAGTGCATTAGTCAAAATATTCATTTCATGAATCCTGGGAAAAGGATCGTAAATTCAAAATGTTACAATTCTTCCCCCTAACAAAAATTTCGTCCTCAAAATTTACAACTATACCCAGCTATCCAAACAGATGGGGGTGATGACGTTTCATTACTTCTTTCTCCCAAGTGGTACCTTCCATCCCACAATGCTCTCAGACAACTTTGACCGATAGGACCGTCTTATTTCTTAAAACCCGTTCCTTCTTGTTTGCCCTGTAAATCTAGTACACATGCTCTCGGCATATCTTCTAAAGTCTGAATAGTTCTTTCAGACTAGCCATCCGTCTACAGATGATAGGCTATGCTAATCTACAACTTTGTTCCCATTTCCATTCTAGGATTTCTAATGTCTGCAACCTCCGACTAGGTTTACAATGTTGTGCCTTTACCTGCTGGCACGTCAAACACTTGACCACATGTTTGGCCACACCACCTTCATTTCGTTTCACCAATAATGTTGTCGAAGGTTCTGGTACATTTCCGTGCTGCCCGGGTCAATGCTATAATTGCTCCTATGAGCCTCCGATAAAATCTCTTCCTTAAGTTCCAAATCATCGGGCACGCACAATCATCCTCGAAACTTCAAAATTCCATCCTCTGACACTTGGAAGTCCGGTTTCCTCTTAGTACCATTCATCTTCAGACTCTTTTGAATCTCAGGGTCCGTAAACTGCAACGCCTAAATTTTAGATCCGCACTTCCGGTTCAATCCTTAACATCGTCATCAGCCTGGAGAGGTGTCCTACCTCAAACTAAATCCCTGAGTCTCTTACCCAATCCTTAACTATCAAATGTGCGCCACTTAACTTCAGACTCAATACATTAGTTAACCGGTTGGCCTTTCCGAGATAGCACAAAAGGTCACAGTCATAATTCTTAAGACGCCTCATCCATCGGCGTTGACTCATGTTTAATTCCGACAATGACATCCTACGAGGCGGCTTCGAGATTGGCTCGGTTCTAAGGACCAACTCGATAACAAATTCTATTCCTCTAGCCACATTTCTTCTGCCGTCAAATCAACCACACTTGCTAAGTAACCACGACACCCCTTATCTAACAATTTGGTTACTTTTACTGATGAAACCCAAGGGATCGAGATTCCTTCTTGACCCCCTATAATCTCAAATCTAGGGTATCCAACAGGGCTAAACTGAATCACCCTACTGCTAAAATCCATTATAGCACTCTATCTAACTAACCAACCCATGCCCACAATCATATCAAAATCATGCATAGTTAACACAGCCAAGTTTATCTTGTTTTCTACACCACTAATCACTATTTTACAGTCTGGGCATCCTAACAATATACATATCTTATCCATCAATGGTGTAGTCACACACAATTGCACTTCTAATAAAACGGGTTTCAGTCCAATCAATTTAACGAATTGAGCAGACACAAATGAGTGTGACGCCCCCGGATCAAATAAAATATATACAACATAATTACACAGGGAAACCATACCTGTGACTACGCCTGGCGCATTCTCAGCTTCCTTTCACATCATGGTATACATACGTCCTTATGCCGATGGCCTGTTCGAATTAGCTGGCAGGGCTGCACTAGGCAGATTCCCAATCCGAGGTGTCTGTGGCGATGGGGGTGGTCGAACTTGCTGATTCGGACAATTCCTTATGTGATGCCCCATTCCACCACACCCATAGCATGCTCCAGTTACACTTGGGTAGGGACCGTTCCCATGATGTCTCCCGCAATGTCTACACGTTGAATTAGATTGATGTGGCGATTTCCCAATATTCCTTCTTATTGGAGGAACAAAACGTTGGTTTCCCATCATCGGCCTTTTCTCTTGCTGGCGATCATCTCTGATTGAGGTATACCTTGATTTAGACACGGCAACTTTATCCATCATATCCTATTCGATAGCCTGAGCCCTCTCATACAGTTCTTCATAGGTCCTCAAATTCATCGATATCAATTGGCTGCGAATATCGGCCCTCAATCCATCCTGAAATCTTCGTGCCTTATCCTCAGGATGGTCTACCATTCTTAGCGCAAACTTAGATAGCCTGGCAAACTCTGCCTCATATTGATCCACGGTCATTTGGTTCTGCTGTAACCTAAGAAAAGCTGTCATCTCCCTTTCTTAGGCACTTACCGAGAAATACTTCTCATTAAAAGCCTGAACGAGGGCCGTCCAATTCTGATGTACACCTGCTCGAAACACTCGGCCTTACATGGCTTTCCACCAATCATTCGTATTACCCTATAGCTGGTATACTGCCAGCGTCACTTTCTCTACTTTAGTACACCCCAATAAAGCGAAAGCTTTTTCTAACTCCTCAACCTATTTAGAAGCAGCCTCCGGATCCCCTACTCCTTCAAACTTGGGTGGTTTTAATTTCAAGAATTGTTCTACTATCTGATACATCTACCTATTCCCATTTCCGTTACCAGCATCCTCATTAACTACAGCAGCTGCAGCCTCAGCAGCTTGGGCGGTTGCATTAACTCACTCTTGAGCTTGCCTATCCATCATATTCACAATCCTTTCTAATACTCTGAGGACTCCTTCCATATGTAGATCTTCCGCAATCAGGATATGAGAACTCGACGAGCCTTCCACTCCTGCACCTCTTCTACTCATTCTCACGAGCTCATGCTATCCTTCTACCTGCTATAATTCCATACGGGAATTAGAGACCTAGGCCAACTATACTAGTCCAAGCCCTAAGCATAAAACTCGACAATCAACACTCATCAACCGACAACCAACCATCAAACTAATCACATAACATCAAGCCAACATCATCAAGCACTCAACAGAGTTCTCGTACTCACCTTAAGTCCTGCCGCACCTTCGTCTTAATCAACATCACAACCACAATAATCCACTCAGCAATCACAGGCACGTATTCACAGGACATGCATAATCAACATAAACATGCAATCTACGAAGGGCTCTCTAACTGACTACCTCGAAGTCGTTGCTCCTTATCACTCCAGGTCTTGACTTTACCGGTATCGAGCTAGCCTTGCTCTGATACCAATTCAACAACGGGGATGTCACGCCCCGAATCCCATCGAGCTCGCGACATCCCTCACTGGTTGATGCTTGCGACGTCCCAGGAACATCGTCGACCCAACCCAAATATCAGAGGCACATGCGAAAACGAATATAAAAACTCAGGACTAAAAAGATCACGATGGGGTAGATCATCAGAACAGTCAAAGAACAACAACTTTCATTTTTATACAATATCATTACATCAAGCATACAAACATCATATTACAAACAAACTTGACAAATGAGCATTCATGACCACCGACATAACAAAAGGATCGAGTGGTCTGGTTAACTTAGCTTCACTATAGGTCGACCTAATTATCAAAATGGTGACTGGTCCGACCTATTCTACATAACTACTAAAATACCCTAGGGAAACCTAATGGTCGTCCTTCTCCTAATCTACTCTTGAGTCTTCTGGCTCGAGCCCCCGGAAGATCACTTGAACCACGGTATGGAGGAATCGCCTGCAGCTCTACTGGGGCACCATGGGCGGCTCCTCAAACTTCAAAAAGAGGAGGCAGGCCTCCTAGATTTATGATTAGGGGTCTAAAAGTGGTGGTTATAGGGATGTACAAAAAAACCGGGATCCGCCCAGACCGCCTAGAACCGCCCGGAATCGGACCAGAACCGGTGGTTCCCAAGGGAACCGGTCCGGTTCTCGGTTCTAATTTTTTAGAACCGATACTGTTTGGGCCGGTTCCCGATTCCCGGTGTGGAACCGCCCACCCGGACCGGTAATATAATAATAATATATTTTATTTTTTTATTTTTTAATTAAAAAATCTGACCAAAAAAATTATGAAAAAGAAGAAAATTTATTATCATGTCAGAAAATTTATTATCATGTCTGAAGCTCTTATGTAGTTAGGATACTTTGATCATTTTTCCCAATAATTAATGAGTACCCACTTGATTTACGAATGATGTGATTAATATAATCGATCATAGTGTAGGAATTGTATGAAAAGTCATGTTCTTTTCCCTTTGTTATGTTGATCCGATGTTGGTTCACAGATTTTTTTTTTTTATCTAGGAAAACTTGTTGAGATCAATTCTATGGACCTGCCCAAGAACCGAATCGGACTGGCGGTCCGATTCTCGGGCGCGTCCATGGAACCGATGGGTGGTTCTCGATTCCAATTTTTAGAACCGGTCTTGTAGCGGGCGATCCATGGTTCCGGGATGGGAACCGCCCACCCAGACCACGCACACCCCTAGGTGGTTATACAACCATGAGATGAATCTCAATAAGTGCACAACCCCAAACCCCACATAAGCTCTCACGTACTGCAAGATGAAACACGCATAAAACACAACGATCAACCAAACTAACAATCACATACGATCCTGCCTGGACCCCATCAAACACGTCCCTGCATGTTAGATAATAACGCAGCCAACATGCCACAGATATGCATCACAGCCGTGCGCATGCTCGATTACAAGGCAAAACCTACTTGGGCATGTCCCATACCATGCCTAGCAGTTTTTACCCCATAATCGAGCACTACATCACACGATACAAACACACTCGCACACTAACTCACACCATGCGTCAACTTTCGTAATCCTCACACGTCAAGTCCAGTCCAGCTTATTCCCAACTTTTCCACCACTACCATGCCCGCGTAAAACGCATCAGGCCAACGGTCTTCTGACCTCGTCAGACATCGTCAACCCGTCGAGCCTGGCATCATCACCTTGTCAAGGACGGCATCGTCCCGCGTAAATGAACACGCCTCAGGATGGAACCTACCCCGCGTAAATGAACACGCCTCAGGGTATCACTTTTCCAGTCAATCCAACCTTTCCGTACCTTCGTTCCACACGTACTACACGTATCACACGGCCACACATACACACGGCCACACACAATCTCATGCCTCACATACACTTCTCAAATACACATCCTCGTCACACGAACACCACATGATCACTCATGCTTGGCACATAACCTCAATGCACAATCACACCGGCACACCTCACGGTCATACACGTGGCACACACGTGGCACACACGGCCATACTACACTCAATCCAAAATACATTCCAAACCAGCCAACAACCACAAGTCGTACAATCATCCAATTAAACCCATACAAGCCATAAAACTACCAATCGAACACACAATTCAGCCGCGATCATTCCACATCACCTCAGCCCTATCCGAGCCTACCAAACCACAAATTTTCAATCACTAAATCAGTCCATAACGACCAAACATCCAGCCTTGATCTACGCTCCAAAACAACCACATAAACCCCCCTAAACCGAACCCTAAACGCGTCTAACAAAACCCGAGGTCCTAGGTAACATTTGGGGGAGTCACTTACCTTAGAAAAGCGTGACAAACTAGCTGGACAAGGGGCTAGAACAGTCGGCCCAGCAGCAATAGCCGAGCAGCGGCACCGGCAGCCAGGCGGGCGAACGGCAGCACCACCGTGGACGGGTGGTTGGCGGGTGGCGAACGGCCTACTGAGGGCGGTGGTCAGGTCGTATGGACTAAGGGAGGATGGCTAGGGGTGGCTCGGTGGTGGCGGGGTTGAACAGGATAGGGTGAGACGGCGAGAGAGGGGAGAGGCGGACGGTGGTGGCGCGGTCGGGAAGAGACAGCGATGGCGGTGAATGGTGGAGGGGCGGCGACCAGGCGGCGACGAGCTAGTGGCCAACCAAGGTGACTCACGCACAAGGGAGAGGAGAGAGAGAGGGTGCCGATCGGTGGGGGTGAGGAGAGAGAGAATTGAATTATTAGAGAGAGAGAGAGGAAATGATTATTTATAGGGGACTCCCAATAATTACACTCTAAACCCCTCCGAAAATTACTAAAATACCCCTCTAACTACCCCTCCGATCCAATGGGACCAAGATTTGATCTTATCCAAAATCCAACAGCCAATATTCGTCCTTATCCAATAATTCAAAGGGCAAAAGAGTAATTACTCATCGGAGGAGAGGGGCATTCTTATCTCTCTAATTTTGGCCATACAGGGTAATTCTCAGTCTCCTGACTTAATCCAGTCCTTAAAATTCGTTCGTGGTCCCAGGGGCAAAATGGTCATTTTTTCGGTCCCAAATCGAAATCCATTTTTTTTACAAAAACGAGTGGCCCCAAGGTTGGCCACACCAAAAACGCAAAATCGCAACTTTAACTTATCTCTTACTAACGAGTGACTCATTGGAATTACGCGCTCTCGACCCGTGACCGATACTAAGTTAAATCACATTTAAGTTTACTCTAACTAGGACGATCTCGGTTGTCATGTAATTACGAGAGTCTGTCGCTAGTTCCCTTCGGACATGATCAATCAAATAGATCAATCTCTGTTGGCCCAAAACATTTCCTCGTCAATCCTTATGATCGAAGGTCGAACCAAGGTCGAGTTCTTTGGTCGTGTGAACTAAATCTCGTAATGGCCTTACCCCTAAGATTAGCATCCCGAGAATGCGCGGTTCCGAGTGAGATCTCACTATAAGTGCATTTGTCACAATATTCATTTCATGAATCCCGAGAAAAGGATAAAAAATTCAGAATGTTACAAAATGGAAATAGGAATATATCACGATAGATTTTGTCACGGGATTACCAAGGAGCCAGAGAGGACACGATTCGAATTGGGTGATGGTGGGCAGATTGAATAAGTTATCGCACTTCCTGGCAGTGCAAAACGATTTTGAGTTGGACAGGTATGCAGAGTTGTATGTACGATAAATTGTCCAATTGCATAGAGTACCTGTGACGATCACTTCAGACCGTGATCCCAGATTTACTACAAATTTTTTGAAAAGTCTGCAAACAGCCTTAGGGACGAAGCTTCAGTTCAGTATGGTCTATCATCCACAGACGAATGGCTAGTTAGAGAGGACGACCCAGACTTTAGAGGATATGTTACGTGCATGTGTGTTAGACTTCCAAGGTAAATGGGAAGAGCAGTTACACGTGGTCGAGTTCGCCTACAATAACAGCTATCAGCAAAGCATTCAGCTGGCACCGTTTGAGGCCTTGTATGGTAGAACATGCAGGACGCCAGTGTGTTAGGATGAGGTTGGAGAGCGAAGCATAACGGGCCCAGAATTGGTATAATAGACAGTCGAGGCAGTCGAGATTATTAGAGAAATTTTAAGAACAGCGCAGAGTCGACAGAAAAGTTATGCCGATCAGAGACGAAGACCCTTGGATTTTCAGGTTGGTGATCACATTTTTTTCAAGGTATCGCCAATGAAAGCACTATCCCGATTTGGCAAGAAAGGAAAACTGAGCCCGAGATATGTCGGTCCGTTCGAAATTTTGGAGAAGATTGGAGATCTGGCTTATCGACTCGCCTTACCGCCTAACTTGTCCCAAGTGCATAATGTGTTTCACATGTCGATGCTGAGGAAGTATGAATCGGACCCGACCCACGTGTTGAGATACGAAGAAATAGACGTGGACGACAGGGTATCGTACGTGGAAAGGCCAGTGAGGATCGAGGACAGAAAAGATCGGGTACTACGAAACAAGATGATCTCGATGGTCAAGGTCGTTTGGGAGTATCATGGAACGGAAGGTGCCACCTGGGAGAGCGAAGAAGCAATGCGACATCAACACCACCATTTGTTTGAGTAGACAGGTTTGGGTTGTAAATTTCGAGGACGAAATTTTTGTAATGAGAGAAGAGTTGTAACATCCTGAATTCGACCCACTTCCGGGATCAATGAAATAGGTGTTTATTTCTCATTTCATTTTAGTAAGTCTCGCCCGGAGCTAATCACTCTCGGGATACTAACCATTAGGGAATGGCTAACTAGGAAAACGGTACGTGGATCTAAGAACTCGATCGTGAATCGAACTCCGATTCCGAGGAATGACAAGGGAATATTTTGGGCCAATGTGGGCCGATCCAAGGAGGGTGAAGGATTTAGTTTGGCCAACGACGTATGATCAGATCGCGGGTGACTCCGCACGACTGAGAGTATGTGTGGCGAATGATTCTAAACTTATTTCGAACGATCGCGACCCCCAGAACTCATGATAAATTCTCACGTTCTATTGGAAATCGAGATCGTCACAACTCGAGTAACCCTAGGTCAATACGCACAATCCCTAAACAGCCGCCCGTTAGTGAGAGACGCTGAAATTGCATTTGAGCGAAATTGATCGTGAAATTGAATCTGAATTTGAGTGTCGAATTTTACGGACGTACGCGACTATTTTGACAAGGACGACATCATATTAGTGTGGCCAATCATATTTGGGAAAGGTATGATCGAAAAATGGAATTTTGGATTGGGAGTGGAAAATTACCGTTTTGCCCTCGAGCCTTAAGTGTTAATTTCGAATTTTGGAGGTTTTATTTGGTCTTAATCAGCCCCCATTAGTGCCGAAAATTGAAGGACAATAAATCCCCCACTACTCTTGCTCACTCCCCAAATTACCCTTAGATATTTTAGCCTAGAACCAATCCTAGCCATTGGATCAAATTGGACAAAATTGGTGCTCGAATTTCGGCCCTTAGATTAGTGTGATAGTGGGGTAGGTGAGATGGTCATTTTTAGTGGAGTGGTTCAACCACCCCACTCATCTTTTTTCTTCAAAACTCTTGCAATCTCTCTCTCTTCTCATTCTCACCATTTTTCAGCCGGCCATCACCCCCTCTCTCTCGCCCACTCTCTCCTCTCTCCTTCTCTTTCTTGCCGTGAAGGGCCGCCGGAGCATCACCGCCGCGCCCATGCCGCCGCCGCCACCGCTCGCCGAGGCCGCTCACCATCGCCCATCCGCCACCATCTCGCCTCCCCACCACCACTCGACCATCTCTTTCTCTTCCCCTCTCATTTCGGCGCCACCGACCAGCACTGTCCGGCCAGCCCTTGGCCTTGCGCCACCGCCAGAGTGCTGCCATCACCACTGGCCCATGACCGTTTCACCACCACAGCCATCGCCACCTCTCTCTCTCTCCCTTTCATTTTCCCCTCACCACTATCACCATCACCCCCTCCTCAGCCACCTTGTCCAGCCACGATCCACCGCCCGCCGTCGCCACCGTCGACTACTGCCGCAAAAGCCGCCATCGCTGCTATCGGCCCGGCTTGAACCAACACCGTCCAGCCCATTTTCCCTCCTGTCCAGCCACCTTTGGAGCTTAGAAATGTAAGTGAGTGGAAACCCTAACCCTTAATTAGGATTATGTGCACTTTGGACAAGTTTAGGGTTAATTAATGGCTGGTGATTAGGGCTGGTAATGTAGTGATTATGGTGGCCTAATGTGATGATTTGAAAGTGGTTTAGTGGCCTAGAGTGAACTGATTAGTGGCTGGTCATTGTGGACTTCGTTCGGCTAATTTGTGGTTTAATTGCGAAATGCCGTGTGTGTCTTGGATTGTCCATGAAGTGGCTGATTGCATATGACTTGGGATTAATTTTGGGAGATCAGAATTGATGCTTAGTATGGCCGAATGATGAGAGGCTAGATGGGCCATAGGCTCGTACAATTTTAACGGCTTGATTTCATGATTTCGTGTGCCAAAGATATACCGTGCCTAATTTGAATTAAGTGATTAATTGGGCATATTGATATATGAAATTGAACATGTGTGATGTTAATTGAGCATGTGGTGATGTTAAATTGAATGCTCAACGTGGAATTTATGGATGCTCGAGTGGTGGTTGTTATGGCTATGAATTGTGCATATCAAACATTGGCATAACATGTGCATCATGTGAGTGTGCACAATTGGCATGAGCATGTGATCACCTAAATTGCCCTGATGCATTTTACATGGGGTTCAAATAATAATTGGTGAATATGCACGTGTGATCACATAAACCCTGAGGCGTCGTTTACGCAAGGTATTCAACCCGTCCTGAGGCGTTTAACGCAGGACGATGCCCGGATTACCGAAAGATGGCCAACCTGAGGTGTCCCATATGCGAGTTGTGTCATGAGCCTGATGCATTTAATGTAGGTCGGAGATTGATTTAGAAGTGATAGACCTGATGCATTTGACGCAGGTCGGTGATTAATGAGAAATTGACTCGTGTGTAAAATATGCATTAATGATTGCGAGCAAGTACATGGCAAGTGATTATGGCCATTTGATAATGCGTATGTGCCATGACTGGTTTTACCTGTATTATTACTATGTGCCTAACCTGCAAGGTCAATAATATGCTCGATTTGGGGTCAAGGGCCTAAGTCACTTGATTTCTGGACTGTTATTTGTTAGTTGCTTGTTCTGAAGGTGCATGTTAGCCTAGTTTAGGTTTAGGGGGCCTACTCGTTGAGATTTATTCTCATTATTGTTAAAACCTCACTTTTCAGACTCCCAACCTTGAGGATGGTAGGAGTGCCCATTCGTTTCGGGATCCTGTACCGCATAGAGCAGTCGGTGATCGAGTACTCCATTAGAAATGGGGAGACTTACGTTAGGCATTTTACTACCGTTTGGGTCGACGTGGGCGAGCCACAGTTCCAGGCTCACCAGTATCTTGGTTAGTGTTTTCGAGACCCGTTCGGCGTTTATGGACCCCTTAGGACGTTTGATGTCCTGATAAATGGATTATGTCATTGGGATCTGCAGACAGCAGATGGGGAGGTGGCCAGTGTGACGCCCCGACCTCAGGGTCATTAACGTGACGTCCCGTTCATTATTATCCTTCTTTAAACACACAAACGGAAGCATTTCTCGGGACAATCACATTGAAAACAAAGAGCGGGATTCAGACAAATAGCATCATGAGCAAACCTTATATTTACAGGACACGCAAATATATTTACAAGCCAACTTAGCCGAATTTAGCCAATTTACACACAATACATTATGGCTTGGGTGTCCTAAGCCCACTACTTCGGATTCACCGCTCCAAGCTTTCCCCAAACTTCAACATGGCTCAAACTCCCCCTGTCGCTGCCGTCCATTTGACCATCCTATGGACCTGAGGGTGGGAAAAACGGGGGATGAGTCGGGGAGACTCAGCAAGTGAAAACACTAATATCAAGCGAGGATATATCGATCGCCGTTAACATAAGTCGGCTCTTACCGCACCCATATCGATGGCAGATCAATAGCAAAGTTCAAACAAGAGATCATCATGCATGGCTATCACATGTGCACTTTACCAGCCAACTCTCTGTTACATAAGTAACCGAGAGATCGCCGTTAACATAAGTCGGCTCTTACCGCACCCATATCGATGGCAGATCAATAGCAAAGTTCAAACAAGAGATCGCCGTATCGCCGTTAACATAAGTCGGCTCTTACCGCACCCATATCGATGGCAGATCAATAGCAAAGTTCAAACAAGAGATCGCCGTTAACATAAGTCGGCTCTTACCGCACCCATATCGATGGCAGATCAATAGCAAAGTTCAAACAAGAGATCATCATGCATGGCTATCACATGTGCACTTTACCAGCCAACTCTCGGTTACCAACCAAGGCTCGGTTCTATCTCATGTACACTTTACCAATCAAGGCTTGGTTCTATCTCATGTACACTTTACCAATCAAGGCTCGGTTCTATATCAAAACAACATCAAACATGAAACATGGTCAAATCAAGGAAATGAACCAACTACGACCAACCAAACGACCGAGAAACGGTCCAAGCAAACCACGTTACAACGCATCTCAACATCCTTTCCCGATATTAAGAAATTCACTTACGGATCAATTAAATAAGAACTAGAGAAAACGAAGCGTGTGAAGGACATGCGAGTCTCACCGATTCTCGGGCGATTCTTGATGATTCTCGGGCTTAAACACAAACACATGGCCTTGGACATGGCTCCCTCACTCGTTCAAACCACAAGAGAGACACGGGCTAGTCTGTAAGCTTTTCTCTCTTTCTTTTTCTCTCTTTCTCGGTCAAGAACAAGAAGTAAAGAAGCAAGAGAGAAGATTGTTGGTGTGTGTGAGAATGGAGAGAGGGGCGTAAGAATGGCGTGAGAGAGAGGGGAGGGTTTCTCTATTTATAGAACTTCAAACTTGATCACCAAGTTGCTAATCCAAGCTTGTCTAAGAAGATAGATGACCATTATGACAAAGCCTCCAAAGTCAAGACTCATCATGGCATGCATTTAATGCCATAAATGCTCTTAATGAACTAAAATGATGAAGGGCCAAAACTTATCTCAATCTCATTGGTCCTCTCTCTCTCTCTCTCCCTCACGGCTACTCTCTCTCTCTCTTCCCCTTGGCCGAATGGCCTTCTTTCTATTTGTAGAAAGACAAAACTTGGGGCCAAAGTTTGGGGTATGAAGTCATGGCATATGTCATCCAAGCATGAGGTCATGGCTTAGGTCATTTGAAGCATGAGGTCATTGCTGACCTCACATGGCCATTAAGAACATAAGCCAAAAGTCATGATGAAGGTGATAAGGTTGGACCAATAAATGTGACTTCCACAAGAAGATTTAATCCTTGACTTGGTTAATTTCGTTTTCACCTGGGATGACCTCCAATCAAAGCAAAAAATATCTCATTTGAAATCTTGAAACGTGTGCTTTAAATCACCAGAAGGCACCAAGTCCAAATTCCAACGTTCTCACAAAGAAAATGCCAAATCTTTGAAATCTGACAAAACCGAATAGCTTTGCACTATTCACGAAATCAGGCTTGAAAATATAGTAAATGGACTCCGAAAATTCTCAAATTCGGATATGTCATACACAAGGCCTTAACAAACATTTCTCGTGAAGAACACAAATTCGGAATCTTTCTGTAAGCAACATTTTTAGTAGCTCAAAGACAGACTAAAAACAGTCCACTGGAACAGCATTTTTGTTTCTCAAATTAAGCTCTGTCCAGAATCCAAATCATCTTGGAAAATTCCCAAATTCACGTACGTTATAGAAAAGGACGTTCTCAACAATTTTCATGAAGGAAACTTTTCCAAAATCAGCCCAGAAAAGCTCGTAGAAAATAAAAACGGTGTAAACATCACCGAAATATCCATTCTGGGCAATTTCACATAGTCCAAAAATCAGGCCATCGTACCACCCATATCAACTCCAAAAATTCTGAAATTAAAGTATGTAAAACGTCATGACGTTTGGAGAAACTTTCAAGAAGAAAGTATTTAGAAATTTGGACCATAAAATTCTCCCCAAAAACAACAAAACGAAGGGGTACAAAGGATCCGAAACTGGGTTTTCCAAAACAAGAGAAAACAATTTAGTTCCGATTGGAAAACCATCAAACTTAAACCATAGCCATTTCCCAGGGACTGAAATTGAGGATATTACAATTTACCTGCGACTTCCCAAGCCCAAAAATCGGGATGTGACAGCCAGCCCCGAAGTCGTGTCCAAGGAGGATTCTAACCCCCGACCCGTCATCTTCGAGATGGATTCTGACCACGGGGAGAAGGAGCCGATGGAGTGGGAGTCCGAGGAGGAGCCAGTGGAGGCTGAGTCCGAGTCGAATTCTATGGATTCCGAGTCCAAGTTGTCTGACAATTCGTTCGAGTCGTCCGGATCCGACCCGGACCGGTTACCATAGGGTTTACCCTTGACCATAGTTAGGTAGGGCTGACACTTTTTGATAGAAGCCCTTCTTAGGTTTAGTATCCTGACCACCCGAGCCACGTACCCCTTTTTTATGTTAGTGGTGCTGACCCATTTTGGTTTGTATTTATCCCTGTATTGGATATTGTAATCCCTTTGATTAATATAAGTATGTATTCATGTTGTTCATTGCTACCTTTGGTCGTGTTTTATTTATGTACGGGTGTTTGATTGTTTTCACATGTGCATTATTCTCTTATTTGGGTTTTGGGTCGGCGACGAGTCCTGGGATGTCGCACTGAATCTACCACGGTAGGGTTGCCGCATGCCATAGGGTTCGGGGCGTGACAACATAATGGAGCTAGGATTAACCTCGGCCTCTGTTGTGCTTTCCTTGATTTCAAGTTGTTATATAAGGTTTGCTCATGATGCTGTTTGTCTTAATCCCGCTGTTGTTCTTAACGTGATTGTCCCGAAATTATGCTTCCGCTTGTGTTTAAAGAAAAATAATAATAAACGGGACGTCACAAAGTAAGCCTTGGGTTACGATCTTGGCTGGGGCGTGATCGAGGTGAGGTAAGGGCATTACAAGGATGGTGTCGGGAATTAATGTGAAATGATTATTTTAGAAGTGCTGTTTGATTACTAATTGCTATGTATGCATTTGAATAGCTTAAGCACTACACCATTAGCACACGCCACCCACGGCCCAACCTCGACTATAATTAGGTCTACCTTTAAGAGGTATATGTATAGGCAAAACTGTGAGTCGTTTGCTTATGGGATCGTTTAAATATAATACCGATCACTTAGATGAATAATATTCCTTCACTTTAGGCTGATTGCCTATTAGGATGGAATCCCTTATCCATTAAAGTGGTGACTTCAAGCCTTTAGAATACCTTACCTTTTAGGCATCAGAACCTTACTAGATGCATTCGCTTGTCTTTGTGGTTGGTATACTTAAAACCAAACCGAAACATTTTGGTAAGCAAGTATCATTCCATTTCCTTCTTTTATAATTTTGCAAATTAGTTGGCACATTTTCAAAACAATGCCTAAATAATGATCAATGATTGGTTTAAATGCCATTTTCATATTAGAATGAATGATTAAGGCATCGTACTCTATTATGACCATTCTTTCATTTTTAGATGAAATGTATAGGTCAACGGTATTCAATTGTTTATCCATTCATTTCAATGTATTCGAAATTGTAAACCATAGTTTAGAACTTTATGGTCTAAATGGAGTGTGACGTGGGCATTTACACCAAACATTGAATTCATCCTTGATTTCAACTATATGCTCTTTTAAGGCCCAAACGGATTTAAAGTGACATTTGCATTACTTTCTAAGTATGCAAGTGTACTTTACCTCTATTTTACCTTAAAAGGACATACAATTAAAATGAAGGCATTAAAATTAATCGGTAATTCATGGTGAATAATATTCAATTTCTTTTACATGTTTTAGATCGAAATGGGAAAACTAGACATACAAGTCATTTCAATTCCAAGGAAGAAGCTTTTGGCATGGTGGGTAAACATTACAAAAGACAATAAAGCATATGTAAAGAAAAGACTCGGGTATTTGTTCAGGCTCATCAACCTGGAGTACTAAGTGAACTTAATTCATGCATTATCCCATTTCTGGGAAGTTACCACCGCCACATTTCAATTGGGCGAGCACGAGATGGTACTTACACTAGAAGAATATAAGGCAACCATTGGAATTGATTTCAATTCAAGAATCATCAAACCCCCAATTGGATTAAAGCCCACAAGTGTTATAGCCGAATTCTTAAATTTGAAGATTCCTTAAATGAAAAAGTTGATCAAGTCAAATACCGGGAGATTTCCTCTATCTTATTTGGTAGCCAATTACTCTAAATTGTCTAAAGAAATTGGAAATACTTTCACGAGGATTTTCATTCTTGCCTTCTTCGGATTCGTCTTATTCCCTGCATCAAGGATCGGATTGAATCCTCTTGTTGCAGTAATCGCTAGGCAAGCTTACCTAAAATGGAACTTCTCCAATATGCTCTTGGCGGAGACCATCATTTCATTGAACAAATACCAAAATCAGCAAAAAGATATACTTTAAGCCTCAGCTGGGTTACTTTTTGTGTGGTTTATTTCCCATATCCGACCTTAGGAACGTCATATGCGCATTCGAGAGATCGACTCATCTACTAACCCTATCGAGAAATATTTGAAATTCCAAGACAAACTGCCAAAATACTCCTTTCATGAGTGAGTAAATTTCATTAGAGCATTAACTCTTGACCAGTTTCAATGGAGAATTCAATGGCCGAAGATAGTGAAAGCTCAAATTACTTCCCAAGAAGGCAATTTAATGCCTTTGCTTAGATTGAGTGGGGGGAACGCTTATTGCCCACTAAGAGTCATATGGCAATTCAGAATGATTTAGTAAGTTCCACCTATTTGGCATCCTGAGGAGTTCACATTTGAGATATCACAAAAACCTCTACCGAAAAAGAAAATAAAGACTTGCATATAAGAGTTGATAGGATCGTGAATTCTTTGAGGAAATCAATCAAGTAAATAGTGCAATGGCCTGAAAATTTGGAAGGAGAAATGAGACTCTTCTTGGCATTCAATGAGTACATAAAGTGATTGAAGGCTAAACGACCAATCAACGTCGAACCATATGTACTCTTGAGTGTTACTACCCATTTCGATGAGCCGTATATCCCAAAGTATATTGTACCAAGCACGTCAGGTGTAGAGCCGTATGTTCCCGAAGAGGTTGAATCGACATGGAAAAATAGGAGACACGAGCCAAGGAATATGAAGAGGCTGAAGCTACCTTAGCTAGCAAGAAACCTAGACTTGTTTAGAATAGTGTTCCCCTTTTTTGATGTATAGCATTGTAATAAAAATTTTCAAAATTAAAACAATTGCTTAATGAAGTTTCAAAGTTCATTTTGCAAAAAGTCACCATGGATTACAATTCTATGAATTGTATGATTGCTTGAAAAAGATATTGATAAGAAGTTATATGCAAGGCTAAGGCTTGTATAAAAGCTCTTATCCTTGCTAATCATAAGAAGTCATACAATTGAAAGAATGTAGGGTTTCATGATTCTTTCACTATGCTAACAATGGGTCTTTTTGTGAAGCAGGTTATTTAGCAACGGAAGGTAAAAAGACCCTGAACTCGTTTGCAAATAGGAATAGCGAAAGAAGAAACTCGTACTCAACTAGCTAAGGTTGAAAACCAAATGACCCAGATGACTGCCATGATAGCAGAAATGAAGGCTTTTATTCTCGCATCTCGAGGATCTTATCCTACTACTCCAAATGTGGAAACTTCAAATGCTACTGAAACACCGATTGAGGACCCAGTCAGAATCAAGAACCAATTTGAGAGAACCCTCCAAAGACTACACCTGAGGTAGTGAATTTGGAAGAAGACAATCCAACCAAGAAAATATCTAAAACAAAAGATGAAGAAGATGCCAAGAGATTGGCCAAAATTGAATAATGCCTAGCAAGTCAAGGTTATGAACTTCAAAGATTCGACAAGTTCTCATCATATGCGAAAGTTATTATTCCAGAAAATTATAAGGAATCGAAATTCGTGAACAAGTATGATAGCACTAGTTGTCCCAAAAGCCATTTGAAATATTATCTCCGTAAGATGGCAAGATATTTGGATAACATGCCACTTCTTATTAGCATATTTCAAGATAGTTTGAGAGGAGTAGCCCTGGCATGGTACATCACCCCCGACATAGAAGACTTCACTGAAAGGGACCATTTGGCGAGAGAATTTCTTCAGCAATACAAGTTTAATATTGAAGTACTCCCAACTAGAGAAGATCTCGTCAGAATCGAGAAATGGAAGAATGAAAGGTTTAAAGCCTATGCTCAGAGGTAGAAAGCTATTGCCTCACAAGTAAAGCCTGCCATAAGTGAAGACGAACTCATTGAACTCTTTCTAAAATCATTGCCAATTGAGTACTATGATAAGCTTCATGTATCAAGTTGTCAAACATTAACCATGTTGGTAAAGGTAGGCGAGAGAATTGAATGGGGATTGAAAGAGAAGAAGGCTCAAAAAACAGCAACACGAAGGCCTTACCCCGAGAGAAAAGACAAAAAACCAATCAGAGAAGTGGCTATGGTGTCTAGCCCAAATGCTCATCAAGTATCATTTCCAAAGCAATCAAATGTCGCTTGGAAAAACTCAAGGCAGCTCGAGTCAAAGAAAAGGCCCGTGAGGTAATATGCACCGTTGCCCCGACCTCTATCGAAACTATTACCAATGCTTCTAGAAAGACATTTGGTGGCTAAAGAGGTACCAAGAGACAATCCTACAAGACTTCCTTGGTACAATGAATTAAAAACCTGCACCTATCACATGAGAGAAAGGGGACATGATGTAGATAATTGTCCCACTCTAAAGTACAAGATTCAATAGCTCATTGACAAGAAGATATTGAACTTCCAAGAGCCCGAGCCAAATGTACATTAAAATCCTCTTCCTAAGCATAATACAGTAAACATGATCAAAGATGAAGAAACAATGATCAAGCCTGACGATGAAGATGAATATGAAGTCAAGATTAAAACTTCTCAATTAAGAGATGCCCACTTTCATCAAGAAGCGCTCCTAAAAGGCGAGATTGTAGACAACTTGGGAGAAGACTTCGAAAAATATAACTTCCAAGTGAAATATACCCTACCGCCATGGGCATTCAAAAATAAAGTAATTGTGTCTGATGGCTGGAGTGGTATGGATGCCAAAATCGATCCTAAGGAGAAAGCTCCATCTAAAAAGAAAATGCTCCAAGATAAAATAAATGATGATAAAAAGGAGAAAGAAAAAGTCCGACAGGATGAAAGGCGTTTCACCCAAAAATTATCTAAGGAAGGTAAAACCGTAGACTTACTCGGTCAAAATAGTGGTAGATATAACTACCATATTAAATATACTCCACCACCATAAGCATTTAAAAATAAAGACATTGTATCTGATGGATGGGGTGGCATGGACGAGGTCCGATCGGCCAACTAAATCTCGAAGAGAATGAAGATCGATAAGAGAAAAAGAAGAAAAAGACTCGCCAAGGCAATAGGCAATTTGCTCGCAAAGTATGGAGACAAGGTGAAGTTGTTGATTTCCTGGGTCAAGATAGTGGCCGGTATGATTACCGTGTCAAATATACACCCCCTCCGCGGGTATTCAAGAATGAAATGATCGCACCTGATGGCTAGGGTGGAATATATGTTGACGAAGCCAATAAAAGCATGGTATCCATGATTACACTATTTTTTATCAAGCTTGATGAGGTAGATAAATATAAGGAGGAGGAAGGTCACGTCGAACCAATCACTATCCAACTTCCCATTGATCAACTAAAAATTTGAGGAAAAGAAACACGGCTTGTGATCATCACTCTCTCTCCAAAAGAAAAGTTTGATAATAGGCATGTACCTTGGGATTACTCTCCTAAAGAAGTTGATGTCATAACTTGATCTGGGAGATGCTATGTCCCCAAAGAAGGTGAACACGAAAAGAAAGGAGTAACCGAAGAAAATGTCAAACAATTGCTTTCAGTCATGAAGACGAGCAAATTTGAGGTAATTTAACAGCTAAGAAAGATGCTAGCACAGATTTCTCTATTGGATCTTTTCAAGACTTCAGAAAGCCATAAAATGGTGCTTATGAAGCTTCTTAACGAAGTACACATCTTGGAGATAATTAATGAAGTACAATTGGAAGACTTTGCTGGCACTATTCTTCTGAAAGATCAAATTGCCTTCTCCGATAAAGATTTTCCAATCAATGGGTGTTCCCATAATAAGGCTATATATATTACCATCAAATGCCGAGGCAAAGAGGTATCATGTGTGTTGATCGATAATGGTTCCGCACTTAATTTGTGTCCACTAAGCACACTGCATCGCTTGGGGATTAGTGAAGAGCTCATCAAACCTTCTAAGGTAACTGTGCGCACGTTTAATGGAATGAAGAAAGACGTTATTGACGATATCGAGCTCGAGGTGAACATAGGCCCTATGCCTTTCCTAATTGACGTCCAAGTAGTGAATGTTCCGAAAACTTTCAACTTGTTACTCCGAAAACCTTGGATTCATATGACTGGTGTTATTCCTTCAAGTCTCCATCAAAAGGTCAGGTTTGCCATTAATGGCAAGATGATCATTGTACATAGGGAGACGGATTTCACCACTTATAAAGAGAGTGCAATACCGTATGTCGAACCCGAAGTGAAAGAAGAACCAAGCTATCATTCCTTTGAAATGATCTCAATGGTGCAAATCCCTACAGGTTGCATCATAAAATCCCCAGAGTTCTCAATATCATCTATTATGTCTGGAAAGGTGCTATGCCAGTATGAATTTACTCCCGATAATGGTCTTGAATTGAAATCCCAAGGAATCAAGGATCCTATCACTCTGCTTGCCACAAGAATGAAACACGGAGTAAGTTATATTCCAGATAGCTCTAAAGATCACCATGAAGGCCAAGGCTAAGGTCGAAAGAACTATGGAGGCTATGTAAGCCGAGGTGATCGCATCATTAATCTATCCACAGTGGAAGGGTAAAGCTAAAGAGCTTTCCTATCATTAGATTTACATTAAAAAAAACTTTTCCTGGACCTTCCAAGCTACTTCAAGAAGAAGACTTACATGCAGTGGAAGAATCTGTTCCGCTTGATTTATTCGAAGAGAATACTATCAATGTTATCATAACCGAAGCAGAAGATACCTACGCACTGGAGTAGAAAGATTCTCTCAAACTTTTGCTTATCTTTTCCATTACATGGTTGATTTTACAGTTTCAAATTTCTTGTGATTTCATTTGCAATTTTAGTTCAGTTGCAATTTACATTCCTGTTGATATAGATGTAATCACGTCTTTCAATTCAATAAAAGTGGTCAAATGTTTTGTTAAGGATATATAGAAACAAAACCAAATCTATGATGAATATTGTCCTCATTCGTGAGGTTTGACGCTTTGGATTTCTATGTTACTCCTCATTGCGAAAATGATTTTAAGAGCAAGGAAGTCTGATGATATGAGAACTAGCTCTGTCTTTATATTCTTTCAAAATGAATTTCCAAAAGGTTTTTCATAAGACCACATGCATTATTTTACTTCGTATGCGATTACTAATCATGTTTGTTAGATGTCAAGCATGAGCATTCACATATCCATAATAGGTTCTTATGTGGCTCAAATCTTTCTGAAAAGATCGCTTGCGATATTTAAGAAGATAATGAGGATGAGGAATGGGTCAGAAAGGAATGGATTCGTCATGAAGAATCAAAGCCACTCACATTAGAAAAAACGATTGCTGTTAATACGAGTGATAAAGAGAATCCCAAAAAAGTTAAGATTAGAGAAAATCTCCCCTCAGCAGAAGCAGAAAAAATCATAGATTTGCTTAGAGAATATCAAAATATATTCACATGGTCTTATGCTGACATGCCAGGCCTTAATCCGAGCATAGTTGAACATGCTTTGCCAATCGATCTAAGTATTCCGCCAAAGAAGTAAAACCTTAGGCAAACGAAGCTGGATTTGGCAAAAAAGATAGAAGAAGTTATGAAATTGCTCAAAGTCGGTTTCATTAAAGTAGTACCATATTCAGAATGGGCTGCCAACATAGTACCCGTAATGAAGAAAGATGGTCGAGTATGGGTGTGCGTTGATTATCGCAATCTAAATAAAACAAGCCCTAAGGATGATTTCCCGTTTCCACATATCGATGTAATAGTGGATAGCACTGCTGGGTTTCAAACATTTTCATTCATGGATGGTTTCTCAAGATATAATTAAATCCTCATGACGAAAGAGGACAAGGCAAAAACATCCTTCATAACACCATGGTGCACATTTTGTTAAAAGGTGATACCTTTCGGTTTGAAAAATGCTGGTGCCACGTATTAAAGGGCAATGGTAACTTCGTTCCATGACATGATGCATAAAGAAATCAAAGTATACGTAGACGACATGATCGCAAAATCCAAACAAGGAGAAGATCGTGTTGAGGTGCTTCGTAATTTGTTCGAAAGACTCAGAAAATACAAGTTGCGACTAAACCCCAATAAGTGTGTATTTGGGGCAAAATCTGGCAAACTGCTAGGATTTGTGGTCAGTAACAGGGGCATCGAAATAGATCTCTCCAAGATCAAGGTAATATGAGACTTAAAGACTCCTTCTACGGTAAAAGAAGTGAGAATCCTATTGGGGTGATTAAACTACATTGCTCGTTTCATCTATTAGCTTTCTGAAACTGCTAAACCTTTCTTCAAATTATTGAAGAAAAATGCCAAAGTGAAGTGGGATGTGGAATGTCAATAAGCCTTTGACAAGATCAAAGAATATCTAGTATGCCCACTAGTGCTGGTACCACCAATCCCTAGGGTTCCGCTAATTTTATATTTGATGATTCACTATGAGTCGTTAGGAGTGGTACTTGTACAAAGAAGACCAAAGATGATAAAGAACAAGCTATTTATTACTTAAGCAAGAAGTTCACAACATCAAAAATAAATTACCCAGTAGTTGAAAAGACATGCGTTGTATTGATTTGGGTGTTTACACAGATTAAGGCAATACACCCTCCATCATCAAATTTTGCTAGTGACTGAGAATGATCCGATCAAGTACCTTCTTGAGAAATCCTCCTTGATCGAGAAATTAGCAAAGTGGCAAGTCTTGTTATCTGAATTTGACATCAGAAGTTCATCCCAAAAGTCAGTCAAAGGACGAGCAATAACAGACATGTTGGCGGAAAATTCGCAAAATATAGCCAATCCTAAAGAACAACTTGATGATCATATATTAACACCGGTCGATAATAAATGGATCATGTATTTTGATGGTGCAACCAACTTATCTAGATCAGGAACTACGACAGTACTGATCTCTCCAGAAAGCCAACATTATTCGGTATCTGCAAAACTAGTATTTCTATGCACTAATAACATCGCTGAATACAAATCATGCATTCTCGGCTTGCAATTAGCACTCTCAATGAAAATAAAGAGGTTACAAGTATATGGAGATTATATGCTCATCATATTGCAAACAATTGGTAAATGGCAAACTCGAGATGCCAAACTAATTCCTTATCACAGATACTTAGAAGAGATGACAGAAAAATTTTAAAAAGTAACATTCGATTATTTCCCAAAAGCTCAGAATCATTTTACAGATGCTCTTGCAACTTTGTCATCCTTACTACAAGTTGAAGATGGTATGGATATAAAACCATTGAGAATTAATATTCTTGAACAACCAGCTCATTACATGATGGTCTAGGCAGAGTTTGACAACGAACAAACCATGGTTTCATGACATTAAAATGTATCTTCAATCGGGAGAATTTCCTAAGGGAAGCCAACCATGAGACAGAAAATTTATAAGGAAGATAGCCAACAAATTTTTCCTCAGTGGTCAAACTCTTTACAAGAAATCATTTAATTCAACCCTACTAAGATGTATGGACGCTATATAAGCTGAATAGATCATGAAAGAGATTCATGAGGGTGAATGTGGACCGCACATGAATGGACATCTTCTAGCCCAAAAGATTATGATGTTGGGATATTATTGGATGACAATGGAAACAGATTGTATCCAATATGTGAGATGTTATCATCAATGTCAAGTTTACGGAGATAGAATTAATGCACCGCTAAATGAGCTACATCAAATATTTGAGCCATGGCCATTTTCAATATGAGGTATTGAAATGATTGGTCCAATCAACCTAAGGCCTCAAATGGGCACCGGTTTATCCTGATTGCTATTGACTATTTCATCAAATAGATTGAAGCAAACTCCTATATGAATGTTACTACCAAGAATGTTGCAAGATTCATTAGGCGGGACATCATTACTAGGTATGGGGTTTCAAAAGCAATAATTATGAACAACGGCTAAAATCTAAACAACAAGATTGTGGATAATTTATTCGCACACTTCCACATCTGACATTTGAACTCATCCCCATATCGTTTATAAATGAATGGAGCAGTTAAAGCGGTAAATAAGAATATCAAGAAGATATTGGCCAAGATAGCTGAAAATTATCGTGATTGGCACGAAAGGTTGCCGTATGCTCTGACGGCATACCGAACTTCAATTTGAACATCAACTGGAGCAACCCCATTTTCCTTGATTTGTGGAATGGAAGCAGTGCTACCTGTTGAAGCAGAAATTCCTTCATTAAGGATATTATCCCAATTAAAGCTTTCAGAAGTTGAGTGAATTCAACAAAGATATGAACAACTCAACATAATCGATGAAAAGAGATTAAGAGCTATATGCCATGGGCAAGCCTATCAAAGAAGAGTGGCCAAATCCTTTAATCGAAAAATGAAACAAAGGCATTTCAAAACAGAGGATTTAGTAATGAAGAAAATCATCCTTAATAATTCAGATCGTCGTGGTAAATTCACTCTGAATTATGAAGGTCCATACATTATCAAGAAAGTCCTTTCTAGAGGAGCATTGATTCTTATAGATATAGCTGGAATAGAATTGGCCTATCCTATAAATGCAAATGCTGTCAAGATTTTTCTACCCATGAAATGAAGACGAACATCCAAGAAGAGATTTGGGTCACTTTAGAACATGTGCATATCATGCATACTACGCATTTCATGAACATGTTTATCTATTTTGCAAAAGAAAGCAAAATGAGTCCGAACCAGTCGATGGTTTCAGAATCCCCAATGAAATTGTCAAAAAATAGAGGAAAGTATCACTCCCAATTCAATTTTTCCTTTGATATTCCCTAATGTGTTTTTTTTTTCTTTTCTTTTTATCATTCCCAGGGAGACAAAGAAAAGGAAGCAACAAAAAAAGAATCCCCAGTGGAACCAAAGCAAAAACATGTAAACAAGAGGGATCCTGGTAAGTTGATCATATAGGTATCACTAAATCGTGAGTCCATGTGTTAAAGAAGTTGCCTTTCTAAGAGAAAATCGAACTTCTTCTTCCCTAAGCGGAATGACACTAAGACTGAGTAAAACAAAACAGATTGTTTTCAAAAGAAAATACCTCAGAAATATTTCAAATCAAAAGTTTTGAAACACACTTTCTTTGATAATGCATTAAGTATCAAAATTCCTTGAAAGGGGATAATTTGACAAAAGGTTTGACATCCCCGATTTTGAACCTAGGAAGCTGAGGGCTGGTAATAAATGGATGAGCGGGTAACTCGAGCCGAGGGTTTGTAATGGAATGGATAGTATAATCAGAACGAGTGTATTGAGGGTTGGTCATAGTTCGATCAAAAGATTATCCATGAGTTGGCCTAGGGATTGACAATGGAATGACCTCCTGACTACGCAAACGATTAAAGTAATATCACTGTGGAGTGACCCATCGACCATAAGGGTCGTTAGTAGAACGGTTCAGGATAGCTGTGAATTAGTCTGGTGTTGGCATGTGTCGATCGTAGGTGATACCGCATGGCCATGCATTAGTCCTGGATGACCATGAGTTAATTCCGGGGTACTGGATTTCACGAGGCTACATGACAACCGAGTGTCTGCCATGGATCATTGATACTCGAACATGACTCGGTCGCAAATCGGCCACGGATCGTTGCGTTGAGTTAGGTAGATCATGGACGAGACATGTGCCAGGCCATGTGCTTAGTGGCTAGTCATGGCCTGAGCAAAATTTCTAGTCGCAACAGCCAAGGCTATGTGCCCGATTATGACCGGCCATCGTGCCCGCCAACCAGGCCACGGACCGGCTACGTGCCCAGTCATGTGCCGACCATTGTGCCCAACCCTTATGCCAAGCATGGTACTCATAAGATCCGATTTTGATCTCTTCTCGTGCCCAAGAAATAGGGCCATGAGCTGTGCATCGTGTCATTCATAAGCCGTTACGCGTGTTTGGCCGTGAACCGACCCCTCGTTCATGTGACCAGGCATGATGCTTGGCACGTTGCCCATGCGGCTGTCAAGGCACTCAGCACGTTGCCCATGCAGCCAGGCAAGGCGCTCGGCAAGTTGCCCGTGCGGCCCAGCGCAGCACTCATGCAGCCCGGCCATGTACCCATGTGGCCCAGCCACGTGCCTGTGTGGCCCAGTACTGCTCTTGGTCAGGCCCAGCCATGCGCCCAGCAACCCGAATTGCTTGGGCTTGTTTCATTTTGCTTAGGTCTTGGTTTAGTTATGTTAGATGGTTTTTGGGGATATTCTCGCATCAAACCCCGGGTTGAACGGGTCCCCTAAGCATGGACAACCCTCGAAAATTATGAGAGTTAATATGATGGGGGGTTGAGATTTAAGTGTCAATTAGTCGATTTTATGGTGCCAATCAACCAAGCTAAATTCAGGTGAAATCAACAGCATCGAGAGACCAGAATAGGGTGTCACGGCCAGCTTTAAGAAGGATCTAGAGAGTAGAGGTAGACCAAGTCAAGCTTATCTCTAGAATGGCCTCTATTATTGGTGCCTAGCTTATGTGCCCCCTTCATTTAATGCCAAAGTGCTGAGTTGTGCCCTTCATAATGGTTCATTTAATGGCTCATGGTGACTCATGGTGACTCATGGTCACCCATAATGAGCCCAAGCAAGGCCAATAACCGGCCAAAGAGAGAGGAGCCGAGAAGGAGAGAAGCCGAGAGAGAGAGAGAGAGAGAGAGAGAGAGAGAGAGAGAGAGAGAGAGAGAAATTGGACCAATAAGGATTGGATAAGATTGGTTTCTTCATCATTATTTTGGCCTTAGTTCATAAATGGCATTTAATGCATGTCATAATGACTTTTGACTTAGAAGCCCCTCCATTATTGGCTTATTCTAGGGTATTCCAAGGCTTCTATAAATGGCATGAAACCCCCCTCCCTCCTTCTTCTTCTCACGCCAACATCACCATCACCTTCCCCTCTCTTTGTTTCTTGTTTTTCTCACTTCTTGACCCGAGAAGCCTCACGCCCAAGAAGTCCCGAACCGGCCCTTGTTTCTCTTCATTTCCGCCCAAGAGCCCACGGTTCGGCCTTTGTGTGCCTAGTATTGGTTGGCCAAGCAAGGAGAAAGCCCGAAAATTTCCCGAGCTCACCCGTCTCTAACCCGTTCTCTAGTTCTTGTTAATCGTTGAGTAAGTGAATTCCCTAATATCGGGAAAGGAAGTTGCGATACGTTGTAACATGAGTTACTTGGCCCGTTTGTTGGTTTCATGGTTGATTATAGCTTGTTCTTTCTCGACTAATGATGCTCACGTGTGATGCTTATGTTTTGATGTTTGTTTTGTTGGTTTCGTAGCATGAGCTTTGCTATTTGAATTGCCATCGATGCTGGTATGCTAAGAGTCGACTTGTGTGAACAACGATTATCTCGCCCTCGCTTGATATTAGAGTTTTCACTTATCGAGTCCTTTGACTCACTCCTGGTGTTTTTCCCTTTTTCAAGTCCGTAAATGGCAACTCCCCCGACCCGATTTGAAAACCCTGTTAAGATGAGAGCGGAGCTACTTATCGTTATTGATGCCCGAGAGAACCGTGCGTACCGTTGCATTACGACGTATGTTATGATGGATGAGGGCCGCACAGAACTAGTCCTCCATCCGTATGTGGCTTGGTATCGACTACCAAATGGCGACTGGGTTGGACCCCTTCGTGGTTTTGAGGGGCCATTTGGTGGCGCGGGTGGCCAGCTCTGGGGCAAGTTGTGGGAGGGGCGTAGTTCAGCCACCGGATGGGGGAACGGGAGCGAGGAGATGGAGGAGCGAGGAGCGAGAAGCTAAGGAGTAACCGTAGTGGGAATAGGCAACCAAGCCAAGTTTTGTTGTTCGATAGTGGCTTATGTCGGAATCGCCCTTGGAATGGACATGTAAAATATGTGCGTGGCTTGTAAGGGCCCGTAAAGAAGGGCTTGGCAAAAATAAGCACGTATCATGTAAATACAACGTGCGTTGTTTGCTTATCTCACTCCCGTTTGTCTCATTTATTGTTTATTTGCTTCTGCATGCGCATTTAGTTATTTAAAATAAACGGGATGAACTAATATATTTCCGCGAGTCACGGATCATGTTCGGTCATTAAGCATAGATCGTGATTCCGAGTCGGGACGTGATAGTATAGGTATCTTTGTTTTGGTATCATAGCAGGTTTTCCCTCAAGTAGGTGCAGTTCATGGCAACTTGCGATTGGACGATCCGACAAGGGCAGGGAGTGGCGCCGGGGCCATACGACCTAAGCATTGAGCAGCCTCTTAGGAGGTGGCACCGAGGTCATGAATGCCTAACATTGAGCGGCCTCTATGGAGGTGGTGCCAGGGCAATAATACCTGATCATTGTGTGGCTTTTGACCGAGGTGGCGCCGGGGTAGGTAGCTTGATCATTGTGCGGCCTCTGGGAAGAAGTGGCGCCGGGGTATATATATCACTTGATCATTAAGCGGCTTCTGAAAAGAAGTGGTGCCGTGGTGAAGGGCCTGATCGTTGAGCGGCTCCTGGCAGGCTTCTAGGACAGTTAAAGAACAAGCATTTCCAAACTGTGCATCGAAATGTGGAAAACGGTTCTGAAAGTCAAGGGAAAATAAAGGCCTGGAGTGATAAGGTGCGCTGAAGTGGGGTAGTTAGCTAGGAAAACACTCTGTGTATGTGATTCTGTGTCTATGTACCTGATTGATTGGTAAGTAGGCTTTTGGTTGCTAAGCTTTTGATCGCTAACATATTCTTGCGTTGTAGAAAGGCATAGCAGATTACCAACGGCAATATAAGTGCTTAGGACCCGGCTATAACCTCGAAAGGAAAATAAAAGCAAGATCCCCTAATAGAAGGAATTCTGCAGGTTCTTGCGACCGTAGAAGATTTGCTAGGATAACAAGTGCAACAACGGCTACCTAATGCTGAGAATACAGTGGCAAATGGAAATGGGAATGGTGACCGTACGATGCATGGATTGGTCGAGCAGTTCCTAAAGCTGCGACCCCTGAAATTTGCTGGAACCGGAGATTCTGAAGAGGCAAAATCCTGGATAGATGAATTACAAAAGGCATTTAAACTTTTGCGATATTTCGAGGAAGAGAAAGTCACCTTAGCAGCCTATCAACTGCAAGGAAACGCTAGCTATTGGTGGAAGGTGACTAAGGAAACCCTGTTCTTAGGGAATGCTACTGTGAATTAGAATGCTTTCGTTGAGGCATTTAACGGGAAGTATTTCTCCGAGTGTGCTCGTGATCGGAAGATAAAAGAATTTCTACAACCCCAGTAGGGAAATATGACAGTGGACCGGTATAAAGTAAGGTTCGCTCAGTTATCGAGGTACGCCCCGAGACTCATTGAAAATCCAGTTGACAAGGCAAAACGATTCCCTGATGGTCTCAAACCTGACATCTGGAGTCAGTTAGTACCTCTAAACTTGAAAGATTATAACGAATTATATGAACAAGCTCAACTGATTGAGAAAGATTTGCTGAAGAGGGCGACTCTGACAAGACCTTATTATTCTACTCCCCGAATGGATCAACGTTCAGGCAAGAGGCCAGTGACAAGGGGAAAACGTCCCTTTGTTTCCAACAAGAAGCGGAATTTCCAGTAGCCAGCCAATATTTCTGGCAATACTTGTTCTATTTGCGGGAGACAGCATGGCGATGCCCCGTGCCTAATTCGTACAGGAGCATGCTTCAAGTATGGCCAACAAGGTCACATGGTCAGGGACTATCCGCAACGGCGACAGAATATACCTTCATAGCAAAGATAGGCGACAGCATCGACTGGAGTTCAACCTCGTGCTAACAACGGCAATCGTCCCCTGGCACAAGGACGAATATATACACTTACTCAAGAGGATGCTGAGAACTCCGACGCAATGATCACAAGTATAGTTTTCCTTAATAACCGTGCTGCATATGCATTAATTGATACTGGAGCTACACATTCATTCATATCTAGCCAATTTGTACGTCTGGCCAAGATTGAGATGAAAGCGTTAGAAAATGCACTTAGTATTTCTACTCCGATGAAAAATGAAGTGCAGACTACCTTAGGATGTCAAGGGTGTAAGATAATTATAGGTGGACTGGCAGATATTATAAATTTAGCGATACTAACCATGTATGATTTTGATGTTATTATTGGTATGGATTAGCTTAGTAAACAACAAGCCAATATCGACTGTTATAGCAAGGTGATTCAATTTCATTGACCTGATCGCCCCTGCTATACATTTATGGGAAATGGAGGAGGACCTTCTACTCCTCTAATTTCTACTTTAGAAGCAACCCAACTGTTGCAAAAAGGTTTCAAAGATTTCTGGCAACAATAGAAACTATAGCAAAGGAAGACGAACCAAAGTTAAAAGATATCCTAGTGGTATAAGAATTTCTAGATGTTTTTCCAAAGGAATTACCAAGTCTACCTCCGGAACGGGAAGTAGAATTTGCTATTGAAGTAGTTCCTAGAACGAAGCCTATTTCCAAAGCTCCCTACAAGATGGCTTTGACCGAGTTGAAAGAACTCAAAGTGCAACTGCAAGAGTCACTTGATAAGGGCTTCATCTGTCCAAGTGCATCTCCCTGGGGTGCACCAATATTGTTCGTGAAAAAGAAAGACAGATCATTACGACTTTGTATCGACTATCGACAGCTAAATCGGGTTACTATAAAAAATAAGTACCCATTGCCAAGAATCGATGATTTATTTGATCAACTCCAAGGAGCATCTGTGTTTTCCAAGATCGATTTAAGGTCAGGATATCATCAGCTAAGAATCAAAAAGGAGGATATTCCGAAGATGGCATTCAGAACCCGATATGGCCATTATGAATTCACTGTTATGCCATTTGGTTTGATGAATGCTCCAACTGCTTTTATGGACATGATGAATCAAGTTTTTAAGCTATACTTAGATCGTTTCGTCATAGTCTTTATTGACGATATCCTGGTATACTCGAAAAATTCGACTGAACATGAACAATATCTGAGATTCGTGCTTCAAACTCTCAAGGAACACGTACTTTATGCAAAATTTGGCAAGTGCAAGTTCTGACTATCTCGTATAGTGTTTCTCGACCATGTGATCTCGGGAGACGGCATATCGGTGGATCTATCCAAAATAGAAGCGGTAATTAATTGGCCAAGATTAATGACTGTCATCGAAGTTCGAAGTTTCTTGGGTTTAGCAAGATACTATAGAAGATTCGTGGAATGATTCTCTAGCATTGTTATCCCCTTAACACGATTGCTAAAGAAGGAAACGAAGTTTGAATGGACTGACAAATGTGAGTGAAGCTTCTAAGAATTAAAACGAAGGCTAACGACTACTCATGTTCTTACTATACCTAAAGGACCAGGAGGATTTGAGATATACAACAACGCCTCTCACAAAAGGCTAGGCTGTGTATTAATGTAGGATGGCAAAGTGGTGGCTTATGCCTCGAGACAACTTAGGTCATACAAATTGAATTATCCAACTCATGATCTGCTATTTGCTGCAATCGTGTTTGCCTTGAAAAGTTGGCGATGTTGAGGAAAACTCCTACTAATTTTGAAGTTGACAAAACCTTCTGTTATAATTGTAAAATCTTATACTTATTATGAACCATTTGATTCCAGGAATATATATATGTTATTGAAGCTCAGAAAGAAGTTATTCAGACTTTACAAGCTGGAAAAATAAGTTCTTTGTAGACCCACAGAATCTAAGTTCTGAGATTCAGACGCAGAATTTATTCAGACGCAGAATTCAAAATGAAACATAACAGCTAGTAATCTGGCATGGATTTCACAGCAAGAAAATGTTGATTTGTTCAAATCAAATTGATTGACAATCGAATATTACTACAAGAATGCATTACAACGGACAAAACTCTACTTATGGAAACCAAGATTCTGATTGTATGGGCGACCAGAATCAGCGGGATTCAGAATCTGTCATCCAACGGCTACTCAATCCTTATTATACAAATCTGTCCAAGGAAAAGATTAGTAGATGATCCTCTGAAAGCTGTCCAACGGCTAGTTTGGGAGTAGAGGAGTATTTAAGGAGATCAACGAGCAGCAAAAAGGATAACAGATTCAAGAATCAACAAGTCCAAAGTTTGAGTATACTCCAATCATTTCTCTTGTTGTTCTGAGCCAAAATATTAAGATCTTGAGGGTTACTTTGTAAGAGTGACTGTATGAGATAGAGAGTCCTATCATACACAAAAGTGATATCACTCAAAATCTGTAAATTTCTCTTAATTATATAGTGAAATCCAGCCGGTAGGCTGTCAACGTGGGAGAGTGGACGTAGGCTTGATCTAAGCCGAACCACTATAAACTTGTGTGCAGATTCTCTATCCCTTATCTCCTACTTTATTTTCTGCAATTCAAAAGTTTCATCTATATAATCTGTCTTGAATCTGAACAATATTCAGACTCTTCTGTGATTGGTTTTATTTCCGCATAAATATTATAAAACTGTTCAAGGTCACCTATTCACCCCCCTCTAGGTGATCCCTACTAGCCACATCAATTGGTATCAGAGCAGGTTGCTCACTTTATTGAAGTGTTTTACTTCTGAGCTAACGATCTACATGGCTAGCTTTGGTGCTCCAGGGCTCATTGAAGGTCAGAGCAACAACGGACCACCATATTTTGATGGCAAGGAATACAGTATCTGGAAGAATAAGATGAAGGCATTCATAAAGTCAATTGATCATATGCAATGGGATGTCATTATCAGAGGAGTCAAACCGAAATCTTCTGATTGAAAAGAAAAGGCAGATGCAAGCAAATCAGCAGATCCTCCATTATCTCCCACTGAGATTTCTAAAAGAGAAACTTTAAATTCCAAAGCAATTTATTCTCTTTATTGTGCTTTATCTCCTTTTGAATATAAGAAAATTGCTGCTTGTGAATCTGCTAAGGAAATCTGGGATACTATCTATATCACTTATGAAGGAACAAATCGAGCCAAGGAAACTCAAATCAATCTTCTGCTTGGCCACTATGAGTCCTTCAAACTGAAGCCTGAAGAATCAATTGCTGATATGTATGATAGGTTTACTGACATAGTAAACGGTCTTGCATATCAAGGACAACCAGTCTCAGATGCATTGAAAGTCAACAAACTACTGAGAGGACTGACAAAGGAGTGGGATAACATCAAAACATCTCTTCGTGAGACACAAAGAATCATACCTCTATCAGTGAATGAGTTAATTGGAACTCTTCAATCATATGAGATTGAGAAACAGAATGAGGAAAATGAAACCAGAGGTAATAAGTCAATTGCATTGAAAACTAACATTAATTCTGATGCAGATTCTGAAGATGAAGATGTTGATGATGAAGAATTAGCTCTCTTCATAAAGAAGTACAAGAAAATGAAGATCAGAGGAAGAAACCTCAAAGGGAAAAAATCTTTTGAAAATAAGAGATCCATCAATGAGACAGAAAGATCAAAGGAGGTGATATGCTTTCACGGTAGAAAACGTGGACATATCAAGCCTAACTGTCCACTTCTGAAAAAGAAAATCAAATTTGAGAAAGCAAAGAAGACCTTAAAGGTAGAAACCTGAAGTGACACAGAGTGTGAAGATAGTGATGAAGATATCTCAAATTTCTATCTAATGGCAAAGTCAGATTCAGATTCAGATTCTGATCCTAGAGTGGAAATCGAGGTAAAACCTCCTAAAATGACTACTGAAGTATCGAATTATATTGATGATTTATGCTTTGAATTTAAGACTGCTCTTAAAAGAATCTCTTCTTTGAAAAAGGAAAATTCTTCTCTGAGACAACAGGATGTTTTACAAAAAGAAAAGATTGATTTCCTTCAAAAAGAATTTTATCAAATCAAGGAAAATCGAGATTTACTTTCCAAAGAAAATGTTGTTTTGAAAAAGGAAGTTTCAGAAATTACTTCCAAATTTTCAAAAGGTTCAAAAACCTTGAAGCATATCCTTTCCATTCAAATTCCTTACTATAACAAATCTGGTTTAGGGTTTGTAAAGGAAAGTGACAGCTTGATTGATTTTCCAAAAGTCAAGGAGAGATTAAAACAAAGACCTCCTCGACAAGCTTATAAAAATCATTTTAAAAGAAATTTTGTAAAACCTGTTGGGCGAAGTGCTCTTAAATGCTCAAACTGTGGAGATCCAAAACATTTTGAGAATGAATGTCCTAAGGTCTGGAGATCTGTTCGAAGAGATTTTGTTAAGACAGCCTACACTAATACTCAAGGACCCAAACAAATTTGGATACCAAAGAAAACTTGAAAGGTTGTGATCTTTGCAGGTTACTACAAAAAGAAAAAGAAAGTGGTACCTAGATAGTGGATGCTCAAGACACATGATAGGAGATCCAAGCATATTCGTTGATTTACATAGTCTGAATGGTGGAAAAGTTTTCTTTGGAGGAAATACCAAAGGAAAAATAGTTGGCAAGGGAACGGTTGAAATTGGAGGACTTACAATCAATGATGTTTCATTGGTAAAAGGACTCAACTATAACCTAATAAGCATAAGCTAACTATGTGATACAGATTTCAGAATAAACTTTCAAGAAAACACATGTTCAGGAACAAGCAAAGACTCTTCTCAAACCTTCACAGGAAGAAGACATGGCAATATCTATCTTCTTGATGTAAATACTGATTCTACTCATTGTCTGATCTCAATCAAAGAAGATGAAGACCTATGGCACAGAAGGTTAGGGCATATCGGTTTGAAACAAATCTCAAAGATTTCAAACAAGAAACTGGTTCGAGGCTTGCCAGATCTGAAATACAGAAAAACAGAATTATGCAATGCATGCACCCTAGGAAAGCAAGTAAGGAGCTCTTTTAAATCTATACATCATGTTTCCACTAATCGTGCTTTGCAGCTTCTTCATATGGATCTGTTTGGACCAACCAGAACACAAAGTATTGGTGGTAAGAAGTATTGTTTAGTAATTGTTGATGATTTTACAAGATTTACTTGGGTGTTCTTTCTTGCTTATAAAAATGAGGCATTTTCATACTTTTCAAAATTTGCAAAAAGAGTTCAGAGTGAAAAGGGTTATACTATTTCCTACATTAAAACAGATCATGGGGGAGAATTTGAAAATCAAATTTTTTCAAACTTTTGTGAGGAAAATGGCTTTCAACATAATTTTTCTACTCCATATACACCAGAACAAAATGGTGTTGTGGAAAGGAAAAATCGTTCTTTGCAAGAAATGGCAAGAACACTATTAATCGAAAGCAAGATTCCTTTTCATTTCTGGGCAGATGCAGTCTTTACAGCATGTTATATCATAAACAGAGTTTTTCTCAGACCCATTCTTAAGAAAACCCCCTATGAGCTTTACAAAAATAGAAAGCCCAGCATATCATATTTTCGTGTGTTTGGTTGTAAATGCTTTATTCTCAAAAATCCAAATGACCGCACTGGAAAGTTTGATGAGAAAGCAGATAAAGGACTCTTCCTTGGATATTCAACTACAAACAAAGCATACAGAGTCTTCAACAAGAATTCTCAGACTGTGGAAGAAACAATGAATGTAAGGTTTGAAGAAAATATTCAGACTCACAAAGATGAATCTGAATTATCTTCCAACATTCAAGAGTTAACGGAGACTCATCAAGAATCTCCAAAGATTGAAGAATCCTCAAAAGAAAAGGAAAATGATACAATCCAAACTCAACCGGAAAATTTAGAGTCTGCACATATTCAGAAGGAAAAATTTGACAAAAACTGGAAACATAAATCCAGTCATCCGAAGAACCTCATCATTGGAGAAATAGAAGATGGTATCAAGACTAGATCTAAACAAAAGAAAAACATTAGCAACCTGACATTAATATCAGAAATAGAACCAAAAGAGATTGAAGAAACCTTATCAGATGAAAGCTGGATAGAAGCTATGCAGGAGGAACTTCAGCAGTTCAGAATCAATAAAGTATGGGAACTTGTGCCACGACCCAAAAACCATCCAGTAATTGGAACAAAATAGGTGTTCAGAAACAAACTAGATGACAAAGGGAAAGTCATAAGAAACAAAGCAAGACTAGTTGCGAAAGGCTATTCTCAAGAAGAACGCATAGACTATGATGAAACATATGCACCTGTTGTAAGGTTAGAAGCCATTCGGATATTATTAGCTTATGCTTGTTTCCATAACTTTAAATTGTTTCATATGGACGTGAAAAGTGCCTTTCTGAATGGATATATTAAAGAAGAAGTATATGTGGAACAACCACCTGGTTTCGAAGAACAAAGGAAAACTAATTATGTCTACAGACTCAAAAAGACCCTTTACAGTTTGAAACAAGCACCTAGAGCATGGTACGAAAGGTTAAGTAATTTCCTTTTGCAAAATGAATTCACCAAAGGTAAGGTTGACACAACTTTATTCATTAAGAAAAAGGGTAAGGACTTTCTACTTGTTCAAATTTATGTTGATGATATAATCTTTGGATCCTCTAATGAATTGCTTTGCAAGGAATTCTCTAAGAATATGCAAAACGAGTTCGAGATGAGCATGATGGGAGAACTAACATTCTTTCTTGGCTTACAAGTGAAACAAACCAAAGATAGTACATTCATTTGCCAAGAGAAGCATGCTAAGGAGATTATCAAGAAATTTAGGATGCAAAATGGTAAGAAAACAGACACTCCAATGTCCCACACATCCAAACTGGACAAGGATGAACATGGTAAGAAGGTGGACCAGAAGATATACAGAAGTATGATAGGTTCACTATTGTATCTTACTGCATCTAGACCTGACATTCTTTTTAGTGTCTGTATATACGCAAGATTTCAATCAGACCCAAAGGAGTCACATCTCACTGCAGTAAAAAGAATAATCAAATACATTGGAACTTATCCAATGATTCAAATTTTACACTTATTGGTTATTCAGATGCTGATTTAGCTAGATGTAAAGTGGACAGGAAAAGTACTATAGGTACATGTCAACTGCTTGGAAATATGTTAGTGTCCTGGTATTCAAAGAAGCAAAATACAGTCGCACTTTCTACAACAGAAGCAGAATATGTAGCGTTGGGAAGTTGCTGTGCACAAATTCTGCGGATGAAGCAGCAGTTGCGAGATTTTGCTGTTGAAGAATCAAGTGCCCCAATCAAGTGTGACAACACAAGTGCTATTAATCTGTCCAAAAATCCTATTCTTCATTCACGAGTGAAGCATATTGAAATCAAGCATCATTTCATTAGAGATCATGTTTAAAATGGCGATGTGAATATTCAATTCATTGATTGTAAGAATCAATTAGCTGATATATTCACAAAACCTCTTGACAAATCTTCATTTGAGTATATTAGAAACAAACTGTGCATTACTTATCCATTCTCTTGAAGTGATTTGACAAATAGGAATTTTTCAGACTCAAGTACTTTCTGTCTGAAAATGTTCAAACTCTCAAAGAACGGTACGTACAAAGTTTCAAGTTTGGCGGGAATATTTTTGGCAGGATATTTTCATATTTGTTATTTTAGGAAGCAAATCAAGTACGAATCCAAATTTACTTGCTTAATTGTGATCAAAAGTTTATCATGATATTATCCTGATCTCTTATGCTTCAGATAGTATATTTCATTCCTACTTATCCGGGTTTATTCTTACTTTCTAAAAATAACCTTTTATTTCTTAAACTTGTCCTTTTCATTTATAAACCTATCCTTCTCTTTTCAAAACCCTATCAGTACGTTTTCTTCTTCCTCAAAACCTTCTGATATTCAGATACTCTCCTCGTCTTCCTCCTACAAAGATCGGAACTTTCTACTCCTGAAGTGATCGAAATGCCGTTCAAAAGAAGATCCTCGCGTATTCTGAACCGAGATTCTAAATCTTCTGCACCAGCGGAGTTTATGGAGATTTCAGACACAGAATCGGAACATCATGAAGAATCTGCCGAAGCGACACCTCCTCAAAAGTCGTCGCCTCCCAAAGTTTCTGGTAAAACTGATTTCCGTTTTAAAAGCATCAAGCATGTATGGAATGCTTATCTGAAGTTGAAGAGAAATAATGCCTCTGCATCTACTTTGCGTGATTGTCTGAGAGATAATGGGTTCTCCTCTAAAGAACATCTTAAGCAAAACTATTCTAAAGTTTGCGTTGATTCTGATAATGTCCCGGTCGATATTACACCAAAAGAATCCTCTTCCAAAAAGGGCAAAGAAAAGATCGGTGAATCATCAGCACCATCTGATCGTGTTAGCCCTAAAACTCCCAGTACAACAAAGTTTGTTATACCTGATGATGATGCTTGCTTTTTTGAGACTTTTGAAATGAAGGTAGGAGTAGCATCTAGCGTGCCAGATACAGGTGGATTATTCAGAAACTCTGAGTATAATATCTGTTATAAGTTGTTGCTTGCTCGAGGGATCATGAACCACAGGACCGTGGATTTTGACTATCTAGAGAGGGCTAGAATTTCAGTAAAAAAACCTGTTTCAAAAGCTAGGCATTTATGAATTTTGCCTTCAATCCGCAAATGTCTATGCTGAATTAACTGCCTACTTCTATTCAAATCTCTCTATCTTGTCGCCCAACTGGATTCAATTCACTGTTTGTGACAAAAAATTCGATTTAAAAGCGGAAGTATTGGCAAGGATTATTGGAGCACGACACTCCAAGTTTACTCCACTGGCTGTGAATCTTGAAGATGCTTCCAAGATTGCTTCTGAAAATTCCAAATTTGCTCTAGGATTAAACCGACATCTCTCTTATTCTGACTTATCCAGAAGATCAGTGATTCTGCACAAGATCATTATCAACTGCTTGAGACCCAAGGCAGCTTCTAAGACTGACTTATCCAAATCAGAAATAAAGCTCATCTGGGCCATCTTGAAAGGTCAACCTTTTTCTCTTCCTCATATCATCATCTTTCATATGTACAGGACATTACATAAAGACAAGGGGCAACTGCCATATGGTACCTTAATCTCTCGAATTTTCATATTTCTACAAATATCAATTCCTGATGAATTGCACCAGAATATTGTTCCATGTATGTTTGTTAGAGAAAGAATGATCTCCAAGATGAAACAGTTTGATGATGTGAAGAAAAGAATCAAAGGACAAGAGGCTCATAAGTCTGAAGCTAGGTCTGCTGAAAAGTCAAGTATCAAGAAGACATAGCAGAAAAGGGGAGCAACCTCAACAAGCAAGAAGTCAGATTCTCCCATCCCACTAAAAGTGTATAGCAAGAAAAGAAAAATTCTTCTGCAAGATGAAAGTGATGAAGCAGAAGCAGGACATTTTGATACAGGACATGCTGATGCTCCAGAACATGTTTCTGAACCAATTCCAAAGGTTTTAGAACCAATTCCTACAGAATATGTTTCTGAAGATCCAGCACCTGTTCAGGAGGAGAATCCAGAAGAAGCAACCATGGGATTCGATCAGTCTGAGCCAGTTAATTTCCAAGGACAGCCTTCAGAAAATCAGAACATCCTCTCTATTCTGCTCGAAATTAAGGATAAGCAATCTGTGTTAGAACAAGACATGAATGATCTAAAGAAAATTGTTGAGGAAAACTACAACATCAACGACTACAAGCAGCAGCAGATAAAGTAGAACTTGAGGAAGCCATTGCCCTATGCTCGTCCAACATGGATAAGGCTATGGGTCAGTGCAGTTCGAAGATTGAGGAAGCTGTTTCAATATTGGAAAATTTTCAACTGATTCATACTCCTTCAAAACAATAGCCTGTTTTCAAAACATTTCTCTCAAAGTCTTCTTTGTTTTCATTTTGGTCTGTAACTTAACTAACATTTCTTGTTAGACTATTTGATTATTCAATATAAATGATTTTTATCCTCTGTTATTGATTTTTTTGCTGATGACAAAAAGGGGGAGAATTTATTTGGTGCAGATATGTAGATCATATGCAGGTTATATACAGAGAAAGTAAAGACACAGATATCAACAGAGGTTGATCTTTCAATTTTAATCTGTGATCCATGCGCTAAATATGCTTATTTACTTCAAATTAATTTCAAAGTGTTTCAATCTGCAGGAAAGTTTTGTCACCGTAAAAAAGGGGGAGATTATTGAGGAAAACTCCTACTAATTTTGAAGTTGACAAAACCTTCTGTTATAATTGTAAAATCTGATACTTATTCTGAACTATTTGATTCTAGGAATATATATATGTTATGGAAGCTAAGAAGGAAGTTATTCAGACTTTACAAGCTGGAAAAATAAGTTCTTTGTAGACCCACAGAATCTAAGTTCTGAGATTCAGACGCAGAATTTATTCAGAAGCAGAAATTATGAATGAAACATAACAGCTAGTGATCTGGCATGGATTTCACAGCAAGAAAATGTTGATTTGTTCAAATCAAATTGATTGACAATCGAATATTACTACAAGAATGCATTACAACGGACAAAACTCTACTTATAGAAACCAAGATTCTGATTGTATGGGCGACCAGAATCAGCGAGATTCAGAATCTGTCATCCAACGGCTACTCAATCCTTATTATACAAATCTGTCCAAGGAAAAGATTAGTAGATGATCCTCTAAAAGCTGTCCAACGGCTAGTTTGGGAGTAGAGGAGTATTTAAGGAGATCAACGAGCAGCAAAAAGGATAACAGATTCAAGAATCAACAAATCCAAAGTCTGAGTATACTCCAATCATTTCTCTTATTGTTCTGAGCCAAAATATTGAGATCTTGAGGGTTACTTTGTAAGAGTGACTGTGTGAGATAGAGAGTCCTATCATACACAAAAGTGATATCACTCAAAATCTGTAAATTTCTCTTGATTATATAGTGAAATCCAGCCAGTAGGCTGTCAGCGTGGGAGAGTGGACGTAGGCTTGATCTAAGCTGAACCACTATAAACTTGTGTGCAGATTCTCTATCCCTTATCTCCTACTTTATTTTCTGCAATTCAAAAGCTTCATCTATATAATCTGTCTTGAATCTGAACAATATTCAGACTCTTCTGTAATTGGTTTTATTTCCGCATAAATATTATAAAACTGTTCAAGGTCACCTATTCACCCCCCTCTAGGTGATCCCTACTAGCCACATTAGGCGACACTACTTATATGAGGAGCAATTTATCATCTATACGGATTATCAAAGTTTGAAATATTTATTTTCTCAAAAGGAGCTGAATATGAGGCAATAATGCTGAATGGAACTTCTCAAAGACTACGACTGCGAAATATTGTACCATCCTAGCAAAGCAAACAAAGTTGCCGATGCTCTTAGTCAAAAATCGGCCATCGCCCATTTGATGGTCAAGGAATGGACCTTACTTGAGGAAGCTTGGGACTGGGACTTCAAGCTGGAAGTTGGACATCAGCAGAATTTATTGCCTACTCTCAGAATCGAGCCAGACATCATATTGAAAGTCAAGGTGTTACAACAAACAGACCCGAAAATTTAGAAAATCCGAAATGAGTTAACAAAAAAGAAGAAATCCAATTTTCATGTGATTGGTGATGGAATCGTGAAGTTTAATGAACGTTTATGCGTGCCAAAGGATGAACAACTCAAGGAAGAAATTTTGACGAAAGCTCACGAGAGCAATTATAGTATTCGTCCAGGCAGTACCAAAATATACCAGAATTTGCAACATTTCTAGTGGAATGACATGAAGACGGACAAACTCAAACATGTGGTTAAATGCTTGACGTGTCAGCAAATCAAGGCTCAACATTGTAAGCCTAGCGAATTATTGCAACCGTTGGAAATTTCTGAGTGGAAATGGGAATACATTACGATGGACTTCGTAATGGGATTACCGAGAAGTCAAAGAGAACATGATTCCGTATGGGTAATTGTTGATCGACTAACAAAATTAGCCCATTTTCTTCCAATAAGAAAGGACCTTTCATCGAAAGGTTATGCCAAGTTATATGTTCGCCATATTATACGACGACACGGGGTCCCAGTAACGATCACATCTGATCGAGATCCCAAATTTACTGCAACTTTCTAGTGAAGTCTCCAAACCGCTATGGGAATGAAGTTGCAATACAGTACAACTTATCATCCACAGACGAACGGCCAAACAGAAAGAACTATCTAGACCTTTGAGGATATGTTGTAAGCATGCGTCGTGGATTTCAAAGGGAGTTGGGATGAACATTTACATCTCATCGAATTTGCATATAACAACAGTTACTAGTAAAGTATCGAGATGGCACCATTCGAGGCATTATATGATCGAGCTTATAGGTCTCCAGTCTGTTAGGATGAGGTCAGGAAAAAGAAGGTCACGGGTCCAGAGCTAGTACAACTCACCAATGAGGTTATGCAAGTAGTTAGATATAAGTTAAGAACTGCCCAAAGCCGACAGAAGAGTTATGCTGACAGACGTAGAAAGCCTCTAGAGTTTCTCAAAGTGTCACCCATGAGGGGTGTGTCACGTTTTGGAAAGAAAGGTAAGCTGAGCCCTAAGTACATAGAACCTTTTGAAATTTTAGAAAGAATATGGAATTTGGCTTATTGGTTGACGCTGCCACCGAAACTTGCTTAGGTGCATGATGCGTTTCATGTATCCATATTGAGAAAGTATGAACCTAATTCAGCACATGTGCTGAATTTCAACAAGGTTGAATTGGACAGCAGAGTGTCCTATGTTGAGGAGCCTGTGTGGATCGTGGATCGTAAAGAGCAAGTGTTGAGAAATAAAACTATTCCTATAGTAAAGGTCCTATGATGACACCATGGCATAGAGAAAACTACTTGGAAAGGTGAGGAAATCATGAAGTAGCAGTATTCGCATTTGTTCGAGGAACTAGGTACATGTTTAAATTTCGAGGATAAAATTTTATTTGAGGGGGAGAATTATGACATCCCCGATTTTGGACCTAGGAAGTTGAAGGCTAGTAATAAATGGATGAGTGGGTAACTCAAGCCGAGGGTCGGTAATGGAATGGACAGTATGATCGGAACGAGCGTACTGAGGGTTGATCATGGTTCGATCGAAAGATTATCCATGAGTTAGCCTAAGGATTGACAATGGAATGACCCCCTGACTACGCAAACGATTAGAGTAATATGACTGTGGAGTAACCCATCAACCATAAGGGCCGTTAGTGGAACGGTCCGGGATAGCTGAGGATCAGTCCGGTGTCAACATGTGTCGATCGCGAGTGATACCTCACGGCCATGCATTAGTCCCGGATGACCATGAGTTAATTTCGGGATACTGGATTCTACGAGGCTACATACAACCAAGGGTCGATCATGGGTTGTTGATACTCGAATGTGACTCGATCGCGAATCGGTCACGGATCGTTGCGTTGAGTTGGGTAGGCCATGAACGAGACATGTGCCTAGTGGCTTAGTCGTGGTCCGGGCAAAATTTCCAGTCGCGACGGCCAAGGCCATGTGCCTGATCATGATCGGCCATCGTGCCCGTCGGCCAAGCCACGGACCGGCTACGTGCCCGGTTGTGTGCCGGCCATTGTGTCTGACCCTTGTGTTAGGCATTATGCCCACAAGATCCAATTCTGATCTCATCCCGTGTCCAAGAAATATAGCCATGAGCCATGTATCGTGTCATTCATGAGCCATTGCACGTGTTTGGCCATGAACCGACCCCTCGCTCGGGTGACCAGGCATGGTGCTCAGCACGTTGCCCATGTGGTCGGCAAGGCACTCGGCACGTTACTCGTGCGGCAAGGCAAGGCACTCGACACGTCGCCCGTGCGGCCCGGCCAAGGCTCGGTCATGTGCCCGTGTGGCCTAGCCGCGTGCCCCTGTGGCCCGGTACTGCGCCCGGCCACGCGCCCGGTCAGGCCTGGCCATGCGCCCAACAACCCGGCTTGCTTGGGCTTGTTCCATTTTGCTTGGGCCTTGGTTTGGTTATGTTAGATGGTTTTTTGGGATATTCTCGCATCAATTCCCGGGTTGAATGGGTCCACCAAGCGTGGACAACCCTCGAAAATTATGAGAGTTAATATGATGCGGGGGGTTTGAGATTTAAGTGTCAATTAGTCGATTTTATGGTACCGATCAACCAAGCTAAATTTGGGTGAAATCAGCAGCTTCAGGAGACCAGAATAGGGTGTCACGGCCAGCTTTGAGAAGGATATAGAGAGTAGAGAGTAGACCAAGTCAAGCTTATCTCTAGAATGGCCTCCATTATTGGTGTCTAGGTTATGTGTCCCCTTCATTTAATGCCAAAGTACTGAGTTGTGCCCTTCATAATGGTTCATTTAATGGCCCATGGTGACTCATGGTCACCCATAATGAGCCCAAGCAAGGCCAATAATCAGCCAAAGAGAAAGGAGTCAAGAAGGAGAGAGAGAGAGAGAGAGAGAGAGAGAGAGAGAGAGAGAGAGAGAGAGAAGCCGAGAGGGAGAGAAAGAAAGAGAAATTGGACCAATAAGGCTTGGATAAGATTGGCTTCTTCATCATTATTTTTGGCCTTAGTTCATAAATGGCATTTAATGCATGTCATAATGACTTTTGACTTAGAAGCCCCTCCATTATTGGCTTATTCTAGGGTATTTCAAGGCTTCTATAAATGACATGAACCCCTCCTTCTTCTTCTCACGCCAACATCACGATCACCTTCCTCTCTCTTTGTTTCTTATTTTTTCTCACTTCGTGACCTGAGAAGCCTCACGCCCAAGAAGTCCCGAATTGGCCCGTGTTTCTCCTCATTTCCGCCCAAGAGCCCATGGTTCGGCCTTTGTGTGCGTAGTATTGGTCGGCCAAACTAGGAGAAAGCCCAAAAATTTCCCGAGCTCACTCATCTCTAACCCGTTCTCTAGTTCTTGTTAGTCATTGAGTAAGTGAATTCTCTAATATTAGGAAATGAAGTTGCGATACGTTGTAACATGGGTTGCTTGGCCCGTTTCTTGGTTTCATGGTTGATTATAGTTTGTTCTTTTTCAACTAATGATGCTTGCGTGTAATGCTTATGTTTTGATGTTTGTTTTGTTGGTTTCGTAACATGAGCTTTGCTATTTGAATTGCCATCGATGCCGGTACAATAAGAGTCGACTTGTGTGAACGATGATTGTCTCATCCTTGCTTGATATTAGAGTTTTCACTTATTGAGTCCTTTGACTCACTATGTTGTTTTTCCCTTTTTTAGGTTCGTAGATGGCGGTTCTCCCGACCCGGTTTGGAAACCCCATTGAGATGAGAGCGGAGCTACTTACCATTATCGATGCCCGAGAGAGCCGCGCATACTATATGGTGGATGAGGGCCGCATGGAACTAGTCCCCCACCTGTAAGAGGCCTGGTATCGACTAGCAAATGCCGACTGGGTTGGACCCCTTCGTGGGTTTGAGGGACCATTCGGTGGCACGGGTGGGCCGGCTTCGGGGCAAGCCACGAGCGGGGCATAGTTCGGCCACCGGACGAGGGAACAGGAGCGAGGAGATGGAGGAGCGAGAAGCTAAGGAGTAACCATAGTGGGAATAGGTAACCAAGCCAAGTTTTGTTGTTCGATAGTGGCTTGTGTCGGAACCGCCCTTGGAACGGGCATGTAAAATATGTGCGTGGCTTGTAAGGGCCCGTAAAGAAGGGTTCGACAAAAATAAGCATGTATCATGTAAATAAAACATACGTTGTTTACTTATCTCACTCCCGTTTGTCTCGTTTATTGTTTATTTGCTTCCGCATGCGCATTGGGTTATTTAAAATAAACGGGACGAACTAATATATTTCCATGAGTCACGGGTCCTTCGGGTCATGTTCGATCATTAACCATCGATCGTGATTCCGAGTCGAGACATGACAAAAGGCTTTGAAAAATTTCAAAGAAAATGTTTGGATCAAATCGAATGGAAAGACCTTCAAATGATAAAAGGTAAGCCGTATCCAAATATGTCCCTTATACATTCAAAGTCAAGTGACGGAGTGAGTGAGAAAAAAAACTCATCCAAAGGAAATAGAATATGTTCGCAATGATTACATGGATTGAAATGAGAAAAGGCAGTCATTTCACTATCCCAAACACATGCTTATTGTCACGTCTCGACTTGAAATCACGATCGATGCTTAATGACCGAACATGATCCGAATAGACCCGTGACTCACAGAAATATATTAGTTTGTTCCGTTTATTTTAAACCATCAAATACGCATACGAAAGCAAATAAACAATAAACGAGACAAACGGGAGTGAGATAAGTAAACAACGCACGTTACATTTACATGATACGTGCTTATTTTTGTCAAACCCTTCTTTACGGGCTCTTACAAGCCACGCACATATTTTACATGCCCATTCCAAGTGCGGTTCCAACACAAACCACTATCGAACAAACAAAACTTGGGTTGGCTACCTATTCCCACTACGGTTACTCCTTAGCTTCTCGCTCCTCGCTCCTTCATCTCCTCGCTCCCGCTCCCCCGTCCGGTGGCCGAACTACGCCCCGCCCGCGGCTTGCCCCAGAGCCGGCCCACACGCGCTAACGAATAGCCCCTCAAACCCGCGAAGGGATCCAACCCAGTCGCCATTTGTTAGCCGATACCAGGCCACATACGGGTGGGGGACTAGCTCCGATCGGCCCTCATCCACCATAATATACGTAGTAATGCGACGGTACGCGCGGTTCTCTCGAGCATCAATGATGGTGAGTAATTTCGCTCTCATCTTAATGGGATTTCCAAACCGGATCGAGGGAGTCGCCATCTACGAACCTAAAAAAGGGAAAAACAACGAGAGTGAGTCAAAAGACTCAATAAGTGAAAACTCTATTATCAAGCGAGGACGAGGCAATCGCCGTTCACATAAGTTGACTCTTACCGTACGAACATCGATGGAAGTTCAAATGGCAATTTCATGCTACGAAACCAACAAAACAAACACCAAAACATAAGCATCACACGTGAGCTTCAGTAGTCGAGAACGAACGAACAATCATCAACCATGAGACCAAGAAATAGGTCAAGCAAATCAACCACGAAACCAAGAAACGGGCCAAACAACCCATATTATAACGTATCGCAACTTCCTTTCCCGATATTAGAGAATTCGCTTACTCAACAACCAACAAGAACTAGAGAATGAGTTAGAGATAGGTGAGCTCGAGTGACTTTTGAGTTTTCTCCTTGCTTGGCCGACCAACACTAGGCACATAAAGGCCAAATCATGGACTCTTGGGCAGAAATGAAGAGAAACACGGGCCGGTTCGGGACTCCTTGGGCGTGAGGCTTCTCAGGTCAAGAAGTGAGAAAAAAACAAGAAACAAAGAGAGAGGAAGGTGATGGATGGTTTTGGCGTGAGAAAGAAGAAGGAGAAGGAGTTTCATGCCATTTATAGAAGCTTTGGAAAACCCTAGAATAAGCCAATAATGGAGGGGCTTCTAAGTCAAGAGTTATCATGACAAGCATTTAATGCTATTAATGAACTAAAACTAAAAGATAATGATGGAGACGCCAAGCTTATCTAAGCATTATTGGCCGTCTCTCTCTCTCTCCCTCTCGGCTTCTCTCTCTCTCTCTCTCTCTCTCTCTCTCTCTCTCTCTCTCTCTCTCTCTCTCTCTCTCTCCCTTGGCCGAATGGCCTTCTCGGCCTTTCCTTGGCTTAGCCGAGTATTAGCCTTGCTTGGGTTCATTATTGGTGACCATGAGTCACCATGAGCCATTAAATGCACCATTATGAAGGGCACAACTCATCACTTTGGCATTGAATGAAGGGGATACATAAGCTAGGTACCAATAATGAAGGCTTAAATGGCATTAATTGAAGCCTTGACCAAGTCAACAATTTTTGTCTCTTTTCTTCAGCAAAAATCTGAACCATGGGAGGCCTACAAGCTGGCTAGTTCTACACAAAAACATCTCGGGCCAATCTGTTTACACAAATCGGCTAAATGACGTTATACTCGCAACCCCGCATCATACTATTCTCAAATTTTCTGAGGGTTGTCCACGTTTAGTGGACCCGTTCAACCCGAGGTTTGATGCGAGAAAATCCCCAAAAACCATCTAACACAATCAAACTAAAGCCCAAGCAAAATGGAACAAGGCCAAGCAAACCGGGCTGCTGGGCGCATGGCCGGGCCTGACCGGACGCAGTGCCGGGCCACACGGGCACGTGACTGGGCCACACGGGCACATAGCTGGGCCATGGCCGGGCCGCATGAGCGCTACGCCGGGCGCCTTGCCTGGCCGCACGGGCGACGTGCCGAGCACCTCGCCTGGTCACACGAGCGAGGGGTCGGCTCATGGCCAAACACGCACAACGACTCATGAATGACACGATGCACGGCTCATGGCCATATTTCTTAGGCACGGGATGAGATCGGAACTGGATCTTATGAGCACAACGACTGGCACAAGGGTCGAGTACAATGGCCAGCAGACGATTGGGCACGTAGCCGATCCGTGACCTAGCTGACGGGCACGATGGCCGGTTATGACCGGGTACATAGCCTTGGCCGGCGCAATTGGTAATTTTGCCCGGGTCGCCACCAAGCCACTAGGCACATGGCCTGGCATATGTCTCATCCATAGCTTACCCGACTTAATGCAACAATCCGTGGCCGATTCGTGATCGAGCCACGTTCGAATATCAATAACCCATAGTCGACTCTCGGTTATCATGTAACCTCGTGGAATCCAGTAACTCGGAATTAACTCATGGTCATTCGTGACTAATGCATGGCCGTGCGGTACACCCATGATAAACACATGCCGATATCGGACTGATCCACAGTTATCCCAAACTGTTCCACTAACGGCTCTTATGGTCAATTGGTCATTCCACAGTCATATTACTCTAATTGTTTGCATAGTCAGGGGGTCATTCCACTATCGATCCCTAGGCCAATTCATAGATAATCTTTCGATTGAACCATGACCAACCCTCGGTACACTCGTTCCGATCATAATGTCCATTCCATTACCAACCCTCGATTCAAATTACTCGCTCATCCATTTCTTACTAGCCCTGGCTTCCTAGGTCCGAAATCGGGGATGTCACACTTATCCCTTACAAACCAAATTTGAGCCAAAACAATGGAAAAGTTTTTCCAAAACAACCCTATTAAGAAACACTCCATATTAGGGCAAACCAGGAGGTTTGTGGTTGACGGCTATGTAGAATAGAATCAAGAAAGATTTTATTGTATATTCTTGCATCAATCCTTCTGTGATAACTTCATATGAAGTCATATGAAAGCTCAAGACATCCCAAGAGGAAGAAGAGCATTTCATTTCTTATACCCAAACTCATTACCTTTGGCAAATCCCAATTGAGCCTGAATATTCATTTCAGAACCCTAAATTGGTGATTATCTATTCACACTGAAGCATGAACATATGATCCACTTTGAATAAATAAGAAACAAAAGGCATTACACGGAGTCCTTAGAAAAAAAAAGTCAAAGGCAAAAGAATCATGGGCATGAAAAAGTAGTGTGCCTGGTAAAAGTAAGGCCGAATGCCCAAGAAAAATGAAAAAAGAAAAGAAAATTCAAAAGAAAGCTCAAAATAAAAAGGTGATGATAAAGCAAAGTCAAGATCATGAGAGATCGTAGATCACAACAAGTGAGAATGAGCAAAAGAAAAGAGATCCTGATAAATATTTAGAGGACTCTGATGTTGATAAAAAAAAAGATCTCTAATAGACAAAAGAAAAAGGAGTGGTGATACCAAGAAAATCACCAATTTCATAAGAAACCTGAATTCAATTTCACTAATGCATCATCAATTTTGGAAAATCTCAATCGGGCATGAGTTTTTCCCAAAATTGGGCAAAATCAAACCCGAATTGAACCAAAAATGCAATTAAATCTTTTCTAGTCATTTTTGAGTCGTAATGTCTTCACAACAAATGATTCTGGGACTTTGAATTACATAATGGTCAGTCTAATTGCATAATTTGTTAAAGAAATCAGAAAACCCTAAAATTCAATTGAAAATTGGGAATTTTTAATCCAAATTGGGAATCGTGTCCAATTCGAAATTGTCGAACCATGAGACCATCATTTCTAAGAATAATAAGATGTGGGTAATTCAATTTTGGCACAAATTTTTCCTAATCAGGTCATTAAGGCATTGAATTGAACAAAATCCCAATAACCTGAATACAAAAGTTCGAAAATCTTGGACATGATTTTGTCAAAATTTTGGGAAAATCACATATTTGGGTTTAGAATGTTATGAGAAATTCAATTTTGGGATTTAATTTTGAAAATTCGGTTGAAATTGGGCTCAATTTGAATTTTTAATCAAAATCGGGCTTATCAGGTCGGCCGGGTCAACCCCGACCCGACTCGAGTCTGCCTTTCTTCCTCACCGACTCGCCCAAAACATGCGATAAACCCAGAAAATATCTTCTCAAACCCAAAACTTCAAGAACTTCTCCCGATCAATCTAGCACGTGAAAGTCAAGATGGCCAGCTGGAGAATCTCCAGCTGATACCAGAGAATCATCCTAACTAATTCTAAGCCGGTGGAAACAAACTTTGGATAGGAAAATTGATCAACAAAAACAAGAAAAAACTAAACATTATGAAGAAAGCGTGCTCAATGAAATTACCGAGAGAGAGAGAGAGCGTAAAATCTAGAGAGAGAAGAAGGTAGAGGTCCCCTTCAGAGTGTTCGGCACCGCCCTATACGACGGAGCGCCGGCAAATCAAAGCTTCGGCATGACCTCCCTCAGTCACCAAATCGAAGCTCAAATATCAAGGAAGAACGTCACAGGTGCCGATTAGCACAAGAGTCTCATTTCAATCTTCATTAAAGCAGGTAAACTTCGATCTTCATCACAATTTAGATGAAATTCCATAATATACGATTCGGTTCAATCTTATTGTTCTAGTGATTTTCTTTGCAATTTTGTATTTCTAGATGTTCAAAACTTGTTTCTGATCATGTTTTATGTCATTTGATTGCATTTTGGTTGGAAAATATGCATGAATCATCTCGGTCGTCCATTAAACCACTCGCTGAAGCTCGGGAACCCTCACCGGAGAGTCACCGTGGCCATAAGGCCGTCCAAGTTAGCTTCTCCTAACTTTGTTTGATAGATTGATATTCATTTTGGGAGATTTAGATGGTTAGGGCGATTAGAATCAAGATTTGAAGTTTGATAAAGTCAATCTAAGATAGTTACAAGTTAGGTTTTTTCGATCAGCTTTTTGCCGGTCGACGAATGTCTGGTGGCGTTTCGATTAGGTTAGACTGATATTAGATGATATGGGCTTGAGAATGGATCAACTGAGATGGTCAAAATCAAATCGAAAGGTTGTCGAAATTTGGCTTGAAGTGACGGTCTTGAAAATGTTTAATATAGAATCAAGCCTACCAGATACTCAGCGAAATGCCAAAGAGAAGAAGCATCCAAACGGTGCAGTTTTGGCACCGTACCCGCCTGAGAAGGTGACCGGCGCTGATGCCAGCAAGGCTCGGTTCGGCCAAACCGAATTGGGTTGAGCCGGGCCAGTCCGATTCACTAATCCGGTGGGAAAAATAAATAAAAGTTGATTAAAAAAATAAAAAAATCAATAAAACTAGAAAAAATTAGAAAATTTTTAAAAAATAAAAAATCAGAAAAATCGAAAAATTTTAGAAATTTTCATAAAAAATTATAAATTTTCATAAAAAAATAAAAAAATTTAGAAAATTCATAAAAATCCAGAAAATTCTAAAAAAACAAATAAAAAATGTGAAAAATTCAGAAAGTCTACAAAAAAATTAGAAAATTCATAAAATTTTTCAGAAAATCATAAAAATCAATTCTCGGCTAATGAAATTCTTAGCAATTTAATTTTCGAAAAAAAAATAAAAAATTTCAAAAATTCATAGAATGATCCAAAAACACTGCGGCCAACCTTTGAAAATGAAATTTAAATTTTTGGAAGTGTCCAAGTGAAATTTTTTGAAAACCTCATCCCCTAAAAAATCCTAAAACCCTAAAAAGACACAAATCATGGAATGAATAAGCCTTTAGGGCTTTATTAGGGTTTGGATGTTTTGGTTGGATTTCATTTTTAGAGACAATTTAGGATTGTTTGGTTTGATTAACCTTGATTGCGCATTTAATTCTTGATTGATTTTCCCCGCAATTAGAATGGATAGGATTAGTGGATAGTCAGAAACTTATGACACGTTAGACATCGTATTATTCTTAGGTACTGAAAGGGCGTTAGGGATCTCGATTTGGCATCATTAGCGTAACCAAGTCCCCGTAGTCAAAATCTCTAGTTCGTAGAATCGTGGTATTTCTCCCATACCCCAATTAGATTTCTAGTCAACCTACCAATAATGACTAGTAGCGACTCCAAAATCGAAAACTTAGACTAAATAGGAAAATACCATCCACTATAACGTGAGGTATGGTATGTGAGAAGCCCTTGCATGGAAATATCTCTTAGCACGCAAATCTAGAAAGTCCCAAAAAAAGAGCGACGCGACAATCATATTATGTGGCCTAAGGAAGATTTGGTCATGATGGCTCAAGATTTGTCTTGGGGAAGAAGTTAGTGACCCATGACCAAGTGTGCCAATTATAAGTGTACACATTGGCTTCATGATTTCCCTAAGAGCTTAGGCATGCTACATCCTCTCATTAGGCATGCCGCCTCGTCTTGTTAGACTTGCCACTCATCTAATAGGCTGGCCTACTCATTCTAGTAGGCTTGCCACTTCATGGAAATCAATTGGACCACTTAGACAAGCAATGATGAAGATAAAGCCTATAAATAAAAAGATCCCCTTTTTCAATTCCACACTTTGGGCTCACTATCTCTCTTCCTCTCCCTTGCATGCTACCTCCTCCTTTAGGTCATTTCTTGGCAAGCCCCCCCTAATTCATCTCTAGGTAAGTGAAATTATTAACCCTTAGCTAGGGTGATATGCTGCGTTGTTGAATTTGGACGTGTGCTCACCCGTACTTTGTCGTGTGTATGATGTTCTTTTCTATGGTTTGCTCATGTGGCATATTTGAGTGTGTTCATGCCTCGGGACAAGGCCAGGGTTCACTCAACTTGAAATCAACGCTAAGGCAAAATAAACCAAGCCGAAAGCCTTGGTCAACATTGAGGCGTGCCGGTTTCAATTCTTGCTCGGTGCGGGGATTGGCGCTAGGCGTTTAGTTTATGCCATGAATCAAGGATTGTTTCTACCATACCATGTAGTGAGGGTCATGACACACATGCACTCGTTTGAGCATGCCCACGAGCATTGTATATGCATTGGCTAAGAAACAAAGACAAGAATCCGGCTTGCATGAATGCTGGTTATGTGGTCACATAAAGGAAATAGCCGCTGCCAATGGATTTTGGTGACGTTGCCTGGTGGATTCCGGATGCCTAGCCTAAAGCTGGAAGTCCTTACGAGATACCTAGTGGATTCCGAATGCCTGACCTGAAGCTAGAAGCCCCTGAGAGTATGGGATGTACAGTGTATTTTGGATGCCTAGCCTGAGACTGAAACCCTGAAAGTATGAGAAGAACTGTGTGAGATGCTTAATGAAACTTTAATGTATGTTGATGTGTGTTGTTGTTAAGTTTGTTGATAAGCCGAAAGTAAATCGTGCCTTGACGGTAAACCGGAATTGATCACATGCATATAGTTGAGGTACAACAATAATGTTGCTATTGATCTGCTATCGATGCTGTGATGCGAGCGATGTTCGCATGCTGGGTTTGACGACAAGACGTCCTCCTAACTCAGGATTAGCGATTTTGCTTACTGAGTCCTCGATTCACTCTGTTGTGTTTTCAAACTTGTAGGTATGGACGTCTCACATCCTCTTTGCAGATTTAATCGTGAAAACCAAGAAAGGAGGAGCAGAAAAAAAAATTAGAGAATTCAAAATTTTCGACAAGTAGGCCAAATATTGACACTTGTCGCTCATTGAATGATTTATCTTAAATATGACACGGCACAACGGATGCACCCAATATTTTTTACTAAGCGCGGACACTGTATTTTTATTAATTGCGGATGACGTGGCGGGAACAAAGTTGGCGGTCTTTCTTTGGTTCGGCGCCGATTGCCAAATATAAAAAAAGGAAAAGGAAAAGCGAAAATCTAAAAGGAGTAAATAAATAAAAACGAAGAAAAGAAAAGAGGGAGATTTCATTGTCGTTACTTCTTCCCAAAATCGCAGACTCCGGAGGGAGATGCAATGGAGAAGAAGAGGAAGAAGAGAATCGACGATGGCGAGGAGCCCGCCGCCGCCGCCGTCTCTCCGTACTTTCAGAAGAAGAGAGCAAGCGGTCAAGCGACGGACGCTGATCTGGAACAGGGAGGCCCTCCCGTCAGCGAGAAGATCCTGGAGATGATCTCGCGGTTCACTTACACGGGTGGCCCGGTGACGAAGAGGAAGGAGGTCGTGCCGATTGCGCGCTCCGACGGCGGGCCCAGGCTCTCTCCTTATTTCCAGCAGAAGAAGAGCAACAGCGAAGGCAGCGGCGGCGCTGTCGGCGGTGCCCGTGGTGGTAGCGTTGGAGGGGGAAAGCCAGATGACGGGAAACCGCAGTCGCGGGCCAAGGCGAGGCCGGGCGCGAGAGCGGAGGCGGGCAGTGTTGTGAAGGTCTCTCCCTACTTCCAAAAGGCCAGTGAGGAGTCGCCGCAGCCGCAGAGCGACGGGAGAGCCAGAGCGCGAGGGAAGAAGAAGGCAGCGGTTAAGATTATTAAGGTTTCGCCGTACTTCCAGAAGGTCGAAGATGGGCCGCCGCAGCTGCAGCCGCAGCCGCAGAGCGACGGGAGAGCGAGAGCGCGAGGGAAGAAGAAGGCAGCAGTTCAGATTATTAAGGTTTCGCCGTACTTCCAGAAGGCCGAAGATGGGGCGCCACAGCCGCAGCCGCAGCCGCAGCCGCAGCCCAAGGCGAGAGCAAGAAAGGTTAGGGTTTCGAAGAAGAAGGCCGATGAGGAAGGGGAATGCACGGAAGCGAAGCCGAGAGCGAAGAGGAAGGGGCGGGAGTATGACAGGAGGAGGGTGTTGACTGCGGCGGAGAAGAGAGCGGAGGCGTACAGGAGGAAGAGCCCCGATAACACGTGGAAGCCACCGCGCTCTGTCCACCGTCTCCTGCAAGAGAGCCACTGCCATGATCCTTGGCGTGTTCTCGTCATCTGTATGCTTCTCAATGTCACCACTGGCAAACAGGTATCACTGCTTCCTTCCTTCTCTCGGTCGATCCTATTATGATTGCATGCATACAATGGATGTTGGTTTAAGTAGATTATGTGCAACTAAACGGTTCTCCTTTTCCTCTGTTTATTTAGAATCATGGTCCCGTTTCAGTAATTTTTAGAGATTTTAGTTAAGAGTCTTGTGAGCTACTCTTGGTTTGAGAAGCCTTTAAAGTTTTTGAGTTCAGAAAGATCGTTTAGTCTTAGCCCAACCTGCTGAGCAGTGGATGGGGCCAATGTCTCTCTGATAACTTGAAAAGGATAATCTCCTTAATGCCTTTGAGATGAGCAGCACTAGGACATTTTGTACAACGGTGGCCACAAAATGAATGTGAAATTACTATTTATGCGAGGAGATTGTCCCCACGATCCGAAAGTCTGATGCTTCGTACAGATATGTTATCGATTCCTAGAAAATAAGGATTTAGCCGATGACATTTTGGTTTTTATGTGGTTCGGGTGCAAAACTCTCTGTCAAGCATGGATAATGAATTCGCACATTCATGTGTTCACCTTATAATAACGTCCTTAAATTTTAGATGCAGCACAAGAATAATGGCCAAAATACAATGCAAATGCTTGTTTGAGAATGGAGCTAGTTACATTAAGAGGAATTTTGGTTACTGATATTCAATTAGGTTTGTTTCTATTTAAGCATGTACTGAGTGGGGTTGCAATTTGGACCCTTGTTTAATTGATTCTAGTAGGTTTGGATTCAATGTTTAGATATTTAGTGGTGTCAACACCTGTAGAACAATGGTGTCAAATTGGCATGTATTGAAAAGTTTTATGATTACTAATGAAAATGTCTATATGTTCTGTGGGGGCTATGCTAGAACTGCCCCGGATGATCAGCAAACTACAACTAATAAGTGTTCTTCCACGTGGAAGAATTGGGAACCAACTCTCCCATAGGGAATATTAGAATGAAGTTGAAAAGGCCGAAACATTTTGACCGTTTCACAGATCTTGATTCGTCCTAATCACAGACTTCAGTTTAGTGAAGCTTCACACTTCTATATGTATTGCTAAACTTTTAACTAAGAAAGAGTGACAGTTGCTTCTTCGAATCTTTCCAAAGGCTGGGAGGGACATAATTTTGAAATTATGTTCAGTCATACAAGGACCTACTTCAAAGTGGATTGCTGCGAATCACAAGATTGAGTTTTGTAAGTTGATAGGCGACCTTGTATTAACGCAATTTATTCTAATTGTGTCTACCCAAATTAATCTATAAATTCCTGTGCATAACCCAGACATAGGACTAGTGAATAATGACATAGGCGTATGTAGAAGAAATCTTCAAGAGGAAAATTCTAATAATGAGGCATGAGAAAGTAGTTTGTCTGTATTGCAGGTCAATTCTTCTGCTGATTTTCCTTTGTATCTGAACAGGCACGAACTTGTTCGATAGTTTAAGTATGATTATGCAATGAATTGCTTACTCGTAAAAAGACAAAAGTAGTTAGTTTCTCATTCCATCTAATATGGAGTTTTGTGAATGGAGCTAGTGGCAGATTATTATTACTATTATTATTGGTATTATAATTTTGGGTGGTAGGTTGGGTTTCATTAATGTAGAGAAGCTCGGATGTGTTTGCGTCTTGGAAAGGTTAACTTCTATTTTAATATTTTCTGGATTTTCATTCGTGGTGGATCCCTTTTCCAGCTTGGGTGTTAATATATATTTTATTTTTATTTTCCTATCCTAATTATGATTTAAAAGGTAAGTACGTTAAATTCTTCATGAAGCTTCTCTATGGTACTAATTTAAATTGTAAATAATATAAGCAACAATTTATCGGTTAAAGTGGTTTACTTTTTTCAAAAAACTAGAAGACGAGGTGGTTATCAGACATTTTTCCATCTAGATAACTATCTTGTGCCTATAAAACAAAAAACTGGAAAAAAAATTTGCCACCAAAATTCACTTGCCTTGTGCACTGGTTTTATTAGTGATCTTCTGTATAAGTTTCTCAGATATGGCATGCTAGCTTTTTTACCCCTCTCTTCCCTAAGGTTTTTGAACATTGTTTCAGGTCCTGATTTCTGTGGCATGACATAATTTTAATAGAGATTCCACCAAATGTACTGCCTTCAAACTGGTTCTTTAACAAACTTTCATGTGAGATTATATTCATAGATTCTAATTATCGATACCGTTTTTCTCAAAAAAGTGATGTACCGTGTTTTGAGTTATGGTTACTCCATGGTTTAGAAGAATGAAGGTAATTATGATATGCTGTGATCGATACTTTATCTTCAACCTTCAGTTACATGTATATATTTGAAAATTTTGACTTCCAAAGGAAATTTAGAAATTTGTTGAAATTGGTCTCAAGTCAGCCATCTGAAAGGAGAAATTTTGACATTTGTCATTTTATCTTGTTGACTATGAAAGATGAATTTAGCATAAGTGTATACAGCACAAAAAAAATTTCAAACTTACTTCGCTTTGACCTCATCATGTGCATAAGCTTGCTGTGCCTGAGAACTTCTAAGGAACACTTTTTTATTTGTCAGTTACTTTATAGAAGTAACTCTTATTTGTTGGAGTGAGTGACGGATTATAAATTGACGGCAGCTTTAGGACTAAGTGGCATAATTGTGGAGCAAGGTGTGTGTCAAGTTTTATGTGCTTTTCTTTCTTTATTCTCTCGTTCTTTCTTTTCCTATTTCAAAATTTTCTTTTCCTATTTCAAAATTGAAGTTCGCTGGTTTCTTCTCGTCCTTAATTTTACTCAATCATTTCCCTAAGATATAGCATGCCAATATTGCTGGAATCTTTTTAAAGAAACTGATGGTTATAGTATGTGAAATGTCAACAGGCAGTAGAAGTTGTAGAGACCCTGTTAGGCATGTTTCCTCTAAAGTTGGACATATTCCTGAAAATGGCCCCTCTCCCAGACCTTTCGTGAGGAAAATGTTTTGTTTTTCCTTTCTTTGTAGCAATATTGATCTCCATGTACTAATGACGGCATTGGAATTCTTCTAATTACAAAATCATTTGTTATCAATGGTAAACTAATATTTTAACTTAAAATCTATCATTAGTTGATTTCTGTTGAACAAGGAGTTTTAGATTACATGCTTGGATAGCCTCATGACATGATCGGCAGGCTCGGCAAAGTTGAGTCCAGGTTGAGTTTTCAATTTATGCAACTTTGTCTTTTTATATAGTTTGTTAATTGGGTTTACTAGTCAAGCTCAAATTTCCTTAACAGGTTAGTTTGCATTATTTTATTGTGAAGTTTATTCTAAAAACAAGTCTTGTCATAGGTTTGCAATTGGTTGCTTAAATTGAGTCTCTTGAAAAGAAATGAAGATCTTTTAGTTTGCACATGTTTTTTCAGTCTCTAGGAGGCTGCATTGCAGCCTTGTCAGTGTCTTAAAATGGCGATTTGTTGTTTTCTCCTCATGTCTCAGTATTTAGTGCTCCTTTAAGGTCCTGCTAATTTGCTGTAAAACTATCATCTGTCAACTCTTGTTATCATTTGGTGTGTGTGGATTCTTGCACGTGATCCCTGTAGCTACATATTGCAACTTTGGTTAAGAAGAAAATGTATTTTTGCTGTAAAATAACTGTTCGTCAACCCTTGTTATAATTTTGGCGTGTGTTGATTCTTGCACATGCCCCCTGATTTTTTCTAGCTACATATTGCATTTTCGGCTTAGAGGAATCGTAGTTACTATACGTGTGATGTGAATGTGCCCCTGGTCTTGTGTCTTTCTTGTTCTTGGTCAGTGGTCCCTTTGGAACAATTGTGATGAGCGGGTTTTTGAGAACACTTTTTTCTACTCTTCGGAAAAATATGAAGAACTTGGCAATGTAGATTACTCAATCCTTCAAGGTATCACTTCATAGGACTAGTCAACATATTCAGGTATGTTGCCATGTTTCTCCTGAGCATTGCCTCAAATTAAACACAGATTGTGGGCATTTCTCAATGCTCTTTCCTCCGGGAAGGGTGGTCTTCTATTTAATCATGGGGGAGAATGAATTATTGATTTTGCTTTCCCATTGGCTGACTATTCAAATGTAGCCCCTGAATTAATGGCTCTTAGATAAGGGCTGAGTTTGGCATGGGAAAAAGGTTTTTCAAACGTCATCTTGAAGTAAAAGGCAAATTAGCAAAGTAGTCTTATTACTAATTAATTCTCCTTAGAATCATTCTTTCCGCATTTGTTGGATTGCTGGGGAGCTTATTCATTGTGAGTGGGAATGTCATGCGACAGTTTTATGCGGAATGCCAATGTTGCACGGACTTTCTAGCAAAGCTCGTCTTTCTAATTATTTACTTTTTGTTTTCCTCCTCTTAAATTAGGGGTGATCACTGGGTTTGGTGTGTTCACTAGGTCTGGTTCAACCCAGGAGGAACTGGTTGGAACCTGCCTGGTTGGTCCAGTCCAAGGTTGGTTAAGGTGGGAACCAGTCCTGTTCTCAATTTAGAAAACCAGGAACTGCCATGACCTGGTCAGTTCTTGGAAATCCACTGGATTCAACCCAGCAACCAGACCGGCCAGGATGGTTCCAAGGTAGCTGGTTTGGAATTGGTCCTTGACCTTAGCCACCCCCAGAAAAAAACCCACATCACACTAAGGTATAATCCGATCTGTCTTCAATTTTGAGAGCACAAAAGCAGGACTGCAATGCCAGCAAGAGCTCTTGGGTTGAAGCATCACCAGCAATTATTTAAATTTACATAACCTGAATTTTTTAGGAAAATCTTAAAACCCTAACGATGGCTTCACATCTTTTCCTCTGAAACGGGAGGTCAAATCTGGAAACGTCAAGGGAAAGCAATCCCCCTAGTGAATGAAAGAACATTGTTCATTTTTCTGAGTAGAAGTCTTGAGAATTATATTCAGTGCTGAAATGTGAGCATGCAATACTGGCTCGTAACTCATACTTGTGGGATATCTACGACTATTGGTTTTGGTTGAGGACTCGCCCTTTTTGTTCTGTTCTTTCTTATGATTTACCTTGTGGCATATTTTCGGTTCAGTGTATGATATAAAAGATAAATGTGGACCTTTCTTGGTCTTTTGGATTTAAAGGATAGATGTAGACCTTTCTCGAGCTTTTAAATGTCTTGTATATAGTAGTATGGTTTAAGCTGCAGTATTGACCGACTTTTTGGTGCTTCATTAAAGTAGTGAGATAGGTGGGGAGAAGCTTGGAGAGCTGGTAGTTAATTTTTATTTGTTTGTACATCAATCTTACTCGTGGAATGTGAGATTAACTAATGACTGATCTTTTACAGACGAGTCAGTACTTAGATGCCCTGTTCAAGGAATATCCCGATGCCACAAAGGCTGCAGAGGCTTCTGTAGAAACTCTAGAGTCTATTATTCAGTACCTTGGTTTAAAGAGGAAGAGGGCTAGAATGATAATGCAAATGTCACGTGAATACCTTGATGAGAGCTGGACTCATGTGACTCAGCTACATGGTGTTGGCAAGTAAGTGGGGCAATGGTTGTGGTCTGTCTCTTTGTATGTCATCATTTAACGTCGATTAGATTTAAGAATATTTCAAAGTTGGCCGGGAATCATATGGTAGTAATGTGCTTTGCTTTTCATTTCTTTGGGCAGGTATGCAGCCGATGCTTATGCAATATTCTGTACAGGAAAGTGGAAAGAAGTGAATCCTCTGGATCATAAACTTCAGCATTACTGGGAATATTTATGGTGGCTCGAGGATAGAAGACTATTGAAATAGGCGCTCAAAGTGTCCGATGAGCACTTCTTTTTGGTTTTGTAGAATTACTGGTTTTGCAATAGTATATAAACCTGAAAACCGGTTGTTAGTTTTTGGCTTGAACATGCTGTCCGAGCAATTAATTATTTTGTGGGCACTGTATATGGTGATATGCTCCTCGCTGACCCTCTCTGGTCCATGTCCCTCTTGGGGGTTCTTGTTTATGTAGTAGAGTTGCCAGAGAAAAGCTTTCATTTTGGTTAAATTGTCTGATCAAACAGTGAGTCATGTAAACATTTCAGTTTTGTCGATGTAGTCCTCTACCTAAACCTTTGGGAGAATTTTCAATTCAGTTATTCTGGTCAGTTTTAACCCAAAAATGCTGATGTACCGGTTTAGTCATTGCCAAGGGTCTTACGAGGCAAGGCCGACATGTGGATAAGTTTAACGCCGTTTTGCTAAATATTTTAATATTTTGATTTTTTTCTTTCTTTTATATCCTTCTGCTCTTCATCTTCTTCATCAGATTTCCTTGTTACCGTTCATCCGCTATAGTTATTGGTGGTCTTACTATGGTAATTGCATGAAGAGGGCAATTATCTTTATCCTTTTCCTTTCAATAATTCTCTCTTTTTAGTATATTTAATCTATTTTTTTTTATTTAGGCCATTGTTACTGCGGCATAAAAACACCAACGTGATGGCTATATAACGTGGGATAGGTAGAAATAGTTTACCCTTTTTTATTTTGATAATATCTATTTTGTCGGAACAATTCAAATTCAAATTACACAAGTACTATGAGGTTTATTGATCTATTTTCCTTTTAATTGAACGCCACATTAGTATGACGAAAGAATTTTGCTTCCTATATTTATCGGATATTCTTATCAATTTGTTGAAGTATCTTGATAATACGTGACAGTGGAATGACTTGATTCAGCTGAGAAAATTAATTGACCATTGAGCACTTGCTTGGTCACGAAACAAAATTTCTAGGAAAATTGGAAAAGAATAAACACACAAAAAAATATGCCATGTAAATAGAAATTATAATGAATGTCACTAGATATTGCTAATTATAATGGATGTTTACTCACCGCGACATTCTTAGACGCATAATTTTCAAAAGTGAATTGCATAAAAATATTATTCGAAAAGGTTTCTTGAAATTTCATTCTTTCAGTTTATGTGAGGTTAATACAAAAAAAAAACCGCAAATTGGTACACCTAAGACAAATTTACCATAAATTAATTTTTAACCAACAAAATCTCCAAACCGGTACAATTATGATAATTTTATTCTCCGTTAGTTTCCGCCAAATTTTATCGTCATATTTTTGAGTTGGATGATCCGTGACAGTTGACTAGTATACTAGTTTGAGGATTCACCCTCCATTTGTTACATGTGTACTAATTTGTGATTTTTCGTAATATTAATCCAATTTAATAAAGGATAAATTTGTCATAAGTATATTAATTTGGGAATTTTAGTGGTCAAAAAATTAATTTAAGGTAAATTTGTCATAGGGGTATTAGTTTGGGGTTTTTCAATGTCCTATTTTGGAGATGGAAGGAGGGCAATCTCCACTGTCAAAATGTCAAAATCTAATACTACATGCACTAGCTAGTCAGTGGGACCTCCCTTGGATAGCATACATGCTACGAACTTCGCAGGACCTGGAAAAATTAGTCCTACACCTGACTGACCTCTCCCTATTGAAGGTTGTTCATTTGCTTTGATATTTTCAATTCGCTTCTTGTGCTGACTTCTTTCTCGCACTAATGTTTAAACAGTGAGTTAAAACTTTGGAAGCACATGAAGATGATCAATCTCAAATTCTTAATTGTTTTAGCAATCGAAAATCGTAATATCCTCAATTTCAGTCCCTGAGAAATGGCTATGGATTAAGTTGGGTACTTTTCCAATTGGAATCAATTTTTACTCTTGTTCTGGAAAACCCAATTTCAGATCCTTTGTACCCCTTCGTTTTGTTATTTTTGTGGAAATTTTTGTGATCCGAATTTCCAAATACTTCATTCTTCAAAGTTTCTCCAAACATCTTGAAGTTTTACATAGTTTAATATCAGAAATTTTAGACTTGATATGAGTAGTACGACAGCCTAATTTCCAGACCATGTAAAACTGCCCAGAATGTGTATTTCGATAATGTTCACACTTTCTCTATTTTCTATAAGCTTTTTTGGGCTGATTTTGGAAAAGTTTCCTTCACAAAAGTTATTGAGAACTTCTTTTTCTATGACATATATAAATTTGGAAATTTTTCGAGATGATTTGGATTCTAGAAAGAGCTTACTTTGAGAAACAAGAATTCTGTTCCAGCAAACTGTTTTTAATATGTTTTTGAGCTACTAAAAATTATGTTTACAGAAAGATTTAGATTTCGTATTCTTCATAAAAAAAATTTGCTAAGGCCTTGTTTATGACATATACAAATTTGAGAATGTTTGGAGTCCATTTACTATGTTTTCAAGTCCGATTTCGTGAACAGTGCAAAATTATCCAATTTTGTCAAATTTCAAAGATTCATTAATTTCTATATGAGAACGTTGGAATCTCGACTTGATGTCTTCTAGTGATTTAATGTGCACCTTCTAAGCTTTCAAATGAGCTATGCTAAACCTTGATTGAAGGTCGGCCGAGGGAGAAGCCGCGAGAGAGAGAGAGAGAGAGAGAGAGAGAGGAGAAGAGATTTAGACCATTAATTGCTTAGATTTTGCTAGATCTCCTCATCATTTTATTTTGGTCTATGTTCATTAATGCCATTAAATGGCCCTGGACTTAGAAGCCCCATTCATGATGACAAGCCTTAATTAGTTGGATTTTGGAGGCACCATCGTCATGACATGCATTAATGGCCATTATTACTCTTGACTTTGAGGCCGCTTAATAATGAAGAGCTTTAATGGCCTTGAGTAGGGAGCAAGAAAGAACTTCTATAATTAGAAGAAGACACCACTTGTATGGCCACCCTCAAGCTCTCTCACACCATCACCATCTTCTTCTCTTTTCACGCCCAAGAAAGAGAGACCCAACGAATCTTCCCTTTCTTTGTTCGGCCAAACAAGAAAGCTTACGCTCAAGAACCGATCGAGATCCCACCTTCCACTAGCTCAAGACACGTGATGAAGATCACCCGAGATTCGCCGAGACTCCCGTGTTCCTTTCTTGTTCTAGTTCTATTTCATAGAGTAAGTAAACTTTCTAATAACGGGAAAGGAAGTTGTGATGCGTTGTGACACGGTTTGCTTAGACCATTTCTCGGTCGTTTGGTTGGTCGTAATTGGTTCATTTCCTTGATTTGATCATGTTTTATGTTTGATGTTTGTCTTAAGTTAGAACCGAGATTTGGCTGGTAAAGTGCACACGTTATAGCTATGCGTGGTGTTCTCTTGTATGAACTTTCTTATTGATCTGCCATTGATGCGGGTATGGTAAGAGCTGACTTATGTTAATGGCGATCCCCTCGTTCTCGCTTGATATTAGTAGGTTTACTCGCTGAGTCTCCCCGACTCATCCCCTATTGTTTCCTTTTCAGGTCCGAAGAATGGCATCTCCCCCGACTCGGTTCGGTAACCTCATAGAAATAAGAGCCGAAGTGTTCACCGTGATAGATGCCCGAGAAGGCCGAGCCTACTGCCGAATCACGACGTATGTGATGGTCGATGAGGGCCTAACGGACTTGGTGCCTCACTCGTGCGTAGCATGGCATGGCTACACTGACGGAGAATGGGTTTGACCCCACGTGGGTTCAATGGACCTTTTGGCGGTGTAGATGGATTGGCTCCGGGGCATGCCACGGGTGGGGTGTCGATCGATCATGCGGATGGGAAGCGAAGAGAAGATGTGGATGGAGTTAGAAGCGAGAAGATGAAGTAGAGGTGATAGGATCACCCAAACAGAGTTTTGCTATTCATAGTCGGCTAGGGACGGATGAGCCTCTAGAATATATGTGTGAAATATGTGATGTTTGCTATGGCCTGAAGGGCTTGTTAAAATATGTTTGCATGCACTGTAAATATAAGGTTTGTTCATGATGCTGCTTGTCTAAATTCTGCTGTTGTTTTGAATGTGATTGTCCCGAGTTTACGTTTTCGCTTGTGCTTATTAAAGAGATAACAATGAACGAGATATTAAAAAGATAATAATGAACGAGACGTCACGTTAATGATCCTGAGGTGGGGGCGTTACAGTCTAATTTGATATCAGAGCAGGTTCCTCTTCAGTAAGTGCAAGTTTGGTGTTGAGCCAAGAAGAGGTTGTGGAATCCTGAAAAGACCCAATCCGATGAGGGCGGGGAGTGGTCGCCGAGGTAGAACCTAATCAAGAAGCGACTCTTGGCTATGAAGTGGACGCTAGGGCATGAGGCCTGATCATAGTGTGGCTTCTAGCAAGAGCGGTCGCCAGGGTTGAAGACCTGAGCAAGGTGCGGCTCCTGACAGGCTTCTAGGATGATGGGTAAGAGAGGAACAAACTGAACTATGCATTGAATGGGGGAGAACGATTCTGAAATCCAAGAGGAAATAAAGACCTAGAGTGATAAGGTGCGCTGAAGTTGAGGTAGTTAGCTAGGAAACACCCCTGCGCATGTGAATGATTAATTGTGGTTGAATATGTTGTGTGCTAATATTTTTTTGTGGCCACTGACCTATTCTTGTGTTGTAAAAAGATTCCTTAGAATACCAATATGAGTGCTTGGGACCCGACTGCGACCTCGACCTCGAAGGGAAAGTCAAATCAAGACCCTCGAATAGACGAAATTCTGCAGGCTCTAGCGACTGTGGGAGAACTATTGGGACAACAGGCCTAACAACGAATGCCTAATGCTGAGAATGTGGCAGCAAATGGAAGTGGTGGCCATACGATGCACGGATTGGTCGAGGAATTCCTGAAGCTCTGACCACCGAAGTTTATTGGAACTAGAGATCCCAAAGAAGCGGAATCCTAGATCGATGAACTCCAGAAGGCATTTGAGCTTTTGAGATGTTCTAAGGAGGAGAAAGTTACCTTATCAGCCTATCAACTACAAGGTAATGCCAGCTATTGGTGGAAAGCGACTAAGGAAATCGTGTTCCCAGAGAATGCTGTTGTCAACTAGAATGCTTTCGTCGAAGCATTCAATGGAAAGTATTTTTTCGAATGTGCTTGAGACAGAAAGACGAAGGAATTTTTGCAACTTCAGTAGAACAACATGACGGTGGACCAATACGAAGCAAGGTTCGCTCAACTATCAAGGTACACCCTTAAATTTATTGAAGATCCAGTGGAAAGGGCAAAAAGATTTCGAGATGGTTTGAACCCAGACATTCGGAGTCAATTGGTGCCGCTAAACCTCAAGGATTACAACGAGCTGTATGAACGAGCCCAACTAGTAGAGAAAGAGTCCCTGGAACGAGCTGCCACTGTGACAAACCAAGGGAAGTCCTATCATCCAGCATCCCAATCCAACCAGTGTCGTGATGAGAGGCCAATGTCGGGAGAAAAATGTTTCTCCACTCCCAATAAAAAGATAAAAAATCAGAAGCCGATCTTCACTGAAGGCGATGCATGCCATACTTGTGGAAGGTTTCATGGAAATGCTCCATGTCCTAAACAAACGGGAGCATGTTTCGGCTGTGGTCAACAAGGCCACTGCATAAAGGACTGCTCGCAACGACAGCAAGTGAAGCAATCACAACAACCACAAGTGATGCAACAAAACGGAGTTCCACCGCATGATAATCGTCCTCCAGCTCAAGGAAGGATTTATGCAATTACTTAAGAGAAAGCGGAAAAATCCAAGAATGTTATTACGGAGACTTGATAAATCGGGTGATTGGAACTGTACTTGTACTATTTTATCATAGTATTTATGTACGACATTTCAATCTACCGAAAGATCCAAGCAAGCATAAGAAATATTTAAGGTTGGTAAAAGATAAATCAGAGTGGTACATCGGAAGCGTGAGAAAGCCAAAGTTTGAATACATTCACCTAAAGAAAATTTCAAGCATTTTTCCTAAAAAGCTAACAAGGCTACCTTCAGAAAGGAAGGTAGAATCCAACTGTAATAACAGTTATCAGCAAAGCATCAAGATGGCACAATTCGAGATATTATACGGTCGAGCTTGTAGAACTCCAGTACGTTGGAACGAGGTCGGGAAAAGAAGATCACGGGTTCAGAGCTAGTCCAACTCACTATAGATGCTGTCTAGATAAGTAGAAAAAGACTTAGGACGGCACAAGTCGGTAAAAGAATTAGGCTGATAGGCGCCAGAAACCGCTTAAGTTTCAGGTAGGCGATCATGTCTTTCTGAAGGTGTCACTAATGAGGGGTGTGTCACACTTCGGAAGGAAAGATAAGTTAAATTCCAGGTATGTAGGACCTTTTTAAATTCTAGAAAGAATAGGGAATTTAGCCTATTGATTGGCGCTGTCATCGAAACTTGCTCAAATACATGTTGTGTTCAATGTATTGATGTTGAGAAAGTATGAGCCGATTTGGCACGCGTGCTGAATTTCGACGAGGTCGAATTGGACAGCAGAATGTCTTATGTTGAAGAGCCGGTGCGGATCATGGATCGTAAGGAGCAAGTGTTGAGAAGTAAGGTCATTCCCTTAGTAAAGGTCTTGTGGTGTCGCCATGAAATAGAAGAAACTACCAAGGAAAGTGGAGAATTAATGAAGCGTTAATATCCCCACTTGATGGAGGAACCAAGTACATTTTAAATTTTGGGGACAAAATTCTTTTAGAGAAGGAGAATTGTAACATCCTCAATTTCAGTCCCTCGGAAATGGCTATGATTTAAGTTTGGTAGTTTTCCAATTGGAACCAATTTTTACTCTTGTTCTGGAAAACCTAATTTCGGAACCTTTGTACCCCTTTGTTTTTTTTTGTGGAGACTTTTATGATCTGAATTTCAAAACACTTCCTTCTTGAAAGTTTCTCCAAACATCTTCAAGTTTTACATACTTTAATTTCAGAATTTTTGGACTTGATATGAGTAGTACGACAACCTAATTTCCGGACGGTGTAAAACTGCCCAGAATGGGTATTTCGGTGATGTTCACACTTTCTCTATTTTCTACAAGCTTTTCTGAGCCGATTTTGGAAACATTTCCTTCACAAAAGTTGTTGAGAACTTCTTTTTCTATAATATATATAAATTTAGGAATTTTTCAAGATCATTTGGATTCTAGAAAGAGCTTACTTTGAGAAATAAGAATTCTATTCTAGCAAACTGTTTTTAATATGTTTTTGAGCTACTAAAAATTGTGTTTACAGAAAGATTCAGATTTCGTAATCTCATGAAAAATGTTTGCTAAGGCCTTGTTTATGACATATACAAATTTGAGAATGTTTGGAGTCCATTTACTATGTTTTCAAGTCCGATTTCGTGAACAGTGCAAAATTGTCCGGTTTTGTCAGATTTCAAAGATTCATCAATTTCTATATGAATGTTGGAATATCGACTTGATCTCTTCTAGTGATTTAATGTGCGCCTTTTGAGCTTTTAAATGAGCTATGCTAAACCTTGATTGAAGGTTGGCCGAGGGAGAAGCCGACAAAGAGAGAGAGAGAGAGAGAGAGAGAGAGAGAGAGAGAGAGAGAGAGAGAGAGAGAGAGAGAGAGAGAGGAGAAGAGATTTAGGCCATTAATTGCTTAGATTTTGTAACAGCCTGAATTTCGATGTAATTTCAGGACCAATAAATTGATATTATTTCGCATTTCATTTTAGTAAGTCTCGCCCAGAGCTGATCACTCTCGGGATACTAACCAATAGGGTATGGCTAACTAGAAAATGGTACGTGGACCAGGGACCCGATCGTGAATTAGACACCGATCACGAGAAATGATGAGAGAATATTTTGGGCCAATATGGGCCGATTTTAGGAAAAAGTGACGGACGTAGTTTGGCCAAGGTCAACGTTGTATAATTAGATCGCAGGTGATTCTGCACGACTGAAAGTACACGTGGTCAACCAGTCCTGAACTTGAATTGAACGATCGCGACCTTTGGAACTAGTGATAATTTCTCATTCTCTCAATGATCGGGACCGTCATGACTCGGATAACCCTAGGTCGATACGCGCAACTTCTAAACAGCCGCCCGTTAGTGAGAGATCCTGAAAATTGAAAGTTAGCGAGTTTTGGTCACAAAACTGGACCTGGACTTCGATATCGATTTTCAAAGGCCTGAGAAGCTATTTTCATGATTCTGACGTCATATTATACTGGCCACACATGTTTGCAGATAGTACGGGCGAAAAATGGAATTTCGACCCGGAAGTCAAAAATTACTATTTTATCCCTGTGGGCGCCAACATTGGTTTTTGAGGCCGTATGAGGTTATTTTTCGAGGCCGATGCCATTTTAGGGTGGCCATGCACATTTGGAGTTATTACGGTCAAAAATTGGAATTTTAGCTCGGAAGTGAAAAATAATATTATTTTATTTCCCAGGACTTTGCGATCGATTCTTGAGGGCTTAAGAAGTTATTTTCGCGATTCCGACGCCATATTATGCTGGTCACACACATTTGGGATTGGTATAGCCAAAAATTGAAATTTTGTCTCGGGATCGGAAAAATGACCATTTTGCCCCTAGGCCGTTTTCAGTTCCGAATTTTGGGAAAAATATTTGGTATAATTAAGAGTATTATCAGCTAAATTATTGGACCTAAAAATTATTTTGCCTATCAATTATTGGGCTGGAACGAACGTCAGTCGTCGGATTAGGGGTATTTTGGTTAAATGGCCCGGATCGGCGACACGTGGCGCATTTGGGCTGATATTTTTGACCAGATGGGACTCCCTCTCTCTCTCCTCCTCCTCATTTGGCCACCCCACAGATCAGCAGCCCCTCCCCCACGTTTCCTCCTCCTCCGCCCGTCCTCCTCTTGGTCGCCGTCCGTAAGCCGGAGCACCGCCGGAGCCGCCGCTCGTTGGAGCTGGTCACCAGTCTGCCGTTGCTATCCGCACCTCGCCGTCCCCATCCCCCTCTCATTCCATCTTCTCTCTCTCTCTCTCACTCTCTCTCTCTCTCTCTCTTTCCGTCTAGCCAAAGGACTGCCGGAACAAGCCGTCGCAGCGCCGGAGCTCAATCGACCGAGCTGCTGCCGCCGTGACCTCTAGCCGTCCGTACGTCGCTAGCCGTACAGTGTCCATACGGTCCGTATAGTGTCCATACGGTCCGTACGCCGTCTGTGCGGGTGTCCGTACGCCATCCGCCGGGAATGCCGCCATCGGTTCTGCCGTTCACCGGTGATCGACCACCGTTCCTCATTGTCGTGGCCTAGAATTAAGTGAGTATACCTCCTAAACCCAGATTAGGACTGATAGTGCATTTTTCTGGACTGGTTTAGGTATTATCGGTGTATAATTCGGACTGGATTAAGGACTGATTGGTGGAAATAAAATCCGAGGAATTTAGTGGGATTATTATAGATAATTATTGGGCCCGGATTGAGGAAATAGCGGCTATCCATATTTTTGAGGAATGTATCGGATTATATTGGATAGCAAGAATTATTAGCTGAATGGCCGGGATTACCCAAAATGATTAGCTGTTGATTGATTGGTGATCAATTGTGTTTAATTGTGAAATGCCATGTTGCATGCTCGTGTGGCTGAATCGTGCGAAGTGTGATTGGCCAATTGATGGCTTGAATTGTGTATTTGGAATTGGGCAGCACGGTATTAATTGGCCAAGTGAGCATGCTATTTATAAATTGGGCACTGTGTAGTGGCTTTGATTTGATTGAGTGCCTGTACCTTGCTGATGCTCATGTTGTATTTTTCATGGTCACGCATTATGTATGTCGAGAGTGGGGCATGTGATGAAATTGTGTGGAAATGCGTGCCTGCCATGAGCATGTGATCACCTAATTGCCCAATGCGTTTTACGCCGGGTTCAGATAAAAATTGGTAGTGTGCCGTGTGATCACTTAAGGCCTTCGGGTCGTGCCGTCCTCATGTACTTTGTAGCAGGACGATACCCGGCATGTCCGAAAGACGACCAGCTTCATGCACTTTGTAGCAGGCTTTAGTTCGTAAGGAGATCGGTGTTGCGTCTCATGCACTTTGTAGCAAGCTAGAGACACTGGGCCATGTGATGCGTTTTTACGCTAGCCACGAAGAGTTGTGGGCCTTCGGGTCGGGTTAACAATTGTGGCCTTCGGATCGTGGCCTTCGGATCGTAATAATAAATTGAGCATTCGCCAGTGTGCTAGTGTGGGCCAGTGGGCCGAGATATGAATTTGGCATGAAAATAACATATGCATGTATAGAAATGCATGGGCTAGTATGTGAGTGTGCGGAACTCGGTGAGTGGCTTGTGATACGAACACTAATGAGCGTGAGCATGGGTATGACGTACGTGTGGATAGCGTGTTCGTGTATGTGAACTGAGCATTATATTGAAATGCTAACCTGCAGGGGCAGCCAGGTAAGTGACTAGGGCCTGAGGGCCCAGGTCAAAGAATGATTGTGATTGATATTGCTTTGTTGATTGTATTATGCCTGTCGGGAGAATGCATGTTAGCCTAGCCTAGGTTTAGGGGTTGTACTCATTGAGATTCGTCTCATGGTTGTAATAACCCACCTTTTCAGACCCCTAGCCTTGAGCATGCCGAAGCTGCCGCCTCTTTTTGGGATTCCGACACGGATCCATACAACTTCGAGAGTGTACCCCGCTAGGAACGGGGAGACATATGTGAGATATCATTCGGTAGTTTTCGTGAACATGGGTGAGTATTTTTACCAGACTCAGGTGTATATAGCGTAGTGCCTGCAAGATGCAGATGGAAATATCGGGCGACCCCTCAGGACATTCGACGTTCCGATAGATATAGGTGGGGTAATGATACCTCAGATGGCTGATGGCGAGATTGTGGATCCCCAGGCCATAGACGAGCAGGTTGATGTGAATCCGATACCTGAGATGTGGTATGAGGACCCCGAGCCGATGGATGAGGAGCCAGAGCCGGAGCCAATGGACCAGGACCCGGACGAGGACGGAGAAGTTGCCGAGATAGGTTCCGATTAAGAGCTAGGAGTGGATGACGAGTTAGGTCTTTACCTAGATCCGGAGTTGGAGCCGGATTCCGAGGACGAGTGGGCTGCAGCGCAAGATATGGAATTGGAAGATTCTGAGCCCTCTGAGAGTTCTTCGGAAGAGTCTGCCGAGTCCTCAGACCCTGATTGGGAGCCGTAAGCAAGACCCGAGTTTGGTAGGGAGGATAGTACCTTTTTTACTGTAATTCTTCTTTTAGGTTTAGTTAGACTCACCCCAGCCACCTACGCTTTTTGTCTAGTGGCCGTTCTCCGATGCTTTTCGGTTTGTATATATTTAGGTTGTGTATTTTGTAAATGCTGTGAAAAGATCTTCCTATAGTAATACAAGTGTATATTCTCGTGTGATGGTTGTTCTGTCTTAGTCTCACGTGTTTATTTTGACGGGTGTATATATATATATTTATATACATTGTTTTCGCATGTGCCTTATCTCTGATTTGGTGTTGGGTCAGTGATGCTTTCTGGGAGCGTTGCACTATAATCGACAGAGAGGGATGTTTGCGCTTCGTGGGGTACGGGGCGTGATAGATTTTGCTAGATCTCCTCATCATTTTATTTTGGTCTATGTTCATTAATGCCATTAAATGGCCCTGGACTTAGAAGCTCCATTCATGATGACAAGCCTTAATTAGTTGGACTTTGGAGGCACCATCATCATGACATGCATTAATGGCCATTATTACTCTTGACTTTGAGGCCCCTTAATAATGAAGAGCTTTAATGGCCTTGAGTAGGGAGCAAGAAAGAACTTCTATAATTAGAAGAAGACACCACTTGTATGGCCACCCTCAAGCTCTCTCATGCCACTTTCTTCAATCTCACGCCATCACCATCTTCTTCTCTTTTCATGCCCAAGAAAGAGAGACCCACCGAATCTTCCCTTTTTTTGTTCAGCCAAACAAGAAAGCTCACGCCCAAGAACCGATCGAGATCCCACCTTCCACGAGGTCAAGACACGTGACGAAGATCACCCGAGATTTGCCGAGACTCCCGTGTTCCTTTCTTGTTCTAGTTCTATTTCATAGAGTAAGTAAACTTCCTAATAACGGGAAAGGAAGTTGTGATGCGTTGTGACACGATTTGCTTGGACCGTTTCTCGGTCGTTTGGTTGGTCGTAGTTGGTTCATTCTCTTGATTTGACCATGTTTCATGTTTGATGTTTGTCGTGAGTTAGACCCGAGATTTGGCTGGTAAAGTGCACACGTTATAGTCATGCGTGGTGTTCTCTTGTATGAACTTTGCTATTGATCACCGTTAACATGAGTTGACCCGTACCATACCGACATTAATAGCAAATCAATAGCAAAGTACATGTTAACAATAAGAGAACATCAAGCATGGCTATTACACGTGAGTATCACCAATCAAGTTCTGGTTTTTATCATATGTTAACCGTGAATAACAAGAGAAGCCTTTCTCGCAACCAAGTCATACTTGACTCTTGCAAAACGTGAGAAATATACACGTTTCAAGTATATACAAAACATAAGATGAAACAATCAACGATTATTTATAAGTTCGAAAATGGTTCAAGCAAAGCACGTCACATCATATACGAAACATAGGCAAGACATGGAAAGAACTAACCACGATCAATCAAATGACCGAACACGGTCCAAGCAAACAATGTCACAACGTAGCTCATCTTCTTTTTTCGACATTAGGGAATTAATGCACTTACTCTACTTGACAAGGCGAGACTTTATGGAGACCAAATAGTGACGTGAGAATGAAGTGGTGATTGGCGTGTGCAAGAGGAAGAACCAGTTGGTGGGTAGGCGTGTGAGTGGGCGTGAGAATGAGAGATGAGAGAGAAAGAGGAGATGACGTGGGGTAACTAAGGGGGGACCAAGCCTATTTATAAGCAAACCCAACTTGCTCACCAAGTTAAAAGTCAAAACTTGCTCCCCAAGTTCTTGACTCTCTAGAATCCTCCAAGCTCTCATAATTCACTTGCCACATGGTCCAATCACCTTCATTCAAGTGTCACCTATAATTAAAGAAAATCTTATCAAATCTTAGGCCTAATAATTTGAATGTCTAATTGACTACCAAGTGTCTTGCTAGGATTATAATGCCTTAAGTTAGGGTACATGAGTTACCTTATACATTAAATTCCAAGAGGACACTTAAGCCCGTGTATTAATGTCTATTGGGACACATAAGCTATTCATGAAAAAAAGACAAATGTCATGATGAAATTGCCCCTAAAGTCTTATCATTATCTAGATCTTGAAAATCTTGGCTATTAATGAAGAAGAGCCAAAAGACCATGATGAAATGGCCTTGAAAGTCTTAGCCATTAATTTGGCTTCTTGAGCAAAATTTAATTCTAGCCACATAATCTAAGCTTGATCTCTAAGTTTCAATTTAGAGTTCATGATGACCTATAGGAGCAATTTAAGATCCTAAAACTTGGTCCTCAAGTTGCAATTGGCCCTAAAGTCTAAGCTTCATAATTAAGTTTCTTGTGTAAGCCTTTAATTTGAGGCCATTCATTTCCAACTTGGCCTCCCAGTTTCTACCTTAGGGTCATTATGCCCTATTCATTCAAGGCCTAAATAAATCATGATGATCTCTCTTTCTCTCTCTCCTTGGCCGTGAGCCATCTTGCTAGGTGTGTATGATGGTCTTGGTCCTCAAGACTCAATTATAGAAGCCTTCTAGAAGAACACATTTTAGCTTTTGCCACCACATGTAAAGCCTCATTTCCCCCTTCATATGGCCTCCAATTAAAGTGTAACATATCTCATTTGAAAGCTCAGAATATGCACATTAAATAATCAAAAGATCTCAAGTCCAAATTCCCAAGGTTTCACGTGAGAAATGGTGCATATTTGAAATCTGATAAAACTGGGCAGTTTTGTACTGTTCAAGAAATCGGACTTGAAAACATAGTAAATGGACTCAGAAAATTCTCAAATTTGAATATGTCATAAACATTGCCTCAAAAAACATTTCCTGTGAAGAACACAAAATCTGAATCTTTCTATAAATACAAATTTTAGCAACTCAAAGATAGACTAAAAATAGTTCACTAGAATAGAACCCTTGCTTCTCAAAGCAAGCGCTTTCCAGAATCCAAATCATCTTCAAAAATTCCCAAATTTATACATGTTATAGAGGAAGAAGTTATTAACAACTTTTTTTTAGGGAAGTTTGTTTGAACTTGGCCTAGAAAAGTTTGTATAAAATCAAGAAATTGTAAACATCATAGAAATACCCATTTTGGGCAATTTTACACCATCCAAAAATGAGGTGATCGTCCAATCCAAATCAAGTCCAAAAATTATAAAATTAAAATATGTTAAACTTGAAGATATTTGGAACAACTTTGAAGAGGGAAATTTCTAGAATTTTGGTTCACAAATTTTTCCAAAAAAATAACAAAACAAAGTGGTACTAGGGACTCAAACCTAAGTTTTCCAGAATAAGAGTAAAAATTGGTTTCGATTGGGAAAACCACCAAATTTAATCCAGAGCCATTTCTCGGGGACTGAAATTGAGGATGGTATAGAGGGAGAGAGAAGAAGAGAGAGAGAGATATTTTTAAATCTTCAACAACCCTTCATGCATAGGGTCCCCTTTTGTAGCTTGACTAAGATGACATGTGTCCATATGCATGGGATCCCCCTTTTGTGGCTTGGCTAAGGTGACATGTGTCTAAGCTTTGGCTGACTATGGTGGGCTAGTGGGGGCCCTTTGGACGGCAGTGGGGAAACATGTGGCGTTCCCGGTCTGATGATCGGCCCTGGTGCCAATTTGGTCCTAACTAGACCTACTTCCATGTAAATTGGACTATGATAATTATACATTAGAATCGCAATTTGTCTAATGAATCATATAAATAATCTGTCATGACATGTACTAACAATCGTCATCTCGAAATCTAATGACCATTTCCGTATTCAATTTCCTTTGCTCACTAATCGGGTGTGTGACATCCACGAATTTTGACTATACAGAATGGCTATAGAACTGGCATGCCGATTGTGGGAGAAATCGGCCATGGACCAATCCAAGGATAGGTCATGGACTGATCAACTTGACCAAAATGGTAACCGAGGGATCAACCATGGTCTGATCGAAGGATTGACCCTGGAATGATCAAGGGATTGGCAATGAATCAATCCAAAGACCATACAAGTGACGTTAGCTATTCAGCCATGGATTGACTTCTCGACCGTAAGGGTTGATTGTGGGACGGTCTTGTACTACCACGGATCGATTCTACGTGGTCTTATTCTATTCTCAGGTGGTTCCGTATGGTCATGTACTGACCGTGGGCGACCATGGATCGATTCGTGCGACCATGTGTTGGTCACAGAACGATTGATTTGGCACAACTACATATCAACCGAGGGTCGGCCACAAACTAAGTATGCTTGGCCATGGACTAGCTATGGGCCACTTGGACAGGCCATGGACCGATCGTGGATCAGTCCCGAATTGGTTCGATAACCTTGTCGAATAAGCCATATGCCTAAGCCGTGAGCCAAGCCATGTACAGGGCCACGAGCCAGCCATGCGCCGGCCATGTGCCGAACTTGGACCCTCTCGCAAAGCCAAATGCCAACTAAAGTGTCAACCATGTGCCATTCGGTCTATGGACGCTGCGAGCCAGGTCATGCATGGCCATGTGCCTAGCCCTATGCCTGTTGCCCGGCCCTGTGCTTGGCTATGCACCCGTCCAGGCTAAAGACATGGTAGATAGGCTGCGAGCCAGGCCATGCATGGGTCCTGTGCCCAGTCTGCCTGGCCACGCACCCGACTAGTGTCGGCCATTGTGCCCACGACATGGGTCATTAACTTAGCCACTCAAAATAAGTTTAGCCATGACCTGCCACTTCCGATGGTAACTCGACTACGAACCTCAGTTGGGTAAGCATGGTCGATCATGGATGGACACCAAAAACTCATACCCGACCAAGTTAGCACTTCCTTTGGTGTAGTTCTCATGTTTGCCTTATTCCTTGAAAATGGACAAAATGGAAGATTCTAGAAGAGAGGCTTGTCTTGGAGAGCAAACAAGAGATAATATCAAATCTAAAGCTAATGATTACACCAAATCTAGGCATTAAATGAGGGAGCGTTAGTCATATACTTAGTTGTCTTCTACATCATTGCATCTTATTAATTTCAAGATGAATAACACCTTAAGTGGCCTTAGGAAGATTTGGTTATGATGACCCAAGATTTGGCTTGGAGAAGAAGTAAGAGGAAATTGACAAAATAGAAAACTTTAGAACATTTGCCATTAATGCAAGGGATGAATCATCATCGTAGGTGGCTTTATGAAAATTTGATAATGACAGCCAAAGATTTGGCTTGGAAAGCAAGTTAGGTAAGAAATATGTGACAAAATCCAAACCCTATCATGACCATATCTTGAGCATTTAATGAAGGAAGATTCGGTAATAATGGCAAAAAGATTTGACTTGGAGAAGAAGCAAGTGAAGCCTATAAATAGTAGCACCCTCTCTTTCAAATTGTTGACACCTAAATTTTTCGTAGTCATTTAGGAATTAATTGCATAGAAAATTAGGATTTGATTTTTAACCCCTAAACAAAAATATTTTCATTAAATTGCAAGGCATATAGACATTAGGCGCATTTGCATTAATAGGGTCTATTAGAACATATTTTTCTTGTTTATTTAAAAAAATAATTAAAAGTTAATTAATAAAAAAAGATTAGAATTAAAAAAATTAAAAAAACTCAAAAAATTCGGACTGGTTCGACCCGGTTCGGGTGAACCGGGTTTGCCCGGCCCCTTTTTTCGTTCCGTATTTCTTTCCTCACGCAGGCTAACCCACTTTCCTTTTCCCTTTGGCCCGGGCCGCGACTGTTCTTCTTCCCCAAACGCCATCCACGCACTTTAGGGGGAAGGACGCTCGTACGATGCAAAAGTGGCAGAATGGTCTGATACTAGAGGAGGCGTCACACGACATCGAAGGGACAAATGTCAAGTACATACACCTGGTGGTCCCAAAGGAAAACAGGCACCGGTCAGGGATAAAGAGGGATGGAGTTTGAGGAGAAGGAGGGGTGCTTGAAGAGAGAGCGAGAGGGCAAAAGAGAGGGGAGACCGAGAAAGAATTTGAGGGGAGTCGAAGAGGAGAGAGCCTCACCTGCTCGCCGGAAGGCCACCCGAGTCGCCGTCGAACCTCTAGCCATCGTGCCTTGCCTGGATCAGCCATGAACCGGTGGGTCTTCCTTGCCTTCCCCAGTTTTGGCCATCCCTCTCCCTTGCCTCTTGGGTGCTGGGCGCACTGAGCCCATTCGGTACTTGCCTGGCACCACAAAATGAGGAAAACATATTCTTTCATCTCCAAGAAGTGTTCTTGAGTAATCTTTATCAAGAAACAACCTTTGAATCCCACTGAAATAGGCTTAGAAACCCCTATTTTTAGGCGCATTGCACTTGTTTGTTGAAATGCTCTAATAGAGCTCTTTGAGCCTAGAACTTCGAATCTAGTCTTGCGTTTTTTGATTGTTTCTATGCAAACCGAGACCTTTTCATTGCAAAATATGGCCGTGTAAAGCTTCACATGTGACGTTTGAGCCATATACTGCTTTGAATCTCAGCCTAAGTTCACGTTAAATCATGCCTATCACATGTTTGATGAAATGCCCAAACGGGGTTCCGATTCTGTTTTTGTGAAACCGATACCCCAAACTTTGTTGTAAGCGTGGATTCTTCTAGTGTTGTTATTGACCTTATGTTTTCTTTGCCTTTGATGTCTTTTTGTGGCATTCGCATGTCATGAGTCGGCCATGGTACAACGTGTCGCCGGGGGTTCTATTCCTTTAACCAGAGAAGCCAGCGGTTCGAGGCCCCAATCATTAGCCATTTATCCCCAATTTTTTTTTGTTTTGTTCGGGTTAAATGTTTGTGGTAAGAGCCGAAAGTCGGATGGTCGGAAAGTGAATTTTGGCCGTTGGCAGGCAGGTGTGGCTATTTCTTTAAGTCGCTGATGCAGTTGCCGAAATATTGGCCAGCAGTGACAGCGTAAGGCCAACATCCGTCATCGGCACTAGCAACCCGAGTCGACGGCTGGCGGTGGGCGTTCCTGATATGGTCTCGATGAAGGTTGAAGAAGGCAGGCGTGGGGAGGCTCGGTGAAGAAGCAGGGAAGAAGACGCCCAAAAGGGAAGAAGAAAAGTAAAAAGAAAAAATAGAAAAAGAAAAAGAAACAAAAAAAGAAGAAAAAAGAAAAGAGGTAAAATAGAATAAAAAATTAGAAGAGAAATAGAAAAAGGGGGTGCCGGGCTGGTCAAAGAGCCGGGTCAGGTAGCCGGGTGGATCAAGTCAAGGGACTCAGTCCGGAATTCTTATTTTATTAATAAAAACATTAAAAAGTGTAAAAAATAATAAAAAAATTCTCAAAAATGTTTAAAAATCCAAAAATATTAAAAAGTATGAAATTTTTTTTAAAAAATAAAATTTAAAACATTTAAAAATTAATAAAATTCAGAAAAATTTAGAAAAAATCCCAAAAAATCCAGAAAATTAGGAAGTGTTCAGAAATTAGTTTTTGGCTTAATTTCACTAGGTATTAGTGTTAATTTCATTCTAAAATTAGTTTAAAACTTGTAAAAATTAAGAAAACCTTTAAAAAAATTTCCCAAAAATTTGAATAAGCCATTAAGGCTTTACATTAGGGTTTTGATTGCCTTTTCTTTTTTAAAGACAATGCTAGCTCGCTAGTTGTTTATTTTCTTTATGATTATTTGGTTGAGCACCTTTAATAAATTGGTTGTTATTTTTCATTTTTAGCATGGTTAGGTGGATTCTTAAGCTTTTTTGATAGGGTGCCCGGTGCGTTAGTTTGTGAGCATTCAAGTATAAGTACCGAAAAGGCACTAGTTAGATCACTAGTGTAATCAAGTCTCCGATCCTTAGAATATCTGATTTTTGTGCATATCAAGACGACACTCTCATGTCTCGATGAGGGTTTCTAGTCAATCCTTGATTACGGCTAGTGGCGACTCTAATTGAATACTTAGTTTAGACAATTCTCGTCGTATGAGATATGAGCTTGGGAGCGCCTCGGTCCTTGGTTTAATGAACCATTTGGTTTGTCCTTCAAATGATCAATCAATGTTTACATCCATCGATAAATACGTCTTGACCAATTCAATCATTTGTTATCCTCCCAATCGGGACGAGTAGGTCGCGATAGCTTGGTGACTCCGCCGAGGACTTGAGGACTTAGGCCTAATAAATATGATTGTTTGTTAACTAATGTGGTCTAATGGTAGCGCTTCATGAAGGTTAAGGTAAGTTCGCTAACGAAGTATTAAATGGTTTTGTAGGTTAGGAGCTATAAGAGGTGGAGTGTTTGTTGACGTGTTTGTTTTGCAAGTTGGTGTAAGGGGTGCTTGTGTATGTGAATGAAAATAGAAGTGCTATTTTGATATAAATTATTACCCATATTTTTACCTGCTTTAGCACTATACCTTGCACACACAACCCGCGATCTAAAACCCCGATCGACTTAGAAAACCCATAGAAGATGCCAAAAGTGTGGAATTCGTGCGCTATCCCCTTTTGGTTCCGCCCATTTTCAAATAGTGATAAAGAGGACTGTCTGATGCAAATGCGGAGTAGGGAAAACTCTTTTGATCTATTCGGGATGGGGACCTTAAGCCTTTAGAACTCCCACCTTTAATAAGCCTCATGAGTCGGCATGCAACTTATCTTTATGTTTAGCATATTCACCCTTTTAGGTAAAGGTTTGTATCTCCTTCGCGTTCAATTATCACAACCCCTTTTCTTTATGCAAATTTAAATTTACTTTGTAATGAATGGTGATTGATTTAAATGCCCTTAGGCTTAGATATCATGGGTCTCGATGAGTGTTGGATCCTCTCGATCCTGAAGCGAGTATTGTTGGACATATGGGATGCTCTCGACACAAGCAAAAAGGATTATGTGAAGAAGAAGATTGGTCACCTCATTTTCCTTTTACATATATAGCCTCAAGTGGCCTTGGTGAAGGCCTTGGCCCACTTTTGGAACCCCGAGACCTCGACCTTTATGTTTGATCGTCATGAATTAACCTCGACTTTAGAGGAAATTCAAATCATCATCGGCAATGTCCCTTCCCTTAGTGTTGTTGATCCTTCTTTAGGCATAGATCCAGCCCTCGTTTGAGTCAACTTTTGGAGGTCCCGCCGCCTGAGATTAGGACACTTCTTGATAGAAACTCCAAGGGTCTTTGTCGCGCTGTGCTTTTTTTTTGGGATTTGCGCGCTAAGGAGGTATTTCCGTGCAAGGGTCTCTCCCAGACCATACCTCACGTGACAGTGGATGGTAATTTCTTATTTGATCTAAGTTTTCGATTTTGGAGTTGCCACTAGTCATTATTGGTAGGTTGATTAGAATTCTAATCGGAGTACGGAAGAAATACCATGATTCTACGAACCAGAGATTCTGAGTACGAGGACTTGGTTACGTTAATGATCCTGAATCGAGATCCCTAACGCCCTTGCATTACCTAAGAACGATACGATGTCTAACGTGTCATGCAAGTTTTCGAGGCTTACCCACTAATTCTATCCATTCTAATTGCGGGGAAAATCAATCAAGAATTAAATACGCAATCAATGTCAATCAAACCAAGCAATCCTAAATTGTCTCTAAAAATCAAAATGCACCCAAAAACATCCAAATCATAATGGAGCCCTAAAGGCTTGTTCATTTCATGATTTGTGTCTTTTTAGGATTTTAGGATTTTTTTAGGGTACAACCCCTGAATTTGAGATTTTCTAAAAATGCCACTTGAGCATTTAAAAAAAATTCAAATTTCACTTCCCAAAGTTGGCCATAGTGTTTTTGGACCATTCTGTGAATTTTTGAAATTTTTAAATTTTTTTTTCGGAAATTGAATTTCTAAGGATTTCATTAACAGAGAATTGATTTTTATGAATTTCTAAAAATTTTTATAAATTTTCCAATTTTCCAATATTTTATAATATTTCACATTTTTTATTTTGTATTTTCTGAATTTTCTTAATTTTTATGGATTTTCTGGAAATTTTTGAATTTTTATGAATTTTCTAATTTTTTTGAAATTTTTATGAATTTTCTATTTTTCTGAAATTCTTCGAATTTCTGAAATTTTTTTTTGTATTTTTCTGATTTTTAAATTTTTATGAAATTTTTTAGATTTTTAAATTTATTATTATTAATTTTTATTTTTCCCACCGAGAAACGAACTGAACCGGCCCGGTTCAACCCGGTTCGGCCAAGCCGAACCGAGCCTTGTTGGCGCTAGTGCCGATTGTCTTCTCCGGTGAGTTTAGCGTTAAAACGGTGCCATTTTAGAATTTTCTCGTTGGGGCATTTTGTCAAGCAATTGGTGGGCATGGCTCTGTGTCGCACGTTTTTGAAGCCGCCGGCTTGGGCTCATTGCCGATGACCTTCCAACGACTATTTTGCCATTCCAATTGATCCATTGTAAAGTTCATGTGCTCTATTTTCAATCTAGCCTACTCGGGACAACGGCGGACGTTCGCCGATCGGCAAAAAAACCTAACTTGTCACTGACCTAAGATTTGTATTTCCAGAATTTGTGTAACTATCTTACTCTCCTTAGCCATCTAAATCGCTTCTAACAACTAACAAAACATCAAACAAGGGTAAAGGAAGCTAACATGACAGGCCTATGGCCATGGTGATGCTTCGGCGATGATGTTCGAACTCCGGTGAGGGGTTTTAATGATGGCCGGGACGATTTTATGCATATTCAATCGTTTAAAATATGAACAAGCAAAGAAGATGTGATCAGAACATGTTTTAGGCATCTAGTATGACAAAATTGTGAAGAAAAATGCATGAACAAACCAAAAACACATTTTGGAAATCAGTAAAAAAACCGATACAACGAACGATTTTTACCTTCTTTGTTGATGATCAAATGATTTTTCCGAGCCAGTTCACTGCTATAGGATCCTTCTCTGATACTCAGGCTTTCAATAGGTGGTCCTGGATTCCTCGAGGGTGATCTAGACACGCCGATCGAGATTCGTTTCCAGGCATTGGTGACCAACTTTGAACTGGTCATCACAGGTGAGGATACTCACCTCTGGAGACCGATTCGTCGGCATTTTTCCGGCCGAAAAGATGCCGATCACTCGGTCTTAGGGAGTGTCAACTCTACCCTCTTTCGTTTTCTCTCTTTCGTCTCTGTTTCTCTCTGTTTTCTCTCTCTGGAATTTTGTCGAACACATTTCATGCCTAATGATAAGTTTTTTCCTATTTTTATTGATCAATTTCCTGCCCAAAGTTTGTTATTTACCAACCTTGAATCAGTTGGGATGACTCCCTGGCATCAGCCGGAGATTCTCCAGCTGGTTAACTTGATTTTCACGTGCTAAATTAATCGGGAGAAGCTCTTGAAGTCTCAGGCACGAACTAGAATTTTCTGGGTTTTAATGTGTTTTGGGCAAGTCAGGCGAATAAGATAGGTTCCCAGGTTGGGTCGGGTTGACCCGATGAACCTGGAAAGCCCGATTTTGACTAAATTCGCAAATTAAGCTCGATTTTGACCCAGTTTTCAAAATTAAACCCAAAAATTGAATTCCTCATCACATTTTGAACCCAAATATGTGATTTTCCCCAATTTTTTTCATAATCATATCCAAGATTTTTAAATTTTTGTACTCGGATTAATAGAGTTTTGTTTGATTCAATACCTTAATGACCTGATTAGGAAAAATTGGTGCCAAAATTGAATTACCCACATTTGATTATCCCTAGAAATGACAGTTTCATGGTTCGACAATTTCAAATTGGACACGATCCCCAATTTGGGTTCAAAATTCCTAATTTTCAATTGAATTTTAGGGTTTTCTGATTTCTTTAACAAATTGTGCAATTGGACTGACCATTATGTAATTCAAGGTCCCAGAATCATTTTTTGTGAAGATACTATGATTTAAAAATGACTAGAAAAGATTTAATTGCATTTTTGGTTTAATTCGGGTTTGATGTTGCCCAATTTTGGGAAAAATACATGCCCGATTGAGATTTTTCAAAATTGATGATGTCTTAATGAAATTTGCATTTAAAAGAAGACTAATGAATATTTTTATGTAATTTTCTGATTCCATTTGCTATTTTTCTTGATTTTCTCACCCATTTTCACTAAAAGAAATTAAAGAAAAATTCAGGAAAATGTTAAAAAATTTATTTTTAATTTAGAAATAGGTGTCTAGGCTTGGCCAAGATTACTATCCTAATTTTTAGATTTTTGAAAATATAAAAAAAAGCTAAAAATCAGGTGTTAACAGCTACCCCTTTTTAAGATTGAACTCGTTAGAAGTTGATCTTAAGACAAGGTAACACCTGAATTTTTAGTTGACTCAATGAACAAGACAAAATGGAAATTTCACAATAACTGATTAGGGATCTTGCTTTTGAAATTCGTGATCTAATCTAAAAGTTTTTTTTTCAGAACACATTTTGAGAGATTCTTAATGATTGAGGGGGAGAAACTTACTTGTTTGTAAGTGTCTCTTTGTTTATTGTCCAAGAGTATGAATTGATGGCGGTGATGATTGTGATGATTATTCTGATTTCGTGGTTTAAGGACGAACTCACGAACCATGAGCTCCTGAGGCTTCTCGCTTGAGGATTTGAAAATTTACCTAATGGTTCCTCCCCAGTAGGATTTTAAAATTTGCCTAGTGACTCCTTGTTAGTAGGACTTTGGAAATTGCCTAGTGACTCCTCGTCAGTAGGACATTGGAAATTTACCTAGGGGTTCCTCGCTTGTAGGACTTTGGAAATTGCCTAGGGGCTCTCGCTTGTAGAACTTTGGAAATTTGCCAAGGGGCTCCTCGTCAGTAAGACTTTGGAAATTTACCTAGTAGCTCCTAGCTAGTAGGACTTTGGAAATTTGTCTATGGGCTTCTCGTCTGTAGGACTTTGGAAATTGCCTAGTGGTTCCTCGTCAATAGGACTTTGGAAATTTGCTTAGGGACTCCTTGCCTGTAGGATTTTGGAAATTGCCTAGTGACTCATCGTCAGTAGGACTTTGGAAATTTGCTTAGGGGCTCCTCGCCTGTAGGACTTTGAAAATTTGCCTAGGGGCTCCTCGCCTGTAGGACTTTAGAAATTTGCCTAGGGTCTCCTCGCCTATAGGACTTTGGAAATTGCCTAGGGGCTCCTCGTCAGTAGGACTTGAGAAGGCTTCAAACAATGAGTGTCTTGATCATGAGTTATGTAATTTTAAGGTTTCACTAACCTTTCTATAGTTTTTAGTTGACCAAAAACTATTTTAGTTGACCAAAAATTTGCCTAGGGGCTCTTCGCCCATAGGACTTTGGAAATTGCCTAGGGGCTCCTCGCCAGTAGGACTTGAGAAGGCTTCAAACAATGAGTGCCTTGATCATGAGTTATGTGATTTTAAGGTTTCACTAACCTTTCTATGGTTTTTAGTTGACCAAAAACTTTTTTGAAAGTGGTTTTGAAATTAATCAAAAACTATTTGAAGTGTGGTTTTTTAGCTTACCACAAACTATTTGAAAACTTGATTTTAAGTTGACCAAAAACTTTTGAAACATGTTCTGGAAACCTGCATTATTTGCATTAATGCATCTTAGACAATCAGATTTTCTTTTCAAGGAATTATTTGAACAAAGTGCTTGCAATCTTTCAAGAAATGCTTGAAATGATCGTTTAGAAGACCTTCATTAGAAAGAATTTATCTCAATCTATGAACTTGATCTTTTCTTCATCTGATTGAAATGAGACTTGTCTGATATCCCTCAATTTTATCTCTCTTAACCAATCCTCAGATGTTCAGAGATGTTCGCAATGTATATAATCCAATTGATTCAATAAGGTCTTTCAGGGGATTGTAATGTTGGTTTGGTCAATGGCTATTCCAAGGACAGGCATTTTGAGGCCAAGAAAAAGAATTTCGTCATAACTTGCTTCAGGTCTACAAGTTAAGAACTTCAAGGGCAAGACAAGATATTATTGTATACACTTCTTTGAGTGATGACTTCTTGTCATAAAGTCATGTTTCTACTCTCAACATCCCAATCTGAAGAGTTTTTTAGGAGAGGTTGTATTGTTGGTATTGGATAGGCTAAAAAAAGGCTCATTTGTTTTGGAATTCCGGGTTCTTATGAAATTTGTGATATTCTTGGCATCACCATCCCTTTTCTCTTTTGTCTACTAGGGATCCTTCTTTTACGAATATCAGAGTCCCCTAAATGTTCATTACAATATCTTTTCTTTTGCTCATTCTCACTTGTTGTGGTCTATGATCTCTCATAATCTTGGCTTTGCTTTGTCATGACTTTTTCGTCATTTTGAGCTTTCTTTTGAACTCTCTTTCCTTTTCATTTTTCTTGGGCATTCGGCCTTATTTTTACCAGGCACATAGCTTTTTCATGCTTCTTATTCTTTTACATCCTCTAATCTTTTTGCTTTTGACCTGTTTGAGTTCTAAGGACTCTATGTCATCCCTTTTGTTTATTATTTATTCAAAGTGGATCATATGCTCATACTTCAATATGAAGAGATGATCACTAATTTAGGGTTCTGACATGAATATTCAGGCTCAATTGGGCTTTGCCAAAGGTAATGTGCTTGGGTATAAGAAATAAAGTATTCTTCTTCCTCTTGGGATGTCTTGAGCTTTCATATGACTTCATTTGAAGTTATCACAAAAAGATTGATGCAAGAGTAAGTAATAAAATCTTTTTTGATCCTATTTTCCCATGGAGTCAACCACAAACCTCCTTGTTTGCCCCAATGTGGGGTGGTTCTTAACATGGTTGTTTTGGAAAAACTTCTCTACTGTTTCGGCTCAAATTTGATTTGCAAGGGATAAACATGTGTTTGGAATAGTGAAATGACTGCCTTTCATTATTTCAATCCATGTAATTATTGCAAACATCTCCTATTTCCTTTGGATGAGTTTTTTTACTCACGCCTTCACTTTGACTTTGAGTGTATAGGGGACATGTTTGGATACGGCTTATCTTTCATCATTTGAAAGTCTTTTTATTCGATTTGATCCAAACTTTTTTCTTTGAAATTTTTCAAAGCCTTTTGTCAAATTATCCCTTTTAGGGAATTTTGATACTTAATGCATTCTCAAAGAAAGCGTGTTTCAAAACTTTTGATTTGAAATATTTCTGAAGTATTTTCTTTTCAAAACAATTTGTTTTGTTTTGCTTAGTTAGTGTCATTCCGCTTGGGGAAGAAGAAGTTCGATTTTCTCTTAGAAAAACAACTTTTTTAACACATACACTCACGATTTAGGGATATCAGTCTAATCAACTTACCAAGATCCCTCTTGTTTGCATGTTTTTGCTTTGGTTCCACTGGGGATTCTTCTCTTGTTGCTCCCTTTTCTTTGTCTCCCTAAGGATGATAACAAGAAAAGCACATTAGGGAATATCAACAGAAAAAATTGAATTAGAAGTAATACTTCCTTTATTATTTGACAACTTCATTGGGGATTCTGAAACCATCAACTGCTTCGGACTCCTTTTGCTTTCTTCTGCAAAACAGACAAGCATATTCATGAAATGCGTGGTATGCATGATATGCATGATATGCACATGTTCTAAAGTGACCTAAATCTCTTCTTGAATGTTCGTCTTCATTTCATGGGTAAAAAATCTTGACAGCATTTGCATTTACAAGATAGGCCAATTCTGTTTCAGCCATATCTATAAGAATTAATGCTCTTCCAAGAGGACTTTCTTAACAATGTATGGACCTTCATAATTCGAAGTGAATTTGCTGCAAGGATATGAATTATTGAAGATGACTTTCTTCACTACTAAATCCTCTATTTCGAAATGTCTTCGTTTTACTTTTCGGTTAAAGGATTTGGCCACTCTTCTCTGATAGACTTGCCCATGGTATATAGCTTTTAATCTCTTTTCATCGATCATGTCGAGTTGTTCATATCTTTGTTGAATCCATTTTGCTTTTGAAAGCTTCAATTTGGATAATATCCTTCATGAAAGAATTTCCACTTCAACAGGTAGTACTGCTTGCATTCCATAAACCAAGGAAAACGGAGTTACTCCAATTGATGTTCGAATTGAAGTTCAGTACGCCATCAGAGCATATGGTAACCTTTCATGCCAATCATAATAACTTTCAGCTGTTTTGACCAATATCTTCTTGATATTCTTATTTGCCGCTTCAACTGCTCCATTCATTTGTGGACGATATGGGGATGAGTTCAAATGTTGGATGTGGAAGTGTTCGAGTAAATCATCCACAATCTTGTTATTTAAATTTAAGTTGTTGTCCGTAATTATTGCTTCTGGAACTCCATACCTAGTAATGATATCCCACCTAATGAATCTTGCAACATTCTTGGCAGTAACATTCGTGTAAAAGTTTACTTCAATCCATTTAGTGAAATAGTTAATAGCAACCAGGATAAACCGGTGCCCATTTAAGGCCTTGCGATTGATTGGACCAATCATATCAATGCCCCATATTGAAAATGGCCATGGCTCAGACATTTGATGTAGCTCATTTGGCGGTGCATTAATTCTGTCCCCATAAACTTGACATTGATGACAACATTTTACATGTTGGATGCAATCTGTTTCCATTGTCATCTAATAATATCCCAACCTCATAATATTTCGAGCTAGGAGATATCCATTCATGTACGGTCCACATTCACTCTTATGAATCTCTTTCATGATTTGTTTAGTTTCTGCAGCATCCACACATCTTAGTAGGGTTGAATCAAATAATTTCTTGTAGAGGGTTTGACCACTGAGGAAGAATTTATTGGCTATATTCCTTATAAATTTTCTGTCACCTGGTTGGCTTCCTTTAGGAAATTCTCGCGATTGAAGATACCTTTTGATGTCATGAAACTATGGTTCGTTGTCAAACTCTGTCTGGACCATCATGCAATGAGCTAGTTGTTCAAGAATATTAATTCTCAATGGTTTTATATCCATACCATCTTTAGCTTGTAGTAAGGATTACAAAGTTGCAAGAGCATTTGCAAAATGATTCCGAGCTCTTAAGAGATAATCGAATGTTACTTCTTCGAAGTTTTCTATCATCTTTTCTAAGTATCTGTGATAAGGAATCAATTTGGCATCTCGAGTTTGTCATTCACCAGTTGTTTGCAATATAATGAGCATAGAATCTCCATATACTTGCAACCTCTTTACTTTCATTGAGAGGGCTAATTATAAGCCAATGATGCATGCTTCGTATTCAGCAACGTTATTGGTGCGTGAAAATACCAGTTTCACAGATACCGGATAGTGTTGGCCTTCTGGGGAGATCAGTACTGCCTCAGTTCTTGATCCAGATAAGTTGGTTGCACCGTCAAAATACATGGTCAATTTATTGTCGACCAATGTTAATATATGATCATCAAGTTGTTCTTCAGGATTGGCGATATTCTGCGAATTTTCCGCTAACATGTCTGCTATTGCTCGTCCTTTAACCAATTTTTGGGATGAACTTCTGATGTCAAATTCAGATAACAAGACTTGCCACTTTGCTAATTTCCCGACCAAGGAGGATTTCTCAAGAAGGTACTTGATCGAATCATTCTCAATCACTAGCAAAATTTGATGATGAAGGGTGTATTGTCTTAACCTGTGTAACGTCCAAATCAACGCAATGCACGTCTTTTCGACTACCGGGTAATTCATCTATGATGTTGTGAACTTCTTGCTCAAGTAATAAATGGCTTGTTCTTTATCATCATTTGGTCTTCTTTGTACAAGCATCGCCTTTAACGATTCATAGTGAACCATCAAATATAAGATCAGCAGAACCCTAGGGATTAGTGGTACCAACACTGGTGAACATACTAGATATTCTTTAATCTTGTCAAAGGCTTGTTGACATTCTGCATCCTACTTCACTTTGGCATTTTTCTTCAACAATTTGAGGAATGGTTTAGCAGTCTCAGAAAGCTGATAAATGAAACGAGTAATGTAGTGTAATTGCCCCAATAGACTTCTCACTTCTTTTACCATAGAAGGAGTCTTTAAGTCGTATATCGCCTTGATCTTAGAGTGATCTATTTCGATGCCCCTGCTACTAATCACAAATCCTAGTAATTTGCCAGATTTTGCCCCAAATACACACTTGTTGGGGTTCAGTCGTAACTTGTATTTTCTGAGTCTTTCGAGCAACTTGCGAAGCGCTTCAACATGATCTTCTCCTTATTTAGATTTTGCAATTATGTCGTCCACATATACTTCGATTTCTTTATACATCATGTCATGGAACGAAATTACCATTGCCCTTTAATATATGGCACCGGCATTTTTCAAACCGAAAGGCATCACCTTATAACAAAATGTGCCTCATAGTGTTATGAAGGATATCTTCGCCCTATCCTCTTTCTTCGTGAGGATTTGATTATATCCTAAGAAACCATTCATGAATGAAAGTGTTTCGAACCCAGCAATGCTATCCACTAATACATCGATATGTGAAAGCGAGAAATCATCCTTAAGGCTTGCTTTATTTAGATCACGATAATCAACACACACCCGTACTCGACCATCTTTCTTTATTACGGGTACTATGTTGGCAACCAATTTTGAATATGGTACTACTTCAATGAAATCGACTTTGAGCAATTTCATAACTTCTTCTTCTATCTTCTTTACGAAATCCAGCTTCGTTCGCCTAAGTTTTTGCTTCTTTGGCAGAATATTTGGATCAATTGGCAAAGCATGTTCTGCTATGCTCGGATCAAGGCCTGGCATGTTAGCATAAGATCATGTGAATATATCTTGATATTCTCTGAGCAAATCTATGATTCTTTCTGCTTTTGCTGAGGGAAAACTTTCTCCAATCTTAACTTCCTTAGGATTCTCTTTATCGTCCAGATTAACAGTGATCATTTTCTCTAATGTGAGTGGCTTTGATTCTTCATGACGAATCCATTCCTTTTTGACCCATTCCTCATCCTCATTATCTTCTTCAATATCGCGAGCAATCTCCTCGGAAAGATTTAGGCCACGTAAGAACCTATTGTGGATATGCGAATGCTCATGCCTGACATGTAATAACATTGATTAATAATCGCATACAAAGTGAAATAATGCAAGTGGTCTTATAAAAAACCTTTTTGAAAATTCATTTTGAAATTTATTTTGGAAAAATATAAAGATAGAGCTAGTTTTCATATCATCAGACTTCCTTACTCTTAAAATCATTTTCGCAATGAAGAGCAATATAGAAGCCCAAAGTCTCAAGTCTCTCGAATGAGGACAATGTTCATCATAGGTTTGGTTTTGTTTCTATATGTCCTTAACAAAACATTTGATCACTTTTATTGAATTGAAAGACGTGATTACATCTCTATCAACAGGAATGTAAATTGCGATTGAACTAAAATTTCATATGAAATCACAAGAAATTTGAAATTGTAATCAACAAAATACAATGGAAAAGGCTGGTAGCAAAAGTTCATGAGAATCTTTCTACTCCAGTGCATAGGTATCTTTTGCTTTGGTTATGATGACATTGATAGTATTCTCTTTAAATAAACCAGGCAGAATAGATTTCTCCTTTGCATGTAAGTCTTCTTCTTGAAGTAGCTTGGAAGGTCCAGGAAAAGTTTCGTTGATATAAATATGATGATAGGGAAGCTCTTTAGCTTTATCCTTCCATACGGATGAATTAATGATGCGATCACCTCAGCTTCCATAGCCTCCATAGTTTTTTTGACCTCGGCCTTGGCCTCCATAGTGATCTTTAGAGCTATCTGGAATATAACCTACTCCACGTTTCATTCTTGTGGCAAACGGAGTGATAGGTTCCTTGATTCCTTGGGATTTCAATCCAAGACCATTACCGGGAGTAAATCCATACTAGCATAACATCCTTCCAAACATAATGGATGATGTTGAGAACTCTGGGGATTTTATGATGCAACCGGCAAGGATTTGCACCATTGAGATCATTTCAAATGAATGATAGCTTGGTTTTTCTTTCGCTTCGGATTCGACATACGGTATTACACTCTCTTTGTAAGTGGTAAAATCTGTCTCTCCATGTACATTGATCATCTTGCCATTAATGACGAACCTAACCTTCTGATGGAGACTTGAAGGAATAACACTAGCCATATGAATCCAAGGTCTTCTAAGTAACAAGTTGAAAGTCCTCGGAATATCCACTACTTGGAAGTCAATTAGGAAAGGCACCGGGCCTATGTATACCTCGAGCTCGATATTGCCAATAACGTCTTTCTTCATTCCGTCAAACGAGTGCACAGTTACCTTAGAAGATTTAATGAGCTCTTCGCTAATCCCTAAGTGATGTAGTTTTTGTTAACTGTTTTCAGACCCCCAAGTATGAATCAACCTCACACACGGTTCGGGGTGCCTATGGACATAGGCACGATAGTGGTAGAGTGACCAGTGGGACTGGATAGAGCTTATCAGAAGCATTCGACAATCATCTGGGTTGATGAGGGGAAAGCGATGTAGAAATCGCACGAATTTCTTGTTTGGTTCATAAGAGAAGGGGATGAGCTGTTTGGTCCATCAGAGGTTTTGACGGACCCCCTAACGGTGGAGTTGGAGAGGAGGCTTGAGACCCTATGGATTTCGACCGTTCAGATGGAATCGTTTTTGATTCGGAGACCGATCCAAATGACATGGAGTCTAATCCGAAGACACCTCCTGAATGCCATTAGCTTTGGTGGTGGGTTTGGATATCCCGCCTTTTTTACTACCCCCTTTTTGGTTAGAAGAGTAAGGTTAACCCGACCACTTAATCCCTTTTTGTATGTGTGGTCTACTAGGAAGTGGCCTTGTGATAAGGCTTGTATTTATGACTCTTCCTAGGTTAACGAAATGTTTATAAAATGGCTTTGTTGTTTCGTATCTCAAAGTGTTTTCCTTGCTATCCCACTTTGTTAATCATTGTTGGGGTTTTTGAGTACGCTTCCACATGCGTTTAATTGAAATATAAAAAGAATAGGTTGGCGACACATCCTAGGACGTCGCAACTAAACAATCAAGGAAGGATGTTGGCGCACTTGTGGGTTTAGGGCGTGATAGTAGCGGTGAACTTGGGATCTCGATCCGAAGTAATTATCACTAGTACTCATTGAGAACGAACTATATGCCGCACATACAACTTTGTATATATGTCTATGGCGAAATCCTTTCATACGATGATGAAATGTACAGACTTAGTCAGTCTATCAACTATGACCTAAATAGAGTCATTACCTCTCTGACTCCTTGGTAGATCCATCACGAAATCCATTGTGATATGTTCTCATTTCCATTCGAGGATCTCGAGTGGTCGTAACAATCCACCCGGCTTGCAATGTTGCGCTTTCACTTGTTGGCACGTCAAGCACTTGGCTACGTGCTTTGCTATATTAACTTTCATGCCATTTCACCAATAATGTTGATGTAGATTCTGATACATCTTGGTGCTACTAGGATGGATGCTGTAATTGCTATGATGTGCTTCTAACAGAATCTCATCCTTGAATTCTACATTGTCAGGTACGCACATCTCATGTTCAACTTCTTTTGGGAAAACAAGTATTTCAGACTTTAGTGATCCGTAAAAATCTGAAACTTTTCCCCACATAATGCCTCCAAATCTTCAAGGTAAAAATGATCGCCACTAATTCCAAGTCATGAGTCTTGTAGTTTAACTCATGAGGTCTCAACTACCGGGACGCATATGCAACCACTCTTCTATGTTGTATTAGAATGCATCCTAATTGCTTGAGCGACGTATTACTATACATCTCATACCCTCGAGGACCAGGCAGTATCGTTAACATTGGATCAAATAAACGACTAGGATGGATGCATCTTGGACCAGGCAGTATCGCCACTAGTCGTTTACGGTAGGTCGACTAGAAACCTAATTATGGTACGGGAGAAGTACCTCAATCCTACGAACCAAAGATTCTAGGTAAGGGACTTGATTACATTAACGATCCCAAATTGAAAACATTAATGCCCTTTCGGTACCTAAGAACGATTATATCATGTCTGGTGCGTCACACGGATCCCTAAGTTCAATTCACTAATCTAATCATGAACAAACGATTAAGCATCCAAAAATCAATTGCACATCCAATGGCAAATCAATCACAGCAACCCTAATTTGGTCACTAGAAAGGAAAAATTTATCAAAACCCTAACCAAAGCTCTAATAGCTTGTTCATTTCATTTTTAGGTTTTTTTTAATGGGTTTTGGCCTTAAATTTGGAATTTTCCAAATTATGCCACTTGGGCATTTTAGAAAATCTAAATTTCACTTTTAAGGACTGGCCACAGTGATTTCTAATCATTCTGTGGATTTTCAAAATTTTTGATTTTTTTGGTGTAATTTGGACACCTCCAAAAATTCCAATTTCATTTTTTATGATTGGCCACAATGATTTTCAATCATTATGTAGATTTTTAAAATTTTTAATTTTTTTTTCAAAATTTTTTTAAGCCGAGAAAATGATTTTTATGGTTTTCTGGAATTTTTTTGTGAATTTTCGAATTTTTTAGTTTTTTATTGATTTTTCAGAATTTTAAAATTTTTATTTTTATTTTCTGAATTTTTTAAAAAATTTTATGAATTTTCTGAGAATTTTCTTATTTTTCTGAATTTTCTGATTTTTTTAAAATTTTCCAAGAAAATCTATTTTTTTTAGATTTTTTTAGATTTTTTAGTTTTTTTTAGAATTTTTTCTAATTTTTTTATTTTTTATTTTTTGAATTATTTTTCTCATCGAGGGGAATTGAACCGGACCGGACCGGTTCGATCTCGACCGAATTGGCCGTCGCCGGCGCCGGCATTAGTCAGCCACTCCGGTGAACACAACGCCAAAACGGCGTCGTTTGGGCCATTTTTCATTTAGGCATTTTAACAAACACTTGGTGGGCACAAATTCCAGTTTTGAGTTTTCAAGGCCATGGCTTCGGATCGAAATCCAGTTTTGAGTTTTCTTGCCATTCCACTTGCACCATTACCAAGTCTACATATCCTACTATCACTCTAGCCTAATTAGGACGCCGCCGGACCTCCGTCGGCCGGCGAAAAATCGGTCCAAAAACTCTAAATTGTAAACTAATCAAATCTATAATTTCTAATTTCTAGAATTGCTAATCCTAATTCTAACCGCCTTAGCCGTCTAAATCGTTCAAAACAGACATCAAAACATCAATCAAGATAAGAGATTACTAACTTGAGCGGCCATTTGCTGCAGGTGGCGCTCCGGCAAGGTTTTGGATTTGCCGGCGAGTTGGTTTACATGGGGGGCCGAGGTGATTTTATGCATGTTTTTCGACCAAAAATGAAAGTAAACAACATAGAGCATGATCAAAAACTGATTATAAGCATCAAAAACTCAAATTTTCGAAGGAAAACACACAAATATGCATATCAATATTGAAATGGAATTCTGGAAAATTTTGAAAAAAAACTGATTCTCGGCCAACTTTACCTGCTTTGTTCGATCTTCAAACGAGATTATCGAGGTTATCCACGCCTGCAGTGTTGTTCCTCGACACTTCAGCTTCACATTTATGGTTTTGGAATCACCGGAGATGCTTTGGATATGCCGGCCAAGACTCACTTTCAGACGTTCCCGAGTTGGTTTCGTCACCAACTTGCCCGACATGAAGGATCACAAGAGGAGCCGATTTGCCGGCGTTTTCTCGTCGGAGAAAATGCCGATCGCTCAGTCCTAAAACCCTCAACACGTCTCTCTAACTCTCTCTCTCTCCTTTGCGCTCTTTCTCTCACTTCTTTTTCTCTGGATTTTCGTCGAACAGGTTGTGTTCCATGTTCTTCGGTTTTTTCTGTTTTTGATCTTTCAATTCCCGCCCAAAATTCGGTTGGAACCGAATGCTAATCCGTTTTGGTTGTTAAATAATGCCAGCTGGATAATATCCAGCTAGAAAATTTGATTAAAAACGTGCTAATTAACTGGAATTAGTCAACGAAGTCACAGGCACAAACCGTTTTTTTCTCTGGGTTTCGCGCGGGTCCTGGCCGGGTGAGGAAGACGACACTGTGCGGGTCGGGTCGGGTTGACCCGTCCGACCCGACAGTTCCGGTTTTGATTAAAAATGAAAATTGGGCCTTATTTTGACCAAAATTTTCAAATTAAACCTTAAAATTGCATTTCCCAGTATGTTCCGAACCCAAACATACAATTTTCCCAAATTTTTATTATAATTGTGCTCAAAATTTCCTTATTTTTACATTTGGGTTAATAGGGTTTTGTTCAATTCGAGGTCTTAATGACCTGATTAGGCAAAATTGATGCCAAAATTGCATTGCCCATCCCTGATTAACCCTAGAAATGATATTCCCATATTTTGGAAATTTCATTTTGGGCACGATTCCCAATTTAGGTTCAAAATTCTCAATTTTCAATCAATTTTTGGGGATTTTTTATTTTTGCATCAAATTGTGCAATTGGACTGTCCATTGTGCAATTAAAGGTCCCAGAATCAATTGTTGTGAAGACACTATGACCTAAAAATGTCTAGAAAAAATTTAATTTCATTTTTTGTTCAATTCGGGTTTAATTTTACCCAATTTTGAGAAAAAAAATACCCGATTGAAATTTTATAAAATTGACAGTGTAATTATGAAATTGGATTTAAAATAAAATTATTGACTATTTTTTTGGAATTTTCTGATTCCATTTACTATTTTTCTTGATTTTCTTGCTTATTTTGACTAAAAGAAATTCAGAAAAAATGCAGAAAAATGCTAAAAAAATATTTTTTGGTTTAGAAATAGGTTTCTAGGCTTGGCCAAGATCCCTAGACCTAATTTTGAAAATTTTGAAAATATGACAAAAAATGAGCTAAAAATTAGGTGTCAACAGCTGCCTCTATTTGAGATTGAGCTCGTTAGAGGTTGATCTCAAAGACAATGTGACATCTTGAATTTTTAGTCGACTCACTAAATAAAATAGAAATGAAAATTTCACAACAACTAGTTAGGGTCTTTGCTTTTGAAATTCGTGGTCTAATCCAAAGGCTCTTTTTGGAACACATTTTGAAAGGGTTTTTTAATGATTCGAGAGAGAGAGAAACTTCCTTGTTTGTGAGAGTTTCTTTGTTGCTCCTCCAAGGGTATGAATGGATGATGATTATGAAGATTGATCTGATTGCTTGGTTTGAGAATGAATTCATGAATCTTGAATGCCTGCGGCTCCCCGCCTTAGGACTTAAGTTTGCTTAGTGGTTCATCACCAGTAAGACTTTGAATTTTTGTCTGATGGTTCTTTGCTAGCTAAAACTTTGAAATTTGCTTAATGATTCCTCATTTGTAGGACTTCAATTTGCCTAGGGGCTCCTCGCCTATAGGATTTGGGTCTTACCTAATGGTTCCTTGCTAGTAGGAATTGAATTTGCGTAGGGGCTCCTCACCTGTACAACTTGGATTCCTTGCTAGTAGGAATTGAATTTGCGTAGGGGCTCCTCACCTGTACAACTTGGATTTTTCTTAGTGATTTTTCACTAGTAGGACCTTGAATTTTATCTAATGGTTTCTCACCAGTAAGAATTAAATTTGCCTAGGGGCTCATCGCATGTAGGATTTGGGTTTTACCTAGTGGTTCCTCACCAGTAGGAATTGAATTTGCTTAGGGGCTCATCGCCTGTAGAATTTTGGGTTTTACCTAATGGTTTCTCACCAGTAGGAATTGAATTTGCCTAAGGGCTCCTCGCCGGTAGGATTTTGGGTTTTACCTAATGGTTCCTCACCAGTAGAAATTGAATTTGCTTAGGGGTTCCTCGCCTGTAGGATTTGGATTTTACCTAATAGTTCCTCACCAGTAGGAATTGAATTTGGATAATAGTTTTCTAAAGCTACGGTTTGTAATCAGTTACAGAGGGTCAATTCTCTGAGGTTACAAATCTGCGATCACTTAGAAGAACTATAATGAGGCCATGCTTTTAGGCCTAGAAAGAAAAGTCATCCAAAGCTACAGTTTTGCGAACACTCGAAGGCTGATAGCTCCGAAGCTACAAACCTGTCTTGTCTTGTCTAGTGGCTCCTCACCAAATAGACATGAAATTTTGGAAATCTGTCATGTAATTTTACCAGTAGGATTTTGAAATTGCCTAAAGGCTTTTTGCCAATAGGATTTGAATTTTTGGAGACTTTCCATATAGAAATTGCCTAAAGGCTTCCTGTCAATAGGACTTGAACTTTGCCTAATGGTTCCTCACCAAATAGGATTTTTTTTTTAAAAAAAGACTTCCAACAACGAATGTCTATTTTGTGATTCTTAGGTTTCACTAATCTTGACATGATTTTTTAGTTGACCAAAAACTATTTTGAAAAAGATAGTTTTGAAATTAATCAAAACCGTTTGAAATGTGGTTTTTTTTTCTAGTTTACCACAAACTATTTGAAAACTTGATTTTAAGTTGACCAAAAACTATTTGAAATCTGATTTTGAAATATGCATTCTTTGTATGCATTTCAAGCAATCAAATTTCCTTTTAAAGGAAGTATTCGAGCAGAATGCTTGCAAATTTCAAGAAATGCCTGAAATAATCATTCGGAAAACCTTCATTAGAAAGGATTTGTTTCGATCTATGAATTTGGTCTTTTCTTCATTTGAAAGGGGATTGGTATGATATCCCACAATTTTGTCCCTCCTAACCAATCCTTAGGTGTTCGGAGATATTCGCAATATATACAATCCGATTGATCCGATAAGATCTTTCAAAAGGTTGTAATGTTGGCTTGGTTAATGGCTATTCAAAGAATAGGCATTCTAAGGCCAAGAAAAGGTTTTTATCATGTCCGACTTTAGGTCTACAAGTTAAGAACCTCGAGGATAAGATAAGATAATATTGCATACACTTCTTTGAGTAATGACCTTTTGTCATGAAATCATATTTTTACTCTCAATATCCCAATCTGAAGAGTTTTTGGGGAGAGGTTGTAATGTTGGTATTGGGTAGGCTCAAAAGGCTCAATTGTTTTGTTTTGAATTCAGGGCTTTCATGAAATTGGTGATCTTTTTAGCATCACCACCCCTTTTCTTTTGTCCACTAGGGATCTTTTCTTAGCATGAACATAAGAGTCCCTTAGACTTCCATTGAGACTTTCGATCGCTGATCTGTTGTGACTTTTGATTTTTCACAACTTTTGCTTTTCTTTTTTATTTGACTTCTGTCATTCTTTCTTTTGAATGTTTTTCTTTTCTTTTGCTTATTCTTCTGGGCATAGGCCTTGCTTTTACCAGGCAAACTGCTTTTTTATGCCCGAGATTCTTTTGACTTTGATCTTCTTGCATTCTAAGGACTCTGTGTTATGTCCTTTTGCTTTCTATTTATCAAGGTGGATCATATGCTCATGCTCCGGTGCGAAGAGATGATCACCAACTTGGGGTTCTAAAATGAATATTCAGGCTCAATTGGGCTTTGCCAAAGGTAAATATGTTTGGGATATGAAAATGAAATGCTCTTCTTCCTTTTGGGATGTTGTGAGCTTCCATACGAATTCATCTAAGGTTTATCACAGAAAGATTAATGCAAGTGTATGCAATAAAATCTTTCTTGATCCTTTTCTCCATGAATGTCAACCGTGAACCTCCTAATTCGTCCCAATGTGGGGTGGTTCTTAACAAGGTTATTTTGGAAAATTTCTCCGCTGTTTAAGCTCAAATTTAGTTTGCTAGGGATAATCATGTGTTCGGGGTAGCGAAATGATATGCCTTCATCATTTCAATTCATGTAAACATTATGAATATCCCCTATTTCCTGCAGATGAGGTTTTCGCTCATTCTAATACTCATCCTTCCATTCACTCGAATGTATAGGGGACGTATTTGGATATGGCTTACCTTTTCATCATTTGAAGGTCCTTCCATTTGATTTGATCCAAACTTTTTTCTTTGAAATTTTTCATGACTTTCATCAAAACTTTCTTTTTAAGGAATTCTGATGCGCAATGCATGTTTAAAGGATGCGTATTTCAAAACTTTTTTTTGGAAATAACCTTTTCAAGTTGATCTGCTCGGGGAAAAGAAGTTTCATTTTCCAGAAAATTAACCTCTTCGAGACCCAAATTTACAAGTTAGGGATACTTACCTGATTGGATTGTCAATATCCCTCTTGATTGTTTTGTTTCTGCGCTAATTTGTTTCGTTGGAAATTTAAAAATGAGATATTCAAACTCAAATTCATGGGTTAGGGATACCTACCTGATCGGTTTGATGATATCCCTTTTGTTTTCCAATTTCGTTGAAAGATTTTTAGAAGTCTTGAGTCATCTCAGATTTCCTTTCGTCATATCCTGCACAATGGACCAACATGTTCTATGGAATGCATGATATGCATGGTATGCACATGTTATAACTAGTGCCAATTCTTTCTTGAATGTTCATCTTCATTTCATGGGTAGAAAATCTTGACAGCATCAGCATTTACAGGATAGGCTAGTTTTATTCCTGTCATATCTATAAGAATTAGTGCTCCCCCAAGAAGAACCTTCTTGACAATGTATGGACCCTTGTAATTCGGAGTGAATTTTCCACGTGGATCTGAATTGTTGGGAATGATCTTCTTCACTACCAAATCATCCCTTTCAAAACGTCTAGGTTTCACCTTTCTATTGAAAGATTTAACGACTCTTTTCTGGTAGGATTGTCTATGACATATAGCTTGTAATCTTTTCTCATCAATCATGTTGAGCTGTTCATATCTTTGTTGGCTCCATTCGACTTCTGAGAGCTTTATTTGAGATAATATCCTTAATGAAGGAATTTCTACTTCAACAGATAATACTGCTTCTACTCCATAGACTAAGGAAAATGAAGTTGCTCCGGTTGACGCTCGGATTGAAGTTCGATATGCCATCAGAGCATATGGCAATCTTTCATGCCAGTCACGATAATTCTCGACTGTCTTGGACAATATCTTCTTGATATTCTTGTTTGCCGCTTCCACTGCTCCATTCATTTGTGGACGATATAGAGATGAATTCAAGTGTCAAATGTGGAAGTGTTCAAGCAAATCATTTACATTTTGTTGTTCAAATTTGAACAATTATCAGTAATGGTTGTTTCCGAAACTCCATACCTAGCAATGATGTTCCGTTTGATGAATCTTGCTACATTCTTGACAGTGAAATTTGTATATGAATTTGCTTCAATCCATTTGGTAAAGTAATCAATTGCCACCAAGATAAAGCGATTTCCATTCGAAGCCTTTGGGTTAATTGGGCCAATCATATCAATTCCTCATATTGAAAATGGCCATGGTTCTGACATTTGATGCAGCTTATTAGGTGGTGCATTAATTCTATCTCCATAGACTTGACATTGGCGACAACACCTCACGTGCTGAATGCAATCTGTTTCCATCGTCATCCAGTAATATCCCAATCTCATGATTTTGCGGGTTAAGAGATAGCCATTCATATGCGGACCACATTCGCCTTCATGAATTTCCCTCATGATTTGTTCAGCTTCTCTGCTATCAACGCATCTTAACAAGATTGAATCAAACGACTTCTTATAAAGAACCTGTCTGTTGAGAAAGAACTTGTTGGCTATTTTTCTAATAAATTTCCTATCACCTGACTGGCTTCCTTCAGGAAATTCTCCTTTTTGTAAGTACTTTTTGATATCATGAAACCATAGTTTATTATCAAATTCTGCTTGAACTACCATGCAATGTACTGGATGTTCGACAATATTGATTCTCAATGGCTTTATGTCCATACTCTCCTCGGTTTGTTGTAAGGATGATAAGGTTGCAAGAGCATTTGCGAAATGATTATGAGCTCTTGGAAGATAATCAAATGTTATTTCTTCGAATTCCTCCATCATTCCTTCTAAGTATTGGTGATACGGAATCAGCATTGCATCCTGAGTTTGCCATTCTCCAATTGTCTGCAATATAATGAGCATAGAATCTCCATATACTTGCAACCTTTTTACCCTCATTGAAAAGGCCAAATGTAAGCCAAGAAAGCACGCCTCATACTCAGCGATGTTATTAGTGCATGGGAATGCCAGTTTTGTAGATACTAGATAGTGTTGGCCTTATGGGGAGATCAGTACTGCCCCGGTACCCGATCCAGATAGGTTGGTTGCGCCATCAAAATACATGGTCCATTTATTATCGACCAATGTTAATATGTGGTCGTCAAGTTGTTTTTCAGAATTGCGATATTCTGCAAATTCTCTGCCAGCATATCTGTTATCGCTCGCCCTTTGATTGACTTTTGGGATAAACTTCTGATATTGAACTCAGACAATAAGACTTGCCATTTGGCTAATTTCCCGACCAAGAAGGATTTCTCAAGGAGATACTTAATCGGATCATTCTCAGTCACTAGCAAAATTTGGTGATGAAGGGTGTACTGCCTTAATCTGTGTAATACCCAAATTAATGCCACGCATGTCTTCTCAACTGCTGGATAATTTACTTATGATGTTGTGAATTTCTTGCTCAAGTAATAAACAGCTTGTTCTTTACTGTCATTCGGTCTTCTTTGTACTAGCACTGCTCCTAATGATTCATGATGAATCGTCAAATATAGGATCAGCGGGACTCCAGGAATTGGTGGTATCAATACTGGTGGGCATACCATATATTCTTTGATTTTATCAAAGGCTTGTTGACATTCTTTATCCCACTTTACCTTGGCATTTTTCTTCAACAGTTTGAATAATAGTTTAGCAGTCTCAGAAAGCTTGTAGATGAAGCGGGCAATGTAGTTTAATCGCCCCAATAAGCTTCTCACCTCCTTTACCGTAGAAGGAGTCTTCAGGTCATGTATTGCCTTAATCTTGGAAGGATCAATTTCGATTCCTTTGTTACTGATCACAAATCCTAGCAGTTTATCAGATTTTGCCCCAAATACACACTTATTGGGTTTAGCCGCAACTTGTACTTTCTGAGTCTTTTAAATAATTTGCAAAGTACCTCAACATAGTCTTCTCCTTGTTTAGATTTTGCGATCACATCGTCCACATATACCTCAATTTCTTTGTGCATCATATCATGGAACAGAGTTACCATTACCCTTTGATACGTGGCGCTGGCATTTTTCTGATCGAAAGGCATCACCTTATAACAAAATGTGCCCCATGGTGTTATGAAGGATGTTTTCGCCTTATCCTCTTTCTTCATCAGGATTTGATTATATCCTGAGAAGCCATCCATAAATGAGAATGTTTCGAATCCAGCAGTGCTATCCACTAATACATCAATATGTGGAAGTGGGAAATTATCCTTTGGGCTTGCTTTGTTTAGATCACGGTAATTAACACATACTCGCACCCGATCATCTTTCTTCATTACGAGTACTATGTTGGCGACCCATTCTGGATATGTCACTACTTTAATGAAACCGACCTTGAGTAATTTCATTACTTCCTCTTCTATTTTCTTTGCCAACTCTGATTTTGTTCATCTCAATTTTTGCTTCTTTGGTGGAATACTTGAATCAATTGGCAAAGTGTATTCAACTATATTCGGATCAAAGCCTGGCATGTCAGCATAAGACCATGCGAATATGTCTTGATATTCCTTGAACAAATCTGTTATTCTTTCTGATTCTACTGAAGGAAGACTTTCTCCAATCTTGACTTCTTTGGGGTGACCACCCAGATTAATAGTATCGTTTTCTCTAATGTGAGTGGCTTTGATTCTTCATGACGGACCCATTCTCTTCTGATCCACTCCTCATCTTCATTATCCCCTTCAAAATCATAAGTGATCTCTTCGGAGAGATTTGAATCACATATGAACTTACTATGGATGTGTAAATGCTCATGCCTGACATGCAACAAACATGATTAGTATTCGCATATAAAATGGATTGATGCATGAGGTTTAATGAAAAACCCTTTTGAAAAACTATTTTTGAAATTTGTTTTGAAGAAATCAAGAAAATAGAGCTAATCCTTGTATCTCCGGACATCCTTGCTCTTAAAATCATTTTTGCAATGAGGATTCATACGGAAACCTAAAGCCTCAAGCCTCACATGTGAGAGCAATATTCATCATTGGTTTGGTTTTATTTCCATATGTCCAAAACATTGAACACTTTTATTGAATTTGAAAAGTGCAATTACATCTATATTGAAAGAAATGTGAATTGTAACTGAATTGAAACAATATTAACATGAAACAAGCAAATGGTAAAGGCAACAATGAGGAAAGGGTTCAAAAGAAATCTTCCTACTTCAGTGCGTAGGTATCTTCATCTTCGATTATAATGACATTGATAATATCTTCTTCAAATAAACCCAGCGTGTCAGACTCAGTCTTTGCATATAAATTTTTTTTCTGAGAGCAGCTTGAGAGGCCCAAGAAAGTTTTCTCTGATATGAATCTGATGATAGGGTAACTCTTTAGCCTTACCCTTCCATGTTGATGGGTTAATAGTTCAATCACCTCGGCTTCCACGGCCTTTATGATTCTCTTGACCTTGGCCTCGGCCTCCATGATGATTATTGATGACTTCATACCCCACTCCATACTTCTTCTTGGTACCAAATGGGATAATAGATTCTTTAATCCCTTGAGCCTTTGTCCCAAGCCCACCATTATGGTTAAATCCATATTGGCATAACACTCTTCCAGTCATAAGAGACGATGTCGAAAATTCTGGAGTCTTCATAACACTACCAGTAGGAATTTGTATCATGGAAATCATCTCGAACGAATGATAACTAGGCTCTTCCTTTATCTCTAGTTCGACATAGGGTATGGCACTTTCCTTGCAAGTAGCAAAGTTTGTCTCACCATGTACGGTAATCATTTTACCATTAATAACAAATCGAACCTTTTGATGAAGACTAGAAGGAATGGCGTCAGCCATATGAATCCAAGGCCTCCCTAGCAGTAGGTTGAAGGTCCTTGGAATGTCTACCACTTGAAAATCAATCAGAAAAGGCACAGGGCCTATGTTTACTTCTAGTTCAATGTCACCGATAACATCTTTCTTCATCCCATCGAATGAACGTATAGTCACTTTCAAAGGTTTGATAAGTTCTTCACTAATCTCCAAGCAATGCAGCGTGCTTAGAGGACACAAATTCCCCAAGCGATGCAGCGTGCTTAGAGGACACAAATTAAGTGTGGAACCATTATCGACGAGCACCCGTGACACTTCCTTGCCCTCGGCATTTGACGGCAATATACATGGCTTTATTATGGGATCATCCATCAATTGGGAAATCTTCGTTAGAGAAGACAATCTGATCCTTTAGAAGAATAACACCAACAAAGTCTTCCAGTTATACCTCATTAATAGTTTCCGGGACATGCACCTCATTAAGAAACTTCATAAGCACCATTTTATGGCTTTCTGAAGTCTTGAAAAGATCCAGTAAGGAAATCTGTGCCGGCATCTTCCTCAATTGCTCGATTACTTTGTATTCACTTGTCCTCATGACTGACAATAACTGCTTAACATCCTCTTCAGTTACTCTCTTCTTTTCATGCTCGCTTTTTTTGGAACGTAACATCTTCCTTATCTAGTTATTGCGTCAATTTCTTTAGGTGCGTAGTCCCATGGCACACATTTGGTGTCGAATTTCTCCTTTGGAGGCAAAGTGATAATCACAGATTGTACTTCTTTCTCTTCAATTTTTAGTTGATCAATTGGGAGTTCAATGGTAATTGCTTCAATATGATGCTTTTCTTCTTCAAGTTTATCCACTTCATCAAGATTGATCAATAGTGGTGTAATCATGGGCACCATACTTTTGTTAGCTTCGACAGCATCCATTCCACCCCAACCGTTAGGCACGATATTTTCCTCTTTAGATGCCCATGAAGGTGGTGTGTATTTAACACAGTAGTTATAACGGCCACTATCTTAACCCAGATAATCTACAATTTCGCCTCGTCTTCGTGCTTTACGAATAAATCGTCTATTGCCTCGGCGAACCTTTTCTTTCATCTTCTCGTCTTGGTCTTCTTTCTCCTCAAGACTTAATTTGTTGATTGTGACTTCATCCATGCCTCCCCATCCGTCGAGCACAATAGTTTCATTTTTAAAAGCCTAGGGTGGAGGTGTGTACTTAACACGGAAATTGTACTTTCCACTGTCTTGACTAAGGAGGTCTACAGTGTCACCTTGCTCAAATGAAATTTGGGTACATCGCCTTTTACCCTACCGAATCTTTTTTTTTGCTCTTCAAATTGATCTTCCTCATCACAAGATGGAATCTCATTTTGCTTGATGAGCTCATCGTCCATACCACCCCATCCATCGGGTACAATTACTTCACTTTTAAAAGCTCATGATGGTGGAGTATATTTTACTTGGAAGTTGTATTTGCCAGAATCTTCTCCCAAGTTATCTATTACTTTTTCTTTCAAGAATGCTTCACGGCGAAAGCGAGCATCTCCTTGACGGGCTGACTTTAATTTGGCCTCATATTCATCTTCTGTAAGGACCATGTTTACCACATTATGCTCAGGAAGAGGATTCTGATGCATATTCGGCTCTGGCTCTTGAAAGCTTAGTATCTTCTTGTCTATGAGTTGCTGGACTTTGTATTTCAAAATCGTACAATTGTCCACATCGTGTCCTCTTTCTCCCATATGGTATGTGCAAGTCTTCGACTCAGCGTACCAGGAGAACCTTCTAGGGGAACCTTGTAGGATTATCTCTTGATACTTCTTTGACCACTAAATGCCTTTCTAACAGTATCGGTAATAGTTTCGACAAGGGCCGTGGCAACGGGGTAAATTGCCTCACGGATTTTTTCTTTGGCTCAAAGGGTTTTGGATTTTTCCAAGGAACGTTGGACTACTTTTGGACTGGAGCTTGATTAACATTAGGACTGGATACCATAGCCACGTCACGTATAGGTTCTTTATCCTTTCTTCCAGGATACGGTCTCCGTACTATCGCTTCTTGAGACTTCTTCTCCTTTAATGACCATTCGATCCTTTCACCAATCTTTACCAGCATGGTAAATGTTTGGCAATCTAATATATGCAACTTGTCGTAATACTCAGTTGGTAACAACTTCAAGAAGGGTTCAATAAGTTCGTCCTCACTTATAGCCGGTTTGACTTGTGAGGCTACAGCTTTCCATCTTTAAGCGTAGGCTCTGAATCCTTCGTTTCTTCGTTTCTCGGTTTTGACTAAATCTTCCCGAGTTAGAAATACTTCGACATTGAATTTGTATTGGCAAAAGAATTCTCTTGCCAAATGGTTCCATTCGGTAAAATCCTCTATGTCAAGAGCAATATACCATGCCAAAGCTGCTCCTTTCAAGCTATCTTGAAATGTACTGATAAGGAGTGGCATATTATCTGAATATCTCGCCATTTTGCGGAGATAATATTTTAAATGGCTTTTAGGACAGCCAGTTCTATCATACTTGCTCACAAACTCTGGTTCTCTGTAGTTTTCTGGAACAACCACATTTGCGTATGGCGAGAATTTATCGAATCTCTGAAGCTCATAGCCTTGGCTGGCTAGACATTCTTCAATTTTGGTTAATCGTTTGGCCTTCTCTTCATCCTTGGATGTCTTTTTAACCCGAATGTCCTCCTCCAGATCTACTATTTCTGGTGCAGATTTTGGAGGATTCTCCTGAATTGGTTCTTTACTTCTCATGATCTCTTCAATAGGTACCTCAGCGGTATTTGCAATCCCCGGATTTGCAACTGTAGGATAAGATCCCTTCACAGATATAATGAAGGTCTTCATTTCTGCCATCATGGCAGCCATTTATGTCAACTGGTTTTCTACTTCAGCTAGCCGAATGCGAGTCTCTTCCTCAGCCATTTTTATTTGCAAACGAGTTCGAGGTCTTCTACCTTCCGTTGCTAAACAACCTGATTTCATAAAAATCATCGAGATATTAGAATTGATAAAGTAGATATGAAGACATATATTCTTTCAATTGTATGTTTTCTTGTGATTAACAAAGATAAGAATTTTTACACAAGCCTTAACCTTGCATAAATCTTCTCATCAATGGTTTTTTTTCAAGAAATCATACCATTCAAAGAATTATAATCCATGGTGATTGTTTCTTTTATGCGAAATATGCTTTAAAACATTCATCAAACAATCATACATCAAGTAATTGTTTTTTGAAGATTCATATTACAATGCTTTACATCAAAATGGGGGAATACTAACTTAAACAAGTCTAGACCTCTTGCTAGCTAAGGTAGCTTCAGCCTCTTTATATTCCTTGACTCGTATCTACCATTTTTCCACGTCAATTGTAACCTCCTCGGGAACATATGGCTCGATACCTGGCGTGCTCAGCACAATGTACTCCGGAATGTACGGCTCATCAAGATGGGTAATAATACTCAAAGGTACATATGGTTCGACATCGATCGGTCTTTTGGCCTTCAACCATTCTATGTACTCTTTGGATGCCAAGAAAAGCTTCATTTCTCCTTGTAAATTTTCGGGCCATTGTACTATTTGCTTGGTCGATTTCTTCAAGGAATACATGATATTCTGAACCTTTATTTGCAACTTCTTATTTTCTTTCTCCGATTGGGATTTTTGTGGTATGTCAAGTGTGAACTCCTCGGGATGCCAAGTAGGTGGAACTTGTTGAATTATTCCAAATTGTTGTACCACTCTTAGTGGGCAATAAGTAGCCCCACCATTCAATCCAAGCAACGGCACTAAATTGCCTTCTTGACAAGTAATTTGAGCTGTTATTATCTTTGGCCATTGAATTCTCCATTGGAATTGGTCGGGAGTCAATGCCCTAATGAAGTTTGCCCACTCCTGAAAAGAGTATTTTGGCAATTTGTCTTGGAGCTTCAAATACTTCTCAATAGGGTTGATAGATGAGTCGATTTCTTTAATGCGCATATGACGTTCCCAAGGTCTGATATGGGAAATGAACCATACAGAAAGTAACTCGGCTAAGGCTTGAAGTACACCTTTTTGGTGACGTTGGTATTTGTTCAAAGAGACGATGGTTTCTGCTAAAAGCATGTTAGAGAAATTCCACTTTAGGCAAGCTTGCCTGGCAATCACCGCAACAAGAGGATTCTATCCGGTCCTTGATGTAGGGAATAAGACGAACCCGAAGAAAGCAAGAATGAATACTTTTGCGGAAGTATTCCCAGTTTCCTTTGGCAATTTGGAATAATTATCCACCAAATATGACAAAGGAAAATTCCCGGTATTTGACTTGATCAACTTTTCCACTTGAGGAGTCTTTAAATTCAAAAATTCGGCTATGACACTCGTGGGTTTCAATCCAATTGGGGTTTACGATTCTTGATTCGAAATCAACTCCAATGGTTGCCTTATACTCTTCTAATGTAGGTACCATCTCATGCTCGCCTAATTGGAATGTGGCGGTGGTAACCTCCCAAAAATGGGATAATGCTTGAATCAAGCTCACTTGATACTCTAGATTGATGAGCTTGAACAAATATCCCAATCTTTCCCTTACGTAGGCTTTATTGTCTTTGGTCATGTTCACCCACCATGCCAAAAGCTCTTTCCTTGGAACCGGGATGACTTGTATGTCTAGTTTCCCCATTTCGATCTAATCATGCAAAAAGTTCATTATTAGTCACCATGGATTAATTTTAAATGGCCCCATTTTAATTATATGTCCTTTTATGGATAAAATTGAGGTGAAGTGCATTTGCATTCTTATGACATAATACAAATGCCACTTCAAATCCATTTATGCCTTAAAAGAGCATATACTTGAAAATGTGAATGAAACCAATGTTTAAAACAAATGCCTTTTGACATGCTCCATTTTGACCATAAAGTACTACCCTATAGTTTACAAATTCAAATACATCGAAAATTGATTTTTGGCAAATGGGATTGTACATGTCACATCTTGAGCATCAAATCTATTTGAATTATATTGAAAATCATTTCGAGCCTATACATTTCATCTAGAAATAAAAAATGTGACCAAATGAAGCATGCCACCCTATTCATTCATTCTAGTGTGAAAAGTCATTTTATCCAAACATTGATTATCATTTGGGCATTTTTCAACAAAATGACATCAATTAATTTTGCATAATTGAAAAGATGAGAGAAGTAGAACGACATTTACTTATCGACACCTTTTGCTTGGTTTTAGGTGTACCAATCACAAAGACAAGCATATGCAACAAGTGAGGTTTTGACACCTAAAAGGGTGAGGATATACTAAAGGCTCAAGGTCACCACTTTAATGGACAAGGGATTCCATTCCAATAGGCGATCGGCTTAAAGTAATGAAATATTATTCCATCTTGATGGTCGGTATTGTATTTTAATGATCCCATGAGCAATCGGCTCATAGTTTTGCCTCAACACTTACCTCCTAAGGGTGATCCTAAATGTAGCCGGGGTTGGGCCACGGGTAGTGTGTGCGAGAAGTGTAGTGCTAAAGCAATTTAAAGGCAAGCACAACAATTTATAACCAAACAGCACTTCCAAAATTTGATCAAAATCACATTCAATCCCAACATTGTTCTGTAAAACAAAGGTAAGCATAGACTACACCCCTTATACCTCCCACCTGCATCACCATTTAACACTTCATTAATGGGACGCACCTGAGATCCTTGCTAGCACAAACACATGCATATTGTTCTATCTAGGCCTAAGTCCACTTAGAAATTTAAGATATCCCCGGCGGAGTCACCAAGCCTGTCACGCCACGCTCTCGCGTGCTTTTCTAATGGAGGTATTTTTCTATATAGGCATCTCCCAGGCCATACCTCACGTGATAAAAGGGTTTATTTGATCTAAAATTAAACTTGGAGTCGCCACTAGTTGTTTACGGTAGGTCGACTAGAAACCTAATTGTGGTACGGGAGAAGTACCGCAATCCTACGAACCAAAGATTCTAGGTAAGGGACTTGGTTACATTAACGATCCCAAATTGAAACCGTTAATGCCCTTTCGGTACCTAAGAACGATTATATCATGTCTAGTGCGTCACACGGATCCCTAAGTTCAATTCACTAATCTAATCATGAACAAGTGATTAAGCATCCAAAAATCAATTGCACATCCAATGGCAAATCAATCACAGCAATCCTAATTTGGTCACTAGAAATGAAAAATTTATCAAAACCTTAACCAAAGCTCTAATAGCTTATTCATTTCATTTTTAGGTTTTTTTTAAGGGGTTTTGGCCTTAAATTTGGAATTTTCCAAATTATGCCACTTAGGCATTTTGGAAAATCCAAATTTCACTTTTAAGGACTGGCCACAATGATCTCTAATCATTCTGTGGATTTTCAAAATTTTGATTTTTTTAATGTCATTTGGACACCTCCAAAAATTCCAATTTCATTTTTTATGATTGGTCACAATGATTTTCAATCATCCTGTGGATTTTTAAATTTTTTGATTTTTTTTTCGGAAAATTTTTTTTAAGATGAGAAAATGATTTTTATGGTTTTCTGGAATTTTTTTGTGAATTTTCGAATTTTTCAATTTTTTATTGATCTTTCATAATTTTCAAATTTTTATTTTTATTTTCTGAATTTTTTAAAATTTTTATGAATTTTCTGAGAATTTTCTTATTTGTTTGAATTTTCTGTAATTTTTCTGAATTTTTGTGAATTTTCTGATTTTTTTAAAATTTTCCAAGAAAATCTAATTTTTTTAGATTTGTGTGATTTTTTAGTTTTTTTAAGAATTTTTTCTAATTTTTATATTTTTTATTTTTTTGAATTATTTTTCCCGCCGAGGGGAGTTGAATCGGACCGGACCGGTTCGGTCGAGACCGAATCGGCCGTCGCCGGTGCCAGCATCGGTCAGCCTCTCCGGTGAAGACAACGCCAAAACGGAGTCGTTTGAGCCATTTTTCATTTAGACATTTTAACAAATGCTTGGTGGGCACAAATTTCAGTTTTGAGTTTTCAAGGTCGTGACTTCGGATCGAAATCCGGCAACCTTCCGACAATTTTCTTGCCATTCCATTTGCACCATTACCAAGTCTACATATCCTACTATCACTCTAGCCTAATTAGGTCGCCGCCGGACCTCCGCCGGCCGGCGAAAAACAGGTCCAAAAACTCTAAGTTGTAAACTAACCAAATCTATCACCATATAAGACAAGTATGTATGATAAGTTATCACTTAATTTAAGAAAAGCTATCAACCAACTCATGATAAGCTATTAACCAACTCATGATAAGCTATCGACCAACCCATGATAAGCTATTAACCAAATCATGATAAGCTATCAACTAATCCACCTATAATCACCATAATCAACCCCTAAACCAAGTTCATAAACAACCTATCATGCTAACCAAGGTTTAGAGAGTAACTTACTCTTAAACCAAAGAAAAACTAAGTAATGGTGGTGGCAAAGCGGCGAACAGCTCGATGACGGCGGTCACGACAGTGGACGACGGCGACAGTGGCTGGTGGTGGTCGACCAAACAAGGGAATGAGAGAGTGCAAGGGAGAGAGTGAAAGAAAGACTGAAGTGAGAGAGTGAGGAAAAGAAAGAAAATTGTCTATGAAGACACTCAAAGATGGATGGCCAAGATCACTTCTTGCCCAACAAGCCAAGATCAATGACCAGGATTAAATCTTGTAAAATAAGCCAAGGTAAATATCCAAGGGCAAAAATGTAATAAAGAGAATATGAGAGGGGCAATTTGGTAAATTCAGCCCTTGGCACTATTCACGAACACTATTTACATGGGCTTGGGCTTGGGGCAACAAACATGGGCTTAGGCTTGAACGGGCCCAATTAGAAGAGAAATGGGCTTGAAAGGCATAATGGGCTTACAAATGGGCCAAGCCATTTTCTTTCTCCTCGTGGCCTAATTTCCTCATGGCTTCTCAATTCCGGTCTGAATTTCACTTTTCCAAGAATTTCAAGCAAACTGATAAACAAATGGCTTAATAAGGTGACGTCCAATAGATTAGTCTTGAAATCCTTCAAAGTTCAATACCAAAATTCGAATTATAAGTCATGGTCAAATTGATCAATTGCGACTTTAGTATATCTCAAACTAACGAGTGGCCTTTAGGAGTTACGCATATTTATCTCGTGGTTGATTCAATATCAACCCATATTTAAGCTTTCTCGAGTCATAAGTGACCTCAGTTGTCATGTCATTGCAAGGGTCAATCGCTAGTTCTGAAGTACACGATTATTAGGAATTGGTTTAGGGTCGTTTACAATCCATAGAATGGTCAGACAGAATCACTCGTGATCCGATTGTATACTATTGGCGAATCATTCTAGAACTATTCCTTGATCGGTCTATTATGGCTCAAAATTGTCCCTCATCAATTCTTATGATCGAATTGTCAAGCCATGGTCGAGTTCTCAAGTCGTGCATACTTAATTCCTCAATAGCCTTTCCCCATGGATTAGTCCTCTCATGAGTTGTGACATTCTGAAATCTGACCCACTTGAAATTTATGAAATTGATGATTTTATGAATGTACTTGTAGTTAAATCTCGTCCGAAACTGATCATTCCTAGGATACTAATCATTAGAGAAATGCTAATTAGAGATTTAAATTCGCGAGACCAAAGAAACTCGATCGTGAATTGACTTTCGACCATAAAATTGTCGAGATGACATTTTGAGCCAATGTAAGCCAATCCAAGGATAGTGGATCGCGGGTGATTCCGCTTGACCACGAGATGAACTGACGAATGACCCTACACCTATACTAAACGATCGCGCCTGTCGGAACTAGCGATTGATCCTCACAATTAAGTGACAACCGAGATCGTCACGACCCGAGTGAACTTGAACGTGACTTGATTCAGTATCGGCCACGGGTCAAAAGTGCAAATTTTCCTAAAAGCCACCCGTTAGTCTGAGATACGCTCAAGTTACGTTATTTAAAATTTAGTCATTAATTAGAGATCAAGTTGGGCATTGGAAATTTAGAAAGTCACGACAGAACATTTGGGCGACGTTGTTATTAGCATGATCAGCCTTAGAATTATTCGAATCCTTCAGAAAAATAGAATTTCGGCGAGAAATGAAAAATGACCATTTTACCCTTGAGACTTTGTTAAGGCCAAGTGTAAATGGGGAAGGGCATTTTGGTCATTTCACCCTCACTTTAGAAATGATAATTTTTGGACAATTTTGCCCTTGGACTTTTTGGGAAATTCCCATTTTATGCTTGGATATTTTGAAAAAGATTCGATCTCGGCCGTTGATCTCAAGATAAGAACAAATCATGGCCGTCGATTGGAAAAGTAAAGAGACGGGCAAGATGGTCATTTTGCATAAAGGGGGACAATTATTGGAGTATATAAACCATTTTTTCTCTCTCTCCCTCTCATTTCTCCCTCTCTCTCTCTCACGGCACACTCCCTCTCTCTCCCCTCCCTCGCCGGCCGACCGTCCCCTCTCCCTTTGGCCACACCGCTGCCATCGTCGATCGCCACTCTTCAGCCGGACCGCCATAGCCGCCACGTTCTAGCCGCCTTGTTGCCCTTGGATAGGTTGTGCTTGCTTGGAAATTTCAAGTAAGTTACAATCTAGACCCTATTTAGGATATCGGATATTAACGGGCTCGTTTAGATACGGTTTAGTCGGTTTTAGGGGCTGATTTGGATGAGGGGCCTTAGGGATGAAATTGTGTGTTTTGGTGGAAAATTAGTGGCCAAATAAGGGCTGTGATTGGCTAGTTTGCATGCTAGAAAATTTTGTTTGGCGCGTGGGATGAATAGTTTGATTCGGCAATTAATTGCTTGAAATTGTCGTGTAATGCCGCGATTGTTGTGCTATGGTTTTTGTGATGAAAAATGGCATGTTATATGATTATTGTGGCATGGTAGTTTGAACCTTGTGGAATGAATTTTGAGGGCTGAAGTTCGGTGGTTATCAACAAGGACTCGGATCCTTGAAGTTTGGGTTGAATCTCAAAATTGTGTTTTCTATACCCTCCTGGATTACTATTTTTGCGGAGATTTTTGGAGGCCAAACCAGGTATGGTGTCCTTCACGAAAGTTTTTCCTCATATCCCGAGGTATAACATATTTTAAATTTGGAATTTTTGGAGGCCATTTGAGTCGCACGAAAACCCATTTTCAGATCGTCTTAAAACTGTCCATAACACTGTTCATCCCGACCTTCTTGTCTTGCCAAATTTTTATAAAATTTTCCTGATCTATTTTCAATAAACTTCCTTCACAAAAGTTGTTGGGGACTTTCTTTTCTATGACATATAAAAATTTCAAAGCTTTTCAAGGTGATTGGGGTGTTGAAAGAAATGTATTTTGTGGACAAAACAGTCTGTTAGAGCAAACTGATTCTGGTCTGGTTTCAAGGGATGAAAAAGCATGGTTGTAGATTAAACCAGATTTCGTATTCTTCATAAGAAATGTTTATCAAGATGTCTTTTTATGATATATCTAAAATTTAGAATTTTTGGAGTTCGTTTACTATTTATTTTTATGGGATTTTGGTCACTGTGTAAACTGCCCAGATTTACCCTGATTCTATGGATGTTCATTTTTATGAGCGGAATGGTGGGAGTGTCGAGGTTGAATAGTTGTTGCCCTCGTGACTGGAATTGATGCTTGAATGTGTGTTTGTATGTTCTAGGGGCTGAATTGAAATGGTTGAATTGGGTACCTTTGGGTGCATTTAATTAATGTTCAAGTATGTGAACGTGTGAGATTTGAGGCGTGTGATGTGCGTGTGATCACTAAAAAGCCCTGAGGCATGTTTACGCGAGGTATAGATAAAATATGGCGTGTTGACATGTTCGCATGATCACTTAATCCCTGAGGCGTATTTACACGGGGAATTGAACCGACCCGAGGCGTGTTTACGCGGGTCGTGATACGAATGTGGGGCCTGAGGCGTGTTTACATGGGCCGTGGAAACAGATTGAAAGTGAAATGTGTGATGTGGCAAGTGAGAATGTGATCGGGCCTGAGGCGTGTTTACGAGGCTCGCGATAGGAACGTGTGATGTGGCAAGTGAAAAGTGAGATCGGGCCTGAGGCATGTTTATGCGGGTCACGATAGGAATGTGGGGCCTGAGGCATGTTTACGTGGGCCGAGGAAAGAGATTGAAAATGAAAATGGTGTGGTAGTGCATGAATGAGTGTGAAATGTGGGGTTCCGAATTGTTGTGTGTATGACATGTGCTTTTGGGCATGAGAATGGATTGGAATGTGCATGTGGTTTGAAATTCATGTATTTGAAACTAATGTGTTGGTTGAGCCCAGGTAAGTCCATTTGTGTGTGATATGTATGTATTGAGTGATTGTGTGTTTGGACCTGTCTGGAGATACGTGGTAGCTTAAGTGGGGTTTAGGCTGTTAACTTATTGAGAGTTGTCTCATGGTTGTTTAAACAAATTATTTCAAGACCCCGTCCTGAGCCATGAATCTACCGCCACCACCGCCCCAGCGTTTTAGTATTCTTATGCACACCAACCATGCAGTAGTAGAATACCTTATAGATAATCCAATCGAGATTGAGGCAGATTCTGAGTCATCAAAGGAGCAGGTGAATCTGGGGAAGTCGGATTCAAGTTCAGAGGAGACCGACTCGGACTGGACACCATCTAGAGTTCGTAGGGGTTAGCTGAGGGTAGGGTGATCATTTTTTGAAGCACCCTTTTTTGGAATTGTTGACGTAATCTGGAGAAGCCAGTTTTTATGTGTATTATAGGTTGATGAAATTTTGGTGAGTGCTCGAAGTGACTAATGGTTGTGTAATGGACGAGAATGGATATTTTTGTGTGTGTGTGTGTGTGTGTGTATCGAGGTGTAATGTTATGTTTGCTGGTTTAGCGAATTATCTCTCCTTATTACCCCATGATTTTATTGTCAGGGTTTATATTCTTGTTTCCGCCGTGTGCAAACTCTGATGTGATCGTTTGGGGTCGGCGACGTTTCCTGGGTTGTCGCATTAATTCGACCATAGAGAGATGTCGCGAGCTCGATAAGTTCGGGGCGTGACATGAGTGATCAATTCAGAGCGAGATTTAACTAACAGTGCATCAATGAAATAATCATTTCATATATCTCGAAAAGGGTCGAATTTCAGGATGTCATCATATCCAACCATCGAATACTCCATTTGGCACCCGGTCCTATTCCAGAAGAAACTTGATGGATCACTGACGATATGCATTGATTACTGCGTGTCGAATAAACTAATGATAAAGAACAAGTACCTAATCCCACTCATCACCAATTTGTTCGACCAACTTGATGGAGTGTAGTGGTTCATGAAGCTCGATTTGTTATTAGGATACTATCAAGTGTGGATTTTGGAATGGGATGAGCCAATGATCGCATGTGTGACACAATACAGCTCATTTGAGTTCCTTGTCATGCCTTTTAACTTGACCAATGCACCGGCAACATTACACACACTGATGAACAAGGTACTCTACCAATTCCTTGATCTATAGTTGTGGTTTACCTAAATGATATTGTGGTATACAACCAAATGCTCAAGGAGCACATCGAGCACCTCAAACAAGTCTTCAAAGTACTACGGGAGACTGACCTATATGTGAAGCACGAGAAGTGCTGGTTTGTGTGGCGAGAAGTACCATTCCTAGGGCACATCATTAGGGGTGGACGAGTGCACATGGATTCGGCAAAGATCCGGGCAATCATGGAGTGGGAACCACCAACCAAGGTAACAGAGTTGTGGCCATTTCTTGGCCTTACTAATTACTGTCAGTGGTTCATCCAAAACTACTCGAGCATTACCATGCCACTCACGGACATGCCGAAGAAGGCAAAGCCATGTGAGTGGACGGATCGATGTCAAGAGGCATTCGATTGGCTGTAGCAAGCAATGGCTAAGGATCTAGTCATCTCTTTGAAGGTCTCCGACAGTTGAAATTGAAGACCTGTATGTATAAGTATCAACTAAAGTTTTTTTTTTTTTGATAACCCAGGGAACCCCCGCACGGCCGACAGCCGGGGAGTAAACCCTGGGGGCGACACGTGCTAGCCACCACACACGTGCCACCGGTTAAGTCACCCTGCGGCGCCCGGGATTCGAACACTCAACCTTTTGCGAGAGGAAGAGTGCGCGCTCCAGCAGCGCCACCCAGGTGGGTGGAGTATCAACTAAACTGCTAACCCAGGTGGGTGGAGTATCAACTAAAGTTGGAAGAGGTAGGACACAAGAATTACTGCTGTTAAGCTTTTAAGCTAGAAATCTTCTCCGTTCTTTAAATTTTTCTCAGATGAAGATGGGTTAAAAGCTTTTAAGCTTTTAAGCGTAAGGCTTGGGTTCTGCTCAGGAACATGGAAGTGATACAGTTGAGGATGTTAGTGCCGGTAAACTGGATCCCTCTATCAAGGCAGGAGGAAATAGCGACAACGGGACCAAGGAAGATAATGAGAAGGGGCTTGAGTCGAGAGCACGTAAGAAGAGCAGGTACTCGTCATATATCATCATATTAGGGTGTTTTATGCCTTATGTAGCCATTTTTCATGTTATTCGATTGCGTACATGTTGGAATCTCACTTGAAGAGACGCGGCCAAGGATAATACCATGCTTGGCCAAGAGCCTTGTGCCTTGTTCAAGCTCGTTCCCTCGTCATTTGTTCATTTAGATGTCCCATTTCATGTCAGATTAGACTATAGTGTCGTGTGTTTTATGTGATTGGTATATGATCATACGCGTGAACCAGTCCTCCAGGAGAGGTGGATAGTTAAACCAATCAATTAAGATGTGGATAGTTGAAAATCATACAAAGGCAGCCTTAAAGACATTAATTTTCAGCACTTCATGTGGGGATATATCATACTCCAGGATGAGGATTTTGGAGTGAAATGCACTTATCCATCATACTCTAGGATAAGTAATTTTATTTTAATACATCGTCATAGCTTGCATTATCAACGTTACCATGCTATGCCACACAGAGGACAGACTTTACGAAGACCCCGACCTGTCACATGATGGGGCAAGAAGCGACCTCAAAACTTGCTAAAGAAATCATAAATATGTTGGTTGATGTCATGAGGCCTTTCTTGGTTGAGGAAATGGGCCACACCTTCCATGACCACCACTTCCTCCAGGAGAGGGACCGTCTTCTGGAACCCACCTTTGTGTATAAAGTCTTTGACGCCTGGCATGTGGTAAACCAGGTCAAGCTCACCCACAATGAACTTTACAGGCACTTTCACCTGAGCCCCATCCCATGGTGCCATCAGCTCCCAGTTCCTGCAACATCAATTCATAAGAAGCAAAGAAAAAGCACAGTCGAGGAAATAATTGCACAAAGATACTCCCCAAGTAAAACTGTCTAACGTTATACACTGGAGGGATCAGATGTGTGCTACTGATCAAGAGAAACTCCTTGATTCCTACTTCCCTATTGGCCAGCTAAACCAATCGATCCTGCAAAAATCATGCTGAAACTGTAGCTAAATTGGTGAAAATATATAGACACCCTTCCTTGCAGATCATGGATTGCACAGTGCGGAGAGGAGTATATCTAAGTTTTGTACCAAACTCCACGGAATTTCAGAGCAATGTGAATTTCAAGTAGACAGCAGCATTTGCAAGTTATGCGTTAGCTCAACAACTCTCGCAGCACGATGCGATCTCCTCCCTCCTCTTGTGCCCATACACACAAGAGATCAAATTGATCGTCCTGGGGAAAGTAGTAGCTTACCGGTTGAAGTTCCTGTAGTAGTTGATCCCTCCAGTGAAGCCCTTCTTCTCAAACTTGTCGACGTAATAGTCAATGTCCTCCTGCCTCAGCCACGAAGGCAAGACAACGGGGTCGTCCACCGGGTGCCCAAACCCTTTCCCTTTCACAAAGAAAAGCGGGCCGGGAATGCGGTATGTCAACATCCCCTCGAGGACTCTCCGGGTCCCCATCTCTGCAAACTGGGCCTCGATCTCTCCAGGTTCCTGCACTTAACGAAATTATGATCACAATTATGGTGGCTCTCTATGCACTTTAAAATGGACTCGATCTGATTTGACTGCTGTCATGATTGATCTCTACACAAAAATCAAATAACTTTAAGATCATTATGTTCACTCGATTCTAACTCAGCTCGAGAAGATCAAATACCTAAAGGAAAACGTGTCGCATGATCCCGAGATCAAATGTAGTGTAAAAGTCCATACGACAACCCGGTTAGGTGTTTAAAGAAGTCATGTGACAGACAAACAGGCATGCCAGCGATAGTCCAAACTTACTAACACCAGACTAATCCTCCGATAAATCTACAAGATATACTTCGCAAGTCCAGCATTTGGAGATATGAAATCGAACTTAGCTTCGGTGAGTCCTGTGGGTCAAACAACGCAGACATATTGGAAAATCATGTGCATAGAAAGCAGTATACATTACAATTTCCAATGTATAAACTCTTCTTCTGGAGATGTAGTCAGCATTTCGAGATTTGCAATTTGAAATTCATTGCTAAGCATGTTCTCCCACGAGTGCATCCAATCGGCCCCACAGAAAACACAAGCAAGCAAAGCAACGACAGGGGAAAGAAAACACACCCAAGGAAGACCCGAGAACCTGAAATCTGCAGATGTAGTAATCATCGCCGTTGGCGGCCCGGTAGCCGTCGAGGGGCTTCCTGCCGGGGTTCCGGGGCATCCACGGGACGCTGAGGTTGACCAGAGCCTTGACCCGGTCGGGCCTGAGCAGGCACAGGTACCACGCCATCATGGCCCCCCAGTCGTGGCCCACCACGAACGCCTTCTCCTCCGCCGCCACCGCGTCCAGGAGGGCCACCAAGTCGCCCACCACGTGGAGGGCCGTGTAGGCGTCCGCCGGGGCCGGCGCGTCGGAGTCCCCGTAGCCGCGGAGGTCGGGGGCGACAGCGCGGAAGCCGAGCGCGGCGAGGCCGAGGATCTGGTGGCGCCACGTGTACCAGAGCTCCGGGAACCCGTGGATGAAGAGGATGAGGGGGCCCTCGCCGCACTCCGCCACGTGGAGGCTTACGCCGTTGACCTTCACCGTGCGGTGCCTTATGGTCTCCATCTTCTCTTCCTTGAGACTGTCCGAGCGCAAGCCGGCTGCGGAGAGCGTCTGCTCCTTCGATCTTGTGCGAACTGAGGGAGAGAGACAGAGAGCTACGACAAGCTAGCTCATGGGGACAAAGTCGGGAGATGATGGGCAGAGGTTAAGTTCGCGACACGACAGTAGCAGACAATGTTGAAAAATCTCGAGTCCCGTTGATAGGATATTCTTTTTTCCATATCTTTTTCCTCTTTCTTTTTTCTCCTTTTCTTTTTTGGCGACTTCATGAAAAGATTTGACTTCACCTTAAAGTTGCGTGGAAAAATTTCAAAGAGAAGGATATGAAAATTTTCAATTAAGACATGAAGTCCCATTATTTTCTTAAATAAAGATATGAGATGAATTTTATATTAAATAAGAGCTTAAAATGCACTCATTTTCTTAAATAAGGGTTGGGAATAGATTTTATTTCAATTAAGGATCTGAAATGATTATATCTATTTCAAAAAAGGATATGACTTTTCGAATTATAAGGGCATTTTGTCTTTTAACTTTTTGAATTTTTTTCTTTTTTTGTTTCATTTTTCCTTTCTTTTCTTTTTTCTGGTTTTCTTTTTGTCTTTATCGGTGGCCGGCCACCGGCGAAGCCTGAGAAGAGCTGGGCAAGGATAACCCTCGCCTAATCTAGCGAGGGCCACCATCACCGGCAACAAGAGAGGGACAACCTTGCCTGGGCGAGGCCGCCCTCACTAGATCTGGACGAGAGTCACCTCACCAATTGCTAGCGAGGGACGGCGAGGCGAGGCGAGGCGAGGCGAGTCTCGCTTGGGCAAGGCCACCCTCAAAAGCCATAGGCAAAGCTAGTCTCGCCTAGGCAAGGGGTGGTCGGAGAGACCCTTGTCCAGATTTGGCGAGGGTCAGCCTCGCCCATGGTTGGCGAGGGTGGCCTGGCCTATTGTCGGTGAAGGTGGCCCTTACCAAATTGGGGTGGGTGAGTCACCCTTGCCCAGCCTTCCCGGGCTTCGCCTGTGACGTCCCCAAATTTAAGACTAAGATAGCCAAAGGTAAATGGTGATAGAATAGGCGAGCAGTCGAGTCGAGGATCGGTAATGAAATGGATAATATGGTCGGAATGAGTGTACTGAGGGTTAGTCATGATCGAAAGATTATCCATGACTTAGCCTATGGATCGACAGTAGAATGACTCCCTAATCACGCAAGTTGATTAGGGTGATATGACTGTGGAGTGACTCTTTGACCATAAGGGCCGTTAGTGGGATAGTCCGGGACAACTATGGATCAATCGATTGTTGGCATGTGTCGGTCGCGGGTGATACCGTACGACCATGTATCAGTCACGGATGATCATGAGTTAATTCCGAGATACTAGACTCTACAAGGCCACATGACAACTGAGCGTCAACCATGAGTCGTTAATACTCGAACGTGGACCGGTCGCGAATCGGCCACGGATTGTCGCGCTAGGTCGGGTAGGCCATGGACGAGCCATGTGCTAGGCCATGAGCTTAATGGTTAGGCCGCAGGCTCAGCTATGTGCCAGCCGTTCCGGCTAGGTCTCGTGCCCAAACATGACCACCCATCGTGCCCGTCAGCTAGGCCAGAGACCGGCTACATGCCTGGTCGTGTGCCAGTCACTGTGTCTGACTCTTATGCCAAGCAGCGTGCCCGTCAGATCCGATTTTGATCTAGTCTTATGCCTAATGGACTTGGCCATGAGCCATGCCTTGTGCCCATGCATAAGCCAATGCATGTGTTAGGCCCATGAATCGGCCCCTTGCTTGTGCAGATCAGCATTGTGCTCGACACATTGCTCGTGCAGTCGGCATCATGCTCAACGCGTTGCTCGTGCAGCCCGGCACCGCACCTATGTGCTTAGCCACGCATCTGGCCATATGCTCAGTCATGTGCCCGTGCAGCCCAGTAGAGTGCCAAGCCATGCACCCAATTAGGCCCGATCAGATAGGGCACGCGCCTGGGCAACCCGACTAACCCGAATTGGACACCAATGGATTTAAATCTTTGATTGGTCATACTTGGCCATATGTGGAGGTCTTTCTACACCAAATCTCGTATTGAACGGGTATACCAAGTGTGGAAAAAAAACCGTCGGAAAATTAACATAACAAGTATGATGCGGGATTGCTAAGTTAGTATTGATTAGTCGATTTTGTGCAAACCGATTGGCCCAAGTAGTTGGGAATGAAACCAGCATACTTAGGAGGTCTCTCACGGTTCAGCTATAGAGAGGATAAGAAGACAAAAATTGTTGATCAAGTCAAATGGTCATTAAAAGCTATTTAAGGTCACCATTATTGAACCCCCTTAGGTGTCCCCCTCCTTTATTGCTTGGCAGCTGAGATGTTCAGCCTTATTAAGGCTGCATGCAAGGTGACTCATGGTCACCAGTAATACACATAAAACAAAGGGGGGGAGTTGACCAAGGAAAAGGGAACCGAGAGAGAGAGAGTCGACCAAGAGAGGAAGAAGCCGAGAGAGACAGAGAGAGACTAAGGAGGATAAGGCCACATTTAAGTCACTTAATAGCCCTTCATCATTTCTTTTGGCCCTAGTTCATTATTGCCATTAAGGCTTCTTTGACTTGGAAGCCCTCTATTATTGTCTTGCTTCTTCTCCAAGCTTGGCTTGTCTATAAATGAGCAAGAAGTTCACGTGAAGAAACCCCCTAACCAGCCATCATCTTCTCCTTTTGCTTTCTTGCTTCCTTGATTCACGCCCAAAGAAGCCCCACCAACCTTTCCCTTTTTCGGCCAACTAGAAAGTCATACCCGAGAACCGCCTGAGATCCCGTTTTTCCCGAACTAAAGCTTTTTTCCGTGCTCAAGCCACTTGCTTTCTTTAGTCTCTCGTGTTCTAGTGCTATGTTGTGTAAGTGAATTCCCTAATATCGGGAAAGGAAGTGTAATACGTTGTAACATGGTTTGCTTGGGCCATTTCTTGGTTTCTTGATCGATTATAGCTTGTTCTTTCTTTAACAAGTGATCCTCATGTGTGACAATCATGTTTGATGTTCTTTTATTGTTTCGTAGCACGAACTTTGCTATTGATATGTCATTGATGCCAGTACGGTAAGAGCCAACATATGTGAATGGCGATTATCTCATCCTCGCTTGATATTAGTGTTTTCACTTATTGAGTCTTCCCGACTCACTCCCCGTTGTTTTTTCTCTTTTCAGATCCGTAGTATGGCGTCTCTCCCGACCTGGTTTGACAACCCCATCAAGATGAGAGTCGAATTTCTCACTATAATAGATGCCCAGGAGAGTCGCGCTTATCGTCGGATCAGGACGTATGTTATGGTTTATAAACGCCGTGAGGACTTAGTTCCCCACCCGTACGAGGCATGGTATCGCCTCGCAAATAGAGAGTGGGTTGGACCCATACGTGGGTTCAATGGGCCGTTCAGCAGACTAGGCGGGCCGGCTCTAAGGCAGGCCATGGGTGGGGCGTGAGACAGCCAAACGGACGGGGAGCGGGAGGACCAAGGAGCAAGGAGCGAGAAGCCGTAGTGGAGTTAGGAACCCCAAGCCAAGCTAAAGTTTTGTTTGTTCGAGAGTTGGCTTGTTTTTTAGAATCGCCCTTGAAATGGACATGTAAAATACATGTGTTCGGTTTGCATGGCCCGAGAATAGGGCTTGTGAAAATAAGCACATATCATGTAAATATAACGTGCGAAGTTTGCTTATGTTGCTATTGTGATGTTTAGTTTATTTTTGCTTCCGCGTGCACATTGATTAAAATGAATGGGACGCACTAACTTATTTCCGCGAGTCACGAGTCTGAACGGATCGGGATTGATCAATAAGCATCAAATCTTGATTTTGGGTCGGGACGTGACATCGCCATTGGCCGGCGATCAGCCACCGGCGAAGACAAATAGAAAACTAGAAAATTAAAAATTATTTAAAATTGAATTTTTTTTGGACAAAAATGCCCTTGATCGGCCATAATATTTCTTCAGCCAGCAACTGGCGAGGTCAAACCATTATTTGAAACTGGCATGGTCACTTCAAGCACTTATTTGAAACTAATATGCCACTTCAGATCTTTATTTGACATAAAGTCCACTTCAAGTCCTTATTTGAAAAAATAAGGGCACTTCAGGCCCTTATTTGGAATTTCCCCAAGTTTTGAGGTTCTTAACGTCGAGGAAATTATTTTATCGGTATTAACCCTGAACTGGTAAAACTAGGACAAATTTACCCAATTTTTTTACTACAAAAAACCCCATATTGTAACACTTATAACAAATTTACTCTCCGTCAGTTTCCGTTAAATTTTACAGTCAAATTGCTAAGTTCAATTACATGTGGTAGTTGATTGGTATATCAGTTTGGAGTTTTACCCCTCCGTTTATCACATTTTTACCAATTTATGATTTTTTGTTGTATTAATTTAATTTAACGGAGGGTAAATTTTTTCGTAAATGTACCTTTTTGAGGTTTTTGGTACTCAAAAAATAGTTTTTAGTAAATTTATCATAGGTGTACCACTTTGAGGTTTTTGGCGGTTAAAAAATTAATTCAAAGTAAATTTTTCATTAATATACTGGTTTGAAATTTTTCGTAGTGTTAAGCCATTTTCTTTTTATCAGATGAAAATGCTTCGTCGGGGCCTTGGCAAATTGGCACTAACAAAAGGGTTTGTGGCTCTTGAACCGCATATTCTAAAAGCCCATTTAGCTAATTCTATGGTCTCTCTTGTTGGGGTCGTCCGGGTGATCTTCTAATTTGGGCAGCGAAGGCGGTACTAGCAAGCGACCCCGGCTTGCAAAATTCGAGGTGCTACGTCGAGGACTTTCAAGTTCTGTCATTTAGGACAAACTCGAAGATGCATCTTTTGTGTCGATCCAACGATTCTTAAGTCGAATGCCCAAAGGAGTTGCTATCTATGATCCTTTAGCCTGTCGATCCAACGATTCTTAAGTCGAATGCCCAAAGGAGTTGCTATCTATGATCCTTTAGCCGAATCTTGTTAAGTTTGAATTTCACTAAACGCAAAAGTTTGGCTTGCTATGAGTATTTTGAGGTTCTCGACTTGTCTCATGACAAAGATACTGATGCCTAACGAAACTATATTTGGAGGATAATGTGTTTGGGGATTGTTTTCGTAAGGTAGCCAAACAAGCTACATAAATTCTTTGATGGGCTTGACGACTACAAGTGTAGAGTGGGAATGCTTACTATTAAGATTGTTGTCATTAGGATTAATACCATGAAACCCCAAATCGGTAAACATATGACAATTTTACCCTAAATTAATTTTTTGTCCATCAAAACCCTAAACTGGTACACATGTGACAAAATTTACTCAAAACTAATTTTTTGACCATTAAAAACCTCAAACCGGTACACTTGTGGCAAATTTATCCTCCGTTAAATTGGATTTGTACCATGAAAATCACAAATTAGTACACGTGACAAATAGAAGAGTAAAACCCTAAACTAGTAGACCCGTCGACTTTCACGTGTCATCAAACTCAGCAATTTGATAGTAAAATTTAATGGAAACTAACCGAGGATAAAATTGTCACTGGTATATCAGTTTAGGGTTTTTGGTGGTCAAAAAATAAGTTTGAGGTAAATCTGTCACAGGCATATTAGTTTGGGATTTTTCATGATATTAACCTTTGATATTATTGGTGTGCACGCGCGCAAAAATTGAGTATACGTAGTTTCTCCATTGGAAGCAACTTTATTTCCTGATCTGTATTTGTTCCTTATGCCGTAGCCTTTTTCTTACTTGGCAAGTCATGCATGATAGAGATACGTGGTTTAGCCTAGGGCTTATTATGTTTAATTTGCCTCATTACAAATTCATATCGAGGTATATAGCTAGACGTTTCTAAACAGCAATCTCTCTTTGAGCTTCCCTTTCAACTATTTTCTCCAAAAATTAGCTCTACAAGTAAAAACGAGTCTCTCTAATTGAGCTTTTGTTAGAGAATCTTGGACATACGATTCAAATTAATCACTTTGACCGACTGTTTTTACGTATATTATAAGTAAAAAAGCAGTAGGAAGTAGAATTTACATGACCATCATTCTCCCATTCTCGCAACAAAAACTTGAAAGCTGAAATGCAGGAGTCAGCTTCCCCTCAAAAAAAAAAAAACATACATTAACAACTACGCCTATAAAACACGTAACGATCTTCTTCTTTGGTTTGAGCTCCGTTTAAGCCGTCATGATCCCAGGACTGTAAGGCACTCCGGTGGTGGTGATCCAAGCGTCACCCTTGAAGAAGACCTTCGGTGTGAAGTCGGTGATGTGCTGCGCAGTTATGTTCTTGATCCCGCGCCACTTCACTCTCTCTTTCGTCGCCGAACCGGCCCCTCTGTTCCCGTACTCCGCGTAGAAGCACGTGTTGAGTGCAAAGTCGCCCATCCACGGCAACCACCCTTGCGGCTGGATCAGGTCATCGATCTGGGACTGCATGATGACCGTCCTCGAGTAGTCCTTCCATGGGCGACCGAGGTACGCCTTGTTGATGTTCCGCAGGGGGTAGTAGGCGGGGTCAGCCGAGATGGTGCAGTTCTGGAGGATGATGGCGGAGGCGGAGCGGCGCTCGCTGCGTCCCGATGCAGTGACGATGCACTGCTGGTTCTCGAGGGGCTTCTTCACGAACATCTGGCAGTTCTGGAAGACAGCAAGCGCGTCGCCAAAGATGAAGTCGATGGTACCGGAGATGGTGCAGTCACGATAGAACTGGCGGTGGGCGTGCGTGTAGAGCGTGTCCTGGAAGGCGTCCATGTGGCAATTATAGATCACGGACATGTCGGACTGGACGCGTAGTGCCACGGCCTGGTGCTTCTCGGCGCCCGCCGAGTTCTCAAACTTGATGTCCTTGGCTATGAAGTTGCTTCCTATGGCAGCTGAAACATAAGTTGACTTGGTTTATTAGCCCTTCTCTTGTAGATGAAATTAATGAAGAATTCAGGTGAAAATGCTAAATGATGTATTTTCTCTTTCGTACTGAATGTTGCGGTGTTGCAGGTTTGGACTCCATCGACGTAGTTCAAGCTCCCAGTGATCACAGTCTTTGTGGGGCCATCACCGACCATCATGACATGGGTCGTCTTCTTGTCTACCAATACTTTCTCTTTGTACACTCCTTCCTTGATGTGTATGACGAAGGTCTTGTTGTTCTCCTTCGGAACGTCGTTCAGAGCCTCACGGATGGTCTTGTACTTGCCGCTCCCGTCCTGGGCCACGACCACGTCGGGGTTGATGTCCGCAGCTGCTGCCGCGAGGAGCTTGCGCCGCCCCTTGTCAACCCACGATGGGAACTCGGTGACACCATCCTGCTCCTCAGACAGGAGGCGCCGGCTCAAACCGGGGATGTTGAACGAGCTGAGCAGCGAGGAGATCTCAGTGACCATGGCGAGGCCGTTGCTGGTGAGCTCCCTGGAGCTCTGGAGGATTTGCTTCATCTTCTTTGCGGCGGCGCCTGTCGTGTTCTCGAAGCCGTCCAGGCAGCTCTCCTGGAATGTGATTGCCCCGCTGAGCCAGACCCGCAGGTCGGCCATGTACATGTCGAGCTTGCTCACATCGAACCCATCCAGCCTCTCGAAGGAGCTCTGGAGGTCGTCAATCGAGTACTCCAGGAGGTGCTGGCACGTCTCCAGGGCCTGCTTGGATCTCGGGTCCTTCGCGAGATCCTTCACGACAGTGGAGTTCTTAATCGCTGCTTTCACTTGTTTGATCGCTGCTTGGAAGCCCATCTGGATGAGGTCTTTGGGGTCGGTGGTGTTCCCGCCCGCTGATGAAAGGCTACTCATGCAGGCTTCCCGGTAATCAGTTGGTTGGCATATGGCTTGGATAGCCTTCATCGAGGTCGATACCCCACCGCTGGTACCGGCATTGGATTGGCTGGAGCTGCTGCTTCTGCTGCTGGCGCTGACGGCCACACCTATCACCACCGCCACAACAAATACTATGCCGACCCCGCCAATGGCGTATGCTGTGCGCTTTCCTCGCCATGTAGGGCTGGAGAAGCGATCATATCCGCTCATCTTTTTTTTCCCTCCCTACACTTCCACTCACTTGAAAAATACGACTAACTAGTGGAATGATCGCGGAATCGAGGACTATAGGAAATTAGCTACGAAACAGATGAATGTCAATAGAGGTCTTGGGACTCTCTTCTTCATCTGTCGGGATCTCTGATCCTCCTATGGCTCTCTGGTTTTAATAGGTTATGGGAAGGGGGGGGGTGGGGGCGCTGTTTTTGAACGTGAGGAAGGGAAAAAAGATGAGACAGAAATGGAAAGAAGCATAGGAAGTGACAGTTTTTTCTGTTGGGAAACCTCAGGTGACATTTGATTTCCGAGATAGAAGAGACGGTTGTTCTGGTTTTCCCGTTTGTTGCTTTGCTAAAACGGATAGTTGCAATCAAGGGTTCTCTTTGTTTGAGGCTAACTTTATAGGGTTTCGAGTCCCATCATTGAAACTGATGGTGTCAAATTGATATGCTGTGATAAAACGAAGGCCGCTTGCCATTTATTTCTCGATGGGATGATGATGGGTTCATCCATTGCCCTGTCATTAGGCGGAAAGGAAAAAACATTGTATAGACTTGTTTGTCATATAGATTGTAGCACGTACGTACTAACTACTAACTACGGTGCGCAAAATATATGGAACTAGTTTTTTATTTTTCCCGTGACACAAGGGTTGGTTTCGTATGAACTAAAATGAAAGTTTCTAAAGATTTAGAATTCAATTGACCATGAAAGCCGATTCGTGGTTGGAAAAAGAACGAGCACTCCACTCGAGAAAAATCCCTTAATAATAAATGATACATATTGTAAGAGTGACATAAGTTAATTTTAATTTTAAGAGTTTCTATTGAGAATCTTTATATTTTATTTGCTCATTATCGTCTATTGAAAGCCTATTCTCTTTTTGTTTCCATCCCACGACATCACCTGCATGATCTCTAATAGGGATGATCAGTTCCCGGTCCAGTTCCCATTTTCACCTCGGAACCGAATTGGACCGGTTCCCAAAATAGGGAACCATGGACCAGACCGGTTAGACCTAGGACCCCCATCCCGTTCAATGGAACCGGCTACTTAGGGTTTAGTTAACAGTTTACTATTTGTCAATAAATTTATATCAATGAAATTCACTTAGGTTTTAGTTCACATTTTATTAATTTTTATCAATGAAGTTCTGTTAGGTTTTAGTTCATATTTTACTAATTTTTTTGAAAAAATTTTAAAAAAAGTATATGCAGTTGATCCGGTTCCTCCTTGGAACCGGGAACCCGACCGCCTGGACACCGATTCCATTTTTAGGAACCGGAAACCGGACTGATACTCTCAAGAACCGAACCCAACCATGGTCCAATCCAGTCCGGATGATTCCTAGTTTGGGCAGTCCATTTTGCACACCCCTAATCTAATCTCTAGTATCTCATGGCTTATACGACGACTTATGAAGAAGCATTAAACTTCATTCGGGGGGGGGGGGGGGGGGGGTGTGGAGAGGGGATAGTCAATTGGTACACAGGTTAAGAAAAACTATTCAGCACAAGTCACCTTTATCGCTATTTTGGTACAAGAAACGGTTCTTGTCTACTTAATGATTGTGTAAATCAAGGATAACGAAGGTGATCTGTGTAAACAATGATCATATATAGCTTCGCTCGCGTTGCATCTAAAAGATTTCCAGAAGGAAAAGATAGCCGTTGCATCTAAAAGATTTCCAGAAGGAAAAGATAGCCGACCCCTTCACGGTATAAGACTCAATCGTGTTATTGAAAAGAAAACAGGAGAAGAAATTACTTAATCCGGCGTTGCCAGCGTATTCTTTTACAGTATATTCTGCCACTAATTGAATACACACTTACAAAGTGATTAATCCTTTTCTTCCTGATTCTTCTCGAGCTTTTATTAACAGCAGAAGATTAATTTCAAGCAGCCAAAGCCATTCCAGCTAAAAGTTACGAATGTATGATCATTTGCTTTCATTACACAAGGAATGATTGGCATGCTTCATTTCAGAGTATTCTAACCTTTATCTAGGAAAAGGTGCTCTGCTTCGATTTTTCTCCAGGCTTTCCTTAGAGTTTGGCCCTCTGAAGCTCTAATTTGGCGATCGTGCCCAAATGGACTTCATCCGGACCATCCGCGATTCTTAGAGTTCTTGCCGTGGCCCAGAGATGTGATAAGACAGTGTCTGAAGATAATCCGGCTCCGCCGTGCACTTGCATAGCCATGTCAAGCACCTTCAGTGCCATGTTGGGGGCTGCTACCTGCCCAATATGGCAAACAAGCAAATCCAGAACCAGGTCAAACAAATGGATGATAATTATCCACAAAAAGGTTGCTTGTTCAAAAGCTTTCGAATACCTTGGCCATCGCAATGGTTCCACGGGCCTTCTTGTTCCCAAGCCGATCAAGCTGGTCAGCTGCTTCCAGAACTAGCAGTCTAGTTCTAACCAGCTCTATCCGACACTTCACAATGCAAATGACATTATCAGTATCGATGTTGAAATGCCACAAAGTAAAGAAAATGTTCATTTTAACCAAGAAAAAAAGTTAATTCATATGTTGATTCTAATACAACTCTAATTCTGTTTCAAAAACAATATCCTCATCCATATAATTAATATACTTATCTGTCGAGACTCATCATAAACATTTTAACCTTTCGGTAGACATTCATCTGACATGGCTTCTAAGTTTGCTACCGCATCTACTTCAATCATCTAACAATCAGAGATATCCAGTAAGGACTCCGCTCTGAGTATGAGCTAACGTTCATGGTTTATCTACTAATCAAATGGTTTGCGTTCTATTTTTATGTCAATCTTTCATCTAATCTTCTTTTGCTTAAAAAGGAATGGGCTCTTGTTTTTTTTCTGACCCATGAATTACCTTGGCCATATCTGACAAGAATGATCCTTGCTCTGCAATCAACTTCCCGAAGACTTTCCTTTTAAGAGCCCTTTCAGCCATCATATGCATGCCACGTTCAGCTGCACCAATCAATCTCATGCAGTGGTGCAATCTTCCGGGACCAAGCCTACCCTGCATGATTTAGGGAACTATTAAAATCAGCAATTAACCATATCTGGAGCTGACAACCATCAATCTTGATATTAACGGCACCTACGTCAGTAAAATCAAGAAAAAATAAGTTGGGAATCCAATCAACATATATGTACCGCGTCCTCGGGAAATATTTTGTCTATGTCATCTTTACCCCTCCCCCCAACCTGCCTCTTCTCTTCCCAAAGAAAAAGACAAAAAAAACTCCGTTCTATCCCAAAAACAAAACTCATTACAAAATGAATAATCAGACATCTCCCCAAGTAAAAGCATCTTTCTCCCTGGTACGGAAACAGGAAAATCAATTAATTGCCTAAGTAATAAAATGCAAATATGTTCTTCAATTGCCCAAAATAATTCAAGCAATGACATTTCCCGAGAACTAAGTCGGGTGACTCAAAATAATTTTAGGAGTGTACATAGTCATTAGTCATTTGAGCTATTAAGTTACCAGCAAATGAAAACTTGATTCCTGATTCCTACCTGTGCAATTTCAAAACCACGACCTTCGCCCAGAAGGATATTCTTTGCTGGTACACACACATTCTCAAATGAAACTTCTGCATGTCCATGAGGTGCATCATCAAATCCAAAAACCATGAGTGGTCTCTTCACATGAACACCTGGAGACTTAATATCCACTAAAATCATTGATTGCTGCTTGTGCTTGGCAGCAGAAAAATCAGTTTTCCCCTGACAATTGACATCACAATTTCTGTGTAAAAAGCAATCTCAAATCCAACTCAAAACAGCAATGCAAATGAGCTCACCATTACTATAAGAAGTCTGCATCTTGGATCCATGGCTCCACTTGTCCACCACTTCTTACCATTGATGACGTACGAATCTCCTAGTCTTCAAAAAAGATAGCATGCAGACAAGTAAAGTCAATCTCTTCGTGTGGTTTTCTTCAAAATTGGGGGGGGGGGCGCGGCGGCCGGGGCGGGGCGCCTTTCAGGAGAATCCAATAATGACATCAACAGTGTGGGAGACGCTTAACCAATCAGGTCAGGCATACTTCAAATAGTTTTTAGCAGGAAAAACACAACACTGACAAAATATTTAAATTCAAGCTTTATCTTTTGCATCACCAACAATCCTATCCAGGATATGCTCCATCAACCTACCTTCTGATAGAACATTCTATATTGGTTGCATCAGAAGATGCAACTTGTGGTTCTGTCATTGCAAATCCTGATCGGATTTTCCCCTCGAGCAAAGGACTAAGCCATTCATTTAGTTGATCTTTATTTCCATATCGCAACAATACCTAATTTAAATGGAAAAGCATTGTGACTATCAGATTTATGCTACACAAAACAAGAGTGGCATAAAATCCAAATGTCACATATTTACATATGTCAAGATATCCACGGTGCAAAATGGCTAAAATGGCAAGTGAAGCACACTGAGAGTACACATGCGTAAATGATGGCAGATTCCAAACTGTACATTTTCCCCCTCTGGAACCAAAAAATGTACATAAACTTCCACATCTATGTGCACCATTGCCTAGCAAACTCACATCATCCCTGCTTAAGTCCCATATAGATAGGTCCATTTCAACCAGAGATTATACAAAGATAATTTCAAACTAGATCACAAGATAAAGACAGTAAAGATAGAGCAATTGGTTCATTGCCTAAATAATCAATACATATCTTACCTCCATATTTCCAGTATCCGGTGCACCGCAATTAAATATCTGTGGAGCCCAAACAGAATGGCCCATAATCTCACAAAGGTAGCCATACTCAAGGTTAGAGAGGCCTGCGCCTAACAACTGATCATACGCCTCATTGCTGAATGCATAACTTTTCCCTTCAAAAATTAGCTCCCTTGCTCTAGTGGCACTATCAAGCTGCATATATGATAATAGGGAACAAGTGTCAGACAGCTTATATAGCTATGCTTTAAGTACGAAGACTCCAGATACATTTGGTTCAGCATTTGTAGAAAGTCTTTGGGGAAATGCAAAGATTTTAGGTTAAAAAGCTTTTTATGCAAATAGTGTTTCAAAAAGTATAATTGAAAAGTGCCACGGCAATTAACTTTGGTCTAAATGCTATTTGGATAAAACTTTCAAAATTATACTTGTGACCGACAGACGTCGGCAAGCCACAGCTGGGCAGATCTAGCACCGACGGCTGTCGCCTAAGGTTGTGCCACCTCGGCAGCCCTTGCCAAGTGCCGCTCAGGGTCCACGACCTTGGCTTAATGAGGGCCGCCTAGGGTTGCACGACTTTAGGCGAGGCTCGCCGGCAACGCCGCGTGAGGCTGCCCAGTGAAAATGGTGAGGGTAAAACTAGAATTTCAAAAGTTTAGCAAGGGCAAAGTTGGAAGAAAAAAATGCATTAGAATTCCGGAAATGCTCAAAGACCAAAACTAGGTAGGACTTGCATTGGGCTAAGGGCCTTTGGAGGAATTTGAAAATGCAATGCATCTCCCATAAGCTCTTCCAAAAAAGCTACCAAACACTTAGCATTTGCCCAAGGGCCTTTAGAGCCCCAAACCCATTTTCAAAGACAAACCAAATGCACCCTTCCTATGGGACATCATTCTCAGTAAAAGAGCAAAAGAAATCTACTAAATATTCATACTCATACAGGTATCCATAGGTTCCACAAGCCTTCTCTTTTTGCCAGATCTTTCAATCTCTCCTCCTCCGGATGAATAGTCCATCGCAAATTAGATTGAGCAAGTCTGTAAAATTCATTTTCCAAAGGGTATATGTGATCTTCCATAAATTTCATCAGCTTGTTTCTCAAGTTCAAGACCTTTTCATTAGGGACAAACTGCCCTCCCTCCAATGAGAAGCTTCTTTCTCCGCCATAATTACCAGGTGTGAAGGAACCAAGAAATCTTGGAACTGGAAAGTAAGAAGTAAAGGACAGAAGGATACATATGAGGTCCAAATTTGGATAAGGAGACAATAAGCCCGGCAAAAACCAAGAGAAACCAAAATTAGGAGACAGTTTAAAGAATATTGTAAGCTAATCAAGGTCCAGTACATATAACACACAATCTCAAAATGCTGCAAAATGCTCAAATGGAATAACGAGACCAAACACTCGGTCAACAATTATGATTAAAAAGCTCAGTGGTTGGTGGTAGTAAGCTTTTAGCATCATTGGCAATGTTTGATCAATATATTCACTGATGAGACTTAAAATTTTGCAACATGAGCTTGTGACCCAAGTGGGAGCAGGGGTCATGAAGTGAGGCCACCAACACATTTCTGCATGAATTATCCCAAGCATAACCACCCCCTTTCCAAAAGTTGCCTTCGTCAATCTGATGATTAACCCATCACACAAGAATCTTTTTAACTTTATCACACGATACAGACACTAGGATGTGCTTGTAACACACGCATAAACTCTACCAGTTAATCTTAGATTTTACCAAGTAAGTGCACTGAAAGCTTTGAACAGTTGGTTAAAATATCCAAGCTTTGGGGCTTCTCTCACTCCGACTCCTGTGATTTAATTATTCTTAGTTTACTCCTAGATTTAATTTAACAGTCTAAGCAATCCAGTAGCCTAACAGAAGAATGATCTTGACCACGCGCTGCACACTTATTCCAACCACGGGTTCTGCCAAGCCTCAAAATTTATTAGAAATTTCCTTCCGATACTCTACCATCCGAAGCACCTGTAATGTCTGCTCGTGTTAGAATAGGTAATGTCTGTAAAGCTCTTTAGTGGGTTCAACAACTCAAACTCGCCTATCTCGATAGTTTCTTGATGTGCATTACTTGTACTGTTGATTAATACATCTGAGTAAAACATTTTCCCATGACCCATTTTCATTCTTTCTTCCTTACAACAGATCCGGTGAAATGCGCACGCACCTTAGCATTGCGTTGTTGTGTGTTTGAATCAGCTGGTGTACTACTCGTGACCGAGGATAGTACACAGCGCATGGTCTTTGAACTAGGCCAACGGCCAGAACCATGATGTGAGGTCTTTGAACTAGGCTAACAGCCAGAACCATGACACATGGTAGATTTAATACCATGTGATTTATCCAACTAGTTGATACGTTCAATTTTCTTTCTCATGTTACGACTTAGGATTGAGTACTGTCTTGAGATTCAATATGCTTTATCGGACATTAATAACAAGCTAAAAGTATGAAAAACTGGTGGTGTGTATACATAGCCTTGTACTTAGTTAACAAAATATAAGAAGGCTTATACCAGGTGGAGGGTGCTCAGGAAGCACAGATTTCCGTTCAATAATTGCCCACACAAAGTCTATTAGGTCATTAGTTATTTGACCCGCATGCCGTGCATGTTCACCTCCTGAAGCATTGCCCTACATCATCATATGCATGTCCATCACATATAAAGAAAACAATGGCCATCGAGCCACAGAGTTTTTAGGAGTACCATGATCCATCTGCTGTAGATTCCAGCATATATTGATGCAGCACGAAACAATGAAAAGGCCATGTAGAACTTCCATGCAGCAGCAGGCCATGGTTTGCCCTTCCATATGCAAATTTCAAAAGCGTAGTAGTCAGTCATCTAAGTGAGCACACACAAGAATGAATGTCCAAATGAGCACCAAAGTTTAATCTTTCTTATTTACTCTTTTTTTTTATGGCGCTCAATGTATAGGGCCTAGCCTCTTAAAGCACCCGACTAATCCAATAATGCCGCTGGATGGCTCCGATATAATTGCCTTCGCTTGGACTCAAACACATAGATAACCAAGCAAAAAGATTTCAGAATGCCAAATTTTGGGTGAATCAAAGTATACTAAACCAAGGGCCCAAGGCTCGTAGCATTTTCAATTAGATATACTTCATTATTGCTAAAGCCGGTAATACCAACAGAAAAGAAAACTGCTGAACCAAATTTGCTTTGCCATGGAGTGATATGTTGTTCACTCAGTTTCATCTAACCCAAGAAATCAGTATAAGGTATCATGCTCTGCAACCAAGGGCAAAGAGTGCTGCTGCAAAGTTGCCACAGTTATATTTGTAATAGCGTACTTAAATCCTCTACAGCTGGAAGAGAGTTCTCTCAGAAAAAAACAGGAATTCTCAAAATATCGATGTGTGCAAAAGAATCATCAGTTATATAAAAAGTACACTACCAATCAAAAACATATAAAATGAAGTATACTTACAGATGCTGAGCAGTATTCAGCCAGATATTCAGCCATGGATGGAATACCTTCTGGAATTCCAGAAAGCTCAAAACCTTGACCTATGCACGCTTTATTCAACCCATGGTCAATAATGTAAGGCTACAAAAAAAAATTAAAAACCAACAGTTAACCATTTGACAGCACAAATAGAGTACTTATTCAAGCCCAATCTCACTAGTAGCTTAAATATTACAAAGGAAACGCCCAACCGGAAGAAAAAAAATTCTACCAAAGAAAATAAAACAAATGGGAAAAAGTTCTTTTCAGGCAAGGAAATGAACTAGGATCTTGAATTTAAGTACCATGCAGCAGTATGCAACATCGCACATCTGGTTTCCAAGTGTAGACAGTTCCCAGTCAAGAATACCAATAACTCGATCCTGCACCAATAGAATCTGATAAGATTTACATTTTTGGATAGCATTTTCATTCCACTCAACCAGCATGTCACCATTGAAAAAAATGAGAAAAACTCAATTCCAACATGTTATACAGAAGAACTGCCAATAATAAAGTAAGCACATTGAGTTGTGTAAGTGCTCATATCTTTCCTTAACATAAAAACGATCTTAAATGAAAAGTTTTTCCAATACCAGACCTCCAAGGGATGAAAAATAAGATTATCGAGACGAAAGTCTCCATGAACTATGCCTGCTGTAGCTCCTGAAGAATCTTCTTGAGGAATGTGCTGTCGAAGCCAATTGACCAGCTCAAACATTTTTGGATTTCTCTTAGCCTTACCCTCTCCAGTTGAAGCGATATACTGCTTAGCCCATCTCTCTACCTATATCATGCATCCAAATGGATATGACAATCGAATCGCACAATATGAGGTTCCATATAAGATTCCAACAGCAAGAGCTTTACAATTCCTAAGAGGACATCGGACAACCATTGTCTCATCAATCACAATGTTCAGGAGTTAGTAAGAGTTCACTTGCATACCTGTCGCTTGCAATAATTATCTTTTCGTCCATACTTTTCTAGGCCAATAGCATCCGCATTAACAGAATGTAAAGATGCCAAAGCTTTCGCAGTTGCTCCATATATCGCCCTTCTCCTATCCGGCGAGACACCCTGATATGAAGTGAAGAAGTTAAAAAAAAAAAAAAGAAGAAATCTGCATCAAGCTACCACAGTTAACAAAGTGAAAGCCAGGCACCAACTAGGGGTGTAGCAAAATTTTAGTGCAGGCACTGATTTCAAAAAGAAAAAAATTAATTGAGCCTGAAGGAACATACCGGCAGACTGGGGTCTATGAATATACGTCCTTCCAGGTACTCCATGATGTAAAATGCAGTCCCAATCACACTCGGATCGGTACACAAGCAGAATACTTTAGGAACCGGAACCTTCGTGTGGGCACCCAAAGCTCGGAGTACCTATTGCAAATGGGAAACAAACCAGTGACTAGATCGAGCCTCGTGCATAACCCAAGCTAAAAATAACCGGTCTTTTGGGTCTGGCTATTCTCTAGGCAGACTGTGGATCAATCCACCAATTTCCATACAGACAGAGACTACGAATTTGCTTTCACCACGGTAATCAGAACATCCACTGTCCAACGTCGACCAATCGAGGAAAAAAAGAAAAAAGAAAAAAAGGGTACCCAGATAAAGCAAAATTCATACAGAGAAACCGAACATAGCGACACTTGGTTTTCATCGACCAAGAAACACCCAAGTAGCAGCAGCAGCATTAACCTGAAACTCTCTATCGACGGCGTGCGCCAATTCCAGCAACTTCCCCGGCGGCTTCTTCCTCACGACGTAACGCTTCGGCTCCCCGCCACTCCCGACCTCCAAGAGGAACGTCGGGTTCGACTGGCCGTGCCCGAACCGAGAGACGCCGACGGCAGACGGCGGCGGAGCGAGGGGGAATCCGGGGACGTTCGCCGATGCGTAGCGGAGGAGGGCGTCGAGGTCCAGCTGGTGGGCCGAGTCGACTCGCTGCAGGAGATCGCTGGTGCGACTCGCCATCTCTGTCTCTGTCTCTCTCTCTCTCTCTGCGAGATCGGGCGATTTGGATTGAATTGGGGGTGTTTTCGATCAGCCTTCGGAGTCGGACGAGGGAGGTTCGAGGCAAGAACAGGTGTTGGCGAACGAGAGAGAGACAGGGGGCAGACGAATTAAAATAAAATAATGGCGGCATTAATCGTAGTGTTGGAAGCACCGGAAGACGACGCCGCTTTTGCCTTTTTGGGGAGACGAGCTTCCTCACGCGAGAGAGAGGGGTGGTGCCACGGTGGGGTCGGGGGAGGAAAGAAACGGCGCGGGCACGTGGCGGTATCACGGAGCGTGTGACGTTTGTTTCGTACTCGCGCGCTCGGGGGATGGGAGGCGGGTGGATTTTGGCGGATGCTTCTATGATTGCGACGTGGAGGATGGGATTTGCTTTGCGATGACGAGGATGTTCGGCGGAGATGATCGTCGAGAGCCGTTCAAACTTCGATACGAGACGTTTCTAAAATATTATCGTATCGTACCCTTATCTTTACGATTTGCGAAAGAGCAGAAGCGCCCAAAAATTCTAATTTGTACCATACATTTATCGTAATTTTATATTTGTGACACAAAAAATTGCAAAATTTGTGTATATATGACACATTTACCCTACACTATTAAAACTTTGCCCATATTTTCAAATAAAAAAAATGATGTTTCGGCAGAAAAATCATCCAATGAAATATTGACGAAAAATGATAAATGTGTCGTGTAGATACAAGTTTGATCAATTTTCATGAGATCGATCGTGATTCATGTCGTGAGCAAATCTCTCGATTGTTCTTGCTGTGTAATGCCGAGCTTCTATTTACCTTATATATTTATTACTGAAAAAAATATTAATATTGTGAAAGTATATATGTGATCTTTTTGTTCAGCCCGTGATATAATGACGAGTGAAAGTTTATTCTTTGGGCCATTCGAATGAAATAAAAGATAACATAAGACAACTCTTCGTGATAAAAGGGACATTAAATACGATGTGAGATTTTTTAAATAAATTCTAATTGAGTGTCGTAACAGTGTTTTTTTTTCGCTTGCACAAAATTGAAATGTATAATTTAGTATAAACCATTTGTAAAATTATATAATTTATATAAAATCTCCCTCTTTACGGGATTCTTAGTTCATATTATATGTTATTGTAATATATAAGGTCTCGTTAACAGATAGGAAATTCTTAACTTCAATTGTCATAAGATATCAGAAAATTTGGTAGGTAAACCGACAACTTCCAAGAAAATCCTTGATACTAAGAGTTACAAAAAAATGTTGCATTATTCAATAATTGAAAATTCGTAACACTAAAGACTTGCTAAACCATTTTTGAAATGACAACAAAGTAAGGTGTCGATCCGCGTTTAAATGGTTTAAGTGGGTCATACAAAATTTTTATCTTGTCGCACGGCGAATTTAAAATTTTTTCATCACACATCATGAGGAGTTACATACTCAAGCATATTTGAGCTGCAACAAGAATAGATTTATACTCGAGTTTACGAAGCCATTTTCATGTTTCATAAAATCACGAGTTATTTTCACGCCTACCAAAACTGAAAATTACCACTCTCTTCTATTCTTGAAACAGCTCTGAAAAGTTGTCACTCCAAACTGTTCAGCTTCTCTGAACTCTTTCTCTCTTCATCACTGACGTCGTTCACTGTAAGCTCAAGCTCTCTCTCTCTCCCTTCACGTTCGTCTTCCTTTCACCAATGCCTGTGCCTACCGAGTGACTCGCTGACTCAGGTTCACTGTGGTTTCTCTATCTTTTTTTCCATAGGATTCGGCTCTTTGATAGCTAGGAATGGAGTAATACACGCGTGAATCAACTCGATATCAGATCATCGTTCATATCATGCCTCAGTTACATATTTAATGTTCGACAAATTCGATCTGAGTTTGGGTTTGAACGCGTTGGATTTCGCTCTGGGGAGTTCGGGTCTGTGTTTGTTCATGGCTTTGCATTTCTTATAGTGGCCATGGTCTGTTCTTGTCAGAAAAATTCTTGAATTTATTTAACTGCGGCGCATGAAGATGATATATATGATTGTCTACATTCAGATAGAGTTGCTGATCTTTTACTTGAATTGTCAATACCTTCTGTCTAGTGATTTATATCCATGGGAAACACGAGGCGCACGATCAAACGTGTGGGTTCACGCGTGGTCCAAATAAGCTACAAGTTAGAAGAGGCGGTTGAGAAGCAACGCAATGGTCGCGAGCCAGGCTCTAATTCAGGGACTAAAAGTGAGCACCATCAAGAAGAGACTACAAAAGTGATTGCATCAGCTAATACCTACCTACATATATTGTTCTGCAGTTCTGCATCATAGTATACTAATATGGTCTAAGTATTGGTCTTGTTTGATAAAGTTTGATCCCTCTTTTGATATTTAGAATTTCTTGTCTAGTAGATACCTCTAGAAAAAGGAAGCGCGGGTTCACGTGTCTTCCGGGCGTATGGAATCTTCCTCCTGGGAAACGCATCATTGTCCAGTTAGGGAAGAAGATGCAGCCTATTGGAGTTGAAGGAGGTTTGCTTGGGGAGTTTCTCGGGACTATTGCTAGAAATGGCGAGCTGGCACCATTGTTCACAACTTGGAAGCAAATTACTGAGGATATGAGACACACTATGATTCGGATTGTAGAGGTAGTCAGTTAGTGTTCATGTAAAATTCCGTTCATGTTATAGATTAATCTAACATTGTTATAAATTTCTCTTTGTTGTAGTCCAAATTTGATTATCCTCGTATACCAGCTATGGAAAAATGGATTCTACATTCCATAAACTCTAAATGGAGAAATTGGAAAAGTGATCTAAAAGCTGCTCACTATGATAGCTCTCAGCCATTATCATATCATTTGAAGAATCTTCCGGAAAGAGTGAAGAGAAATCAATGGAAAAATCTTGTCGCTTTTTGGAGTTCAAAGGAAGGGAAGGTTTGAATATCGCTCTAGCATTGTTATGACCTGTGGACATTAAATAGACTTTTATTGCCGGATTAGTCAATGCAATTTTGTGATTTACCTTTGTTATCTTTTTATTGCAGGAGCTGAGTAACATAAATAAGGCTAATAGAGCAAAACAGAAGATACGGCACACCTTAGGGAAAAAAAGTTTTGCAAGGATAACAGCAGAAAAGGTACTTTCATGTTTCCCTTTTGTGTTTCCCTAAAGGTGATATTTATATTGTGTAATCAATAGTTTCTTGTTAAATGAGATTGTGATATATCTTTGCACATAAGGTAAAGATGTCCAGACATATTTGCCACTTTTTGGACAATATGCTTGTTGTAACAGCAGTTGTCATTGGAAGAAAACATAGAATGTGTTCTAAGATTGTCTATGTGGTTAGCACCCGCATCAATATCTCGTTCTTCCTCCAGCTTGGTGATTTGGATTTGCTAGTGACAGTACAATCATCCATAACTTGGTTCGGGTTTATCTAGCTCACAAAGTCCGCCATCATTCACGAATGATCTATCCAGCAGCTAGAGCTGTAAAGTAAAACATGAGATTATGAAACCTGTACAAATTTCTATAAATTTGCAGACTCGAATGCAGGTTGCATTAATGAGAGAGATTGAAAAACAGAATAGTACTGCAGGCCTAGTCTACCCAAGTATTAGCAATGCCATTTCACAGGCATGCACACGTCCCCACAATGGTTGCAAAGCCATTCAATATTGTTCGTCTAATGTCGAAAAATGTTATGCAGTCTTGGCAATGACAATATTGCTGCTACAATGCACAGAATTTATACAGTTATCTGAGCAGAAGCCGAACGGATCAAGTAGAGGGCGAGCTCAAATGAATAGCCTAAAATTAAAACCAAAAGGCTAATTTCCTAGTGTGTGTTTTCATATGGTTTCAGTGGATGGCAAGTCATATATAACAATCAGCAAGGAACAATCAAAGAAAGGAAGAATGTGATTATTTTTTCAATCTGATTTCTCTGGACTTCTTTTCCTGTTTCATTGGAAATTGGGAAATATTGAATGTCTTTTTGATATGGTTCGTTCAATTATGCTGACTCACCAAGTTCTGGCACTACGCATTGAATTCAATGAATTGCCTCTGTTAATAGGAAGCAGAGTTAGGAAGGAAGCTAAATCGGGTTGATTTGTTCATACTTAGTCACGAAAGGAAGAAGGGCAAGAAGCCGGTGGATAAGGCGGTTGCAGAGGCTATTGTACGTAGTTATGAGTTCAGCTGACAATTGCTCCCAATAAATAGTAAAATCAGCAGCTTAAGAAGTTCTTTATGTTACTAAACTGCAGGAAAGTATGAATGACCTCATGGAGGTATATCCGGAACTTTGCAAGGGCAATACCCCCTTAAATGAAGATGCTGTTTCTCTAGTGTTGGGAAAAGAGAAACCCGGACGCATTCGATGCTATGGCATAGGGCCATGCCCAAAAGATTTTAGGGCCTCCAACTCTGGTTGTCTTCTAACGGAGAACTTAAGGTCAGAGAATGGGAAAGATGAAGAGATTCTCAAGTTAAAGGAAGAACTGAAAGCAGCAACAGAGCAATTGAAAACCACAAATGGAGATGTACAAGAGTTACAGGCCCAACTGCAAAAGATGTCCAATATAGTACAGAAATTGTCAGCATACTGCGGACTTGAAGTGATCTCACAAAATCTGGACAAGGTCAGCAATTCATGAGACATGGTCTGCAACTAATTTCGTTGAATTCAAAATAGTGAAAGTCGTTTTATTGAATAAATATTGAGTCAACTGGATATTGGAGACTAAGGTGGTTTTAAAGGAAAAATTGGTGGATAGGCTCGAAACATGAGTTTGGTATCAGGATTGCTTCGATGGAGCTTGAAAGAGGGACACAAATGTCACGCGGTATAGCCATGTTTTTTCTTTTAGCTGTGACTAGATCATGTTTGAAGTTTACTTCTATTGCATTATGCCCTGTTCTTTTTGTTCTTTTTGAAGTGCATAAGTGATGAAGTGCATAAGTGATTACCCTTATTAATCATGCTCTGTTGTCTCTCTTTCTTTCGAGGTTCCGAGATAGGAACTGTTGAGCTCTCTTGTTCTTCTCTGTATAGATCTTGGAGTGTTATAGTATCATGTATTTGAAGAGAAGTTGAAATGCCACCGGTTGTGGCACTCAAGAGCGGTTGAGGGACACAGTCAAATGCTTGGAAATGGTCACTGTTGATGCACTGCTTATTAAAATTACCTAATGCCATGTGCTGATTACATTACAGGACCTCTATTTTTGGCCCTCAATGCATTTCTTCTTCTTCTTCTTCTTCTTGCTCTTAAGTTAGACTTCTATTCTCGTAATTGAATTTCTCAATTTCAGTGGGTTACGGCTATGGTTGTGATTTGTGAACTCCGCCTTTGGGTTTACAGCCGTTCATTATCAATTGTAGCGTTTGTTAGATGCTTTGGCCACAGAGCACTGAGTGTGTGCCAATGGACTTCACAGCTATGCATTTTGCAATTCAGTGAATGGAGCTCCTCTATTCACGTCTCTGCAGTTTTTTCAAGTGATGGAAAATGTGGCCGGTCACGTCTTTGACCGTTCTGTTTTAACGAATAAGCTTTTAGTGCAACTAGGTATAATCTTTTTCATGTTTACATATGCGTTACAGAATAATTGTGAGCCCGTGTTCATTAATTTTATTACTTTCTGCGATCTAAACTTCTCTTAAATCTTTCTCCAATCCAAATTACGAAGGTTTAACTGTAGGATGTTGAAGTGATTTCTTGTGCTGGTTTTGTGCCCATTATGCTTAGTCCTCTTTCACAAACCTATTTGATTGTAGGATGATTATCATCACGCACGCAACAGAGATCTCCAAACATCATTTTGTGCTCTCTTCATCGTCAAGTCATGAGCCATGCTCTAAATAAGTGTCATTGTCAAAGGTATTGTGACCATTGTAGTGCCCGCATGCTAACTATAGTTATTTTTGTCGTAAATGTCTAATAGGTCCTGCAAAAAAGAAGAAGAAAACAACTACTCAGTGCCCATCGTTGAAGAAAGCTCAATGGAAAAAGTACTATAATTCCTGAGCTTTCAAGAGAGGAGGCTAGAGTAGATTTTATAACAATGATAGGACCTCTTTCGTGTTCAGTAGAACCTTATGTTTTGCTCTTTGGAGGATTGCTGAATGACCAATCTTTTTAGTAGTGCCTTTTTTCCTTAAAAGACATTGAGTTTTTTCGGAACATAAGGCATATCTCTTAAAATAATTGTTGACCTAGTCCATTGCTAGCTGTTCAAACTTGCACCAGAATCAAACGTTATCTCCAGCTTGCCCCAGAATCAGAATATAATCGGAATATCCGGATGATGAGCAATTCGAGATTGATTCTAACGTTATTGCCAGCTCGCACCAAAATCAGAGCATAATGAATATCCACATAATTAGCAATTCGAGATTATTTCAATATCTCTGTCGATAGTTACCAATGTTGTTGTTCATAATTATTTTTTGAGATTCTTTCTAAAGTGTATATATATAGAAGTCATCAGTGATTGTAAAATACACAATTCAGAAATCAAAAGACCCGATTCTTTTATCTTCTAAATTCTCTGTTTTCTTTTCCACATCTCTATTTCTATCTATAATGAACATCTGGTTGTATTTACCCACTGCAAGACTTGCACAACTTCTTTCCATTCTGAATTTTTTGTTTTCAAACCTTGCAACTCTGATAACTCAATCTTTAGTTAAGGCGAAACACAATCACATGCAAAGTCCTCACGAAACCTGACAACTTTTCTCTTCTTTTTCGCAAATTTAAAGAAAAAACAATGAGTGAAAATTAGATGTTGAAGGAGCATTTGAAAAGTGGGATAGGGTAACATCCTAAATTTTACGAGGTCTTTGTTAAGATGCTTCTAAAAGTCGACATACACATCTTCACGGCTAAAAACTGGCAGTGATCGTGCCAAACAGTTTCCAGGCAACCGGACCCGTGTAGTAATCGTATCTAACCACAGCCTAACTATGAGTGTGAATAGGTCATAAGCTCACTATATACACTGTGAATACCAAGGCAGGATAATACGGCCACGCATGTGGAGGGAGAACCCGACTTAACGCCTCGGGTATTCCTTTTTCTGGTGACTAGAGAAGCAACGTAGCCGCTAACCCTATTGCAGACTTTCCCGCACTTCGACCGCCTCTCGACTATATAGAGAGGGTCCATATAACCCTATACATCTCTCTCATGTTGGATTTTACATGTCTAATTAGAGAGAGAGAGGGGTTACAAACTTCCATTTTGAATGGCGTCGGATAGAATTATCTAGAGCAAATGCGGTGTGACCATACTCAAGAGAGGGTTACCAAATAATAGTCCGTGGCATATCTTTGATGACGGAGCGAGAATGACCCATGCCAGGCGACGCCATTCCAGAAGATGGAGGTTCGCAGCTCCATGATGTCCTCTGTCTTCTCGATGAGCTCGACTGCACATACGTCTCCGACTCGTGGGGTACTTCTGTTTTGTGAAATCTCACCCAACGGGAGGTACTTGCTGCTGTCTCGGCTGAACAATGGCTTCACCGTCCACCATTTGATATTTGGAGTGCTCCTTCACAAAGCCATCTGGTATGTACTGCATAGCCAAACCCCATTCATCAGCTTGAGTATTCTCACCTGGACAGGTTGATTATCTAATTTAGTATAAACTCATTCATTAGCAAGTTGACATCTTCCAGACACGGAAAGTTAGTAAATTGCATTAATCACGTCTCCCGAGATTCAATTATGTAAAATATACATGCGTACATTTCAAAACCATTTTGAATATAATAAGTAATGTTATAAAATTCACCCAAAAGCTTAAACTAATAGGTACAAAAAGATCACTTGTATATTCAATGTGAGATATTATAACATTCATTATCACGTGCAAGCCGGATTAGTAATCTTTTTGCTTGACCGCTTTTTCGGAAACTATAATCATTAGGAGGTTCATTAGAATTTCACCACCTAAAATTAGATCCATGCAAAGCACGAAGCAATAATTCCATGTATGCAAATCACTTTGAATGTCGTAGAACAGGACTCTCTTTCCTGCCAGGAGGACGGCGCAGTTGTAGTGAATTTGGGATGGTGGCATGTTGACCACAAGTTTCAATTTAGGAGAGTTGGGCAACCGGATGTTATGAAGTGCGGAATAGATTTATTTTATTAAAGAATTATTACCGGTGGCGCATCTATTTTTATCCGAAAATCAAAATCATCCCTATATTTTTTCTATGTTAAAAAATGTGCTACGTTAGTCCTTCCGTTTCCGTTTCCGTTATAATTTTTCTTTTGCCGGTGGGTTTTTGTTGACATGAATTCCAGAATCGCTTACGCAATCATTGGAATACATGTGTCGAGCTATGATTTGCTTCACATTATAATGCGCTGCCAAGTAGGCACCACATCAAACAATATAAAAGAATACAAAATAGAGAGAGAGAGAGGGGGGGCGTCCATCATGGCCACCATAGCCGCAAGCTCAAGCTCTAAGCGTGTAGGCAGACATGAATGTACAAGTGCATGGGCGCAAGCTTAATCTGCATTCATCATGTCGGCTAGATCTTTTTTATTTATGGAAATCCCACCAAAGAAACCGGACAAGCTCCTCGGAAAAATCTGGGGTCAAGATTGCACGGTCACTCTGCCAAGAGTAACTGTGCAGTCAGCCAAGCTTTTTCTTTCAAAGAAAACCACTCTCTCATCTATTCCTTGGGGAAATAGTCGAGTGTGAGTATCGCTTCACCTTTCACGTACAAGGATTCACGTACACATGCATTCACTTAATTGACCATTATATAGCTTAATTTTTATTTCAATGAACATAGATTAATGTGTCATGCTAATACGAAATGATAAAGTTCTGTGCTTGTCGCAACGCGTAAGGAAGATAAAAGTTAACGAGCTTTCTGGAGCACTTGTTAATTTTAACTAATTGAAGTGATCATGAAATTAGCAACCTCTAGTCCTGAATGGACGGGACTTAGCCAAGAAAATTGGCCTGCATGGACAAGCATGGCTATTAATTTGGGCCCAATGGATTTTTGGGCCAAGTCCAACCCGCCCATTTATTTGTCCGAAAATACAAACATCGGAACCTTAATGCTGATTGAGTTGGTCGGACTAATCCCATATTTTCCCACGAACTTCTTGAGGGGAATCATCTATAGAGGAGACGGAAAGTATCAAGATAAAAGTAACTATATTGGATTGGAGCATATAAGCTCTTCATTATGCCATACTCAAGGGGGAAAAGTAGGATTTTTAAAATAAACCAATTTGCCATATTAAGTAAAAGGAATATATGCACCGTAAATCCTAAAACTTGTTATGAAAGCATAATTAAATCATAAAACTTATTATGAAAGCATAATTGAATCCTAAAACTTGCAAAAAGTGCAATCAAGTCATAAAACTTATCAAATTGATGCAATCGAGTCCTTTTATTAACTCCGTCTAGCTTGACTAACGGAAAATACCGATGTGGGTTTTTTCTAATATTTTCTCTCTTCTACGTGACAATGATGTGGTTAAAATATAAAACATAAAGCTAAAACGACGCTGTTGTGGTCCAAATAGGATTTTTAAAAGAAAATTTATTTAAATTAAAGTGAAAAATAAAATAAAATAAAAATAAAGGAAAAATAAAGGAGAGTTAGACCAGGCAACACAGTTGCAAAGCCTGCTACGACCGCCCTACCATCGACAGGAAGGGTTGGTGATGGTGGGGAAATGGTAGCCGATGGCCATCGGGCCCTGCCCTTGCCTAGTTCTAATTCTAGCCTTTTTTGTTTATTTTAGCTTTTTTTAATTTAATTTAAATAAAACTTGTATTTAAATCAAATTTGGACAAAAAACTACGTCATTTTAGCTATGTCATTACCATGTATGAAAGAGAAAATAATTAAAAAATTCACATCAATATTTTTTGTTAGTTAAGTTAAATGAAATTAGCAAAATGACTCGATTGTACTGAAATGACCAGTTTTAGAAATTGATTGTACTTTTTGCAAGTTTTAGGACTCAATTTTGCTTTTGTAACAAGTTTTAGGACTTTCAGTGAACATATCCATAAGTAAAATCTGAAAATAAACTAGTTTGCCATATAATTACCGCAAACTGGTTTATTTTCAATATCCTATCTCATTTTCTTTTATGGAAATTGGATTATTTTCAAAATCTTTTTTTGTCCCCCCGTTAAGTATTGCCTAATCAAGAGCTTACACGTTACAAATTAAAAACTAAGTTAGTAGCCAAAAGAAGTTGACAGGAGAAGAGAAGCTTACAATCCGGCCGGTTTGAGTCTCATCGGCGAGAATAATCCCAAATAATATGGGGAGTCTCAGCCTCGAAAACAGCTCTTCGTCATTTCTCGAGGGATAACAAGTATGAATGAACCACTACGAGCCCCTCTTTTTACTTTTTTCTTTCCTTATGCCGATTTTTGGTGTTACAGTTCTTGAGGGGAAGAGGTTCTTTGAGTACCTTCGGTATTCAGGGAATCGGTTCAAGACTTCAATTTTGTCCTTCGAGTTTAAGGATCGCAATGCCAAACGACCAAGGACCCACACTGTCTGCCTGCGCTCATTGCATTCATTACGAAAAACTTCATTTGCTAAAATTTCATAAGAAAAACAATGCCAAAGTCATCTGCATTTCTCCACCAGAGCCCAGCAAGCCAGGGACCAGACTTGACTCACATCTCTACACCAGTCAAAAGTGATCACACCGATCTAGTCATTTGCATGCACGAAGCAAAAACACGGTATCTCCAAAAGAAGAGGCACAAGTGTATCAGTCCAAGCGATCTTAGTCCAAAAGATCAATGGTCCAAACAATCTTAGTCCACATGATCTATAGACAGTGCTAAGCCAGCTCCTATAACTCTCCAAAACATTTCTCTTTCTCACCGAAAAGAGCAAACGTTGTTCCTGCCCTTCCTTGAGAAAAGCATCAAAACTCCCTTTTTTAAGCCCGTTTCTCACAAGCCAGACCAGCTCCATTCCTTCCTGCTCTGCTCATTATCCTCAACGCTATGGCATCGCCGCTACCTCGACGGTATTCAAACATCAGGGTGTCACCAATTGTGAAGCCGTTCGCTTTGACCACGCTTGGCCACCCACTAATACTGGTGCGCTTAACATATTGGCGCAACTGGACCGGCCACTTCCTCCCCAGTGGATCTTCTATGACCACGCTTCTCTTTGATTTTAGCCTCGCCTCTCTTGCAAAAGCTGCTGGAAGATTCTGAAATCCCAACATTTACAATCAGTACAAAGTAGGTCTTCCAACTAGTATATTTAAATCGAGGAAAAATACTCTTGGAGAGGAATAACGATTTTAGATTTGACTAAATCATAAAATTTGAAAGATTTTGACAAGAATATGTCCGGATATCCTTTCAGCGATGAATAAAATCAGGAACAGAGTTCTTGTATGTCTCCTAGTAATAACAAGAACCCTTTTCCTCTAGCACAAGATGAGAGTCATGCCACAGTTTTGATATGAAAAAATGCAGCAAAAGAAGCAAATGCGAACTGCGCATAGGTCCCAGTCCCACTAAATCACCTGACTGTGCAACTGAGTACCTATGAATTTGACGAACAAAATAAAACAAGTCCATACTTACAAGCCAACGCATTTGAAATTTCCTCATGGAGCACACAAAATAAGGATGCCTAGCAGGCATGTTACTTTCAACCCCCATAAGCGACTCTTCCTCCTGTTCTTTGACCTCATCGAATGGACTGCTTTTTTGTTCAGCATATGCACCTGCATGCCTTGAAGAATTCCGTGACTACTTTCTTACAAAAAAATCAAGCAGGAATGAACAAGAAAACAAGGGCTTAGGGCTCACCAGGTTGTCCTCCATAACTCCTTGTAGAAATGGTTTTTCTCTCGCAGCAATCTGTGTCATATACGACCACTTCAAATGTCTCCTGACCAACCATTGAGAAAATTACCAGCTCCCCTAATTCCAAGTGTAGGTCCTTAACAAACTCTGCAAGACCTTGTGAAAAGTGGTAGCCCTCGTCACTTTCTTCTGTCCTAATGAACCATGACCTCCCGCCACATTTGACAAGAAGTTTCTTCGGTACATTTCCCTGGAAATTCTTCAGAAAAGCTGGTGGGATTTTCTGCCCATAAGTAAAAAAATCTGTGATGGATTTCTTATTGGATATCCACCTTCCCTCACCAAAATAACATGAAATGAAAATACTGTTCCAAGGAAATGCTTCAACAGATTCATAACAAGTATCTATTGCTTTTTAGATCATAATCAGGTTTTCAGACATTGTGAAGGAAAATTCGTTGTCGTGTGTTAGGGGGGAAAAAGTGGGAAACTCTGTATATAACAACATACACTACTAGGCAAGGTCCTAATGATGAGACAAAAAGTTGAATCCTGGTTCTGTTAGAGTAAACAATTTGGAGATAGATGTATATGAAAGAAGACTCACTTGATGTCATAAATTGATCTAGAATTCAAGAAATTGTCCGCCCATTTTAGACTAGGTGGTATAGCAACAATGCAAGTATGTCGCTACAGCAAAATGATATCCAAAGAAAGTCCATGTTTTCTTCCTGCCTGCATCTAGATTTCGAAGTGAAAGAGAAACCGACATTGTCTATTATTTAAGAGACCACTTTCAAAGGCCTGGGATCTTACCGCAAATGAGTTTCCTATTTACAAAGACTGAGACAGAGAGTTGTTGAATGCCAAGCACTACACCGTGCCACCATTCAAATCCTCTCCCCCCCACCCCAACAAAAGACAACCTCTTCATATGATGCAATTAAGGGAACCTTGTTTTAGTTGTGCTGAAGCAATAAGGTGCAAATAACTCAGAGAGAGAGAGAGAGCGAGAGATAGAGAGACAGAGAGGAGGGTTACGATCTTGCGGGTGAAATCGCCTAGCAACTTCTTGAAGAAAGAAGGGGGACGCTCGCTCCGCTCCATGGCCATCTCCATTCCGTCGACGGTGAAGGGGTGGAGGTAACGAAAAGCCTCCACGAATAATTTAGTGTTTGCAACGACGCTTGCTGTCTCAGCGTCCACTCCGCGATCATAATTACTCGCACTGGTTTCTCGAAAAGGGACGCTGGAGAGGGAAGCCCAAAGATCAGGAGAAATGCATTGATGGAACTCCACGCTTGAGAGGGAAGCTCAAAACTTTTTTGTACTAAATATATAATCAACATGTATTTTGAGATCACTAGTTAACAAAAATCTTTTAATTTTTTCCATTTCAAAGATCGAAAAACTATTTTCAAGACATTTTCTGTCCAATATTTTACTACTTGCTATTGTTCTTAAATTAGTTTTCATTCATTTGTGACGCACGGATTACAAATAGAAATCTTGCTCTAACCTACAGCAATTATAGAAGTACAATTCAAGTAATTTTTTTTTATTATTACTACCACAGAGTTTTCCCTGCACACTTGTTAAACACTAAATTTAAAAAAATTGTAATTTTCGATATTTTATCTTACTCGTATTATGTTTAACTAGTACATCAAAGATCAAAACTTTTTTGTATAAATATAGTCAACGAGTATTTTGGGATCACTCGTTAACAATATCTTTATAAAAGTTACTGATTTTTTCCATACCAAAGATCGAACAACTATTTTTTGTTTCCAATATTTTGTGGAATTCAGGTTTTTATTATTATTGAAGTGCCATTTGGATTCATTTTCTTTTTTGTTCTCATTCATAATAATAAAACCTTTAAATTTGTTTCCAATTTATTCAAATTATTCACAGTGAAAAATAATATTTGGTTACTCCAAACAATAACATGTTATTTAACATCAGTTTCACTAAACAATGCATGTCCTTTATACAAGGACATTATACTTTTTGTTTATGTTAGCGCGCTGTAACACATTTCATTCATAAGTACTTGACATTGATATTAACTACTAAGAACTAATGAAAGCACTGCAATCTTTATTTGTTGATAGCCTTCAAAATTAGGATTAATACTATGAAAAACCCCAAACCGGTTTACATGTGATAGATTTATCCCGAACTAATTTTTTGACCATCAAAATCCCAAAACTAGCACACTTATGACAGATTTACCCTAAACTAATTTTGACAACCAAAAACTCAAAACTGATACACTTGTAACAAATTTACCTCTCCATGAATTGGATTAATACCATGAAAAATCATAAATTGATAAACTTGTAATAAACGGAGAGATAAAACCTCAAATTAGTATACTCGTCAACTATTACATATCATCCAACTCAGCAATTTGACGGTAAAATTTAAAGGCAACAAACGGAAGGTAAATTGATCACAGGTCTATCAGTTTGGAGTTTTTCGTGACATTTACCTCAAGAAATATAATCCATTTGCTAATTTAAGAAAACAACGGTACTACTTATTAATCAACATAAGAAATTCTAATTATTCAAAGACAAACAAAAATTCATAAGCAATAATTGCTCTTATAATATGATATGAGAGGCATCACTATGAATGGTAATGATATGCGGCTGCCATTAATTTTGCAATTGCATGCCTCACAAAAATTTCAAAAGCACCGGTAGCTTTTATTAATGTTATGATGAACAAGTAAAAGATATAGGTCCTTAGATAAAATAGCCTTTTGGCTCCAAGTTTTATTACGTTGATATAATGTTAAAGCTAATCAAAATCATTTTTTCTATTTACGAAAAGCAAAAAGTTTCTACTTTCAAACTTATATATTCATTGATTTTTTGTTTAATATATCTTGTTATCGAGAGTAATCTAGATAGCTTTTCATGTCAAAAAAATGTTTGTTCTTTCAAAAACACAAAAACTATTTATACAAACATAACCAAAAGGGCACTAAATTGCCATGAAGAACTTAAAGAACCTACAGATTCTTATTGGGCCTTTTATCTCTTTAGGCACTTTTTTTTTCCTTCGGATTCTTATGCATCTTCTGTTTTTTTTTAATGTAAATGATAGATCTGTCCACATGGCTGCTGTATTTTTTCTCTTGATGAACCGGTCTTACCAATTTCTCAAACTGTCACAAAAACTCTAAAACTAGTACCCATAATACATTTACAAGAGACCAATTTTGTGTCATAAAAAGTAAAGGGAAAAAGCCACAAAAAACCCCAAACTTTTCCACCTGTGACACATTTACCCCGAACTTTTTTTTGTGACACCAAAAACCCCAAACTTTGCTATTTGTGACACATTTACCTCAATGCATTTAGTCTATGGGCATTTTCGTCTTTTTTGTATTTTCTTTTTTTTTTCTTTTTTTTTCTTTTCCGGCGAAGGGAGCCTCGCCGGCGTCGGGTGAGCGTCGCCCTCGCCTGGGCGAGCGAGGGCGGCCCTCGCCCGACCCAGGCGAGGTCGACCCTCGCCGGCGTCGGGCGAGGGTCGACCTCGCCTGGGTCGGGCGAGGGTCGACCTCGCCTGGGTCGGGCGAGGGCCGCCCTCGCTCGCCCAGGCGAGGGCGACCCTCGCCCGACGCCGGCGAGGGCCGCCCTCGCCGGATCTGGCGAGGGCCGCCCTAGCCGGCGTCGAGCGAGGGCGGCCCTCGCCGGCGTCGGGCGAGGGTCGCCCTCGCCGGCGTCGGGCGAGGGTCGCCCTCGCCGGCGTCGGGCGAGGGTCGCCCTCGCCTGGGCGAGCGAGGGCGGCCCTCGCCCGACCCAGGCGAGGTCGACCCTCGCCCGACGCCGGCGAGGGTCGACCTCGCCTGGGTCGGGCGAGGGCCGCCCTCGCTCGCCCAGGCGAGGGCGACCCTCGCCCGACGCCGGCGAGGGCCGCCCTCGCCGGATCTGGCGAGGGCCGCCCTAGCCGGCGTCGAGCGAGGGCGGCCCTCGCCCGATCCGGCGAGGTCGACCCTCGCCGGCGTCGGGCGAGGGTCGCCCTCGCCTGGGCGAGCGAGGGCGGCCCTCGCCGACGCCGGGCGAGGGCGACCCTCGCTCGACGCCGGCGAGGGGGGCCCTCGCCGGCGTCGGGCGAGGGCCCCCCTCGCCGGACGCCGGCGAGGCTCCCTTCGCCGGAAAAGACAAAAAAAAGAAAAAAAAAGAAAATACAAAAAAGACGAAAATGCCCATAGACTAAATGCATTGGGGTAAATGTGTCACAAATAGCAAAGTTTGGGGTTTTTGGTGTCACAAAAAAAGTTCGGGGTAAATGTGTCACAGGTGGAAAAGTTTGGGGTTTTTGGTGGCTTTTTCCCAAAAGTAAAATGAACTTTTTGAAGAAAAGGATGAGTTTGGGACAAAAGATGGGAATGAGGGAGTTAGACCAAAAAAAAATGAATTCTTTGATCCGTCTGAAAGCCCCCTCATTGATTGATATGAAGAGATCAAAGGTTGGGATCTCTTTTGCTATTTGCAATGTACATTCTTTGAATTATATGTGATTCAAGAAATGGGAAAACGACACTTATAGTTTTTAAACTTTGACTTAATGTGTAATGTTTCCTTGTCCAATGTAGTCTTTCAATTATTTTTTATTGATAAATGCAGTCCTTTTGTTTGATCAAATAGGGAGAAATCACTCCAAGTCCTTAACCTATTGTGAAATGTGCAATCTATCATGGCCCAGATTTTCAAATGTCTTTTTATTTGAATACATTTCCTAAATCAACAGCAAAATATAATATCTTTATATTACCTTTTTGGTCTTTGTCAATATTACTATAGTTCCATTTAAGTTTATTTTAGCTTGTGATCTCTATAATAGTAAAAGTGGAATCTCATTTAGAGCTATATTTGGTTAATATTTCTACAATTTTAGGTATAAGTGTTTTCATAAGGATTTTGTCTATAGTTAATGTTATTACAAATATAAATTACACAGATTTAACTAAATTTAATTAACGAAACACGAAAGTCACAAGGAACTATTCTATTTTCCTTGTCTTCTCCTTGTCTTTCTTACATACCACCAAAAGTAGTTAGTTGTTCGAAATATTAAAAATGTCACAAGATATGTAACTATTCTATATTCCCTGCTAAAAACTTTAAATATTTTTCAAAAATAAAAAAATTTGTAAAAATTATAGCTGACTCTGCATAAAATTGTAAATACCACATCTTTCTCTCTTTGAACACCATAGCCATTTGGAGCGGTCCTCTTGGAGTTATAACCATACCTCCATATCTCCAAGAATCTTGGGCCTATGTTCTCACGATGCCATGATCTTGGCTTAGGCACTTACTCCTTTTAAATCACATTTTGATCCTTCATGTCCATCTATCACCACATTTGTCACGCCCCAAGACAAGGCTGTGGCACTTGATCCCGGCTCGGACGTGATTCATGTAGGTTCCAGGATATATCTCAACGTCCCATTATTGTTTTCTTCATTAAGCACAAACGGAAGCAATTAACAAAAAATAACGAGAACACAAGTGAACCAAGCAACATATTATACAAACACACCATATTTACATGATAGTGGAATATTTATTTTACAAGCCCTTCTTACTTCGGGCTTTCCGTACTATGCTTACATCCTGATCTCTTCCGGTATCCGCTCATATACTCCGTAAAGTTGGGTTAAGCTTAGCTTCACTAACATCCCTTCACAAAAGAACAAAGAAGTTAGTCTCCTTCCAAAGCATGGTCATCTCACTACGGTTCATCCACTCCGCCCCCGGGCAATATCCCTCAATGGGTCCAATCACGTCTCCGTCCATTAAAACGAACCATGCTAAGTAACGGTGGGGAATCATCTCGTTCACATTCACTTGGACCCAAATGGTCATGCTATACTTTCGATATGTGATATTGGCTTCTACGTCGACAATATCGACCACCTGAACATGCATTCCTACGGGTCGACCAAAACGGACGGGAGGTGGTATGGCCATACCTACAAAGCTGAAAATAATAAAAGTGAGTCAACATTCAGTAAGTTAAATTCACTATCTCCAGCTCGGAAATAGCCTCGCATAGGACAAGAGAAATACACGTTACCATTGGCTTGTCGATGGTAGATCAAGAGCAAATGCATCTTACCTTGCATTTGTAGTAAACATGGCATGTTTAACAAACAAGAAAACATCAAGCAAGGTTTTCAAAGTTGCATGCAAAGATCAACACACAGGATTCATCATTTCATGACTAAAATCCATCGATCCTTCCGGCTTACCATCGGGCATCCAAGTACTCCCTCAGGCATAGCCTCGAAATCTATCGAATAACAGCATCGTCTCGAAATCCATCGAAAATGGCATTGCCCCGAAATCTATTCACGTCCCCGAAATCCATCGGTGACAGCCATAGTCCCTCATGTGATCATGCAACAAGCAACACACATTTCCGGTTCTTATCTTAATCTTATTAACCCACGCAAACATGCGGTGCTTGTGTAATTCATGCTTTCTAGGACAAATTGCCTAACATGCAGGGTGCGGTTGAGGGCACGTGACTCAATCCACCATGCCGAGTGTCAGCTTGGAGCGAGACTTGGCCCGATTCTACACGCCTTAATGTAAAACCTGCACCAAGTCGAGCTCATCCCGAAACACCACAACATGAGTATGAGACATACAATACCCCGTTTCGCACCTCGGTTGTGCCATGACTCACGGCCACATGTAAAACAACAAAGACATAGGTAAACTCCAAGCATCACAAACATAGTGACTCCTCGAGTCCAAACGCGCAACACTACCCCCTAACCAAAGTATAAAGAATTCACTTACTACTCGGGGGGTATAGGGTACTTAGTGATGGTGCAGTGGTGAGAATGAGTGATCGTAGAAGAGATGGCCGAAAATGAGAGAGATGGAGGATGAGAAAGAGAGAGGTCAAGAGAGTAGGGAGAGAGAGAAAAAGGCTTGCTCGGCTTTGGGGAAAAGAAGAATGTGCTTGGTGTCTCTCTATTTATAGGACAAGGCTTCAATAATTGTCATGCCAAATGGTCCAATGAAATGCATTCAAGTGGCAACTAATTATTAGAGGCAATCTTGGAAAATCTTAGGGAAATCTTGACCAAATCCTAGGCTTCATTATTTGATGGCCCAACTAAACACCAAGTGTCCATCTAGGGTCATAATGCCCTATCTTAGGGTATTGAGTCATCATGTACATTAAATTTCTAGAGGACACTTAAGCCTATACATTAATGATCTAGGGGACACATAAGCTTCTATTATTTGTCTATTCAATAATTACCCTTGTCTTGGCTCCCATTATTGCCCTATATTTAGAGATTGCAAGATCTCATTCATTAATGAAGAAGATTACATTCATTAATGAAAATCTTATCTTATAAGATTCTTCTAACGATGTCCCTTCAATTATTGGTCCCAACTTTGACTTGGTCAACTTTGGCTTCTTGCTCCCTATGCTTGGTCGAAACTTGCTGATTTTGTCCTAAAGATCATTGGCTAATAGCACTTAAGCATATTCTCCAAAATCAATGAGTATACTTAGAAAAATGCCTAAGTAAATAGGGAAATTCCAAGTTTAAAATGATCGATCATCCTACCCGGGTCAAGGTTCGGTGTAAAAACTCCTCCAAATACGATCAAACATAACCAAACCAAAGTTATCACACCCTGAACCCCAATGAGCGCACGACACTCCTAAGCCGATCGAATTGAATGTGACGTCCTAGGTTCGTCGCCGACCCAACCCCAAAAGCATCAGAGATCAAGCACATACGGAAACAAGCAAAATACCCGGACAATAATTAGAAGAAGGGTAGCAGGGAGAACAACCAACCACTTCATTACACCCATTATAATTACAATATTCATTACAACCCATTAAAACCATCAAATCTCCACACTGACAACAGCCGATATCAAAATGGACTAGCGGCTTCAGGGAGACTAACACTTACACCAAAAGGGTGTCTCTCAAGAAGAAACGGGTCCAATGCCTAACTTCTAACTAACCCTAGCGGGGGTCCACTCAGAGTTAGTCTCATCGAAGTCAGTTTGATACTCTAAGGACTCAGACTCAGCATCGATCTCAATTGGGATATCTTCGGATCCCGACTCTGATGGGATCTCAATCAGCGGTTCTTCCTCGGGTTCTACTTCTTCAGGCTCCTCTTCGAACTCTTCTTCAAGGTCTTCAAACTCATCAAAACCATCTCAAAAACATCATGCTTCAAACTTATTAGGTTGCAACTAGGGTTCACCTACATCTACCCAAACCACCATAGTATGCTTAATCCATGCCTGGTTCTCACCTACCGGGTGCTCGACTACCGAATGCTCAAAGTGCATCGGTATCCCAAAACATTACGGGTGAGTGTTCACAGTCCAGGTCGAGGTTTGAAATGATGTAGTTAAATAACCATGAGAACACTTCTCAATAAGCAATCACCCTAAACCCCACTTAGGCTAGCACGTACCTCCATATTAAATCAAGCACTAAAATCATTCAATCAATAAGTTATAACAACTATAGGCACACATACCATGCCTCGGCTCATACACATACCCTACATGTTAGTTCAAACATAACAAACATGCAATCAATCCCAAGACACAGTCAATACATGCTCATGCACTTATGATAATCCGGACATTTTCAATCCCAAGCTCAACACCTCACATTTCTCAATGCACTCAAGCATACATGTCCAGATTATTCACGATCCCTGTAAACACGCCTCAGGTCCAACTTTCCACAGCCCGCGTAAACACGCCTCGGGCTAAAGAATGATCAATCAATTCTCGACCCGCATCAAAATGCCTCAAGCTCAACAACACTTCTACAGCCCGCGTAACAAGCCTTAGGCTTTATGTCTCTTGCCCGCGTAAAATACCTCAGGCTCAACATCTCCTCCTACGACACAACCCGGGTAAAACGCATCGGATTGACGGTCTTCCGGTATAACCAAGTATCGTCCCGCGTAAACACACCTCAGGATGGGTTCAATTCCCCGCGTAAAATGCCTCAGGGATTAAGTGATCACACGAGCACACTAGCACACCATATTTTATCTTGACCCCGCATAACACGCCTCAGGGCTTTTTAGTGATCACGCGCACACCACATCCCATGAATTTTCACACATCCACATGCTCAACATCATACGAATGTGTTCAATCTCCAACCAAATCAAATCAGTCCATGCTCGTACAAATGAATTTCGAATTCCAACCAAAAATTCCACATTCCACCAAGTATAATAGGCTACCACTAAATTGATAATCACTGCCCATAAAAAGAACATATAATCATCATATTCATGTTTAAATCTAGCCACAAAGACCATCACAAATCGGCCACGGCACCACACAATAATCCAACACGTTTAATCCACAAATCAAGCCATATGCTTGTCACGCTAAATCGAAATTTCCAGCATGCATAACCACCATGATCAGCCCTTATTTGGTCTCTAAATAACCACTAAATCACCACAAATCCATTCACAAATCCACTCATGATCAACTAGTAAGTCCACCCTCAAAACAACCCCTAAACTTGCCAAAATAACACCTAAACTAGTCCGTTAGTACCCACCATCCTAAATAAGGCTTAGAATGTCACTTACTCAAGGTCCTAAGCGAACTCAATCGAGAAAAAGGGCAGCAAGCCGGCAGTCACACGGTGGCCTCGGCGAACGACGGACAGACGGTGATGGCGGCAATGACATGGCTTGCCGGCCGAGCGTGCGAACAGTAAGGAAGAGAGGAGGAGAGCTTGTCACATCTCGATTTTTGGGCCTGAAAAGCCGCGGGTAAATTGTAATATCCTCAATTTCAGTCCTGGGGAAATGGCTATGGTTTCAGTTCCGTAGTTTTCCAATCAGAACTAAATTGTTTTCTCTTGTTTTGGAAAACTCAGTTTCGGATCCTTTATACCCCTTCATTTTGTTATTTTTGGGGAGAATTTTGTGATCCGAATTTCTAAACACTTTCTTCTTGAAAGTTTCTCCAAACATCATGAAGTTTTACATACTTTAATTTCAGAATTTTTGGAGTTGATATGTGTGGTACAATGGCCTGATTTTCGGACCGTGTAAAATTATCCAGAAAGGGTATTTCGGTGATGTTTACACAATCTTTATTTTGTACGAGCTTTTCTGGGCCGATTTTGGAAAAGTTTCCTTCATGAAAGTTGTTGAGAACATCCTTTTCTATAACAAACATGAATTTGGGAATTTTCTAAGATGATTTGGATTCTGGACAGAGCTTATTTTGAAAAACAAAAATGCTGTTCCAGTGAACTATTTTTAGTCTGTCTTTGAGCCACTAAAAATGGTATTTACAGAAAGATTCCGAATTTGTGTTCTTCATGAGAAATATTTGTTAAGGCCTTATTTATGACATATCCGAATTTGATAATTTTCGGAGTCTATTTACTATATTTACAAGTCCGATTTCGTGAACAGTGCAAAACTGTTCGGTTTTGTCAGATTTCAAAGATTCAGCATTTTCTATACGAGAACGTTGGAATTTGGACTTGGTGTCTTCTGGTGATTTACAATACACGTTTCAAGCTTTCAAATGAGATATTTTATGCTTTGATTGGAGGTCATCCCAGGGGAAAACGAAATTAACTAAGTCAAGGGTTAAATCTTCTTGTGGAAGTCACATTTATTGGTCCAACCTTATCACCTTCATCATGACTTTTGGCTTATGTTCTTAATGGCCATGTGAGGTAAGCCATGACCTCATGCTTCAAATGATCTAAGCCATGACCTCATGCTTGGATGACATATGCCATGACTTCATACCCCAAACTTTGGCCCCAAGTTTTATCTTTCTACAAATAGAAAGAAGGCCATTCGGCCGAGGGGGAGAGAGAGAGAGAGAGGACCAATGAGATTGAGATAAGCTTTGGCCTTTCATCATTTTAGTTCATTAAGAGCATTTATGACATTAAATGCATGCCATGATGAGTTTTGACTTTGGAGGCTTTGTCATAATGGTCATCTATCTTCTTAGGCAAGCTTGGATTAACAACTTGGTGAGCAAGTTTGAAGTTCTATAAATAGAGAAACCCTCCCCTCTCTCTCACGCCATTCTCACGCCTCTCTCCATTCTCACACACACACCAACAACCTTCTCTCTTGCTTCTTTACTTCTTGTTCATGACCGAGAAAAGAGAGAAAAAGAAAGAGGGAGAGCTTACCGACTAGCCCGTGTCTCTCTTGTGGTGTGATTGAGTGAGGAAGCCACGTCTAAGGCCGAGTGTTCGTGTTCAAGCCCGAGAATCACCAAGAATCGCCAAGAGTCGCCGAGACTCGCGTGTCCTTCACACTCTTCGTTTTCTCTAGTTCTTGTTTAATTGATGAGTAAGTGAATTCCTTAATATCGGGGAAAGGATGTTGAGATGCGTTGTGACGTAGTTTGCTTGGACCGTTTCTCGGTCGTTTGGTTGGTCATAGTTGATTCATTTCCTTGGTTTAATCGTGTTTCATGTTTGATGTTGTTTTAAGATAGAACCAAGCCTTGATTGGTAAAGTGTACATGAGATAGAATCGAGCCTTGATTGGTAAAGTGTACATGAGGTAGAACCGAGCCTTGGTTGGTAACCGAGAGTTGGCTCGTAAAGTGCACATGTGATAGCCGTGCGTGATGTTCTCTTGTTTGAACTTTGCTATTGATCTGCTATCGATGTGGGTACGGTAAGAGCCGACTTGTGTTAACGGCGATCGATATATCCTCGCTTGATATTAGTGTTTTCACTTGCTGAGTCTCCCCGACTCATCCCCCATTTTTCCCACCCTCAGGTCCATAGGATGGTCGAATGGACGGCAGGGACAGGGGAAGTTTGAGCCATGTTCGAGTTCGGGGAAAACTTGGAGCTGTGAATCCGAAGTAGTGGGCTTAGGACCCCCAAGCCACTTGTTATTATGTGTAAATGGCTAAAAAGGACTAAGTTGGCTTGTAAAATATATTTGTGTATCCTATAAATACAAGGTTTGCTCATGATGCTGATTGTTTTAATCCCGCTGTTGTTTTTCATGTGATTGTCCCGAGATATGCTTCTGCTTGTGTTTAAAGAAAGATAATAATGAACTGGACGTCACGTTAATAACCCCGAGGTCGGGGCATTATAGAGCTAGTCGAGAGGGAGAGAGAGAGAGTGAGATGGGGTGGTGGTGGGGACGAGGCCGCGGCATCGAGGATGATCGGACGGGCGACGATGGGTGGCGACAGCGGGCTTAGCCGGTTGGCCACGGTCACGGGAGGGGGAGAAGAAGAAGGTAAGCCAAAAGGGAGAGGGAAATGGTGTGAGGGAGAGAGGGTGAGGAAGAAAAGGAAAGAAAAGAAAGAAAAAGAAAGGAATAGGTTAGGGGGTAGGTTTGGTAGGTCATGATAGCTAAGAAAATTCATCATGGCCTAAAAAGGCTCATCATGACCTAGAAAGAGCCAACATAGCCTAAAAAGGCTAGGTGGGTCAACTCACCAAGGAAAAGACCATTTTACCCCTTCCACTATCTAACCAAATCTAAAGGCCCACATTCAAATACACATCACATCCATCTCATCCAACGGCTAAGATTAAATCATATACAAAATATCTAAGGGCAAAGAAGGAAATGAGCAAGGAGAGTGGGGGTAGTCTTGTCCATAAAATTCGTCCATCAAGGGGCAGCTAAAAGACCAAACTGCCCTTTCACTTTTCTTAAGAGTTTTCACATAATCCTAATGGCAAAATGTTGACACCTACTTTTTAGCTCATTTTTTCTATATTTTCAAAAATCTCAAAATTAGGACTAGGAGTCTTGGCCAAGCCTAGAAACCTATTTCTAAACCAAAAAAATAATTTTTTAACATTTTTCTGCATTTTTCCTTAATTTCTTTTAGTCAAAATAAATGAGAAAATCAAGAAAAATAGCAAATGGAATTATAAAATTCCATAAAAATATTCATTAGTCTTATTTTACATCCAATTTCATGAATACATCATCAATTTTGAAAAATCTCAATCGGGTATATGTTTTTCCCAAAATTGGGCAAAATTAAACTTGAATTGAACCAAAAGTGCAATTAAATTTTTTTGGTCATTTTTAAGTCATAGTGTCTTCACAACAAATAATTCTGGGACCTTGAATTACATAATAGTCTATCCAATTGCACAATTTGACATAAAAATAAAAAATCCCCAACATTTAATTGAAAAATAAGAATTTTGAACCTAAATTGGGAATCGTGCCCAATATGAAATTGTCGAACCATGAGGCTATTATTCCTATGGTTAATCAAATGTGGGTAATTCAATTTTGGCATCAATGTTGCCTAATCAAGTCATTAGGACATCAAATTGAATAAAAACCTATTAATCCAAATACAAAAAAAAGAGAAAAACTTGGACACAATCATGACAAAAATTTGGGAAAATTATATATTTGGGTTCGGAATGTGATGGAGAATTCAATTTTGGGGTTTAATTTTGAAAATGGGGTCAAAATTGAGCTTAATTGATGAATTTAGACCAACTCGGGGCTGCCGAGTCAACTCGACCCGACCTGACCTGACTCGGGTTGGTTGTCTTCCTTACCCGACTCACCTGAGCCACACTAAACCCAAAACAAACCATTTCAAGCCCGTAACTTCACCGATCATTTCCGGCCAATTTGGCACGTGAAAATCGACTGGCTAGCTGGAAAATCTCCAGCTAGCACCAGTGAACTATCTAACTGATCAGAAATCGGTTTTAACCGATTTTGGATGGGGATTTTTGATCAACAAAAACCAAGAAAAACTTGAACATTGCGAGGAGGGTATTCGACGAAATCCAGAGAGAGAGGAGAGAGAAATAGGCGAAACCAAAGAAGAAAAGTTAGAGAGAGAGGGTTTGAGGTTCCCACCCGAGTGTCCGGCGCTGCCCTAGACGGCGGAGCATCGATGAATTGGAGTTTGGTCGAAATCTCCTCTTTACTGTTCTAGTCGAATCTGCTGGTCTCGAAGGCCTGAAACTGAGCCTTTTCCGACTAATCCCGAGCTCTTCTGGCGAGGTCAAGACCACCGGGCGAAAGTACAAGTGTCAAGGAACAACCCTATAGGCGCGGATCAATTTGACAATTTCTTCTGAACATCGAACGAAGAAGGTAAACATTACTCACGGTCACAGTTTTTCCAAAAATTTCCGAAAACACAATTTGATTCAATTTCGCTGTTCATGTCATTCTGATCGTGATTTTGTATTTCTGAATGTTCAAAACTTGTTTCTAATCATGTTTTGTATTGTTTGATTGCATTTTGTGTTGTTAAACCAACAAAACCGAGTCAATCCACCATTAAAAACCTTCGCCGGAGCTCGGGAAACTTCGCCGGAGCACTCCTCGTGGCATTAAACCACTCAAGTTAGCTTTCTTGACCTTGTTTGATGTTTTTGTCCTTAATTGAAACCGAGTTTGACGGCTAGGGTGAGTATGGTAATGGTTCAAGTTCTGGAAATTCAAGTTTTAGCTAGAAATGGTTTAGGTTCTTTAGACTTGAATCTCGCCGGCCAGTAGAGGTCCAACGACGTGCTAAATGGATCGGACTGAAAATAGAACATAGGAACATCACAATGGTGCAATTGGAATGGTGAAATAATTGCCGAAAGGTCATCGGCGATGGATCCGAACCGGTGACCTTGAGAACGTAGAACTAGGATTCATGCCCACCACATGTTTGACAAAATGCTACAACGAAGAAGAGGAGAATGTTGTAGATAATGACCGTAATATAAGAATCCAGCAAAAATGGGGTATCTCCTCTTCCATTTTTGACTAATCTTTTCATTACTTTGTATGTAGCTTACTGGTCCCCGTTTCGATTGGCCAATGTAATGCCTTTGCTATTGCTTGTAGCCCTTGTTTAAGTCGTTACACCTTTGCACCTGTCGGGACACTTGTTGTGTCACCTCAAGTGCGAGATTTTTGTGTACGACTTTTTTCTCTGTATGACTCGCTTTGAAAAGTATATAAAATTCTTACTTTACCAAAAAAAAAAGAAGAGGGAAAAACAGCACCGTTTCGGTGTGATGCCCACCGAAGAAAACAACCGGCGCCTGCGCCAGCGAAGCTCGATTCGGTCAGGTCGAACCGGGCCGGTTCGGTTCATTTCCTGGCGGGAATTTTAAAAAAAATAAATATAAATAAATAAATAATAAATAATCTTAAAAAATCTTAAAAAACATAAAAATTCACAAAAAATTTCAAAAAAAATCACAAAAAATATATAAACAAAAAAATCAAAATAAATAAAAAATTTTAGAAATTCGAAAAATTTCAGAAAAATAAAAATTCATAAAAAATTAGAAAATTCATAAAAATTTAAAAATTTTCAGAAAATTCATAAAAATTCAGAAAATTCAGAAAATACAAATAAAATATGTGAAAAATTTAGAAAATCAATAAAAAATTGAAAAATTGGAAAATTCATAAAAAGTTTCAGAAAATCATAAAAAATCAATTCTCGGTTAATGAAATTTCCGAAAAAAAAATCTCAAAAATTTTAAAATTCACAGAATGGTCCAAAAACACCTTGGCCAACCATAAAAAGTGAGATTTGAATTTTCAGAAGTGCCCAAGTGGCATTTTTAGGAAATACCAAATTTAGGGGTTATAACCCCTAAAAAACCATAAAACCTTGAAAAAATGTAAGTAATGAAATGAATAAGCTTCTAGAGCTTCATTAGGGTTTAAATGTTTTGATTGATTTTCGTTTTTAGAGACCCTTTAGGATTGATTGATCCGATTGATATTGATTGTATATTTAATACCTATTTGGTTTTTTCTGTGATTAGAATGGATACAATTAGAGGGTAAGCCTCAGAAAATTGCATGACACGTTAGACATCATATCGTTCTTAGGTACCGAAAGGGCATTAGGGATCTCGAATTGGGATCAATAGAATAACCAAGTCCCCATACTCAGAATCTCTAGTTCGTAGAATTATGGTATTTCTCTAGTACCTCGATTAGGTTTTTGGTCTATCTACCAATAATGACTAGTGGCGACTCTAAAATCACAAACCTAGACTAAATAAGAAATTACCTTCTGCTGTCACGTGAGGTATGATTTGGGAGAGACCTTTACATGGAAATACCTCCTTAGCGCGCAAATCCCGAAAGCACCAAAAAAGCGCGGCGCGACACAAAATAGTAATTTTCCACTACCGGTCCAAATTTCGATTTTTCCAACAAATCCAACAAATTCTAAGATTAATTACGCTAATGAAGACGTCATCCAATTAATTGTCATGACGTTTGAGGAATTCGAAACCCAAACTTGGACTCTAATTATGACTAAATCAAATCAAAGCGACTTAAGCGTATCTCTGACTAACGGGCGGCTCTTGTGTGTTACGCGAATTTAACCCGTGGTTGACACTAAGTCGAGCCACGTTTAAATTCACTCGAACCATGGCGATCTCGGTTGTCTCATGTAATTACGATGATCAATTATTAGTGCCGAAGGGCACGATCGTTCGGAATAGGTTTAAGGTCGTTCACAAATTCATCTCATGGTCAAGCGGAATTACCTGCGATCCGCTTGAATGACATTGGCGAATCGATCCGTGACCATCCTTAGGTCGGCTTACATTGGCCCAAAACATCACCTTGACAATCCTTATGGTCAAAAGTCAGCCTATGATCGAGTTTCTGTTGGGTTCATCAACGAAAAATAATGTAGTGGAATATAGAACCCTAGACATGATCCATGTGTATATTGAAATCGAAAAGGAATTTCGAAACGTATCTTTTGCGGATCGAAGATAAATTGGTAGTCGATTGTGTCTGGATTAGCACCCTAAGTGTTGCGCCTATACCGGTATCCACACACACAAATGAAATTCTTCATCGATCCACGTGCTAGCGAAAGATCTTGAAGTTCCTTTTTTTCTTGAACGCCTTTTTATTTTCGATACTCTATCGAAAAACCCTAGACAGAGAACGATTCTCTATCTATTTGTATAGCCTCATTATCCAGTGGAATTAAAAGAAGTGGGTCGGGCGATTTGGGCCCCCCAAACCATCCACCTTTAATCGTACATTTAATCGTTATCTCATAACGCGCACGATCGCATAGATAATTTAAATAAGAGAATAAATTAAAATCTACTTCTTAAGTAGATCAAGGCGCACAGAAAATATTAAGTCCGTTCGCTATTGTGTGCGACCCTGTAGGTTCACTAAACATTAGCAGTGTGCCTAAAACTTTTTTTGGCCTATAAGTTATAAGCAATCTCTAGCAAGACATTATGACTATCTAAGTATAGTGAAGGTCGATTTTCCGATACAACCTAATCCACAACTAATATTAGAGTATCAACCTTGATTGATTCCTAGGGCAGACCACTAACAATTTCCCACTTGTACTAGAACCAATCATATAAACTAAGTCCCTTTGTCACTTGATTTTCGAGTTAAGCATAAGGCAGAACAAGTGTCATCCTTATATAGCTTAAACTCATTTTCCCGATACCGCAGTTAGATTGTCAAAACAAGTAGTTGACTCTTCAACTCACTTGAGCATGGCCATGCATTTCACTGTCTCAACTCTACGGGAGGCCAGGAAATTATACCCTCATTATATGAGAAGGACAAATCCCATCTTGTCTACTCACATCACTTAGCACGATTCATGACATGCCCAGCCATTACCTTTATAATCACCTATTACGGCTAACGTTTGGCAATGTTAAAGCATGCCAATCCACGTCTAGGAAACCATGGCAGACTTAGATCAAAGGACTATACTCTATAGTTGTGATGAGAAATACTGATGACATTATATAACAATCCTACAATATTCTCATAGTGGGTCTGTCCAATACAATGTTCTCTAACATGTATTCCATGTGATCAACTTTATATCTCTATATTCATGACCCGTGAAACTTGATCATCAGTTGACTCACATGCTAGTCTCAAACACCATTTGCTTTTCAATGCACAATGGCAATTGACTAGGGACATTTAGAATATTAATATCCACTCTATTAATAAAGTTTCATGATCAAATCACGTATTTGATTATCTATTAAGGATATTCAATATTCAAGGGATAAAGATTTTACATTCAATTTATTTACCAAAAAAAAAGATTTTACATTCAATTATTTGCTAAAATTAAATCGAAATCAAATATAATATATATTTTATTAATGAACAATGAAAATGTATATCACATATACTCCCACTCACATCAAGACCAATCACCAATGTGTCTAAGGCCTAAAGCGTTACAATGACACTCATGCTTAGGTTGTGGAAGAGCCTTTATCAACGGATCAGCTGTATTCAACTCCGTTGCAACTTTGCACATCTTGACATCACCTCTTTCAATAAATTCTCGAATGAGATGATACTTCATGAGTATGTGTTTGGTCTTCTAGTGAGACCTAGGCTCTTTAGCCAAAACTATGGCCCCACTGCTGTCATAATAGAGGTCTACTGGATTCAAACTAGTGGGACTGATTCCCAGTTCTTCTAAGAACTTTCGAATCCAAACAGCTTCCTTTGATGCTTCTGAAGCAGCAATATATTCAGCTTCTATCATAGAATCTGCAAGAGTGTCCTGCTTGGAACTCTTCCAACACATCGCTCCACCATTCACGCAAAAAACAAAACCTGACTGCGATCGAAGGTCTTCTTTGTCGATTTGGAAACTAGCATCGGTGTAACCACTTACAGTGATCTGTTTCTCACCTCCATAGACTAAGAATAAATCCTTAGTTCTTCTCAAGTACTTAAGGATATTTTTTACAGTAATCCAATGAGGTTTCCCTGGATCTGACTGGTATCTACTTATCATGCTCAATGCATAAGCAACATCGGGACGAGTGCATAATATAGCATACATGATGAATCACACAGCTGATGCATAAGGAATCCTACTCATGCGGTCTCGCTCATCTTGTGTTGAAGGACACTGAGTCTTGCTAAGACTTATGCCATGTGTCATCGGGAGAAAACCTTTCTTGAAGTCTTGCATATTAAACCTATTGATGACTTTGTCAACATATGTACTTTGACTCAGTCCAATAAGTCTCTTAGATCTATCTCTATAGATCATGATCTTCAAGATATAGTTTGCCTCTCTCATATCCTTCATGGAGAAAATTTTTCCTAGCGATGTCTTAACTGACTGAAGCATAGGAATGTCATTTCCAATGAGTAGTATGTCATCCACATACAACACTAGAAACACAATTGCACTCCTACTAGACTTCTTATATACACAAGCTTCTTCTTTGTTTCTGATGAAGCCAAACTCTTTGACAGTTTCATCAAAACGAATATTCCAGCTCCGTGATGCCTGCTTCAATACATAAATAGAACGTTGAAGCTTGCATATCTTCCCAGTGTTATCTGGTGATGTAAAGCCTTCAGGTTGTGTCATATACACATCCCCTTCTAGTTTTCCATTAAGGAAAGCTGTCTTTACATCCATTTGCCATATCTCATAGTTATAATATGCAGCAAACGCTAGGATAATCCGAATGGACTTAAGCATGACCACTGGCGAAAAGGTCTCATCATAGTTAATACCATGAGTTTGTTTGAAACCTTTAGCTACTAGCTGTGCTTTATAGATGTGAACATTTCCATCCATATCAGTTTTCTTCTTGAAAACCCACTTGCACCCTATAGGTTTGACACCTTTAGGTGGATCAATCAAAATCCAAACTTTGTTTTGATACATTGAGTCCATTTCAGATTTCATGGCCTGAAGCCATTTATCGGAGTTTGGGCCCATCATAGCTTCTTTAAAGGTCGTAGGTTTGTCATTTTCTATTAACAATAGATGACGATGTTCTGTCATGTGAAAATCATATCTCATAGGCTCACAATGTGTTCTTTCAGACCTACAAACTATAGGTGCCACTGGAGTAGACTCTACGACTCTTTGTAGATCTAATTGAGGTTCCTCATGAACTAGAACACCCTCTTATGGCACTATAACTTCTTCGAGATTTACCTTACTCCCACTGGTTCCTTTAGTAAGAAACTCTTTTTCTAAAAAGACACTATTTTGAGCAACAAACACTTTATTCTTTGATGGATTGTAAAAGTAATATCCTTTCGTTTCTTTAGGATATCCCACAAAGAAGCATTTATCAAAGTTGGGTCCAAGCTTATCAGAAAGTAAACGTTTTACATAAGCTTCACAATCCCAAATCTTTAAAAAAAGACATACTAGGAACTTTTCCTATCCACATCTCATATGGTGTCTTCTCTATAGCTTTTGATGGTCTTCTATTTAGTGTAAACGCAGCTGTCTTGAGTGCATATCCCCGGAAAGATAATGAAAGATCTGAATGACTCATCATTGATCGAACCATGTCTAACAAAGTTCGATTTCTCCTCTCAGAGACACCATTCCATTGTGGTATTCCAGGAGGAGAGAGCTGTGAAACAATTCCACACTCTTTGAAATGGTCATCGAACTCTTGGCTTAAATATTCTCCTCGTCGATCATATCGAAGAGCCTTGATATTTTTGCCAAGTTGATTCTGTACTTCATTATGAAATTCCTTAAACTTTTCAAAGGAGTCGGACTTATGTTTCATCAAGTAAACATATCCATATCTACTGAAATCATCAGTAAATGTAATGAAGTACTGATAACCTCCTCTGGCTATAGAACTTAGTGGTCCATACACATCAGTATATATAAGGGCCAATAATTCTTTTGTCCTCTCTCACTTTGATTAGCAAAAGGAGCTTTTGTCATTTTTCCAACTAAACAAGATTCACATGTATCAAATGATTCAAAATCAAATGAATTTAATAGTCCATCGCTATGAAGCTTGTGAATTCGTTTTTCGTTTTTGTGGCCTAATCGACAATGCCATAGGTAGGTTGCATTCAAATCATTAGATTTAAATCTTTTTGTATTTATATTATAGATTGGCACATCAAGATTTAGAACATATATCCCATCCACAATATGGGCGCTACCATAAAATAATCCATTAAGATAAAATGAACAACTATTGTTCTTTATATCAAAACAGAAACCTTCCTTGTTCAAACAAGAAACAAAAATAATATTCCTGCGTATAGCATGTACATAGTAGCTATTATTCAGTTCTAAAATCATGACAAAAGGTAAAGTTACATCATATGTTCCTACAGCTAATGCAGCAACTCTTGCTCCATTTCCAACTCGTAGTTCCACTTCACCTTTTGCAAGTATTCTACTTCGTTTTAGTCCCTGCACATCCATACAAATGTGAGTACCATAACCAATATCCAATACCCATGAAGTAAAATTAGTAGTAACATTTACTTCTATAATATAAATACCTGAATCGAAAATCTCACTTCCCTTTTTCTTCAGATCCTCCAAATATTTCTTGCAATTCCTCTTCCAATGTCCATTCTCACCACAATGGAAGCATACAGCATCAGCAATCGAACCCAGTTTGGTCTTGGATTTGGGTTTGGGCTTAGTGCCCTTGCCCTTACCCTTAACCTTACCTGGCTTCTTAAACCCTTTCCCCTTTTGAACCATGAGAACATTAGGGATAGAGTCCTTCTTGATATTCTGCTTAGTAGTTTTGAGCATCCCATGCAGTTTAGTTAAAAACTTATTCAGATTATGCATGTTATAGTTCATAACAAACGTGTCATAATCTTGAGGCAATGACTGAAGAATAATGTTAGTAGCCAACTCTTGACTAATAGGAGAGCCCAGTCGTTTCAGGTTTTCAATATAACCTATCATCTTTATGACATGTGGGCTAACTGAGCTTCCACTTGCTAGCTTGCACTCAATTAAGATCTTTACCATTTGGTACCTTTCGGTGCGTGCCTACTCCTGAAATAAAATTTTCAGGTTCATGATCATATCATAGGCATCCACGTTCTCAAACTGCTTCTAAAGGTTTGAGTTCATGGTAGCTAACATTAGACATGATGCATCCAATGCATAATCTTTATGCTTCTTATAAGCATTCCTTTCAGCATGGGGAGCGTTGGAAGGAGGTGCTTTCTGAGGGAGTGGTTTCTCCAAGACATAATCCTTTTTCTCCTGCTTGAGAACAATTCTCAAGCTTCTATACCAGTCCAAGAAGTTTGAACCATTCAATTTGTCCTTCTCAAGGACAGATCGCAGTGAAAAGTGCGATGCAGAGCTATTTGTCATTATCTACAACAAATATGCAAAGTGAATTGTTCATTAACATTATAAACAATAAACTCCAACTATACTTTTATAACATGTGCCCCAATAAGTATAATGGACCAAGATCCATATTTTACCAAGACTCGAGTAAACTTTGGCTTATCGCTCAAGACTAAGTTATTTAGGTAGACAACTCTTTGTCAATTGTATCGAATACAACTCTTAGTTATTAGGGTTGACATCTTGTATCTTATCCCTAAATACTATGCCTCAAGGCCCAAAACCGTTTTGATAGCCTCGTTAAGTAAACCAATCTTGACTTATAGATAACCATTATCCATCCTATTTTACTCAAACAGTTAAAGACACCCTGCTTTGGCAGGCCCATCTATTGACGATTCAAGTCTTAATAGGTGTATGATCAGAAAGGCATCATATTATTACTTAATTTTATTAGGGACTCTTAATGTTTATTTAGCAATAAATGTATGCATGTGATAAACATAAACGAAACATCACTTATAATAATAAAGGTACATCAATCATACGGGAACGACCAATTTCATGCAGGGGTCAAGGGGGGTTACGCTCCCTTGCAGGGTCAAGGGGCAGCACCCCTCACGGGGTCAATGGGCAGAGCCCTTTGCGATGGTCAGCGAGCGGGGTTCGAAGGGGCAGCGCCCCCGAAAGCTAGACAGAATTCGCAATTCTGTTTTATGAGGAGAGCCCCGAAAACTAGATAGAATTCTCAATTCTATGTTCTCGGGAGACTATCTATTGCTGCCGCCCCCCGCGCCCTCACCGTACGCATCTAGCCGGACGCCTCGAGTCCTTGATGCGCCGGATGACTAGGCGCGCTGCCATCTTTGCCTCGGGCAACAAACCCAGACGCACCGCCGTCTCCGCCTCGGGCAACAGGCCCAGACACGCCGCCGTCTTCGCCCACAGTCTCCGCCTCGGGCAACAACCCAGGCGCACTGCCATCTCCGCCTTGGGCAACAGCCCAGGCGCGACGCCGTCTCTGCCTCGATGCGAGTGGAACAGGATCGACCCATCCCTTCTTCGTTCCTTCTCAATTGATCATATCAATTTGTATTTCAAATTCATCTAACCTTAATTTAGATTCACTTCAGGCATACATCATATGTATCAATAATTAGGGTTTCCGATTCAACTTCAATATATCACAAGTAGCTCTGATACCACTGTTGGGTTCATCAACGAAAAACAACGTAGCGGAATATAGAACCTTAGACAGGATCCATGTGTATATTGAAATCGAAAATGAATTTTGAAACGTACCTTTTGCAGATCGAAGATAAATCAGCAGCCGATTGTATCGGGATTAGCGCCCCAAGTGTTATGCCTCTACCGGTATCCACACACACGAACGGAATTCTCCAACGATCCACGTGCTAGCGAAAGATCTTGAAGTTTCTTTTTTTCTTGAACGCCTTTTTATTTTCAATACTCTATCGAAAAACCCTAGACAGAGAACGATTCTCTATCTATTTATACAGCCTCATTATCCAGCGGAATTAAAAGAAGTGGGCCGGGCGATTTGGGCCTGCCAAACCATCCACCTTTAATCATACGTTTAATCGTTATCTCATAACGGGCACGACCGCATAGATAATTTAAATAAGAGAATAAATTAAAATCTACTTCTTAAGTAGATCAAGGCGCACAGAAAATATTAAGTCCGTTCGCTATTGTGTGCGACCCTGTAGGTTCACTAAACATTAGCAGTGTGCTTAAAACTCTTTTTGGCCCACAAGTCATAAGCGGTCTCTAGCAAGACATTATGACTACCTAAGTATAGTGAATGTCGATTTTCCGACACAACCTAATCCACAACTAATATTAGAATACCAACCTTGATTGATTCCTAGGGCAGACCACTAACAGTTTCTTTGATCGCGCGAACTTAAATCCCTAATTAGATATTCCCTAATGATTAGTATCCCAAGAGTGATCAGTTCCGGACGAGATCTAACTACAAGCGCGTTAATAGAATCATTCATTTCATAAATCCCAAGTAGGTCGAATTTCAGAATATCACAAAAGTTCAAGTCCAATAATGTAAGCTTGGGCCGTTTGGGTTGCCCCGGCACATGGCCTGTACAATCGGGCCTGGCACGCTGCCGAGCCACACGGGCACGCTGCCAGGCATATGGCCGAGCACGTGGCCAAGCGCACGAGCACAGTGCCAAGCTGCATGAGCAGTGCATCGAGCACGATATCGAGCCGCACGAGCAAGGGATCAATTCATGGAGCAAACACATGCATTAGCTCATGAATGGGCACAATGCATGGCTCATGGCCAAGTTCATTAGGCACGGAACTAGGTCGGAGCCGAATTTGATGGGCATAATGACCGGCACAACGGTCAGGCATAATGACCGGCACAAAGGTCAGGCATAATGACAGATACATGGATGGGCACAAGCCAATCTGTGGCCTAGTTGACGGGCACAATGGCCAGTCGTGACCGAGCATAAGGCCTGTCCAGCGCAGCTGGTACAATGCCTGGCCCGTGACCTAGCCACTAGGCTCATGGACTGGCACATAGCTCGACCATGGTCTACCCAACTCAATGCAACGATCCGTGGCCGATTCGCAACCAGTCCACGTTCGAGTATCAACAATGCATGGTCGACCCTCAGTTGTCATGTGGCCTCGTGGAATCTGAGACCACGGGACATGGCCATGTGGAATCACTCGGGATCGATACATATCGACATAGTACTGATCCTAGTTATCCCGAATCGTCCTACTAACAGCTCTTATGATCGAAGGATCAATCCACAGTTGCATCACTCTAATTAACTTGCGTGGTCAGGGAGTTATTCTACTGTCGATCTCTAGGCTAATTCATGGATAATCTTTCGATCGAATCATAACCAACCCTCAGTACACTCGTTTCGATCATGTTATCCGTTCCATTATCGACCTTTGGCTCGATTGCTCACCCATTTTATCACCATTTACCTTTGGCTATCTTGGCCCCAAATTTGGGGATGTCACAACATTCATTCTTACTTTCCAATTTGTTGGACTTCATTGATTCATTCACTAGTGATTTCAAATTCGAAATTCCATAACTACATCCTAACGTCCTGTAAATATCTAGTCTTCTCTTGGTGTTTCAATTGGTAATCTTTTGACCTTTTTAACCAATATCTTTGTTGACTAACTCCGTTACGATAATCACCAACCATACGTCGTCGTGTATCAACAACTAATTAATGGCCATTGATGTAAATCAATATCGATAATATTTTTTATGGTCGTCAACAATGACTCACGTGTTTAATAATAACATGTACTCTAGTTGCAAGCCTATCTATGTCAATGACCTGGTTAATTTTTTATGCAAACACCTCCCAATTCCCTTCAGAAGGGTTGGGACATGCGAGCGTAAATGTGTCCTATGCATAACACCTAAATAAATGCAAAACAACGTGCAGAGGTCCTATATGTCACAATAATGACATGAATTAATGCAAGACGGTGTTTTCTGAGTTCATTTCATAACATGACATAGATCCCACATCAACGATGTTCAAAGCATGGATGCAAATGTTCAACAAAACGGTGACTGAGTTCATTTCATAACATGACATAACACCAACGATGTTCAAAGCATGAATGCAAATGTTCAACAAAACGGTGACGGTCTTATCAAAACCATTTTACAAATGTCATATGTAGTTTTCAAATTATCGATATAGCACATGTGCGGGGCCTCGATTCAGGGATGACAACCATCAAGCTCTCCATAATATAGGTCCGTGTCGACGGGATCCCCACAGTAGATGGTATAAGGTTTGGTTTATTTAAGGGATATGTTATGTTTGGCTTTCAAATTGATGACAAGAATATTTTGGACCATGCACATTTACTTTAGGGTTTTTTGAAGGGGGACTATAAAATGGATGTATTGCACAAACATATCTTTAACCCTAGCCTCCACATTCTCTCCCTTCTTTGTTCTTCCTATCTTCTTGTTAGATTTTTAGGTTTTGTAGCTCACCAAGTGGTTTTTGAGCTTTTGATTGTACTCGTTGTTGAAGATGTGAAACCCCTCTCTCTTCCCATGGTTTTTCCCTTTTTAGGTTTCCACGTAATTTTGGGTCTCATGTGGTTCAATTTTACTTTGATCCTTGCTATTTGTGCTTTGATTTGTGTATCTCTTGGTATTGTTATGCAACAGGATATATGTGATGCAAAGCACTTCAATATAGCCACAAATACTCCTTATCGCTTGAACTTTTAATCCAGTGGAATAACAACACTTAAAATCACCTGGACCTAATTCAATAGAATGACAAGTTATAAATCACGAAAATTTGTGACCTTAAATTCAGTGCGATACCAACTAAGTAGAATATCCATATTATTAAAATGAATCAATCAGCATAATAACTATTTTCTAACTTTTATAAGCAAAAGTATATTATTCATCCAAAAGAGAGATTTTGGGGTCTACCCGGTCCTCAGATTGCATTCTTGGAGCTCCATCGACTCCGCGACTACCTTGCAAAAACATAGATCAAAGTAAGGGATTAATACCATTAAAAATTCCTCATCAGTTCCTCATGACACATTTATCCAAACTAATATCTGTCTCACAAAAAATCTAAAAAAATTAGTACCCCATGACACATATACCCCAAATTAATTTTCGTTTGATAAAAAAAATCTGACATTGGTACCATAAAACATGACCCCAAACCTACTCTCTATTATTAATTTGGGATTTGATGTGAAGGGTAAATTTGAGTCAAAGGTACCGGTTTTGATTTTTTGTGAGGTGAAATTTAATTTGGAATAAATGTGTCATAAAGTACCAAGTTAGGATTTTTTTGGAAGATGAAAATTCAATTTAGTGTGAATATATGCCGAGAGTACCAATTTGAGATTTTTAATAATGTTAATTGAGTAGCAAGAAAGGGGAGAGCTCCCTCCCAAATATAGCACAAGTAAAATGGACTTACCTTGAGGAAAATGACCATTTGGCCTTCCTATTTATAAGGAAAAATTTGACGCAAAAGAAAACCTTTTATAAGATGGGTGGACCTGCATAGGGTTGGAGGGGCCTTGCACAATGCCACAGAAAGGGTTGCACAAGGCCAAAAAGTGTTGGAAATACATTCCTATGGAATTTGATGATTCCAAAAACCGTCCTAGGTACTAATACCTACAACGATAACTGCATATGTAAATGTTTCCGAAGATATGAGAGAAGATGAGAAACTAGATATTGACAATTCGGAGAACAAGTGCCAATATGACAAGTATTCATGGTGACTTGCAAGTACCAAAGTCGATCTAGTGTTCTTGGAGGTCTTCGCAGACTGATAAAGTCGAAAGGATCATTGATCCCGCAATTGCGTGTCATTTCGTCAATGCTGTTACTGAAGATCGTCAACCGACTTGCTGATAATTTGCACTTTCTAATGATGAGTTTCAAATCATGCTGATGGCGAGTCGCAAGTGATGACGGTGAAGTATTCATCTGAATATGACCATTGATAGTCTAGAAAATGAGCATTACTAGTCCAGAATTTGTAGCAGGAAAACCAAAAAAGAAATCAAAAAAACAACTGATAAGTTCCTACATCAGACCAAGTATCAGCGAGATGATAGCTGCAGCAGACTTTATTTCAGGAAACAAAAGTAAGAGCGGTCGTTATGTCCTAATAATGTGATCTATCATATGAGAGGAATAACACTTGTCAACTGTACCTTGCATTGCCAATTACTAGTGGAATCCAGCTTGTGTTAAGGCTGTTATCTGGAGAGTGGAAGTAGGCTTTGAGATAAACCCGAACCACTATTAATCGTTGTATGCTTTACTTCTTTCGTTGATTATTTATATCGTATGTTCACTATTATCCTTAGCATTTCGATTTACTTGTTGTTCTTTTAACATAGTACACAGAAGTCTTGTATAATCTTCTTTCAACCTATTCATCCCCTCTAAGTTGTATTGTTAGCCCCAATAAAAAAGATTTGTACAAGTTAACAAGCATGCTGGCAAGTAATTATAGGTTGGCCGAATTTGACCACTCATAACTTTTCTGTCCAACGTCCTATTGGCCCGATGAATTATCCATTCTCCATCTATTAGCATTGATTTCTAGAGAGTGATAAGAAAGCACATTTTTTGTTCTGATTTCAAGCTATGACGCACATGAATCATCATCTTTATACTGTCGAACATCATGTGATGACGAGATAGGTATGCTTCAGTGGCCAATGTGGGGATCCTTACAAACATAAACGTGACTTGTCTAACCCAAAATGCATTAACATATATAATTTCTCGTATAATTCTTCTTCTTATTCCAATCTGTTTCGCTGTATTTGACGGATTATAGGCAAAAATGTAGGCCACGAGAATGGCACGCCCAAGATCACCATAATCAGAAACCGAAAACACGATAATGGAGAAATTGTCGATTCGCGTACCTGGTTTGGAATCCATCTAACATAACGCGGAATTTGGGATGGTTTCCGAACACGAACTCAAGATCTTCTCCCCTATACCTTTTGTTAGAATACTGGCTTAATGAGATTGCCACTCATGAGAAGAAAGTTCTTTCTGGATCCGTATGTGAGTCAAATTGTGCATCATCCAGTTAGGGGAGGGACTTGACACTATTTATAGAGTTTTCGACCACGGGTCCTCTCATTACGGGCCGGGCCGTAGTCGGCCCACACCAGCCAGCCCCATATTAGACTGATTAAGAACCCATATACCTTACCTTTATTAGACCAAACTAATTCAGTTAATTTCAATTAATGAAGCCCACATTAGGAAATTCTTACATTCTCCCACTTGGGCGATATTAATTGAAAGTGTCTTTCAACATTAATCTAAAGGTAAGGTAAGTGTCTTTCAACACTATTAATTGAAAGTGTCTTTCAATTAATGAAGCCCACATTAGGAAATTCTTACATTCTCCCACTTGGGCAATATTAATTGAAGGTACATAAAAAGTGTCTTTCAACATTAATCTAAAATCAGAGTCTAGAATCAAGATTACATCTCCCACAAACACAACATCGGCTTTCTCGTTGTTTTCCACAGTGAGTCTTGACTCATCTTGATTTGGCTTCCTTCGGTTTATGAATTCCTGTATGGAAAACGCAACATGATTAGTTGCACCGCTATCGAGCCACCAAGAACTTGATGGTGCTTCTAATAGGTTGGATTCACAAACAAGTGTCAAAGAATCATTACCTATAGGCTCACGTTTGGACAACCAAGCTTTAAACTTTCCACAGTCCTTCTTTATGTGACCTTTCTTCTTACCAAAGAAGCAGTGGTCACCATCCCTTTTAAAGGATATTTTCTTTGGACCCATATTGTCTGATTGACCGGTAGTGTCATGAGTACCTTTGTGAGTACAATTTCTGGACTTCTTATTCTTCCTTTTGTGGGAACTAGAAACATATAAGGCTATATGCCCTTTTTCTTTCTTAAGTTTCTCTTCCTCTGCCACCACCCTTGCTATTAGGTTATTCACTGACCAAGTCTCATCTTGGGAATTGTAATTTGTCTTTATAATCCCAAAATCAAGTGGAAGGGTGTTCAGGGCTTGATGCATAATACAAGCATCAGGAATGGAAACATTAAGAGCTTGAAGCTTCGTCTTTAGGTCTACCATCCTAAGGACATAATCTCTAACCCCAGCAGTACCATCATACTTCATATTGAAGAGCTTTTGAAGAAGTGTACCAACCTCAGCATTAGATGAAATGCGATTTCTAGCTTCTAAGGCTGCCATCATTTCCTTAGCAGTACAGTCAGCTGGCAAACCACTTTTTAAGTGTTCTTGAATGGATTTCTTCATTGTCAATAAGCAAATCCGATTGCTCTTTTCCCAAGCAGCATAGTCCATTTTCTCAGCTTCAGTACTGGTGGCCGTGATATCTGCTAGCTTATCCTTTGTAAGAGCAATGTGAACATCCGCCAGCTCCATGCCAAATAAAAAATCCTCTTTCCATTTCTTAAAGTTCAATCCAGTAAGGACCTCAATAGAAATGGAATTGCCGTTTACAGAAAAGGTGACTGGAAAACAAACAAACAATACAATCAGCATCATATGAATACTTATCTAGAGAGTTACATACATCATCACATAATCACCTTTGGGCAGAAAATATGACATGCAGTTGTACACTCTTCACATGATAGCGGCCATGAGAACATATTCTAATTTTTCGTGAAATCACCACTTTTGGGTGAATGAACCACTAAGATCAGTCATTTCTCAAGCACATACTATACATGTATCCCTCCATAAACCAATACGAGATCACCTCCTTTGGGAGTATGATCACGCAATAGAATAGGAGACATCCCACCACAATATGAGACCGATATTTCTCAAAACCAGTCAAGTGTACCGCTTTGGCGGTCACAACCCAACCGAATCCTTGAAAATCTCTCATACCAAGGATATGAGCTTTATGTATCACATTTACTATATACATGTAATGTTAGACGTAAAGACAGGGGCGTATGTCTCTGAAATTACATGTCGTGCTAATTATATTGTTCCATTCATTGATAGACAATGAATTACACTCTACACAGTCCTTATGTGATGATATACATGTGAGCTACCATATGTATTTCCGAAACCATAGAGAAATACAAGAAAATACGCAAAAATACCCTAAAAATACGTGTATATAGGGTTCTATACGTATTTTCACATCTGTAAAAGCTTCAAACATGTAAAATAAATATACCACTATGCAGAGAATCTCGATACGAGCGCGTCGGTACCAAGAACGTCCAAAACGGACGTCGGACGCGCCCACACGCGCCGCCGGAAGGCACAGCGCGTGCGTGCGTGGTCAGCCGGTCAAACCGGTCAGAACAGCCGGTCCGACCGATTGACCGGTCCAACTGGTCAATAGTCAACGGACCGATCCAATCGGTTTGACCGGTCGGGTCAAAGGTCGGGTCAATGACCCGATCGGGTCGGGATCCGGGTCAACCGAATCCGCGCCTCGCTGACATCATGCTGACGTTAGCCTGCAGTTATCGGCGAACAAACGCGCCGGTTTGGCATGGCCGCGAGTGGCCATCATGCGCCGCTGCGCCTAGGGCGCGTGTAGGGGCGTGACGGCGCGTGTAGGGGCGTGACGGCGCGTCCGGCCTCCTCCGGCGAAGATCCGCCCACCATTCTTCTCGTCTCGACGAGTAAATTCGAAATATGTAATAAAATTTAACTTTCATCCAATAAAAAAATTCGAAACTGGGCAAAAATCTCTCGGACAAAATGAAAACGGTCATAATCCGCATGTTTCAGTTCTAATCTATGGCAGGCTCTGATACTACATGTAGGCCACAAAAATGGCACGCCCAAGATCACCATAATCAGAAACCGAAAACACGATAATGGAGAAATTGTCGATTCACATACCTGGTTTGGAATCCATCTAACTTGACGTGGAATTTGGGATGGTTTCCGAACACGAACTGAAGATCTTCTCCTCTATACCTTTCGTTAGAACACTGGCTTAATGAGATTGCCACTCACGAGAAGAAAGTTCTCTCTGGATCTGTATGTGAGTCAAATTGTGCATCATCCAGTTAGGGGAGGGACTTGAGTGCTATTTATAGAGTTTTCGACCACGGGCCCTCTCATTACGGGCTGGGCCGTACTCGGCCCACACCAGCTAGCCCCATATTAGACTGATTAAGAACCCATATACCTTACCTTTATTAGACCAAACTAATTCAGTTAATTTCAATTAATGAAGCCCACATTAGGAAATTCTTACAAAAAAAAACACTACAAGTGTCATAACTTGTGTACGACGCTCACTTTGGTGCCATAAGTTTTTTTTATCACTTTAGTGCTAAAATTTTTTAAAAACGATCACTTCAGTGCTAAAATTTTTGCAAAACGATCACTTAAGTGCCAACTCCGGTACCGTACACAATTTTTCGCCGGAAATCCGATGTGGCATTTTTTTTTATTAATTTTTAAAGCTGACGTGGCTCGCCGGAGATTGGCACTTAAGTGATCATTTTTCAAAAATTTTAGCACTTAAGTGATCATTTTTCAAAAATTTTAACACTGAAGTGAACCAAAAAAAACTTTTGGTACTTAAGTGATCGTTTTTCCTCCGATTTGGCACTTAAGTGAGCCGGCGAAAATTTTTGGCACTAAAGTGAGCGCCGTACACAAGTTATGACACTTATAGTATCCTTTTGCCAAGGATTATATGTTGTCCTAACTAGCCATTTCAGACTATCTTATCTAGCTCGGCGGGTTTTCTTTGTTTCAACTTTAGTAAAAGTGAAAAAATACTTACTAAATTTCCCATCATAATTTAAAATATTATTAAAAGATTTTAATGGTTATGACAAATTATATGTATATCTGTGTATCAACATTTACATATTTTAGTCATTTTTTAAATTTATTCGATTTTTAAAAATTCGAAGTGCCTGAAAACTTTGATTTAACTAAAAATAAAGAGTAAAGGTTCAAACACATCTTTTACTGATTGGTTTCTAGAAGTATTCTTTTGGACAAGTGGAATGTATTCATATTAAAACTCCATTTGTTTCATGGAAAATGAATGATTAGAAAAGTTTTTTTTTAAAATTGATCGCTTATATCACATGCAATAATTAGTCATTAGAAAATATTTTCATTATTAACATTTTTATTTATATCTAAATTTTTTTGTGGACGATTAAAATATTTTTCGTTCATTCATTTTGTAAATGATACAAGCAATATTTTTAGGAAAACGATTTAATCATTCATTTTCCGCGAAATAAACGAAGCCTAACTCTTTCCTACCTTTCCTTGCAAGTTACAAGAGGCTTGCGCAATGCCACAAAAAGGCTTGCGCATGACCAAAAAGGACTTGCACAAGTGAACAGGCCCCCGATAGCAAGGTATTACAGGCATTACCGCACATCATAATCAGGATCTTCGGAAGCTCGGACCCGCTACCCGTTGCAATATCTTGGCCCAACTTGACCACTCATGTCTTTCCTATCCAACGTCCTATTGACCCGATAAATTATCCAGTCTCCATCCATTCGCGTTGCTTTCTAGAGAGTGATAAGAAAGCACATTGTTGGTTCTTATGCCAAGCTGTCACACAACTTTGCAATTTCCCTGTTGGAGTATCCCCTTCTTGTGCAAGCAAAGTATAAGAAGCCAGCAATTATCCGTCTCTGATGATATTATTCTTATTCGAAGTCCTTTTGCATCTCATCATGTCCAACGTCATGTGATGACGAGAGAAGTATGTTTCAGTGGCCAATGTGGGCCCCTTACAAATATAAACATGACTTGTCTAACCCAATATGCATTAATATATATAACTTCTCGTATACTTCTTCTTTTCCAACACGTTTCATTGTTTTTGAAGGATAATATATTGTCCTAACTAGTCATTTCGGATTGACTTATCTAACTCAGTGGGTTTTCTTTGTCTCAACTTGAATAAAAGCTAAAAAAAAATTAAAATTTCCATCAAAATTATATATTTATCTATGTGTCAACATTGGCATATTTTGCTCATTTTTTTAAATTTTTCGAATTTTAAAAATTTCAAACTGCCTGAAAACTTTGATTTTAATAAAAATAAAAAGTAAAGGTTCAGACACATCTTCTACCGATTGGTTTCTAGTCTAATAGTATTCTTTTGGACCGGTGGAATATATTCATAGTAACTCTTTCCTGCCCTTTCGTTGCAAGTTACAAGATAACTTTGCCAAGAGAATCATTTGACTTGACTCGCTCATAATTCATTAAGAATCCAAAATATCAATCGAGATATTTACCAAAAGAAACGAGAGGTACTAGAAAAGATAATTTTCATTTTTCATACTATGAAAAGTCGCACTCCGATCCATTGATAAGCCTTTCTAGGTGGATTTAGAAAAAAATTACCATAACAATCCTAAACCTATTATAATTATGCCGATTCAGTCCATCCGGCCAATTTTTGCCAACCGGAGCTGATGTGTCATTTTTTGATATTTTTTTCAAAATTGCTATTAATTTTTTATCCTTTTCTTTTCTTTTTCCTTCTTTTTTTCTTTTCCTTTCTTTTTTTTTAATTTCCTTCATATTCAACCTCTAGCCAGTCAACAAAACCGGCAACTGACCAAAGGTGGGAGCCATCGAGTTGCATTGGCAAGAACAACCTCACCCAGCCACTAGCCTCACCAACAACAGTCTAGCAAGGTTGGCCTCGCCATCGCTGTCACACGCAAGGACGACCCTCACTATGGCTGGGCGAGGCTCGAACTTGCCAAATCTGGCAGCCACAACCAGACACTAGCATCGACCACCAGATATGGCGAGCTTGAGCTTTGCCATGGCTCCACCTCGCGAGCAACGACGAGGGTTGAACTCGTTAGCGGTAGTGACCAAGCTTGGGCATCGTTGTTGCTTGCGAGGACGAGCCTCGCCATGGCTGGGCGAGGCTCGAGCTCGCCAGATCTGGCAGCCGATGCTAGTGATTGGGCACGGCCATCAATTCTGGCAAGTTCGAGCATTACCTAGCCATGGCGAGGCTCAAACTAGTGTGCGACGGCGATGGTGAGGTCGGCCTTGCCAGTGTCTGGGTGAGGTCATTCTTGCCAAGGGTGGCCGAGGCTAACCTCAACAGTCCTCGCCTCTGGTCGATCGCCAGAACCAAGCAACTGGCTAGAGGTTGAAGATGAAGAAAAGAAAAAAAAAGGAAAAGAAAAGAATAAAAAAGGGGAAAAAGACAAGAAAAGAATTAAAAATATTAATAAAAAATTAGGAAATTTTTGTTAAAATATATATATTTAAAAATGCCATGTCAGCGTTGACTGGACGACCAGCGCCAACCGGCCAAAATTGTCCGGATGGACTAAATTGGTACAAATGTAAAAGGTTTAGGACTAAATTGGTATCATTTCAATAGGTTTATGACTGTTTTGGTAATTTTCCCGGTGGATTTAATTTGATGGGAGCACTATAATTGTCACTAAAATATTAAACTAAAGTATCTAAGGATGCGTGCCTACTATCTCTTAACATGCAACAAATAGTATGCTAAATCTACACTCCAATCTAAAATCTATCTACACGTGAGTGTACGAGAGAATAGCGTGATCGGGTTCCCATGAGAATCACTCCTCTCCCCTTCGCGCCTATAAATATGGATGGTGTCCTAACATTCTTTGCCAAGCCCAAACCTTAAAATCTTATAAGAACTTCATCTCTATAGAGAGCTTTTTCACAAGCTCATCTTTAATGCCAATAGCCCCTCCAGCAAATCTCGCTGACATAGGACGGGAAGGCTTTGATCTCCTCGAGAAGACCTATGGCCACAAAAGAAGGCCTGCCGTTGCTCCTCCACCCCCGCTGCCGCAGCAGAAGGCCCAACCCTGCGTTTACCGTCGGACCAAAGTGCCTCTGATCACCGAGAGGCTTCCTGAATATGTTGTTTCCCATCAGTCGCCACAGCATCAACAGCCAGGCTATCTGTCTTTCCACAGGAGTGAAGTCCCGCTTCATCACCATTATTACAGTAATCATCACCACAATCCTTACCCGCCTGCGGAGGATGATGCCTATGGCGATGCCATGGACAGCAACAAAGCAGCCGTCTTGTATAGGGGGATGAAGATCATTGAGTATCGTCGGGTTTGATTGGATTTTTCTTGCCTTTTTAGCTATTATGTTGTAGTGATATGGTGCTCGGTGTGAAGAACAACACATGACGCTTTCTCAAGTATGTAGTTTGGTTATGAATAGCGTCTGTGAAGTCATGCGGTTGAGTAGAGTCTGTCAAATCATGAGGTTGTAATTAGCTTTGTGTTATGCTTTTATCGTGACTCTTTCGTGGTTTTTTGCGTGATTGTGGAAGAGTTGCTCGATCAACGCATGCTATATATGGGTTATGTGCTCATAACCATCTTTAAAGAAGATAGGGTTAATTGCTTTGGCAATGCACACTGGCCCCCAAACTTTAAAAAGTCATAAATTACCTTCCTGAACTTTGGCACCGCTATTACAAAAACCCCTAAATTTGAAGAGTCAAAGATTACTCCCTCAAATTTTGTATTTTGTTGCAGCCGATAGCTTATGTCTGCATAACTGAAGTGTGCTGGAAAATGGAGTTAATGAAGTTATCGAAAAAGAAAAAGAACAAGAGGAAGAAGAAGAAGAGGATGCATGGCTAATGAAGTTCATTGTTCATTCTCTGGTAAAACATAGCGGTTTTGCAGATGGAAAAACTAATGACGGAAAAACTTCCATTTTGAATGGTGTCAGATGGAATTATCCAGAACAAATGTGGTGCGACCATACTCAAGAGAGAGTTACCAAATAAATGTCCATGGCATATCCTTAATGATGGAGTGAGGATGACTTGCGCCAGGCGACACCATTCCGGAAGATGGAGATTCACAGCTCCATGATGTCCTTCGTCTTCTTGATGAGCTCGAACGCACATACGTCTCCGACTCACGGGGAATTTCTCTTTTGCGAAATCTCCCCCAACTAAAGGTACTTGTCGTTGTCTCGGCCTGTAATATCCTCAATTTCAGTTCCTGGGAAATGGCTAGAGTTTAAGTTTGGTAGTTTTTTAATTAGAACCAATTTTTTACTCTTGTTTTGGAAAATCCAGTTTTGGATCCTTTGTACCCCTTCGTTTTGTTATTTTGGGAGAGACTTTTGTGATCCGAATTTCCAAACACTTCCTTCTTGAAAGTTTCTCCAAACATCTTCAAGTTTAACATACTTTAATTTCAGAATTTTTAAACTTGATATGAGTGGTACGATGATCTGATTTTCGAACCGTGTAAAACTGCCCAGAATAGGTATTTCAGTGATGTTCACCCTTTCTTTATTTTCTACAAGCTTTTTTGGGCCGATTTTCGAAAAGTTCCCTTCACAAAAGTTGTTGAGAACTTATTTTTCTATAATATATATAAATTTGAAAATTTTTCGAGATGATTTGGATTCTGGATAGAGCTTATTTTGAGAAACAAGAATTCTATTTCAGTAAACTATTTTTAGTCTGTCTTTGAGCTACTAAAAATGGTGTTTACAGAAAGATTCCGATTTTGTGTTCTGCATAAAAAATGTTTTTTAAGGCCTTGTTTATGATATATTCGAATTTGAGAATTTTTGGAGTCCATTTACTATGTTTTCAAGTTCGATTTCGTGAACAGTGCAAAATTGTCCGGTTTTGTTAGATTTCAAAGATTCATCATTTTCTATATCAGAACGTTGAAAACTCAACTTGATGTCTTTTGGTGATATTTGAGGACATTTCCGTGCCAAACTTTGGGTTGAACGAGATTATTATACCTATTTTATCACGGAAAACCCTCGTAAATCATGGAAGTGATTATGATGCGGGTTTGCGACTTAAGTGTAGATTAGTTGTTATTGTGCAACCCGATGTTACTGAGTTATTGTGAGCCGAACCGACATTTCTAGAAAGCCAAAATAGGCTCCACGTTTGGAAAAAACTAGAAGATAAGCTTGACTAAATCAAAACTTAGTTACTAAGCCACATTAATTAGTTGGACTTTGAGGCTCCCACCATCATGACACATTAAATGACCTTGACTTTGTAGTCCCTATCATAATGACATGCCTTAATTGAGCTTAGACTTTAGAGACCCCTTTCATAATTACAAACATTAATTGGCCAAGCTAAGCGAGCCGTGAGAAAAGCCATTCGGCCACAGGGAGAGAGAGAGAGAGAGAGAGGGAGAGAGAGAGAGAGACAGAGAAGCCGAGAGGGAGAGAGAGAGAGAGAGGGCCAATAAGGTTAGGATAAGCTTGGCCTCTTCATCATTTTAGTTCATTAATAGCATTCAATACATGCCATGATGACTCTTAACTTAGAGCACCTCTCTTATTGGCTTAGTCTAGAGTTTTCTAGGAAGTTCCAAGGGTTCTATAAATAGCAAGACACCCCCCTCTTCTCTTCTCACGCCAACATCTCACGCCAACTTCATCATCCTCTTCCTCTCCCTTTTGTTTCTTATTTTCTCACCCTTTTGGCCGGAAAAGCTCACATCCAAACAATCCCGAACCGGCCCGTGTTTCATCTCGTTTCCACCCAAGAGCCTGCGGTTTAGCCTTTGTAGGCCTAGGTTTGCTCGGCCAAGCAAGAAGAAAGCAAGCAGAAAGCCTGAAATTTCCCGAGCTCACCCATCTCTAACTTATTCTCTAGTTTTGTTAGTTGTTGTGTAAGTGAATTCCCTAATATCGGGAAATGATGTTGAGATGCGTTGTGACGTGATTTGCTTGGACCATTTCTCGGTCGTTTCGTTGGTCGTAGTTGGTTCATTTTCTCGATTTAATCATGTTTCATGTTTGATGTTGTTTTGAGATAGAACCGAGCCTTGGTTGGTAAAGTGTACATGATGTGGCCATACATGATGTTCTCTTATTTGAACTTTTCTATTGATCTATCATCGATGCAGGTGCGGTAAGGGCTGACTTATGTTAATAGGCGATCGATATATCCTCACTTGATATTAGTATTTTCACTTGATGAGTCTCCCCGACTCATCCCCCGTTGTCTTCCTTTTTCAGGTCCGTAGGATGGCATCTCCCCTAGCCCGCGTTGGCAATCCCATGGAGATGAGAGCCGAAGTGCTCACCGTGATAAATGTCAGAAAAGACCGCGCCTACCGCCGAATAACGACGCTTGTGATGTTCGATGAGGGCCTAACGGACTTGGTGCCTCATCCGTACGTGGCGTGGTATCACTACGCGAACGGAGAATGGGTTGATCCCTATGTGGGTTCACGGTGCTTTAGCGATGCGGGCGGGCCGGCTTCTGGACAAGGCCACGGGTGGGATGTGAGATGGCCAGGTGGATGAGACTGGAGTGGAGATGATGAAGTGAGGAACGAGAAGCCATAGTGGGTATATGATAACCCAAGTCAAGTTTTGCTATCCTTAGTTGGCCTATATTTAATATGTTCGCATGCATTGTAAACATAAGGTTTGCTCATGATGCTTCTTGTCTTATTTTCGCTGTATGTATTGATTGTGATTGTTCCAAGATATGCTTCCGCTTGTGTGTAATGAAAGATAATAATGAACGGGACGTCACATGAATAATCTCGAGGTAGGGGCGTTACATGGCCGAACAATGGCTTCACTGTCAACCATTTGATCTTTGGAGTGCTCCTTCACAAAGCTATATGGTATGTACTGCATAGCCAAACCCCATTCGTGGGCTTTAAGTACTCTCACCTGCACAGGTTGATTATCTAATTCAGTGTAAACTCATTCATTAGCAAGTTGACATTTTCCAGACACGGAAAGTGCTCGAGATTCGATTGTATAAAATTTACATGTGTACATTTCAAAAGCATATTGAATATAATAAGTAATGTTATAAAGTTCAACCAAAAAGCTTAAATTAATAGGTAGAGAGAGATGACATGTGTATTCAATGTGAGCTAGTTTAACATCCCTTTTCATATGTAAGCCGGATTAGTAATGACACGTGAAATTTGACGAATGAGATGGACACACCGCGAAATAAGCTCGGGTAGAACCTAGCTCTAGTACCATATCAGAATGTCTAACTCAAAAGCTTGAGAAATGAGTACTTTTCTGATATTTCGGGTGTATATTCCATACATGTTTCTGCTTGACTGCTTTATGGGAAACTATAATCATTAGGAGTTTCATTAGAATTTCACCACCTAAAATTAGTTCTATGCAAGGCACGAAGCAATAATTCCATGTATACAAATCACTTTGAACGTCGTAGGCCAGGACTCTCGAAAAAATGAGGAGGCCGGGTCAAGTAAGAGTCCCGCTAGGAGGACGGCGCAGTTATACTGAATTTCTAACAAGGGCATATTGACCACAAGTTTCACTTTAGGAGAGGTGGGCAACTGGATGTTACAAATTGTGGAATAAAGGTTTTGTCTTTTTATTTTATTGAAGAATAATATTACCGGTGGCGCATCTATTTTTGTCCGAAAATCAAAATCATCCCTCTTATCTTTTTTATGTTTAAAAAACGCACTATGTTAGTCCTTCTGTTATAATTTTCCTTTTTCTGGTGAATTTTTGTTGATATGAATTGCGGAATTGCTTACACAAACGTTGGAATACATGTGTCGAATTATGATTTGCTCCACATTATAATGTGCTGCCAAATAGGCATCACATCAAACGTTTGATGTTTTTGTCCTTGATTGAAACCGAGTTTGACAGCTAGGGTGAGTATGGTAATGGTTCAAGTTCTGGAAATTCAAGTTTTAGCTAGAAATGGTTTAGGTTCTTTAGACTTGAATCTCGCCGGCCAGTAGAGGTCCAACGACGTGCTAAATGGATCGGACTGAAAATAGAACATAGGAACATCACAATGGTGCAATTGGAATGGTGAAATAATTGCCGAAAGGTCATCGGCGATGGATCCGAACCGGTGACCTTGAGAACGTAGAACTAGGATTCATGCCCACCACATGTTTGACAAAATGCTACAACGAAGAAGAGGAGAATGTTGTAGATAATGACCGCAATATAAGAATCCAGCAAAAATGGGGTATCTCCTCTTCCATTTTTGACTAATCTTTTCATTACTTTGTATGTAGCTTGCTGGTCCCCGTTTCGATTGGCCAATATAATGCCTTTGCTATTGCTTGTAGCCCTTGTTTAAGTCGTTACACCTTTGCACCTGTCGGGACACTTGTTGTGTCACCTCAAGTGCGAGATTTTTGTGTACGACTTTTTTCTCTGTATGACTCGCTTTGAAAAGTATATAAAATTCTTACTTTACCAAAAAAAAAAGAAGAGGGAAAAACAGCACCGTTTCGGTGTGATGCCCACCGAAGAAAACAACCGGCGCCTGCGCCAGCGAAGCTCGGTTCGGTCAGGTCGAACTGGGCCGGTTCGGTTCATTTCCTGGCGGGAATTTTTAAAAAAATAAATATAAATAAATAAATAATAAATAATCTTAAAAAATCTTAAAAAAACATAAAAATTCACAAAAAATTTTTTAAAAAAATCACAAAAAATATATAAACAAAAAAATCAAAATAAATAAAAAATTTTAGAAATTCGAAAAATTTCAGAAAAATAAAAATTCATAAAAAATTAGAAAATTCATAAAAATTTAAAAATTTTCAGAAAATTCATAAAAATTCAGAAAATTCAGAAAATACAAATAAAATATGTGAAAAATTTAGAAAATCAATAAAAAATTGAAAAATTGGAAAATTCATAAAAATTTTCGGAAAATCATAAAAAATCAATTCTCGGTTAATGAAATTTCCGAAAAAAAAATCTCAAAAATTTTAAAATTCACAGAATGGTCCAAAAACACCTTGGCCAACCATAAAAAGTGAGATTTGAATTTTCGGAAGTGCCCAAGTGGTATTTTTAGGAAATACCAAATTTAGGGGTTATAACCCCTAAAAAACCATAAAACCCTGAAAAAATGTAAGTAATGAAATGAATAAGCTTCTAGAGCTTCATTAGGGTTTAAATGTTTTGATTGATTTTCGTTTTTAGAGACCCTTTAGGATTGATTGATCTGATTGATATTGATTGTACATTTAATACCTATTTGGTTTTTTCTGTGATTAGAATGGATACAATTAGAGGGTAAGCCTTAGAAAATTGCATGATACGTTAGACATCATATCGTTCTTAGGTACCGAAAGGGCATTAGGGATCTCGAATTGGGATCAATAGAATAACCAAGTCCCCATACTCAGAATCTCTAGTTCGTAGAATTATGGTATTTCTCTAGTACCTCGATTAGGTTTTTGGTCTATCTACCAATAATGACTAGTGGCGACTCCAAAATCACAAACCTAGACTAAATAAGAAATTACCTTCTGCTGTCACGTGAGGTATGATTTGGGAGAGACCTTTACATGGAAATACCTCCTTAGCGCGCAAATCCCGAAAGCACCAAAAAAGCGCGGTGCGACACAAAATAGTAATTTTCCACTACCGGTCCAAATTTCGATTTTTCCAACAAATCCAACAAATTCTAAGATTAATTACGCTAATGAAGACGTCATCCAATTAATTGTCATGACGTTTGAGGAATTCGAAACCCAAACTTGGACTCTAATTATGACTAAATCAAATCAAAGCGACTTAAGCGTATCTCTGACTAACGGACGGCTCTTGTGTGTTACGCGAATTTAACCCGTGGTTGACACTAAGTCGAGCCATGTTTAAATTCACTCGAACCATGGCGACCTCGGTTGTCTCATGTAATTACGATGATCAATTATTAGTGCCGAAGGGCACGATCGTTCGGAATAGGTTTAAGGTCGTTCACAAATTCATCTCATGGTCAAGCGGAATTACCTGCGATCCACTTGAATGACATTGGCGAATCGATCCGTGACCATCCTTAGGTCGGCTTACATTGGCCCAAAACATCACCTTGACAATCCTTATGGTCAAAAGTCAGCCTATGATCGAGTTTCTGTTGGGTTCATCAACGAAAAATAATGTAGTGGAATATAGAACCCTAGACAGGATCCATGTGTATATTGAAATCGAAAAGGAATTTCGAAACGTATCTTTTGCAGATCGAAGATAAATTGGTAGTCGATTGTGTCTGGATTAGCACCCTAAGTGTTGCGTCTATACCGGTATCCACACACACAAATGGAATTCTTCATCGATCCACGTGCTAGCGAAAGATCTTGAAGTTCCTTTTTTTCTTGAACGCCTTTTTATTTTCGATACTCTATCGAAAAACCCTAGACAGAGAACGATTCTCTATCTATTTATATAGCCTCATTATCCAGCGGAATTAAAAGAAGTGGGTCGGGCGATTTGGGCCCCCCAAACCATCCACCTTTAATCATACATTTAATCGTTATCTCATAACGTGCACGATCGCATAGATAATTTAAATAAGAGAATAAATTAAAATCTACTTCTTAAGTAGATCAAGGCGCACAGAAAATATTAAGTCCGTTCGCTATTGTGTATGACCCTGTAGGTTCACTAAACATTAGCAGTGTGCCTAAAACTCTTTTTGGCCTATAAGTTATAAGCAGTCTCTAGCAAGACATTATGACTATCTAAGTATAGTGAAGGTCGATTTTCCGATACAACCTAATCCACAACTAATATTAGAGTATCAACCTTGATTGATTCCTAGGGCAGACCACTAACAATTTCCCACTTGCACTAGAACCAATCATATAAACTAAGTCCCTTTGTCACTTGATTTTCGAGTTAAGCATAAGGCAGAACAAGTGTCATCCTTATATAGCTTAAACTCATTTTCCCGATACCGCAGTTAGATTGTCAAAACAAGTAGTTGACTCTTCAACTCACTTGAGCATGGCCATGCATTTCACTGTCTCAACTCTACGGGAGGCCAGGAAATTATACCCTCGTTATATGAGAAGGACAAATCCCATCTTGTCTACTCACATCACTCAGCACGATTCATGACATGCCCAGCCATTACCTTTATAATAACCTATTACGGCTAACGTTTGGCAATGTTAAAGCATGCCAATCCACGTCTAGGAAACCATGGCAGACTTAGATCAAAGGACTATACTCTATAGTTATGATGAGAAATATTGATGACATTATATAACAATCCTACAGTATTCTCATAGTGGGTCTGTCCAATACAATGTTCTCTAACATGTATTCCATGTGATCAACTTTATATCTCTATATTCATGACCCGTGAAACTTGATCATCAGTTGACTCACATGCTAGTCTCAAACACCATTTGCTTTTCAATGCACAATGGCAATTGACTAGGGACATTTAGAATATTAATATCCACTCTATTAATAAAGTTTCACGATCGAATCACGTATTTGATTATCTATTAAGGATATTCAATATTCAAGGGATAATACTTTTCACTTCCACTCGGGTACTGTTCATCACAGGCACCCCAGTTCTCTCTCGGTTGAATCCCGTCGGTACTGTTCATCCGATTGAATCCTTTGTGATTCTGGGTTCGTTGATGGCTCGAATCGTCTGATTCTTGGTGGACAGGGTCGCAGGGTGATCCTTCCCAACATACTCCGTGGATTTCTCGTTTGGTGCCTTCGCTGGTGTCCACGAACAGATCTGGGGGTGATCTTCGAAGGCTACTGTTCACCCGTCTGGGTTTGCTTCGATTCTGGAATTCTGGGCTTCAATCCGGCTGGGTTTTGGAAGTTAAGGTCACCAGGGACGCTAGGTGAAACTTTCCATCAATCCTTGGCTTATTGTTTGTTATTGTCCCTGGTTCTCACGAACAGTTCTGGGTTTGCTCGCTGTACGCTACTGCTCACTCGGTGGAGTGTTGCTTCGATTCTGGTTTTCTGCGGATTCAATACACCTGGGAATCGAAGGTTAGAGCTGTTATGCTATACCTTTAAACATACTCCTCTGGCCCAACTTGGGGTATTCTTTGAGTGGGCAAACAGATCTGGGTTTGCACGACTGCTGCTGCTCCATTACTGTTCATTGTCTTTGAATACGATTGCCCGCCCGGAAGGTATTGGATCTCTGGTTAGTAAGCCCACCCATAAGGGTATTGGGTTTGCCTATAGGCTCTCGGTTAGCAAGTCCCTGGGTGAATCTGCATTTTTGGGTTTTCTGGGTTTCGGTGCTCCCCTGCAACTACTCCCCCGACTTGTGTATTTGCGCTTGCTGGGCAACCGGACTGGATTTTTGGTCTGTTTCTACCCTTGCCTAGGTGCTGTGGTGTCTCTTGGTGGTATCCTTACAGAGGCTGCGTGTGTCGATCCTTGGCCTTCTGTTTGTCACGCCTTGTCCCTTACTCATGGCATTGTAACTCTGATATGGCTGGGCATCATTCTGTGGGGTCTCTTCCGCCTTCGGATGCTAACAAGGATGCAGGGGAACCTTTGCAAGGCAAGGGACCATCTAAACTCCCCAACCAACATTTTGGTGCTAAATCTGGCCCTTCCAAAACTCACCACAGAATAGCAAGTTCTGGTGATTTAATGACAGATGATACCACTGGTAATACAAAGGCTACTGGTAAGCCTGATGTGGTTGTTCATCAAACAGGTCGCCCTGGTAGTCGTGGACGTAGCAAGCCTCCTCTTGCTAGGGAGGAGATCCACACTCAGCAGGTTCTGAAGCCAGTCAGGCGTAGCAGAAGCAGAGGGCGCACGGTGGATGCTAGAATGTCTGGCAGAGATTAAGTGGTGGTTCAACCACCTAGTAGGGACCAAACACAGCAAACCCAGCGATCATGGGCAGCTGTTGCTAAGTCAGCAATGAAGGGCTATTCCCTGTCTTATATCCCTCCATCTATTGAAGATGGAAAACCAGTGGTGAGAATTTCTGAGGAAATTTTGGAGGAAACCAACCCGTTGTGGCTGGAATGCATTGTAGGCTATTTCGTAGGCAAGAAATTGCCCTTCAAATTGACTGAGAAGGCTGTCCAGAGTCTGTGGGGGACACAGGTCACGGATGTCCTAGCTAATGCGGATGGATTCTATTTCTTCCATATACCGGATGAAGGCTTTCGACGGAAAATACTGGACAGTGGCCCAATCACTATCCTTCGAGTGCCGATGATCCTACAGCAGTGGCATCCGGCACTGAAGTTGGAGAAGGATCAACACCAGTCCCTTCCGGTCTGGGTAAAACTAAGGAATTTCCCTTATGCATTATGGTCGGCCTCGGGCATTAGTGCAGTGGCAAGCCCAATCGGAAAACCGCTGCATGTGGATATGCAGACGGAGAAAATGCGTATGATTTCCTACGCTAGAGTCTGTATAGAACTCCAAGCATCCCAGCCTCTCCTGGAGTCGGTGGATGTTATCTTGAATGGTGAAACATGGTCTATAAAAGTGGAGTATGAGTGGCGCCCTATCTCTTGTGGGACTTGTGGCACCTTTGGCCATAGGTGTGCTGTTCCTGTGGAGGCGCAACCTCAACCCAGCTCAAATCCTATTGCTGCAAATAGTAAGTCCCCTATTGTGGAAGATGATTGGGAAACGGTTAGGAAAAAACGTGGTCCATCTCATTTGGACCCTGCACTGCGGATCCTCAAAGTATCTGATGCTCCGAGCTCAAGTCATACTAAGGAGGCTGATAAAGCCAGTCCTGTTCCCCAACCCGAGTCAGCCTCAACGGGGTCTTCTGAGGCATCCTCTGATTCAGCTAATACAGAGGACTCAGCCAGTAGTGCTGACTGTGAACTGAGCGAAGACCCTTCCTCTCCTGTCCCGAAGGCTAAAAAGCAAGAGCCCCTTATCTCACATGCCAGTTTGGCTCCAGCTAGGGTCGCCACAGATGCTGGATACTCGGGCCTCTCGGGGGACGACCTTAATAAGGGGGGCATGTCTAAACCAGTTCCTGGCCCGGTGAAAAACACCAGTTCAGCGAGCAATCCTTCAGCTACCAAGAAGGCCAAAACGAAATCCCATCGGGGCGGCTCTAAACGTCGGTAACCTCCTTTCTTGCTTATAGATGTTTTTTGGGATTTGGAATATTAGAGGCCTTGGTGATCCTCTTAAGCAAGCGAAAATAAGAGCCTTGGTTAGAAATCACAATATTTCTTGTATTGGCATCCTTGAGACGAAAATTAGACCGTCTCTTTTTGATAAGATCTCTTCGGGGCTTCTTCCGGATTGGGTTTGGACTGCCAACTACAATTTCTCTCCGCGTGGTAGAATTTGGATTGGGTGGAAACCCCATGAGGTAGACATGGAAATTATATCCTTATCCTCGCAAGTCATCCATGGCCATGTCCGTCTTTTGGCTCTTAATAAGACTTGTTTCTTCTCTGTTGTTTATGGAGAACATACTTTCACTGCTAGACGTGCTCTATGGGCTGACCTTGTAAGATCCAGTGAACTTTTTGAGGCGGAACCTTGGCTGGTGGCGGGTGACTTTAATGCTATCCGGTTTAACTCGGATAGAATGGGAAGCTCCAACTCATGGATACCTGCCTTTGATGAACTCAACCAGTGTTTAGATCAAGCTGGCCTTGAGGATCTTAGATATATAGGCCATCGGTTTACCTGGGTGACTTCTTCTGGAGACTGTCGGAAACAAAGGAAGATTGATAGAGTATTGATCAATGATAAATGACTCAATTTGTTCTCTTTCTCGGAGGCTAACTTTCTAGCCCAAGGAGTATCGGATCATACTCCCATGGTTGTTAGAATTGCCCGTGCTACCCTATCAAGGAAGCCTTTTAAATTCTTCAACTTTTGGATGTCTCATCCTCTATTCCCAATGATTGTCTCTCAGGTTTGGGATACTCACATTGAAGGAACCCCCATGTATGCTCTATGCCAAAAACTTAAAATGCTCAAAGGCCGGCTCAAGCAGCTCAACAAGGATTCCTTCTCGGATATCTCTTCGCGCACTGCCCATGCAAGGGCTGAACTTACGGCTACCCAAGATGCCTTAGCACTTGACCCGGTTAATGCGGACTTGGCGACCTTGGAGAAGGACCAACTCCAGGTATTCTCAAATCTGAGACTCCAAGAGGAGAGCTTCTATAAACAGAAATCAAGAATTAGGTGGTTGAAGGAGGGTGATATGAACTCTAAATTTTTCCACCACTTTGTTAATAAGAGACAACTTCAGAACCGGATCCTTTCGGTAGCGAATGATGAGGGGGATGTCCTCACGAACCCGAGTATGGTTAACAACCATATCGTATCCTATTTTGAGAATCTTCTCAAGGCGAGCCCCCCAACATTGCGGCCTACGTGTGCAGATATCCGGGCTAGGGTGGATCGCACCCTTACTGCTGATCAGATGACTGATCTTTCTAAAGGAGTAACTGCCACTGAAATCAAGAACGCTATGTTCTCCCTTGCCAAAGGAAAGGCTCCTGGACCTGATGGCTTTAATGTTGATTTTTTCACATCTTCTTGGGAAACTGTGGGGCCTTCAGTGGTGCTGGCTATTCAGGATTTCTTTAGGTCAGGATCGATTCTAAAGGAGATTAACACTACGATCCTCACCCTTGTGCCTAAGATCCCTAATGCCTGTTCTATGAACGACTTTAGGCCCATTGCGTGTTGTAATACTATCTACAAATGCATCACAAAGATTCTGGCTAATAGAGTTGCTTCTGTTCTGCCGACTATCATATCCAACACCCAGAATGCATTTGTTAAGGGGCGGCGGATAAGTGATAACATACTACTGGCACAAGAGCTTTTTGCGGGGTTCCATCATGAGCCCTATAAGCCAAAATGTGCAGTAAAAGTCGACTTTCAGAAGGCTTATGACTCGGTAGACTGGACCTTCCTGGAAACGGTTCTTCAAACATTCGGCTTCCCGCGGTTGTTTGTTAAACTAATTATGGAGTGTGTCACTTCCCCAAAATTCTCCGTCGCTATTAATGGAGAGTTACATGGTTTTTTCCCAAGTCAGCGTGGTATAAGACAAGGGGATCCGTTGTCTCCCTATTTATTCACGTTAGTAATGGAAGTTCTTTCCGGGATCCTCAACAGTCAAGCAAACAGGCCGGGGTTTAAATACTTCTGGAGATGTAAGGCCGTCGGCTTAACACACTTGTTCTTTGCTGATGATGTGCTTTTATTTGCTGAAGGAAATAGTGACTCAACTACTTTGCTTAAGGAAGGTCTGGACCTATTTTCTACTTGGTCTGGGCTGAAGCCTAATCTAAACAAAAGTGAATTGTTCTTCTCTGGTGGTACGTCAGACAGTAGAGAGCAAGCTCGGAATGTCTTTGGATTCAATGAAGGATCGCTTCCTTTCCGATACCTCGGGGTCCCTGTTATCTCGTCTAGATTAAGCAAGGCGGATTGCACCTCTTTAGTGAATGCAATTACTGCACGTGCCCGCTCATGGTCCCAAAGATTCCTTTCCTTTGCTGGTAGATTACAACTCATAAAATCTGTCCTTCATGCTATACAAGTATTTTGGACTAGTGTCTTTATGCTTCCACAATCGATCCTGTCCAGAATTGAAATGATCCTTAGACAATTCCTCTGGAAGGGGCCGGACCTTGGTGTGGGGGGAGCCAAAGTCCCTTGGTGTGACGTTTGTCTCCCTAAACAGGAGGGCGGCTTGGGGATTCGTAGACTCCACGATTGCAATATTGCGGCAATGCTCAAACATTTATGGACCCTCTTTACAGACAAGGAATCTCTTTGGTGTAAGTGGATTCACTCCACTTTTCTCAAGAACAAAAATTTTTGGATAGCGCCCAAGCCGACATTTTGTTCATGGGCCTGGAAAAAGCTCCTTGACATTCGTCGGGACTTTTATATGTTCTTTAAATGGCAGATTGGTGATGGCTCTACTGTATCTTTCTGGTTTGACTCTTGGCATCCCAAAGGCCCCCTATCGGAATTATTTTCTAATAGGGATATCTACTGCTCGGGAATCCCTAGGGAGGCTTCAGTGCAGGACTTCGTTAATGGTTCCTGGCATGCCTCCAACATGCTCCAAGCTTTCAACTCCTGGCCGGATGGACCCCCTATTCTGGACGGGCAAAGGCCGGATCGCCTAGTATGGAAAGGCCACCCTTCGGGTGCGTTCTCTGTGGCATCCGCTTGGGAGCTGATCAGAATATCTAAACCTACTGTTCCTTGGAGTTCCTTTGTTTGGGATCACAGTATTGCGCCGAGGTATGGCTTCTTGCTATGGCTTATATCCCTGAATAGGCTCCCAACTCAGGTTGTGCTCCTTAATTATCACAGAATATCAGTTGGTGCTTGCGCCTTTTGCAAATGTAGACCAGATTCAGTGGATCACCTATTCTTTGCATGTCCTATTACGCGTTCGATTGCAATGTACTGGGCTGGAAATTGCCACCTTTCATGGAAAAATCAATCTTGGCAAAATAATCTTCTTTGGGTCACAAATCACATAGGAGGCAACAGATTCGACCAGAGAATTGCTCGGTCCTCATTTGCAGCCTTGTGCCATATGATCTGGATCACACGGAATAATATTCTCTTCAGGAACATTCCTCTCTTCGTGCCGGCTCTCCAGCAACATCTTGCGAAGCTCACCAGGGACAGAGGTTTGTCCTACGCACCTGTTGAAGATAGCCCACGTAATCGTCGGATCCAAGTCAGTTGGGGCATGTCTGCTACTATATTTCATCAAGCAATTTGAGATTGTCTTGGCTTTTATTGGCACGGTTACTTTGCCGGGCCTCCTGTAACTAGCTTTAGTGCTTATAGTTTCCTTTACCGTTACACCTTTGCACCTTTTGGGACAGTGTTTGTCGCCTTAGGTACGGGGTTTTTGTGTTTCGGTTCCTTATCTTGTAAGGTTCTTGTTGAAAAGTCAATATACTTCTTATCTTACCAAAAAAAAAAGATTTTACATTCAATTTATTTACCAAAAAAAAAGATTTTACATTCAATTATCTGCTAAAATTAAATCGAAATCAAATATAATATATATTTTATTAATGAACAATGAAAATGTATATCACATATACTCCCACTCACATCAAGACCAATCACTAATGTGTCTAAGGCCTAAAGCGTTACAATGACACTCATGCTTAGGTTGTGGAAGAGCCTTTATCAACGGATCAGCTGTATTCAACTCCGTTGCAACTTTGCACATCTTGACATCACCTCTTTCAATAAATTCTCGAATGAAATGATACTTCATGAGTATGTGTTTGGTCTTCTAGTGAGACCTAGGCTCTTTAGTCAAAACTATGGCCCCCCTGCTGTCATAATAGAGGTCTACTGGATTCAAACTAGTGGGACTGATTCCCAGTTCTTCTAAGAACTTTCGAATCCAAACAGCTTCCTTTGATGCTTCTGAAGCAGCAATATATTCAGCTTCTATCGTAGAATCTGCAAGAGTGTCCTGCTTGGAACTCTTCCAGCACATCGCTCCACCATTCACGCAAAAAACAAAACCTGACTGCGATCGAAGGTCGTCTTTGTCGATTTGAAAACTAGCATCAGTGTAACCACTTACAGTGATCTGTTTCTCACCTCCATAGACTAAGAATAAATCCTTAGTTCTTCTCAAGTACTTAAGGATATTTTTTACAGTAATCCAGTGAGGTTCCCCTGGATTTGACTGGTATCTACTTATCATGCTCAATGCATAAGCAACATCGGGACGAGTGCATAATATAGCATACATGATGAATCACACAGCTGATGCATAAGGAATCCTACTCATGCGGTCTCGCTCATCTTGTGTTGAAGGACACTGAGTCTTGCTAAGACTTATGCCATGTGTCATCGGGAGAAAACCTTTCTTGGAGTCTTGCATATTAAACCTATTGATGACTTTGTCGACATATGTACTTTGACTCAGTCCAATAAGTCTCTTAGATCTATCTCTATAGATCCTGATCCTCAAGATATAGTTTGCCTCTCCCATATCCTTCATGGAGAAAATTTTTCCTAGCGATGTCTTAACTGACTGAAGCATAGGAATGTCATTTCCAATGAGTAGTATGTCATCCACATACAACACTAGAAACACAATTGCACTCCTACTAGACTTCTTATATACACAAGCTTCTTCTTTGTTTCTGATGAAGCCAAACTCTTTGACAGTTTCATCAAAACGAATATTCCAGCTCCGTGATGCCTGCTTCAATACATAAATAGAACGTTGAAACTTGCATATCTTCCCAGTGTTATCTGGTGATGTAAAGCCTTCAGGTTGTGTCATATACACATCCCCTTCTAGTTTTCCATTAAGGAAAGCTGTCTTTACATCCATTTGCGATATCTCATAGTTATAATATGCAGCAAACGCTAGGATAATCCGAATGGACTTAAGCATGACCACTGGCGAAAAGGTCTCATCATAGTTAATACCATGAGTTTGTTTGAAACCTTTAGCTACTAGCTGTGCTTTATAGATGTGAACATTTCCATCCATATCAGTTTTCTTCTTGAAAACCCACTTGCACCCTATAGGTTTGACACCTTTAGGTGGATCAATCAAAATCCAAACTTTGTTTTGATACATTGAGTCCATTTCAAATTTCATGGCCTGAAGCCATTTATCGGAGTTTGGGCCCATCATAGCTTCTTTAAAGGTCGTAGGTTTGTCATTTTCTATTAACAATAGATGACGATGTTCTGTCATGTGAAAATCATATCTCATAGGCTCACAATGTGTTCTTTCAGACCTACAAACTATAGGTGCCACTGGAGTAGACTCTACGACTCTTTGTAGATCTAATTGAGGTTCCTCGTGAACTAGAACACCCTCTTATGGCACTATAACTTCTTCGAGGTTTACCTTACTCCCACTGGTTCCTTTAGTAAGAAACTCTTTTTCTAAAAAGACACTATTTTGAGCAACAAACACTTTATTCTCTGATGGATTGTAAAAGTAATATCCTTTCGTTTCTTTAGGATATCCCACAAAGAAGCATTTATCAGAGTTGGATCCAAGCTTATCAGAAAGTAAACGTTTTACATAAGCTTCACAATCCCAAATCTTTAAAAAAAGACATATTAGGAACTTTTCCTGTCCACATCTCATATGGTGTCTTCTCTACAGCTTTTGATGGACTTCTATTTAGTGTAAACGCAGCTGTCTCGAGTGCATATCCCCGGAAAGATAATGAAAGATCTGAATGACTCATCATTGATCGAACCATGTCTAACAAAGTTCGATTTCTCCTCTCAGAGACACCATTCCATTGTGGTATTCCAGGAGGAGAGAGCTGTGAAACAATTCCACACTCTTTGAAATGGTCATCGAACTCTTGGCTTAAATATTCTCCTCGTCGATCATATCGAAGAGCCTTGATATTTTTGCCAAGTTGATTCTGTACTTCATTCTGAAATTCCTTAAACTTTTCAAAGGAGCCGGACTTATGTTTCATCAAGTAAACATATCCATATCTACTGAAATCATCAGTAAATGTAATGAAGTACTGATAACCTCCTCTGGCTGTAGAACTTAGTGGTCCATACACATCAGTATATATAAGGGCCAATAATTCTTTTGTCCTCTCTCACTTTGATTAGTAAAAGGAGCTTTTGTCATTTTTCCAACTAAACAAGATTCACATGTATCAAATGATTCAAAATCAAATGAATTTAATAGTCCATCGCTATGAAGCTTGTGAATTCGTTTTTCGTTTTTGTGGCCTAATCGACAATGCCATAGGTAGGTTGCATTCAAATCATTAGATTTAAATCTTTTTGTATTTATATTATAGATTGGCACATCAAGATTTAGAACATATATCCCATCCACAATATGGGCGCTACCATAAAATAATCCATTAAGATAAAACGAACAACTATTGTTCTTTATATCAAAACAGAAACCTTCCTTGTTCAAACAAGAAACAGAAATAATATTCCTGCGTATAGCAGGTACATAGTAGCTATTATTCAGTTCTAAAATCATGACAAAAGGTAAAGTTACATCATATGTTCCTACAGCTAATGCAGCAACTCTTGCTCCATTTCCAACTCGTAGTTCCACTTCACCTTTTGTAAGTGTTCTACTTCGTTTTAGTCCCTGCACATCCATACAAATGTGAGTACCATAACCAATATCCAATACCCATGAAGTAAAATTAGTAGTAACATTTACTTCTATAATATAAATACCTGAATCGAAAATCTCACTTCCCTTTTTCTTCAGATCCTCCAAATATTTCTTGCAATTCCTCTTCCAATGTCCATTCTCACCACAATGGAAGCATACAGCATCAGCAATCGAACCCAGTTTGGTCTTGGATTTGGGTTTGGGCTTAGTGCCCTTGCCCTTACCTTTAACCTTACCTGGCTTCTTAAAGCCTTTCCCCTTTTGAACCATGAGAACATTAGGGATAGAGTCCTTCTTGATATTCTGCTTAGTAGTTTTGAGCATCCCATGCAGTTTAGTTAAAAACTTATTCAGATTATGCATGTTATAGTTCATAACAAACGTGTCATAATCTTGAGGCAATGACTGAAGAATAATGTTAGTAGCCAACTCTTGACTAATAGGAGAGCCCAGTCATTTCAGGTTTTCAATATAACCTATCATCTTTATGACATGTGGGCTAACTGAGCTTCCACTTGCTAGCTTGCACTCAATTAAGATCTTTACCATTTGGTACCTTTCGGTGCGTGCCTACTCCTGAAATAAAATTTTCAGGTTCATGATCATATCATAGGTATCCACGTTCTCAAACTGCTTCTGAAGGTTTGAGTTCATGGTAGCTAACATTAGACATGATGCATCCAATGCATAATCTTTATGCTTCTTATAAGCATTCCTTTCAGCATGGGGAGCGTTGGAAGGAGGTGCTTTCTGAGGGAGTGGTTTCTCCAAGACATAATCCTTTTTCTCCTGCTTGAGAACAATTCTCAAGCTTCTATACCAGTCCAAGAAGTTTGAACCATTCAATTTGTCCTTCTCAAGGACAGATCGCAGTGAAAAGTGCGATGCAGAGCTATTTGTCATTATCTACAACAAATATGCAAAGTGAATTGTTCATTAACATTATAAACAATAAACTCCAACTATACTTTTATAACATGTGCCCCAATAAGTATAATGGACCAAGATCCATATTTTACCAAGACTCGAGTAAACTTTGGCTTATCGCTCAAGACTAAGTTATTTAGGTAGACAACTCTTTGTCAATTGTATCGAATACAACTCTTAGTTATTGGGGTTGACATCTTGTATCTTATCCCTAAATACTATGCCTCAAGGCCCAAAACCGTTTTGATAGCCTCGTTAAGTAAACCAATCTTCACTTATAGATAACCATTATCCATCCTATTTTACTCAAACAGTTAAAGACACCCTGCTTTAGCAGGCCCATCTATTGACGATTCAAGTCTTAATAGGTGTATGATCAGAAAGGCATCATATTATTACTTAATTTTATTAGGGACTCTTAATGTTTATTTAGCGATGAATGTATGCATGTGATAAACATAAACGAAACATCACTTATAATAATAAAGGTACATCAATCATACGGGAACGACCAATTCCATGTAGGGGTCAAGGGGGGTTACGCTCCCTTGCAGGGTCAAGGGGCAGCGCCCCTCGCGGGGTCAAGGGGCAGAGCCCTTTTGCGATGGTCAGCGAGCGGGGTTCGAAGGGGCAGCGCCCCCGAAAGCTAGACAGAATTCGCAATTCTGTTTTATGAGGAGAGCCCCGAAAACTAGATAGAATTCTCAATTCTATGTTCTCGGGAGACTATCTATTGCTGCCGCCCCCCGCGCCCTCACCGTACGCATCTAGTCGGACGCCTCGAGTCCTTGATGCGCCGGATGACTAGGCGCGCTGCCATCTTTGCCTCGGGCAACAAACCCAGACGCACCACCGTCTCCGCCTCGGGCAACAGGCCCAGACACGCCGCCGTCTTCGCCCACAGTCTCCGCCTCGGGCAACAACCCAGGCGCACTGCCATCTCCGCCTTGGGCAACAGCCCAGGCGCGACGCCGTCTCTGCCTCGATGCGAGTGGAACAGGATCGACCCATCCCTTCTTCGTTCCTTCTCAATTGATCATATCAATTTGTATTTCAAATTCATCTAACCTTAATTTAGATTCACTTCAGGCATACATCATATGTATCAATAATTAGGGTTTCCGATTCAACTTCAATATATCACAAGTAGCTCTGATACCACTGTTGGGTTCATCAACGAAAAACAACGTAGCGGAATATAGAACCTTAGACAGGATCCATGTGTATATTGAAATCGAAAATGAATTTTGAAACGTACCTTTTGCAGATAGAAGATAAATCGGTAGCCGATTGTGTCGGGATTAGCGCCCCAAGTGTTATGCCTCTACCGGTATCCACACACACGAACGGAATTCTCCAACGATCCACGTGCTAGCGAAAGATCTTGAAGTTTCTTTTTTTCTTGAACGCCTTTTTATTTTCAATACTCTATCGAAAAACCCTAGACAGAGAACGATTCTCTATCTATTTATACAGCCTCATTATCCAGCGGAATTAAAAGAAGTGGGCCGGGCGATTTGGGCCCGCCAAACCATCCACCTTTAATCATACGTTTAATCGTTATCTCATAACGGGCATGACCGCATAGATAATTTAAATAAGAGAATAAATTAAAATCTACTTCTTAAGTAGATCAAGGCGTACAGAAAATATTAAGTCCGTTCGCTATTGTGTGCGACCCTGTAGGTTCACTAAACATTAGCAGTGTGCTTAAAACTCTTTTTGGCCTACAAGTCATAAGCGGTCTCTAGCAAGACATTATGACTACCTAAGTATAGTGAATGTCGATTTTCCGACACAACCTAATCCACAACTAATATTAGAATACCAACCTTGATTGATTCCTAGGGCAGACCACTAACAGTTTCTTTGATCGCGCGAACTTAAATCTCTAATTAGATATTCCCTAATGATTAGTATCCCAAGAGTGATCAGTTCCGGGCGAGATCTAACTACAAGCGCGTTAATAGAATCATTCATTTCATAAATCCCAAGTAGGTCGAATTTCAGAATATCACAAAAGTTCAAGTCCAATAATGTAAGCTTGGGCCGTTTGGGTTGTCCCGGCACATGGCCTGTACAATCGGGCCTGGCACGCTGCCGAGCCACACGGGCATGCTGCCAGGCATATGGCCGAGCACGTGGCCAAGCGCACGAGCACAGTGCCAAGCTGCATGAGCGGTGCGTCGAGCACGATATCGAGCCGCACGAGCAAGGGATCGATTCATGGAGCAAACACATGCATTAGCTCATGAATGGGCACAATGCATGGCTCATGGCCAAGTTCATTAGGCACGGAACTAGGTCGGAGCCGAATTTGATGGGCATAATGACCGGCACAAAGGTCAGGCATAATGACAGATACATGGATGGGCACAAGCCAGTCTGTGGCCTAGTTGACGGGCACAATGGCCAGTCGTGACCGAGCATAAGGCCTGCCCAACGCAGCTGGTACAATGCCTAGCCCGTGACCTAGCCACTAGGCTCATGGACTGGCACATAGCTCGACCATGGTCTACCCAACTCAATGCAACGATCCGTGGCCGATTCGCAACCAGTCCACGTTCGAGTATCAACAATGCATGGTCGACCCTCAGTTGTCATGTGGCCTCGTGGAATCTAAGACCACGGGACATGGCCATGTGGAATCACCCGCGATCGACACATATCGACATAGTACTTATCCTAGTTATCCCGAATCGTCCTACTAACAGTTATTATGATTGAAGGATCAATCCACAGTTGCATCACTCTAATTGACTTGCGTGGTCAGGGAGTCATTCTACTGTCGATCTCTAGGCTAATTCATGGATAATCTTTCGATCGAATCATAACCAACCCTCAGTACACTCGTTTCGATCATGTTATCCGTTCCATTATCGACCTTTGGCTCGATTGCTCACCCATTTTATCACCATTTACCTTTGGCTATCTTGGCCCCAAATTTGGGGATGTCACAACATTCATTCTTACTTTCCAATTTGTTGGACTTCATTGATTCATTCACTAGTGATTTCAAATTCGAAATTCCATAACTACATCCTAACGTCCTGTAAATATCTAGTCTTCTCTTGGTGTTTCAATTGGTAATCTTTTGACCTTTTTAACCAATATCTTTGTCGACTAACTCCGTTACGATAATCGCCAACCATACGTCGTCGTGTATCAACAACTAATTAATGGCCATTGATGTAAATCAATATCGATAATATTTTTTATGGTCGTCAACAATGACTCACGTGTTTAATAATAACATGTACTCTAGTTGCAAGCCTATCTATGTCAATGACCTGGTTAATTTTTTATGCAAACACCTCCCAATTCCCTTCAGAAGGGTTGGGACATGCGAGCGTAAATGTGTCCTATGCATAACACCTAAATAAATGCAAAACAACGTGCAGAGGTCCTATATGTCACAATAATGACATGAATTAATGCAAGACGGTGTTTTCTGAGTTCATTTCATAACATGACATAGATCCCACATCAACGATGTTCAAAGCATGGATGCAAATGTTCAACAAAACGGTGACTGAGTTCATTTCATAACATGACATAACACCAACGATGTTCAAAGCATGAATGCAAATGTTCAACAAAACGGTGACGGTCTTATCAAAACCATTTTACAAATGTCATATGTAGTTTTCAAATTATCGATATAGCACATGTGCGGGGCCTCGATTCAGGGATGACAACCATCAAGCTCTCCATAATATAGGTCCGTGTCGACAGGATCCCCACAGTAGATGGTATAAGGTTTGGTTTATTTAAGGGATATGTTATGTTTGGCTTTCAAATTGATGACAAGAATATTTTGGACCATGCACATTTACTTTAGGGTTTTTTGAAGGGGGACTATAAAATGGATGTATTGCACAAACATATCTCTAACCCTAGCCTCCACATTCTCTCCCTTCTTTGTTCTTCCTATCTTCTTGTTAGATTTTTAGGTTTTGTAGCTCACCAAGTGGTTTTTGAGCTTTTGATTGTACTCGTTGTTGAAGATGTGAAACCCCTCTCTCTTCCCATGGTTTTTCCCTTTTTAGGTTTCCACGTAATTTTGGGTCTCATGTGGTTCAATTTTACTTTGATCCTTGCTATTTGTGCTTTGATTTGTGTATCTCTTGGTATTGTTATGCAACAGGATATATGTGATGCAAAGCACTTCAATATAGCCACAAATACTCCTTATCGCTTGAACTTTTAATCCAGTGGAATAACAACACTTAATATCACCTGGACCTAATTCAATAGAATGACAAGTTATAAATCACGAAAATTTGTGACCTTAAATTCAGTGCGATACCAACTAAGTAGAATATCCATATTATTAAAATGAATCAATCAGCATAATAACTATTTTCTAACTTTTATAAGCAAAAGTATATTATTCATCCAAAAGAGAGATTTTGGGGTCTACCCGGTCCTCAGATTGCATTCTTGGAGCTCCATCGACTCCGCGACTACCTTGCAAAAACATAGATCAAAGTAAGGGATTAATACCATTAAAAATTCCTCATCAGTTCCTCATGACACATTTATCCAAACTAATATTTGTCTCACAAAAAATCTCAAAAAATTAGTACCCCATGACACATATACCCCAAATTAATTTTCGTTTGATAAAAAAAATCTGACATTGGTACCATAAAACATGACCCCAAACCTACTCTCTATTAGTAATTTGGGATTTGATGTGAAGGGTAAATTTGAGTCAAAGGTACCGGTTTTGATTTTTTGTGAGGTGAAATTTAATTTGGAATAAATGTGTCATAAAGTACCAAGTTAGGATTTTTTTGGAAGACGAAAATTCAATTTAGTGTGAATATATGCCGAGAGTACCAATTTGAGATTTTTAATAATGTTAATTGAGTAGCAAGAAAGGGGAGAGCTCCCTCCCAAATATAGCACAAGTAAAATGGACTTACCTTGAGGAAAATGACCATTTGGCCTTCCTATTTATAAGGAAAAATTTGACGCAAAAGAAAACCTTTTATAAGATGGGTGGACCTGCATAGGGTTAGAGGGGCCTTGCACAATGCCACAGAAAGGGTTGCACAAGGCCAAAAAGTGTTGGAAATACATTCCTATGGAATTTGATGATTCCAAAAACCGTCCTAGGTACTAATACCTACAACGATAACTGCATATGTAAATGTTTCCGAAGATATGAGAGAAGATGAGAAACTAGATATTGACAATTCGGAGAACAAGTGCCAATATGATAAGTATTCATGGTGACTTGCAAGTACCAAAGTCGATCTAGTGTTCTTGGAGGTCTTCGCAGACTGATAAAGTCGAAAGGATCATTGATCCCGTAATCGCGTGTCATTTCGTCAATGCTGCTACTGAAGATCGTCAACCGACTTGCTGATAATTTGCACTTTCTAATGATGAGTTTCAAATCATGCTGATGGCGAGTCGCAAGTGATGACGGTGAAGTATTCATCTGAATATGACCATTGATAGTCTAGAAAATGAGCATTACTAGTCCAGAATTTGTAGCAGGAAAACCAAAAAAGAAATCAAAAAAACAACTGATAAGTTCCTACATCAGACCAAGTATCAGCGAGATGATAGCTGCAGCAGACTTTATTTCAGGAAACAAAAGTAAGAGCGGTCGTTATGTCCTAATAATGTGATCTATCATATGAGAGGAATAACACTTGTCAACTGTACCTTGCATTGCCAATTACTAGTGGAATCCAGCTTGTGTTAAGGCTGTTATCTGGAGAGTGGAAGTAGGCTTTGAGATAAACCCGAACCACTATTAATCGTTGTATGCTTTACTTCTTTCGTTGATTATTTATATCGTATGTTCACTATTATCCTTAGCATTTCGATTTACTTGTTGTTCTTTTAACATAGTACACAGAAGTCTTGTATAATCTTCTTTCAACCTATTCATCCCCTCTAAGTTGTATTGTTAGCCCCAATAAAAAAGATTTGTACAAGTTAACAAGCATGCTGGCAAGTAATTATAGGTTGGCCGAATTTGACCACTCATAACTTTTCTGTCCAACGTCCTATTGGCCCGATGAATTATCCATTCTCCATCTATTAGCATTGATTTCTAGAGAGTGATAAGAAAGCACATTTTTTGTTCTGATTTCAAGCTGTGACGCACATGAATCATCATCTTTATACTGTCGAACATCATGTGATGACGAGATAGGTATGCTTCAGTGGCCAATGTGGGGATCCTTACAAACATAAACGTGACTTGTCTAACCCAAAATGCATTAACATATATAATTTCTCGTATAATTCTTCTTCTTATTCCAATCTGTTTCGCTGTATTTGACGGATTATAGGCAAAAATGTAGGCCACGAGAATGGCACGCCCAAGATCACCATAATCAGAAACCGAAAACACGATAATGGAGAAATTGTTGATTCGCGTACCTGGTTTGGAATCCATCTAACTTGATGCGGAATTTGGGATGGTTTCCGAACACGAACTCAAGATCTTCTCCCCTATACCTTTCGTTAGAACACTAGCTTAATGAGATTGCCACTCACGAGAAGAAAGTTCTTTCTGGATCCGTATGTGAGTCAAATTGTGCATCATCCAGTTAGGGGAGGGACTTGAGCACTATTTATAGAGTTTTCGACCACGGGTCCTCTCATTACGGGCCGGGCCGTAGTCGGCCCACACCAGCCAGCCCCATATTAGACTGATTAAGAACCCATATACCTTACTTTTATTAGACCAAACTAATTCAGTTAATTTCAATTAATGAAGCCCACATTAGGAAATTCTTACATTCTCCCACTTGGGCGATATTAATTGAAATAAAACTGTGTGCGCACCCTTATATTAGTCTAGAGATTATTCTTAATAGTCAATCCGATCTCATAAAGCCTCGAACACCGAATCATGGCGGTAACTGCATGTAGTCACGCAGAGCCTTCCATGGTCACGAGTGCTTTCAACTTTACTGATATGGATTCAATATGGTAGTGTGTCAAATGAATAATACCTTAAAATGAGTGATACTTCATGTGTTATCCATTTGGTTAGTCCAAATTCTCTCTCCTTAAGTGTCACAAAACCTAGTGTGTCACCAGAGAATATCCTTCATGGCTCCAACGAACCTGCATATGTCTTACCTTGATAGTTAACCATACTTTTTGTGTAACAAGACATATTCTTAAGGCTAATACCAAGAATGCCCCATAGCCTGTACTCAAGGTTTACATAATTCCTCGAGATTTTCATCAAATATATGTACTCAACTTGATAAATCTACATTCACAAATACCTCATTGAATGCAAAAAAGTTGATACATATTCAAATATTACAAAATATAATAAAATCAGATACAAACTTCGTAAGAGCAACATAAAACTAAACAGCTCTCACTAATTAACAGTATCCCATGATACTCTTAAGCCCATGTTAATGACATGTCGATCAAATACACAATGGCGAAGGCCTTTAGTTAGCGGATCAGCAATCATATCATCTGTTGAAATGTGCTCTACTGCAATGTCATCATTCTGAACTTTTTCCTTTATAGTCAAGTACTTGACCTCCATATGCTTAGACCCCTTGAGACCTCTGTTGTTGTTAACAAACAACACTGCAGAGTTATTGTCACAATACAAATGTACGGGCCTATCCACAAAATCAAATACGATCAACTCCTTAATGAGGTTCCGGAGCCAAATTGCCTGAGTAGCGGCCGAAAAGCATGCTGCAAACTCCACTTGCATGGTAGAGGATGTCATTAATTTCTGTTTCTCACTTTTCCATGATACTGCACCTCCTGCTAACTTAAAGATGTAACCTGTTGTCGACTTCTTTTCATCCTGACAGCCAGTAAAGTCTGAATCAGAATACCCAACTAGCTGTAGGTCCTGAACATGTTTGTAAATCAGCATATAGTCTTTTGTCCTCTTTAAGTACCTCAAAACTTTCTTGGCAGCAATCCAATAATCGTGTCCTGGATTTGATTGATATCTGCCTAGAAGTCCTGTTGCAAAAGCAATATCTGGTCTAGTACATACATGAGCATACATAATACTCTCAAGTACACTAGCATAAGGTACATTTTTCATTTTGGGCTTTCTCAAAATCTGAATGAGGACATTGTGATAGACTCAACTTATCACCCTTACTGACAGGAGTAATTTCTAGCTTGCATTGCTGCATGTTGAATCTTTCTAAGATACGATCAACATATGCCCTCTGAGATAAACCCAATAGTCGGCAAGAACGATTCCTATGAATCTCAATGCCAAGGACAAAAGACGCCTCACCAAGGTCCTTCATATCAAAGTTCTTTGACAACATCCGCTTTGTCTCATGCAATAAACCAAGGTCACTGCTTGCAAGCAGAATATCATCAACATAGAGTATAAGGAAAATGAATTTCCTCCCACTGACCTTGCAGTATATACACTGATCTACTTTGTTCTCAACAAAACCAAATGAAGCGACAATACTATGAAACTTCAAGTACCATTGTCTAGAAGCTTGCTTGAGACCATAAATAGAATTTTTTAGTCTACATACAAGCGTACCTGAATCATCTGCCACAAAGCCTTCGGGTTGCACCATATAGACTTCTTCATTAAGGTCTCCATTGAGAAAGGCAGTTTTAACATCCATATGGTGTAACTCCATATCGAAATGAGCTACCAATACCATGATCACTCTGAAAGAATCTTTAGAAGAGACTGAAGAAAAATTTGCTTCATAGTCTACTCCTTCTCTCTGAGTGAAACCCTTAGCTACCAGTCTGGCTTTAAACTTCTCAATCTTTCCTTTGGAGTCCCTTTTAGTCTTATACACCCATTTACAGCCAATGGGTCTATGACCTTCAGGTAATTCAACAAGTTCCCAAACTCCATTATGCTTCATAGACTGCATTTCATCTCTCATTACATCCAACCACAGTTCCGACTGAGGACAAGAAATAGCTTCCGCATAAGTCAATGGATCAGCCACAGAACCGATATCGTAGTCTTGCTCTCCTATATAGACTAAGTAGTCCGGTGGTATAGCTGATCGTCTCTCCCTAATGGATCTCCTTACTGAAGCAACAACAGCCTCATTCTGCACCTGAGAGCCTTGAGGAACTTCATTAGGAGCTGTCTCGATAACAAGATCCTGAGTCTCAATAGGTTCAGTCTGTGGTATGGGAGTCTCCACAATTATCTGTATGGGACGAGATAAAGATACAACATTACCCACCGTACTATTATCCTCAATAGTCTGTGAGCAGCTACTTTCTTCGGTCACATCAAATTCCAGAAACTTGGCTGTCTGTGATTCCACAATTCTTGTGCCTCCATTGGGATTATAGAATCGATATCCCTTCGAATGATCCGGGTAAGATACAAAGTACCACCGAGTGGTTCTTGAGTCCAACTTACTTAATGTTGGATTATATAACTTCACTTCTGCAGGGCATCCCCAAACCTTAAGATGGTTTAAGCTAGGCTTACGTCCAGTCCATAACTCAAAAGGAGTCAATGGAACAACTTTAGTAGGTACACGATTCAGAATGTACAAAGCTGTTTTCAAAGCTTTACCCCACAGAAAACTAGGTAAATTTGTCCTACTAATCATACTCCTCACCATTTCCATAAGGGTACGATTGTGCCTTTCGGCTATACCATTTTACTCAGGACTCCCAGGCATAGTGAACTGAGCCACTATCCTAGAATCCTCTAAGTATTTGGCAAATGACCCTTGAAGCTGTCCGGCATCTCCATGCTTGCCATAATACTCTCCACATCGATCAGATCTAACAATCTTTATGACTTTTTCCAACTGTTTCTCGATTTCAGTCCGAAAAATCTTGAACTTGTCAAGAGACTCAGAATTTTCTTTAATCAAGTACAGATAACCATATCGAGAACAATCATCAATAAATATGATGAAATAAAAATTTCTACACAAGGTTACCGTATAGGGTCCACTTATATCGGTATGAATGACCTCCAACAAGTCAGAACTTCATACTGCAGTTTTCTTCCTTATCTTGGTCATTTTACCTCTACAACAGTCTACGCATGTCTCTAAGTCATTTTTAAGAGCAGGCAGGATGTTAGTCTTTATCAGCCTTTCTACTCTATCCTTAGAAATATGACCAAGCCGTTTATGCCACAATGCATAAGACTGTTCCTTAGGTAGTGGTCTCTTAGAAACAACATTTTCAACCGTATAAGTGACGTATATGTCATTGGGAGACAAACACAATCTGTACAATCCGTTGGATATATAACAGCACCCAACCTTATTTGAATTAAGAAACAAAGAAATAACATTGTTCTTTATTTCAAAAGAGTAGCTATACATATCCAAACACGATACAGAAACTAAGTTCCGTCTAAAAGAAGGTACATAAAAAGTGTCTTTCAACATTAATCTAAAATCAAAGTCTAGAATCAAGATTACATCTCCCACAAACACAACATCGGCTTTCTCGTTGTTTTCCACAGTGAGTCTTGACTCATCCTGATTTGGCTTCCTCCGGTTTATGAATTCCTATATGGTAAACGCAACATGATTAGTTGCACCGCTATCGAGCCACCAAGAACTTGATGGTGCTTCTAATAGGTTGGATTCACAAACAAGTGCCAAAGAATCATTACCTATAGGCTCACGTTTGGGCAACCAAGCTTTAAACTTTCCACAGTCCTTCTTTATGTGACCTTTCTTCTTACAAAAGAAGCAGTGGTCATCATCCCTTTTAAAGGATATTTTCTTTGGACCCATATTGTCTAATTGACCGGTAGTGTCATGAGTACCTTTGTGAGTACAATTTCTGGACTTCTTATTCTTCCTTTTGTGAGAACTAGAAACATATAAGGCTATATGCCCTTTTTCTTTCTTAAGTTTCTCTTCCTCTGCCACCACCCTTGCTATCAGGTTATTCACTGACCAAGTCTCATCTTGGGAATTGTAATTTGTCTTTATAATCCCAAAATCAAGTGGAAGGGTGTTCAGGGCTTGATGCATAATACAAGCATCAGGAATGGAAACATTAAGAGCTTGAAGCTTCGTCTTTAGGTCTACCATCCTAAGGACATAATCTCTAACCCCAGCAGTACCATCATACTTCATATTGAAGAGCTTTTGAAGAAGTGTACCAACCTCAGCATTAGATGAAATGCGATTTCTAGCCTCTAAGGCTGCCATCATTTCCTTAGCAGTACAGTCAGCTGGCAAACCACTTTTTAAGTGTTCTTGAATGGATTTCTTCATTGTCAATAAGCAAATCCGATTGCTCTTTTCCCAAGCAGCATAGTCCATTTTCTCAGCTTCAGTACTCTCAGCTTCAGTACTGGTGGCCGTGATATCTGCTAGCTTATCCTTTGTAAGAGTAATGTGAACATCCACAAGCTCCATTCCAAATAAAAAATCCTCTTTCCATTTCTTAAAGTTCAACCCAGTAAGGACCTCAATGGAAATGGAATTGCCGTTTAAAGAAAATGTGACTGGAAAACAAACAAACAATACAATCAGCATCATATGAATACTTATCTAGAGAGTTACATACATCATCACATAATCACCTTTGGGCAGAAAATATGACATGCAGTTATACACTCTTCACATGATAGCGGCCATGAGAACATATTCTAATTTTTCGTGAAATCACCACTTTTGGGTGAATGAACCACTAAGATCAGTCATTTCTCAAGCACATACTATACATGTATCCCTCCATAAAACCAGTACGAGATCACCTCCTTTGGGAGTATGATCACGCAATAGAATAGGAGACATCCCACCACAATATGAGACCGATATTTCTCAAAACCAGTCAAGTGTACCGCTTTGGCGGTCACAACCCAACTGAATCCTTGAAAATCTCTCATACCAAGGATATGAGCTTTATGTATCACATTTACTATATACATGTAATGCTAGACGTAAAGACAGGGGCGTATGTCTCTGAAATTACATGTTGTGCTAATTATATTGTTCCATTCATTGATAGACAATGAATTACACTCTACACAGTCCTTATGTGATGATATACATGTGAGCTACCATATGTATTTCCGAAACCATAGAGAAATACAAGAAAATACGCAAAAATACCCTAAAAATAAGTGTATATAGGGTTCTATACGTATTTTCACATTTGTAAAAGCTTCAAACATGTAAAATAAATATACCACTATGTAGAGAATCTCGATACGAGCGCGTCGGTACCAAGAACGTCCAAAACGGACGTCGGACGCGCCCACACGCGCCGCCGGAAGGCACAGCGCGTGCGTGCGTGGTCAGCCGGTCAAACCGGTTAGAACAGCCGGTCCGACCGATTGACCGGTCCAACTGGTCAATAGTCAACGGACCGATCCAATCGGTTTGACCGGTCGGGTCAAAGGTCGGGTCAATGACCCGATCGGGTCGGGATCCGGGTCAACCGAATCCGCGCCTCGCTGACATCATGCTGACGTTAGCCTGCAGTTACCGGCGAACAAACGTGCCGGTTTGGCATGGCCGCGCGTGGCCGTCACGCGCCGCTGCGCCTAGGGCGCGTGTAGGGGCGTGACGGCGCGTCCGGCCTCCTCCGGCGAAGATCCGCCCACCATTCTTCTCGTCTCGACGAGTAAATTCGAAATATGTAATAAAATTTAACTTTCATCCAATAAAAAAATTCGAAACTGGGCAAAAATCTCTCGGACAAAATGAAAACGGTCATAATCCGCATGTTTCAGTTCTAATCTATGGCAGGCTCTGATACCATATGTAGGCCACAAAAATGGCACGCCCAAGATCACCATAATCAGAAACCGAAAACACGATAATGGAGAAATTGTCGATTCACATACCTGGTTTGGAATCCATCTAACTTGACGTGGAATTTGGGATGGTTTCCGAACACGAACTCAAGATCTTCTCCTCTATACCTTTCGTTAGAACACTAGCTTAATGAGATTGCCACTCACGAGAAGAAAGTTCTCTCTGGATCTGTATGTGAGTCAAATTGTGCATCATCCAGTTAGGGGAGGGACTTGAGTGCTATTTATAGAGTCTTCGACCACGGGCCCTCTCATTACGGGCCGGGCCGTACTCGGCCCACACCAGCCAGCCCCATATTAGACTGATTAAGAACCCATATACCTTACCTTTATTAGACCAAACTAATTCAGTTAATTTCAATTAATGAAACCCACATTAGGAAATTCTTACAAAAATAAAACACTACAAGTGTCATAACTTGTGTACGACGCTCACTTTGGTGCCATAAGTTTTTTTTATCACTTTAGTGCTAAAATTTTTTAAAAACGATCACTTCAGTGCTAAAATTTTTGCAAAACGATCACTTAAGTGCCAACTCCGGTACCGTACACAATTTTTCGCCGGAAATCCGATGTGGCATTTTTTTTATTAATTTTTAAAGCTGACGTGGCTCGCCGGAGATTGGCACTTAAGTGATCATTTTTCAAAAATTTTAGCACTTAAGTGATCATTTTTCAAAAATTTTAACACTGAAGTGAACCAAAAAAAACTTTTGGTACTTAAGTGATCGTTTTTCCTCCGATTTGGCACTTAAGTGAGCCGGCGAAAACTTTTGGCACTAAAGTGAGCGCCGTACATAAGTTATGACACTTATAATATCCTTTTGCCAAGGATTATATGTTGTCCTAACTAGCCATTTCAGACTATCTTATCTAGCTCGGCGGGTTTTCTTTGTTTCAACTTTAGTAAAAGTGAAAAAATACTTACTAAATTTCCCATCATAATTTAAAATATTATTAAAAGATTTTAATGGTTATGAAAAATTATATGTATATCTATGTATCAACATTTACATATTTTAGTAATTTTTTAAATTTATTCGATTTTTAAAAATTCGAAGTGCCTGAAAACTTTGATTTAACTAAAAATAAAGAGTAAAGGTTCAAACACATCTTTTACTGATTGGTTTCTAGAAGTATTCTTTTGGACAAGTGGAATGTATTCATATTAAAGCTCCATTTGTTTCATGGAAAATGAATGATTACAAAAGTTTTTTTTTAAAATTGATCGCTTATATCACCTGCAATAATTAGTCATTAGAAAATATTTTCATTATTAACATTTTTATTTATATCTAAATTTTTTTGTGGACGATGAAAATATTTTTCGTTCATTCATTTTGTAAATGATACAAGCAAATATTTTTAGGAAAACGATTTAATCATTCATTTTCCGCGAAATAAACGAAGCCTAACTCTTTCCTACCTTTCCTTGCAAGTTACAAGAGGCTTGCGCAATGCCACAAAAAGGCTTGCGCATGACCAAAAAGGACTTGCACAAGTGAACAGGCCCCCGATAGCAAGGTATTACAGGCATTACCGCACCTCATAATCAGGATCTTCGGAAGCTCGGACCCGCTACCACGTTGCAATATCTTGGCCCAACTTGACCACTCATGTCTTTCCTATCCAACGTCCTATTGACCCGATAAATTATCCAGTCTCCATCCATTCGCGTTGCTTTCTAGAGAGTGATAAGAAAGCACATTGTCGGTTCTTATGCCAAGCTGTCACACAACTTTGCAATTTCCCTGTTGGAGTATCCCCTTCTTGTGCAAGCAAAGTATAAGAAGCCAGCAATTATCCGTCTCTGATGATATTATTCTTATTCGAAGTCCTTTTGCATCTCATCATGTCCAACGTCATGTGATGACGAGAGAAGTATGTTTCAGTGGCCAATGTGGGGCTCCTTACAAATATAAACATGACTTGTCTAACCCAATATGCATTAATATATATAACTTCTCGTATACTTCTTCTTTTCCAACACGTTTCATTGTTTTTGAAGGATAATATATTGTCCTAACTAGTCATTTCGGATTGACTTATCTAACTCAGTGGGTTTTCTTTGTCTCAACTTGAATAAAAGCTAAAAAAAATTAAAATTTCCATCAAAATTATATATTTATCTATGTGTCAACATTGGCATATTTTGCTCATTTTTTTTAAATTTTTCGAATTTTAAAAATTTCAAACTGCCTGAAAACTTTGATTTTAATAAAAATAAAAAGTAAAGGTTCAGACACATCTTCTACCGATTGGTTTCTAGTCTAATAGTATTCTTTTGGACCGGTGGAATATATTCATAGTAACTCTTTCCTGCCCTTTCCTTGCAAGTTACAAGATAACTTTGCCAAGAGAATCATTTGACTTGACTCGCTCATAATTCATTAAGAATCCAAAATATCAATCGAGATATTTACCAAAAGAAACGAGAGGTACTAGAAAAGATAATTTTCATTTTTCATACTATGAAAAGTCGCACTCCGATCCATTGATAAGCCTTTCTAGGTGGATTTAGAAAAAAATTACCATAACAATCCTAAACCTATTACAATTATGCCGATTCAGTCCATCCGGCCAATTTTTGCCAACCGGAGCTGATGTGTCATTTTTTGATATTTTTTTCAAAATTGCTATTAATTTTTTTATCCTTTTCTTTTCTTTTTCCTTCTTTTTTTCTTTTCCTTTCTCTTTTTTTTTAATTTCCTTCATCTTCAACCTCTAGCTAGTCAACAAAACCGGCAACTGACCAAAGGTGGGAGCCATCGAGTTGCATTGGCAAGAACAACCTCACCCAGCCACTGGCCTCACCAACAACAGTCTAGCAAGGTTGGCCTCGCCATCGCTGTCACACGCAAGGACGACCCTCACTATGGCTGGGCGAGGCTCGAACTTGCCAAATCTGGCAGCCACAACCAGCCACTAGCATCGACCACCAGATATGGCGAGCTTGAGCTTTGCCATGGCTCCACCTCGCGAGCAACGACGAGGGTTGAACTCGTTAGCGGTAGTGACCAAGCTTGGGCATCGTTGTTGCTTGCGAGGACGAGCCTCGCCATGGCTGGGCGAGGCTCGAGCTCGCCAGATCTGGCAGCCGATGCTAGTGATTGGGCACGGCCATCAAATCTGGCAAGTTCAAGCATTACCTAGCCATGGCGAGGCTCAAACTAGTGTGCGACGGCGATGGTGAGGTCGGCCTTGCCAGTGTCTGGGTGAGGTCATTCTTGCCAAGGGTGGCCGAGGCTAACCTCAACAGTCCTCGCCTCTGGTCGATCGCCAGAACCAAGCAACTGGCTAGAGGTTGAAGATGAAGAAAAGAAAAAAAAAGGAAAAGAAAAGAATAAAAAAGGGGAAAAAGACAAGAAAAGAATTAAAAATATTAATAAAAAATTAGGAAATTTTTGTTAAAATATATATATTTAAAAATGCCATGTCAGCGTTGACTGGACGACCAGCGCCAACTGGCCAAAATTGTCCAGATGGACTAAATTAGTACAAATGTAAAAGGTTTAGGACTAAATTGGTATCATTTCAATAGGTTTATGACTGTTTTGGTAATTTTCCCGGTGGATTTAATTTGATGGGAGCACTATAATTGTCACTAAAATATTAAACTAAAGTATCTAAGGATGCGTGCCTACTATCTCTTAACATGCAACAAATAGTATACTAAATCTACACTCCAATCTAAAATCTATCTACACGTGAGTGTACGAGAGAATAGCGTGATCGGGTTCCCATGAGAATCACTCCTCTCCCCTTCGCGCCTATAAATATGGATGGTGTCCTAACATTCTTTGCCAAGCCCAAACCTTAAAATCTTATAAGAACTTCATCTCTATAGAGAGCTTTTTCACAAGCTCATCTTTAATGCCAATAGCCCCTCCAGCAAATCTCGCTGACATAGGACGGGAAGGCTTTGATCTCCTCGAGAAGACCTATGGCCACAAAAGAAGGCCTGCCGTTGCTCCTCCACCCCCGCTGCCGCAGCAGAAGGCCCAACCCTGCGTTTACCGTCGGACCAAAGTGCCTCTGATCACCGAGAGGCTTCCTGAATATGTTGTTTCCCATCAGTCGCCACAGCATCAACAGCCAGGCTATCTGTCTTTCCACAGGAGTGAAGTCCCGCTTCATCACCATTATTACAGTAATCATCACCACAATCCTGACCCGCCTGCGGAGGATGATGCCTATGGCGATGCCATGGACAGCAACAAAGCAGCCGTCTTGTATAGGGGGATGAAGATCATTGAGTATCGTTGGGTTTGATTGGATTTTTCTTGCCTTTTTAGCTATTATGTTGTAGTGATATGGTGCTCGGTGTGAAGAACAACACATGAAGCTTTCTCAAGTATGTAGTTTGGTTATGAATAGCGTCTGTGAAGTCATGCGGTTGAGTAGAGTCTGTCAAATCATGAGGTTGTAATTAGCTTTGTTTTATGCTTTTATCGTGACTCTTTCGTGGTTTTTTGCGTGATTGTGGAAGAGTTGCTCGATCAACGCATGCTATATATGGGTTATGTGCTCATAACCATCTTTAAAGAAGATAGGGTTAATTGCTTTGGCAATGCACACTGGCCCCCAAACTTTAAAAAGTCATAAATTACCTTCCTGAACTTTGGCACCGCTATTACAAAAACCCCTAAATTTGAAGAGTCAAAGATTACTCCCTCAAATTTTGTATTTTGTTGCAGCCGATAGCTTATGTCTGCATAACTGAAGTGTGCTGGAAAATGGAGTTAATGAAGTTATGGAAAAAGAAAAAGAACAAGAGGAAGAAGAAGAAGAGGATGCATGGCTAATGAAGTTCATTGTTCATTCTCTGGCAAAACATAGCGGTTTTGCAGATGGAAAAACTAATGACGGAAAAACTTCCATTTTGAATGGTGTCAGATGGAATTATCCAGAACAAATGTGGTGCGACCATACTCAAGAGAGAGTTACCAAATAAATGTCCATGGCATATCCTTAATGATGGAGTGAGGATGACTTGCGCCAGGCGACACCATTCCGGAAGATGGAGATTCACAGCTCCATGATGTCCTTCGTCTTCTTGATGAGCTCGAACGCACAGACGTCTCCGACTCACGGGGAATTTCTCTTTTGCGAAATCTCCCCCAACTAAAGGTACTTGTCGTTGTCTCGGCCTGTAATATCCTCAATTTCAGTTCCTGGGAAATGGCTAGAGTTTAAGTTTGGTAGTTTTTTAATTAGAACCAATTTTTTACTCTTGTTTTGGAAAACCCAGTTTTGGATCCTTTGTACCCCTTCATTTTGTTATTTTTGGAGAGACTTTTGTGATCCGAATTTCCAAACACTTCCTTCTTGAAAGTTTCTCCAAACATCTTCAAGTTTAACATACTTTAATTTCAGAATTTTTAAACTTGATATGAGTGGCACGATGACCTGATTTTCGAACCGTGTAAAACTGCCCAGAATGAGTATTTCAGTGATGTTCACCCTTTCTTTATTTTCTACAAGCTTTTTTGGGCCGATTTTCGAAAAGTTCCCTTCACAAAAGTTGTTGAGAACTTCTTTTTCTATAATATATATAAATTTTAAAATTTTTCAAGATGATTTGGATTCTGGATAGAGCTTATTTTGAGAAACAAGAATTCTGTTTCAGTAAACTATTTTTAGTCTGTCTTTGAGCTACTAAAAATGGTGTTTACAGAAAGATTTCGATTTTGTGTTCTGCATAAAAAATGTTTTTTAAGGCCTTGTTTATGATATATTCGAATTTGAGAATTTTTGGAGTCCATTTACTATGTTTTCAAGTTCGATTTCGTGAACAGTGCAAAACTGTCCGGTTTTGTTAGATTTCAAAGATTCATCATTTTCTATATCAGAACGTTGAAAACTCAACTTGATGTCTTTTGGTGATATTTGAGGACATTTCCGTGCCAAACTTTGGGTTGAACGAGATTATTATACCTGTTTTATCACGGAAAACCCTCGTAAATCATGGAAGTGATTATGATGCGGGTTTGCGACTTAAGTGTAGATTAGTTGTTATTGTGCAACCCGATGTTACTGAGTTATTGTGAGCCGAACCAACATTTCTAGAAAGCCAAAATAGGCTCCAAGTTTGGAAAAAACTAGAAGATAAGCTTGACTAAATCAAAACTTAGTTACTAAGCCACATTAATTAGTTGGACTTTGAGGCTCCCACCATCATGACACATTAAATGACCTTGACTTTGTAGTCCCTATCATAATGACATGCCTTAATTGAGCTTAGACTTTAGAGACCCCTTTCATAATTACAAACATTAATTGGCCAAGCTAAGCGAGCCGTGAGAAAAGCCATTCGGCCACAGGGGGAGAGAGAGAGAGAGAGAGAGAGAGGGCCAATAAGGTTAGGATAAGCTTGGCCTCTTCATCATTTTAGTTCATTAATAGCATTCAATACATGTCATGATGACTCTTAACTTAGAGCACCTCTCTTATTGGCTTAGTCTAGAGTTTTCTAGGAAGTTCCAAGGGTTCTATAAATAGCAAGACACCCCCCTCTTCTCTTATCACGCCAACATCTCACGCCAACTTCATCATCCTCTTCCTCTCCCTTTTGTTTCTTATTTTCTCACCCTTTTGGCCGGAAAAGCTCACATCCAAACAATCCCGAACCGGCCCGTGTTTCATCTCGTTTCCACCCAAGAGCCTGCGGTTTCGCCTTTGTAGGCCTAGGTTTGCTCGGCCAAGCAAGAAGAAAGCAAGCAGAAAGCCTGAAATTTCCCGAGCTCACCCATCTCTAACTCATTCTCTAGTTTTGTTAGTTGTTGTGTAAGTGAATTCCCTAATATCGGGAAATGATGTTGAGATGCGTTGTGACGTGATTTGCTTGGACCATTTCTCGGTCGTTTCGTTGGTTGTAGTTGGTTCATTTTCTCGATTTAACCATGTTTTATGTTTGATGTTGTTTTGAGATAGAACCGAGCCTTGGTTGGTAAAGTGTACATGATGTGGCCATACATGATGTTCTCTTATTTGAACTTTGCTATTGATCTATCATCGATGCAGGTGCGGTAAGGGCTGACTTATGTTAATAGGCGATCGATATATCCTCACTTCATATTAGTATTTTCACTTGATGAGTCTCCCCGACTCATCCCTCGTTGTCTTCCTTTTTCAGGTCCGTAGGATGGCATCTCCCCTAGCCCGCGTTGGCAATCCCATGGAGATGAGAGCCGAAGTGCTCACCGTGATAAATGTCAGAAAAGACCGCGCCTACCGCCGAATAACGACGCTTGTGATGTTCGATGAGGGTCCAACGGACTTGGTGCCTCATCCGTACGTGGCGTGGTATCACTACGCGAACGGAGAATGGGTTGATCCCTATGTGGGTTCACGGTGCTTTAGCGATGCGGGCGGGCCGGCTTCTGGACAAGGCCACGGATGGGATGTGAGATGGCCAGGCGGATGAGACTGGAGTGGAGATGATGAAGTGAGGAACGAGAAGCCATAGTGGGTATATGATAACCCAAGTCAAGTTTTGCTATCCTTAGTTGGCCTATATTTAATATGTTCGCATGCATTGTAAACATAAGGTTTGCTCATGATGCTTCTTGTCTTATTTTCGCTGTATGTATTGATTGTGATTGTTCCAAGATATGCTTCCGCTTGTATGTAATGAAAGATAATAATGAACGGGACGTCACATGAATAATCTCGAGGTAGGGGCGTTACATGGCCGAACAATGGCTTCACTGTCAACCATTCGATCTTTGGAGTGCTCCTTCACAAAGCTATATGGTATGTACTGCATAGCCAAACCCCATTCGTGGGCTTTAAGTACTCTCACCTGCACAGGTTGATTATCTAATTCAGTGTAAACTCATTCATTAGCAAGTTGACATTTTCCAGACACGGAAAGTGCTCGAGATTCGATTGTATAAAATTTACATGTGTACATTTCAAAAGCATATTGAATATAATAAGTAATGTTATAAAGTTCAACCAAAAAGCTTAAATTAATAGGTAGAGAGAGATGACATGTGTATTCAATGTGAGCTAGTTTAACATCCCTTTTCATATGTAAGCCGGATTAGTAATGACACGTGAAATTTGACGAAAGAGATGGACACACAGCGAAATAAGCTCGGGTAGAACCTAGCTCTAGTACCATATCAGAATGTCTAACTCAAAAGCTTGAGAAATGAGTACTTTTCTGATATTTCGGGTGTATATTCCATACATGTTTCTGCTTGACTGCTTTATGGGAAACTATAATCATTAGGAGTTTCATTAGAATTTCACCACCTAAAATTAGTTCTATGCAAGGCACGAAGCAATAATTCCATGTATACAAATCACTTTGAACGTCGTAGGCCAGGACTCTCTCGAAAAAATGAGGAGGCCGGGTCAAGTAAGAGTCCCGCTAGGAGGACGGCGCAGTTATACTGAATTTCTAACAAGGGCATATTGACCACAAGTTTCACTTTAGGAGAGGTGGGCAACTTTCCTATTTACAAAGACTGAGACAGAGAGTTGTTGAATGCCAAGCACTACACCGTGCCACCATTCAAATCCTCTCCCCCCCACCCCAACAAAAGACAACCTCTTCATATGATGCAATTAAGGGAACCTTGTTTTAGTTGTGCTGAAGCAATAAGGTGCAAATAACTCAGAGAGAGAGAGAGCGAGAGATAGAGAGACAGAGAGGAGGGTTACGATCTTGCGGGTGAAATCGCCTAGCAACTTCTTGAAGAAAGAAGGGGGACGCTCGCTCCGCTCCATGGCCATCTCCATTCCGTCGACGGTGAAGGGGTGGAGGTAACGAAAAGCCTCTACGAATAATTTAGTGTTTGCAACGACGCTTGCTGTCTCAGCGTCCACTCCGCGATCATAATTACTCGCACTGGTTTCTCGAAAAGGGACGCTGGAGAGGGAAGCCCTAAGATCAGGAGAAATGCATTGATGGAACTCCACGCTTGAGAGGGAAGCTCAAAACTTTTTTGTACTAAATATATAATCAACATGTATTTTGAGATCACTAGTTAACAAAAATCTTTTAATTTTTTCCATTTCAAAGATCGAAAAACTATTTTCAAGACATTTTCTGTCCAATATTTTACTACTTGCTATTGTTCTTAAATTAGTTTTCATTCATTTGTGACGCACGGATTACAAATAGAAATCTTGCTCTAACCTACAGCAATTATAGAAGTACAATTCAAGTAATTTTTTTTTATTGTTACTACCACAGAGTTTTCCCTGCACACTTGTTAAACACTAAATTTAAAAAAATTGTAATTTTCGATATTTTATCTTACTCGTATTATGTTTAACTAGTACATCAAAGATCAAAACTTTTTTGTATAAATATAGTCAATGAGTATTTTGGGATCACTCGTTAACAATATCTTTATAAAAGTTACTGATTTTTTCCATACCAAAGATTGAACAACTATTTTTTGTTTCCAATATTTTGTGAAATTCATGTTTTTATTATTATTGAAGTGCCATTTGGATTCATTTTCTTTTTTGTTCTCATTCATAATAATAAAACCTTTAAATTTGTTTCCAATTTATTCAAATTATTCACAGTGAAAAATAATATTTGGTTACTCCAAACAATAACATGTTATTTAACATCAGTTTCACTAAACAATGCATGTCCTTTATACAAGGACATTATACTTTTTGTTTATGTTAGCGCGCTGTAATACATTTCATTCATAAGTACTTGAACTAACAAAAGCACTGCAATCTTTATTTGTTGATAGCCTTCAAAATTAGGGTTAATACTACAAAAAACCCCAAACTGGTATACATGTGATAGATTTATCAGGAACTAATTTTTTGACCATCAAAAATCCCAAAACTAGTACAATTATGACAGATTTACCCTAAACTAATTTTGACAATCAAAAACCCAAAATTGATACACTTGTAACAAATTTACCTCTCCATGAAATTAGATTAATACCATGAAAAATCACAAATTGATAAACTTGTAATAAACGAAGAGATAAAACCTCAAATTAGTATACTTGTTAGCTGTTACGTATTATCCAACTTAGCAATTTGACGGTAAAATTTAAAGGCAACAAACGGAAGGTAAATTTATCACAAGTCTACCAGTTTGGAGTTTTTCATGATATTTACCTCAAGAAATATAATCCATTTGCTAATTTAAGAAAACAACGGTACTACTTATTAATCAACATAAGAAATTCTAATTATTCAAAGACAAACAAAAATTCAAAAGCAATAATTGCTCTGATAATATGATATGAGAGGCATCACTATGAATGGTAATGATATGCGGCTGCCATTAATTTTGCAATTGCATGCCTCACAAAAATTTCAAAAGCACCAGTAGCTTTTTTTAATGTTATGATGAACAAGAAAAAGATATAGGTCCTTAGATAAAATAGTCTTTTGGCTCCAAGTTTTATTACGTTGATATAATGTTTTTTTTTATAACCCAGGGAACCCCCGCACGGGGGACAGCCGGGAGGTAAACCCTGGGGGCGACACTTGCTAGCCACCACACACGTGCACCGGTTAAGTCACCCTGTGGCGCCCGGGATTCGAACACTCAACCTTTTGCGAGAGGAAGAGTGCCCTCTCTAGCAGCGCCACCCAGGCAGGTGGTACGTTGATATAATGTTAAAGCTAATCAAAATCATTTTTTCTATTTATGAAAAGCAAAAAGTTTCTACTTTCAAACTTATATATTCATTGATTTTTTGTTTAATATATCTTGTTATCGAGAGTAATCCAGACAGCTTTTTCATGTCAAAAAAATGTTTGTTTTTTCAAAAACACAAAAACTATTTATACAAACATAACCAAAAGGGCTCTTACCAAAAAAAAAAACATAACCAAAAGGGCACTAAATTGCCATGAAGAACTTAAAGAACCTACAGATTCTTATTGGGCTTTTTATCTCTTTAGGCACTTTTTTTCCTTCGGATTCTTATGCATCTTCTTTTTTTTTTTATGTAAATGATAGATCTGTCCATATCGCTGCTGTATTTTTTCTCTCGATGGAACGGTCTTACCAATTTCCAAACTGTCACAAAAACTCTAAAACTAGTACCCATAATACATTTACGAGAGACCAATTTTGTGTCATAAAAAGTAAAATGAACTTTTTGAAGAAAAGGATGAGTTTGAGACAAAAGATGGGAACGAGGGAGTTAGACAAAAAAAAAATGAATTCTTTGATCCGTCTGAAAGCCCCTCATTGATTGATATGAAAAAAATCAAAGGTTGGGATCTCTTTTGCTATTTGCAATGTACATTCTTTGAGTTATATGTGATTCAAATTTATGCTTTGACTGAACAAGTAACTAAGTCCATACGTAAATAGAATAATGGCAATGCAGAAATTGCAAATCAACTTTTATAAAAATAGAATAATGGCAATGTAAAAGTCTTATATATATGGTAACCTGTATTCAAGAAATGGGAAAACGACACTAATAGTTTTTAAACTTTGACTTAATGTGTAATGTTTCCTTGTCCAATGTAGTCTTTCAATTATTTTTTAACGATAAATGCAGTCCTTTTGTTTGATCAAATAGGGAGAAAGTCACTCCAAGTCCTTAACCTATTGTGAAATGTGCAATCTACCATGGCCCAGATTTTCGAATGTCTTTTTATTTGAATACATTTCCTAAATCAACAACAAAATATAATATCTTTATATTACCTTTTTGGTCTTTGTCAATATTACTATAGTTCCATTTAAGTTTATTTTAGCTTGTGATCTCTATAATAGTAAAAGTGGAATCTCATTTACAGCTATATTTGGTTAATATTTCTACAATTTTAGGTATAAGTGTTTTCATAAGGATTTTGTCTATAGTTAATATTATTACAAATATAAAAAACACAGATTTAACTAAATTTAATTAACGAAACACGAAAGTCACAAGGAACTATTCTATTTTCCTTGTCTTCTCCTTGTCTTTCTTACATACCACCAAAAGTAGTTAGTTGTTAGAAATATTAAAAATGTCACAAGATATGTAACTATTCTATATTCCCTACTAAAAACTTTAAATATTTTTCAAAAATAAAAAAATTTGTAAAAATTATAGTTGACTCTACATAAAATTGTAAATACCACATCTTTCTCTCTCTGAACACCATAACCATTTGGAGCGGTACTCTTGGAGTTATAACCATACCTCCGTATCTCCAAGAATCTTGGGCCTATGTTCTCACGATGCCATGACCTTGGCTTAGGCGCTTACTCCTTTAAAATCACATTTTGATCCTTCGTGTCCATCTATCACCACATTTATCATGCCCCGAGATAAGGCTATGGCACTTGATCCCGGCTCGGACGTGATTCATGTAGGTTCCGGGGATATATCTCAACGTCCCATTATTGTTTTCTTCATTAAGCACAAGCGGAAGCAATTAACAAACAACAACGAGAACACAAGTAAGCCAAGCAACATATTATACAAACACACCATATTTACATGATAGTGGAATATTTATTTTACAAACCCTTCTTACTTCGGGCCTATCTTACTACGCTTACATCCAGATCTCTTTCGATATCCACTCATATACTCCGTAAAGCTGGGTTAAGCTTAGCTTCACTAACATCCCTTCACAAAAGAACAAAAAGGTTAGTCTCCTTCCAAAGAATGGTCATCTCACTACGGTTCATCCACTCCGGCCTCGGGCTATATCCCTTAATGGGTCCAATCACGTCTCCGTCCATTAAAACGAACCATGCTAAGTAACGGTGGGAAATCATCTCGTTCACATTCACTTGGACCCAAATGGTCGTGCTATACTTTCGATATGTGATACCGGCTTCTACGTCGACAATATCTACCACCTGAACATGCATTTCTATGGGTTGACCAAAACGGACGAGAGGTGGAATGGCCATACCTACAAAGCTGAAAATAATAAAAGTGAGTCGACATTCAGTAAGTTAAATTCACTATGCTCCGGCTCAGAAATAGCCTTGCATAGGACAAGAGAAATACACGTTACCATTGGCTTGTCGATGGTAGATCAAGAGCAAATGCATCTTACCTTGCATTTGTAGTAAACATGGCATGTTTAACAAACAAAAAAACATCAAGCAAAAACGGGCATCCAAGTACTCAAACATCAAACACACGGGATTCATCATTTCATGATCGAAATCCATTGATCCTTCCAACTTACCACCGGGCATCCAAGTACTCCCTCAGGCATCACCTCGAAATCTATCGAATAGCAGCATCATCTCGAAATCCATCGAAAACGGCATCGCCTCGAAATCTATTCACGTCCTGAAATCCGTCGATGATAGCCATAGTCCCTCGTGTGATCATACAACAAGCAACACACATTTCTGGTTCTTATCTTGAACTTATTAACCCACGCAAACATGCAGTGCTTGTGTAATTCATGCTTTCTAGGACAAATTGCCAAACATGCAAGGTGTGGTCGAGGGCACGTGACTCAACCCACCATGCCGAGTGTTGGCTTGGAGCAAGACTTGACCCAGTTCTACATGCCTTAATGTAAAATCCGCACCAAGTCGAGCTCGTCCCGGAACACCACAACATGAGTATGAGACATACAACACCCCGTTTTGCACCTCGGTTGTGCCATGACTCACGGCCACATGTAAAACAACAAAGACATAGGTAAACTCCAAGCATCACAAACATAGTGACTCCTCGAGTCTAAACGCGCAACACTACGCCCTAACCAAAGTATAAAGAATTCACTTACTACTCGGGGGCTCTAGGGTATTTAGTGACAGTGCGGTGGTGAGAATGAGTGACCGGAGAAGAGATGGCCAAAAATGAGAGAGATGGAAGATGAGAAAGAGAGAGGTCAAGAGAGTAGGGAGAGAGAGAAAAAGGCTTGCTCGGATTTGGGAAAAAGAAGAATGTGCTTGCTGTCTCTCTATTTTTAGGACAAGGCTTCAATAATTGCCATGCCAAATGGTCCAATGAAATGCATTCAAGTGGCAACTAATTATTAGAGGCATTCTTGGAAAATCTTAGGGAAATCTTGACCAAATCCTAGGCTTCATTATTTGATGGCCCAACTAAACACCAAGTGTCCATCTAGGGTCATAATGCCCTATCTTAGGGTATTGAGTCATCATGTACATTAAATTTCTAGAGGACACTTAAGCCTATACATTAATGATCTAGGGGACACATAAGATTCTATTATTTGTCTATTCAATAATTGCCCTTGTCTTGGCTCCCATTATTGCCCTATATTTAGAGATTGCAAGATCTCATTCATTAATGAAGAAGATTACATTCATTAATGAAGATCTTATCTGGTAAGATTCTTCTAATGATGGCCCTCCAATTATTGGTCCCAACTTTGACTTGGTCAACTTTGGCTTCTTGCTCCCTATGCTTGGTCGAAACTTGCTGATTTTGTCCTAAAGATCATTGGCTAATAGCACTTAAGCATATTCTCCAAGATCAATGAGTATACTTAGCAAAATGCCTAAGTAAAATGGGAAATTCCAAGTTTAAAATGATCAATCATCCTACCAGGGTCAAGGTTCGGTGTAAAAACTCCTCCAAATACGATCAAACATAACCAAACCAAAGTTATGACGCCCCGAACCCCAACGAGCGCGCGACACCCCTAAGCTGGTCGAATTGAATGCGACGTCCCAGGTTCGTCGCCGACCCAACCCCAAAAGCATCAGAGATCAAGCACATACGGAAACAAGCATAATACACGAACAATATTTAGAAGAAGGGTAATAGGGAGAACAACCAACCACTTCATTACACCCACTATAATTACAATATTCATTACAACCCATTAAAACCATCAAACCTCCGCACTAACAACAGCCGATATCAAATTGGACTAGCGGCTTCATGTGGACTAACACTTACACTAAAAGGGTGTCTCTCAAGAAAAAACGGGTCCAACGCCTAACTTCTAACTAACCCTAGCGGGGGTCAACTCAGAGTTAGTCTCATCGAAGTCAGTCTGATACTCTGAGGACTCAGACTCAGCATCGATCTCAATTAGGATATCTTCGAATCCCGACTCTGATGGGACCTCAATCGGCGGTTCTTCCTCGGGTTTTACTTCTTTAAAATCCTCTTCAAACTCTTCTTCGGGGTCTTCAAACTCATCAAAACCATCTCGGAAACATCATGCTTCGAACTTATTAGGTTACAACTGGGGTTCACCTACATCTACCCAAACCACCGTAGTATGCTTAATCCAAGCCTGGTTCTTACCTACTGGGTGCTCGACTACCGAATGCTCAGAGTGCATTGATATCCCAAAACGTTGCAAGGGAGTGTTCATAGTCTAGGTCGAGGGTCTGAAATGGTTTGGTTAAACAACCATGAGAACACTTCTCAATAAGTGATCACCCTAAACCCCACCTAGGCTAGCACGTACCTCCAGATTAAATTAAGCATTAAAATCATTCAATCAATAAGCTATAACAACCACAGGCACACATACCATGCCTCGGCTCATGTACATACCCTGCACGTTAGTCCAAACATAACAAGCATGCAATCAATCTCAAGACACAGTCAATACATGCTTATGCACTTATGATAATCAGGACATTTTCAATCCTAAGCTCAACACCTCACATTTCTCAATGCACTCAAGCATACATGTCCAGATTATTCACAACCCGTGTAAACACGCCTCAGGTCCAACTTTCTACAGCCCGCGTAAACACGCCTCAGGCTCAAAAACGATCAATCAATTCTCGACCCACGTCAAAACGCCTCAAGCTCAACAACACTTCTACAGCCCGCGTAACACGCCGCAGGCTTTTTGTCTCTTGCCCACATAAAACGCCTCATGCTCAACATCTCCTCCTACGGCACAACTCGGGTAAAACGCATCAGGTTGGCAGTCTTCCGGTATAACCAAGCATCGTCCCGCATAAACACGCCTTAGGACGGGTTCAATTCCCCGCGTAAAATGCCTCAGGGATTAAGTGATCACACGAGCATACTAGCATACCATATTTTATCTTGACCTCACGTAACACGCTTCAGGGCTTTTTAGTGATCATGCGCAGACCACATCCCATGAATTTTCACACATCCACATGCTCAGCATCATACGAACGTGTTCAATCTCCAACCAAATCAAATAAGCCCATGCTCGTATAAATGAATTCCGAATTTCAACCATAAATTCCACATTCCGCTAAGTATAATAGGCTACCACTAAACCGATAATCACTGCCCATAAAAAGAACATATAATCATCATATTCATGTTTAAATCTAGCCACAAAGACCATCACAAATTGGCCATGGCACCACACAACAATCCAACACGTTTAATCCACAAATCAAGCCATACGCTCGTCACGCTAAACCGAAATTTTCAGCATGCATAACCACCATGATTAGCCCTTATTTGGTCTCTAAATAACCACTAAATCACCACAAATCCGTCCACAAATCCACTCATGATCAACCGGTAAGTCCACCCTCAAAACAACCCCTAAACTTGCCAAAACAACACATAAACTAGTCCGTTAGTACCAGCCATCCTAAATAAGGTTTAGAATATGACTTACTCAAGGTCCTAAGCGAGCTCGAGCAAGAAAAAAGGCAGCAAGCCGGCGGTTGCACGGTGGCCTCGGCGAACGACGGACGGACGGCGACGGCGGCGATGGCGTGGATTGTTGGCCGAGCGTGCGAACGGCAAGGAAGATAGGAGGAGAGCTAGTCGAGGGGGACAAAGAGTGTGTGAGATGGAGTGGTGGTGGTGGTGACAAGGCCGCGGCGTCGAGGACAATCGGATAGGCGGCGACGGGCGGCGACTACGGGCTTGGCCGGTTGGCCACGGTCACGGGAGGAGGGGGAGAAGAAGAAGGTCAGCTAAAAGGGAGAGGGAAATGGCGTGAGGGAGAGAAGGTGAGGGAGAAAAGGAAAGAAAAGAAAGAAAAAGAAAGGAATAGATTATGGGGTAGATTTGGTAGGTCATGATGGCTAAGAAAATCCATCATGGCCTAAAAATGCTCATCATGACCTAGAAAGAGCCATCATAGCTTAAAAAGGCTAGGTGGGTCAACTCACCAAGGAAAAGACCATCTTACCCCTTTCACTATCTCACTAAATCTAAAGGCTCACGTTCGAACACACATCACATCCATCTCATCCAACGGTTAAGATTGAATCATATACAAAATATCTAGGGGTAAAGAAGGAAATGAGCAAGGAGAGTGGGGGCATTTTTGTCCATAAAATTCGTCCATCAAGAGGGCAGCTAAAAGACCAAACTGCCCTTCCACTTTTCTTAAGAGCCTTCACATAATTCTAGAGGCAAAACAGTAATTTTTCACTCCAGTCCAAATTTTGATTTTTCCAACAAATCCAACAAATTCTAAGATTAATTACGCTAATAAAGACGTCGTCCAATTAATTGTCATGACGTTCGAGAAATTCAAAACCCAAACTTAGACTCTAATTATAACTAAATCAAATCAACGCGACTTAAGCGTATCTCTGACTAACGGGCGGCTCTTGGGTGTTACGTGAATTCGACCCATAGTCGACACTAAGTAGAGCCACGTTTAAGTTTACTCGAACCATGGCGACCTCGGTTGTCATGTAATTGCGATGATCAATCATTAGTGCCGAAGGGCACGATCATTCGGAATAGGTTTAAGGTCGTTCGCAAATTCATCTCATGGTCAAGCGGAATCACCCGCGATCCACTTGTATGGCATTGGCGAATCGATCCTTGACCATCCTTGGATCGGCTTACATTGGCCCAAAACATCACCTCGACAATCTTTATGGTCGAAAGTCAGCCTATGATCGAGTTTCTTTAGTCGCACGAACTTAAATCATTAATTAGCCATTCCCTAATGATTAGTATCGCAAGAGTGACTAGTTCCGGGTGAGATCTAACTACAAGCGCGTTAATAGAATCATTCATTTCATAAATCCCAAATAAGTCGAATTTCAGAATGTCACAACTCTTCCCCCTTTACAAAAATTTCGTTCTCGAAATTTACAATCTAATCCAACTACTCAAACAAGTGGGGCTATTGATGTCGCATTAGCTCTTTACTTTCCCGAATAGCGCCTTATGTCCCGTGATGCTCCCAAATCACTTTGACCATCGGAATCGTTTTGTTCCTTAAAACTTGTTCCTTCCTATCTTCGATCCTCACCGGCTTCTCAACATACGACACCCTGTCGTCAATTTCTATTTCCTCGTGATTTAGCACATAGGTCAAGTCTGGTTCATACTTCCTCAACATCGACACGTGGAACACATTGTGTACTTGAGACAAATTCGGCAGTAGTGCAAGACAATAAGCCGAATCTCTAATCTTTTCCAAGATTTCAAAGGGCCCTACATACCTCGGACTCAACTTCCCTTTCTTGCTAAACTGGGACAATCATCTTATGGGTGATACCTTAAGAAAAACGTGATCTCTTACTTGAAATTCCAATGGTCTCTGTCTCCGGTCGGCATAACTCTTTTGGCGACTTTGTGCGGTTTTCAACCTTTCACGAATGATCTTAACCACCTCAACTGATTGCTGAACCAATTCGAGACCCATTATACTTCTCTCTCCAACTTCATCCCAACACACGGGCATTCTACATGCTATGCCATACAATACCTCAAATGGCGCCATCCCAATACTTTGTTGAAAACTGTTATTATAGGCAAATTCCACCAAGTGTAACTGCTCTTCCCACTTACCTTGAAAGTCCAATACACATGCCCAAAGCATATTTTCTAAAGTCTAAATCGTCCTTTCAGATTGGCCATATGTCTGTAGATGATAAGTTGTACTAAATTGTACCTTCGTTCCAATTGCCGTTCGAAGACTCTCTCGAAAATTGGCAGTGAACTTGGGATCACGGTCCGAAGTGATCGTCACTGGCACCTCGTGCAGATGGACTATCTATCTTACATGCAACTCAGCATACCTTTCCATTGCGAAGTCCTTTTCAATTGCTAGAAAATGTGCCAATTTCACCAACCTATAAACGATCATCCAAATGGAATCATGGCCTCTTTGGCTCTTTGGCAATCCCATTACGAAATCCATAGTGATATGCTCCCACTTCCGTTCAAGAGTTTCCAAAGGTCGCAACAGTCTCCCGGGCTTACAATATTGCGCTTTCACTTGTTGGCATGTTAAGCACTTGGCTACATCCACCTTCATGCCATTCCACCAATAATGCTGTCTCAAGTTCTGATACATTTTTGTGCTACCTAGATGAATGCTACAATTACTACGATGTGCTTCCGACAAGATTTCCTCCTTAAGCTCAGTATCGTCTGGTACACACAACCTTCCTCGAAACTTCAAGATCCTGTCTTCGGATACTTGAAAGTCCAGTTTCCTCTTGTCAGAGTCCATTTCTAGAATCCGTTGAATCTCTTGGTCCATAGATTGCAAAGCCTTGATCTTAGAATGAATTTCTGGTTCGATCCTTAATGTAGCGAGAAAACTCGAGACTTGACTTACTTCGAACTTAAACTCCGAGTCTCGCACTCCTTCCAACAAAGTTCATTCCTTGACCATCAAGTGTGCGATGCTTGACTTCCAACTCAACGCATCCGCTACTTGTTTGGCCTTTCCGGGGTGAAACAATATGTCACAATCATAGTCCTTGAGTAATTCCATCCAATGGCGCTGTCTCATATTTAACTCCTTTTAAGAAAACAAATACTTGAGACTTTGATAATTCATATAGATTTGAAATCTTTCCTCGCACAAGTAATGTCTCTAGATCTTAAGGGCAAAAATGATTGCAGCCAATTCTAAATCGTGCGTCGGGTAGTTCAATTCATGCGATCTCAATTGCCGTGATTCGTATGCCACTACTCATTCATGTTGCATAAGCACGCATCCTAATCCTTTCAATGACGTGACACTATAAATTTCATATCCTCCTGGCCCTGATGGAATAGTCAATACCAGTACAGTCATCAACCTATGTTTCAGTTTCTCAAAACTCCTTTCACACTTGTCAGTCCATTCAAATTTCTTTTCCTTCTTTAGTAGTCCTATCAACGGTATTGCTATAGCTGAAAATCCTTCCACAAAACATCTATAATACCCTGCCAAACCCAAGAAACTTCGAATCTCTATTACGGTCGTTGGTCTTGGCCACTTTACTACAGCTTCAATCTTTGCCGGATCTACTAAGATTCCATCCCCATAAACCACATGTCCATGGAACGTCACTCGATTGAGTCAGAACTCGCACTTACTAAATTTGGCGTAGAGTGCGTGTTCTCTTAACGTCCATAGAACTTTGATTGGATGTAGCTCATGCTCTTCCGAGCTCTTCGAGTACACCAATATATCATCTATAAAAACTATAATAAATTGATCCAAAAACTCTTTAAACACACGGTTCATCAAGTCCATAAAGACAGCACGGGCATTAGTTAGCCCAAATAGCATTATGGTGAACTCATAGTGCCCATACTTTGTCCTAAATGCCGTTTTTGGTATGTCCTCCTTCTTAATCCTCAATTGATGGTAACCAGTCCTTAAATCAATCTTAGAAAACACTGACGCTCCTTGTAGCTAATCAAACAGGTCTTCAATCCTCTACAGTGGATACTTATTTTTAATAGTCACTTGATTCAACTACCTGTAATCGATACACAACCTCAACGACCCATCCTTCTTTCTTACAAATAACACTGGCACTCCCTATGGAGACGCACTTGGACAAATGAAACCTTTATCTAGTAACTCCTACATTTGAACTTTCAGTTCCTTCCATTCCAACAACGACATTCTATAAGGTGCTTTCGAGATTGGCTCGGTCCCAGGGGCCAACTCGATTACAAACTCCACTTCTCTTTCAAGTGGCAATCACGATAATTCCTAAGGATCATCGAGAAAGTTGCATACCATGGCTACGTCCTCTAGCCTCAGCTCTTCAATCGTTGAATCGACCGCAGCCGCTAGAAATCCTTGGCACCCTTCGTCCAATAACTTAGTCACTTCTAGTGACGAAATCCAAGGGGCCGAGGTTCCTCCTTGATTTCTCACAAATTCGAATCTAGAATGTCCAACCGAATTAAATTAGATCATCATGTTACTACAATCCATTACGGCCCTTTGTTTAACTAACCAATCCATGCCTACGATCACATCAAAGTCAAACATAGCTAGTACTGCCAGGTCTATCCTTTCTTCCCTATCACCAATCACAATCTTACAATCCAAGCATCCTAACGAGACTAACACCTTATCATTCAGCGAGGTAGCAACATACAGTACAACATCAAGAGTTTCGGTTCTATCCCAGTTAATCTAACAAATTGTTCAGACACAAATGAATGTGACGCCCCCGAATCAAATAATGCATATGCAGCATGATCACAAAGAGAGACCGTACATGTGACCACACCTGGCACATCCTCAACTTCCCTTCTTGCCATTGCATATACTCTTCCTTGGGCTGGCGGCCTATTATGATTAACCGACGGGGCAGATCCAACTTGGTTTCCATTCCGAAGCAGTGGCGGTAGAGCAGGCAACCTAACCTACCTATTATTTGGGCAATTCCTTACCTGATGGCCTACTCTGCCACATCTGAAACATGCTCTGCCCCTATTCGAGCAGGGTCTACTTCCATGCCTTTTCCCACGTAATCAACACATGCCATTATGAAAGCGGTTCGGCTTCTCGATATTTCTCTTAATCAGAGGGACAAAGCGTCGATTTCCTACCATCAATAAGTACCAAGTTAGGATTTTTTTGGAAGACGAAAATTCAATTTATTGTGAATATATGCCGAGAGTACCAATTTGAGATTTTTAATAGTGTTAATTGAGTAGCAGGAAAGGAGAGAGCTCCCTCCCAAATATAGCACAAGTAAAATGGACTTACCTTGAGGGAAATGACCATTTGGCCTTCCTATTTATAAGGAAAAATTTGACGCAAAAGAAAACATTTTATAAGGTGGATGGACCTGCATAGGGTTGGAGGGGCCTTGCACAATGCCACAGAAAGGGTTGCACGAGGCCAAAAAGTGTTGGAAATACATTCCTATGGAATTTGATGACTCCAAAAACCGTCCTAGGTACTAATACCTACAAAGATAATTGCATATGTAAATGTTTCCGAAGATATGAGAGAAGATGAGAAACTAGATATTGACAATTCGAAGAACAAGTGCCAATATGACAAGTATTCATGGTGACTTGCAAGTACCAAAGTCGATCTAGTGTTCTTGGAGGTCTTCGTAGACTGATAAAGTCAAAAGGATCATTGATCTCGCAATCGTGTGTCATTTCGTCAATGCTGTTACTGAAGATCGTCAATCGACTTGCTAATAATTTGCACTTTCTAATGACGAGTTTCAAATCATGCTGATGGAGAGTCGCAAATGATAACGGTGAAGTATTCATCTGAATATGACCATTGATAGTCTAGAAAATGAGCATTACTAGTCTAGAATTTGTAGCAGGAAAACCAAAAAAGAAATAAAAAAAAACAACTGATAAGTTCCTACATCAGACCAAGTATCAACGAGATGATAGCTACAGCAGACTTTATTTTAGGAAACCAGCAAATGTCAGAGGAAATGATTGTATGGGCAATCCTGATTCTGGCAAGGGTTTCCTCTTATCCTCTAACGGCTACCTTAATCTTCTTTAGATTCTCTGGCAAACTGATTGAAGACTTCTATATAAAAAGCATTCGCGAAGCTGGGAAGAGGTTTGTCAAAAGAAATACTAAGAATACTATAATTACACTTCATTGTCCAAAATCAAAAATCTTCCTTGTTCTTTATTTGATAAAGCTCTTGTATTGCATTGTAATGGCAAATAGTCAAGTGAACAAAAGTAAGAGTAGTCGTTGTGTCCTAATAGTGTGATCAATCATATGAGAGGAATAACACTTGTCAACTGTACCTTGCATTGTCGATTACTAGTGGAATCCAGCCTGTGTTAAGGCTGTTATTTGGAGAGTGGATGTAGGCTTTGAGATAAAGCCGAACCACTATTAATCGTTGTATGCTTTACTTCTTTAGTTCATTATCTACATCGTATGTTCACTATTATCCTTAGCATTTCGGTTTACTTGTTGTTGCTTTTAACATAGTACGCAGAAGTCTTGTATAATCTTTTTTCAACCTATTCATACCTTCTAAGTTGTATTGTTAGCCCCAATAAAAAAGATTTGCACTAGTTAACAAGCATGCTGGCAAGTAATTATAGGTTGGCTGAATGTGACCACTCATAATTTTTCCGTCCAACGTCCTGTTGGCCCGATGAATTATCCATTCTCCATCTATTGGCATTGATTTCTAGAGAGTGATAAGAAAGCACATTTTTGGTTCTTATTTCAAGCTGTGACACACATGAATCATCATCTTTATACTGTCGAACATCATGTGATGATGAGATAGGTATGCTTCAGTGGCTAATGTGGGGATCCTTACAAACATAAACGTGACTTGTCTAACCCAAAATGCATTAACATATATAATTTCTCGTATAATTCTTCTTCTTATTCCAATCCATTTCACTGTATTTGAAGGATTATAGGCAAAAGAACACTATAAGTGTCATAACTTATGTACGGCGCTCACTTTGGTGCCATAAGTTTTTTTTATCACTTTAGTTCTAAAAATTTTGAAAAACGATCACTTCAGTGCTAAAAATTTTGAAAAACGACTACTTAAGTGCCAACTCCGGTGCCGTACATAATTTTTCGTCAAAAATCCGATGTGGCATTTTTTTTTTATTAATTTCTGAAGCTGACGTGGCTTGCTGGAGATTGGCACTTAAGTGATCGTTTTTGAAAAAATTTAGCACTTAAGTGATCGTTTTTCAAAAATTTTAGCACTTAAGTGATCGTTTTTCAAAAATTTTAACACTTAAATAATCCAAAAACAAACTTTTCACACTTAAGTGATCGTTTTTCCTACGATTTGGCACTTAAGTTAGCCGGCAAAAACTTTTGGCACTAAAGTGAGTGCCGTACACAAGTTATGGCACTTATAGTATCCTTTTGCCAAGGATTATATGTTGTCCTAACTAGACATTTCAGACTATCTTATCTAGCTCGACGGGTTTTCTTTGTTTCAACTTTATTAAAAGCGAAAAAAATACTTACTAAATTTCCCGTCATAATTTAAAATATTATTAAAAGATTTTAATGGTTATGAAAAATTATATGTATATCTAGGTATCAACATTTACATATTTTACTCAATTTTTAAATTTATTCGATTTTTTAAAATTCTAAGTGCCTGAAAACTTTGATTTAACTAAAAATAAAGAGTAAAGGTTCAAACACATCTTTTATTGATTGGTTTCTAGAAGTATTCTTTTGGACAAGTGGAATGTATTCATATTAAGACTCCATTTGTTTCATGGATGTTGACACCTAATTTTTAGCTCATTTTTGTCAAATTTTTGAAAATTTCAAAATTAGGTCTAGGGATGTTGGCCAAGCCTAGAAACCTATTTCTAAACAAAAAAAATAATTTTTTAGCATTTTTCTGTAATTTTCCTGAATTTCTTTTGGTCAAAATAAGCAAGAAAATCATGAAAAATAGTAAATGGAATCAAAAAATTCCATAAAAATAGTCAATAATTTTATTTTAAATCCAATTTCATAAATACATTCTCAATTTTATAAAATTTCAATTGAGTGTATGTTTTTCCCAAAATTGGGCAAAATTAAACCCAAATTGAACCAAATATGAAATTAAATTTTTTCTAAACATTTTGAGGTCATAGTGTCTTCACAACAATTGATCCTGGGACCTTTAATTACACAATGGTCAGTCCAATTGCACAATTTGATGCAAAAATCAAAAATCCCCAAAAATTGATTGAAAATTGAGAATTTTGAACTTAAATTGGGAATTGTGCCCGAAATGAAATTGTCGAAATGTGAGACTAACATTTTTAGGGTTAATCAGGGGTGGGTAATGCAATTTTAGCATCAATTTTGCCTAATCAGGTCATTAAGGCCTCAAATTGAACAAAACCCTATTAACCCGGATATAAAAATAAGAAAATTTTGGGCACAATTATAATGAAAATTGGGGAAAATTGTATGTTTGGGTTCGGAACATGCTGGGAAATACATTTTTGAGGTTTAATTTGAAAATTTTGGTCAAATTAAGGCCCAATTTGCAATTTTATGCAAAATCAGAACTGCCGGGCCGAGCGAGTCAACCCGACCCGCACAGTGTCTTCTTCTTCACCCGGCTACCCAACTCGCGCGAAATCTAGAAAAATTTATTCAAGCCCGTGACTTCGTGGGTAGATCCCGATCAATTGAGCACGTTTCAATTGATTTTTCCAGCTGGATATTATCCGGCTGGCATTTTTCAACGACTCAAACTGATTAGAAAATCCGTTTCAATAGATTTTGAGCGGGAATTGGAGAAAAAAAACCAGAAAAAATGAAAAAAAGGAACACAACCTGTTCGACAGAATTTTCGAGAGAGAGAGAGGAGAGAGAGAGAGAGAGAGAGTGAATTGTGCAGGAATCTAGAAAGAGAAAGGGTTGAGAATCCCCTCACGAGTGCTCGGTGCCGCTGTGGATGGCGGAGCACCGGCGAATCGTGTTCGGCCATGATTCTCCCCTTTGCGGTTCCAGTTAGTCCAGCTGATCGGGAACGTCTGAAAACGGGCATCAACCGGTCGATTCAAACCAGATCTCGTTATTCCAGGAGCTTTAGAAGGAAGAGCAAGTGTTAGAGTACATTCTCTGGGACTCAAATCACTTAGGAAACTTCATTGAGACGACGAACAAATCAGGTAAATATCCTTCGTGATCATAGATTTCTAGATTTTTCTAGAATGTGTTTTGGTTTGAACTTGTGCATTTCTTTGATATTTTGAGATGTTTGATGCTCAAAACATGTTCTAACGTGCAGGGACGTGCATGATGGGTTCCAGATAAGATCATGTGTGTTTGTTAATTTGGCTGATTATTGTGTGTTATGCGTGTTCTCGTCTGGCGGTAAGTGAGTGCCTATGTGGGGTTTGGGGTTGTACACTTATTGAGATTCGTCTCATGGTTGTATAACCACCACTTTCAGACCCTCTGCCGTAAACCCAGGGAGCCTGCCTTCTCTTTTTGAAGTACGAAGAGCTGCCCATGGTGCCCAGTGGAGTTGCAGGTGATGTCCAAGTGATTTCTCGGAGCTCGAGCCAGAGAACTCAGGAGCAGAATGGAAGATGGCCACCATTAGGCTTTCCCTAGGGTATTTTAGGGGTTGGTTAGAATAAGTTGATCTATAGTGAAATTAAGATAACTAGACCCCTGTTCTTTTTGTTAAGTCGATGGCTGTGGATGCTTTTTTGTTAAGCTTGTTTGTAATATGTATGTATTATGATGATCGTATATTCAGTGCAATGGTATTGTATGCAAATGAATGTTGTTGTTGTTGTTTGATTATTTTTATGATCTACCCCATCGTCATCTTTTTAGTCCGGGGGTTGTTATTTCCGCTTCCGCATGTGGCTTTGATGTTTGGGTTGGATTGGTGACGTTTTTGGGACTTCGCAACTATTCAATCGGAGAGGCGAGGGTGATGTCGCGAGCTCGACGGGGTTCGAGGCGTGACAAAACGATTGGCCAAAATTGAAGAATGCTTAGCAAGCCAGGGTTATGAGCTTCAGAGATTTGACAAGTTCTCGCCATATGCGAAGGTGGTTGTTCTAGAAAACTACAAAGAACTAGAGTTTGTAAGCATGTACGATGGAATCGGCTGTCCTAAAAGCCATTTGAAATATTATCTCCGTAAAATGGCGAGATATTCAAACAATATGCCACTCTTTATCATACATTTCAAGATAGCTTGAAGGGAGCAGCTTTGGCATGGTATATCGCTCTTGACATAGAGGATTTTACTGAATAGGACTATTTGGCAGGAGAATTCCTTCGCCAATACAAATTCAATGTCGAAGTACTTCCAACTCGGGAAGATCTAGTCAGAACCGAGAAACAAAGAAATGAAGGATTCAGAGCTTACGCTCAAAGATGGAAAGCTATAGTCTCACAAGTCAAATCGGCGATAAGTGAGGACGAACTTATTGAACTCTTCTTGAAGTCGTTACCAACTGAGTATTACGATAAGTTGCATATCTCAGGTTGCCAAATATTTACCATGCTGGTGAAGGTTGGCGAAAGGATCGAATGGACATTGAAAGAGAAGAAGTCTCAAGAAGCGACAGTACGAAGACCGTATCCCGAAAGAAAGGATAAGGAGCCTATACGTGATGTGGCTATGATATCCAGCCCTAACGTTAATCAAGCTCCATTCCAAAAGCAGTTTAATGTTCCTTGGAAAAATCCAAAACCATTTGAGCCAAAGAAAAGACCCGTAAGGTAATTCATCCCGTTGCCACAGCCCTTGTCGAAACTACTACCGATACTGTTAGAAAGGCATTTGGTGGCCAAAAAAGTGTCAAGAGATAATCCTACAAGATTCCCCTAGTACGATGAGTCGAAGACTTGCACATACCATATGAGAGAAAGAGAACACTATGTGGACAACTGTACGGTTTTGAAATACAAAGTCAGTAACTCATAGACAAGAAGATACTAAGGGTGCGCATGGAATGCATTCCGGAATAAAAATTCTGTTCCGGAATGCATTTCGGAACAGAATGGCGTTTGTTAAAAATTTTCCGGAATGCATTCTGGAGCGATTTTTGTATTCTGGAATAAAAATGCGTTTGTTAAAAATACTTGATTCCAGAATGCATTTTCGATTCCAAAATGAGTTTTTGGCAAGAGAAAGAGAAGCTACTTTTTATAACTTCTTGATTCCGAAATGCATTCTCCCTATTTTTTCATAATTTTTTTTCAAAAAATGCATAAAAATTGAAAAATTCTAGAAAAATTCATAAAAATTTCCAGAAAATAAAAAAAAGTGAGATTTTCGAAAAATATGAAATTTGGAGAATTTTTTTAAATAAAAAAATTAAAAATTTCAAAACTTTACATAATAGCTTAAAACACACGTGGTCACCCACTTTGAGTGAAATTTAAATTTTTTGAGGTGTCAAAAAAAAATCAAAAATTTCAAAACTTCACAAAATGGCTTAAAATACCTGTGGCCACCTACTTTGAGTGAAATTTAAATTTTTTGAGGTGCAAAAAAAAAGAAAAATAAATAAATAATAAAATTTTTCAAAACTTCACAAAATGGCTTAAAATACCTGTGGCCACCCACTTTGAGTGAAATTTAAATTTTTTTAGGTGCCCAAAAGATTAAAAAATTTTAAAACTTCACAGAATGGCATAAAATACCTATAGCCACCCACTTTGAGTAAAATTTAAATTTTTTGAGGTGCCCAAAAAAATAAAAATAAATAAATATATAAAAAACTTCACAAAATGGCCTAGAATACTTGTGGCCACCCACTTTGAGTGAAATTTAAATTTTTTTAGGTGCCCAAAAAAAATTAAAATATCAAAAATTTTAAAAATTTACAGAATGGCTTATAATATCTATGGCCACCCACTTTGGGTAAAATTTAAATTTTTTTAGGTGCAAAAAAATTAACAAATCAAAATAGATTTTTGTTCCAGAAATCTATTTCTGGAGCAGAATTTGTCATGTTTTACCAAATAGATTTCTCCTCCATAAATCAATTTCTAGCAAGAATTCTAAAAATCAATTTCTGGCAAGAATTTGATTTCTGGAGCAGAATGGTTACCATTCGCGCCCTAAGCTTTCAAGAACCAGAGCCAAATATGCATCAGAACCCTCTTCCTAAGCACAATGTGGTAAATATGGTCCTTACAGAAGATGAATATGAGGCCAAATTAAAGTCAGCCCATCAAGGATATGCTCGCTTTCGCCGTGAAGCACTCTTGAAAGGGGAAATCATAGATAGCTTGGGAGAAGATTCTGGTAAATACAACTTCTAAGTAAAATATACTCCACCACTGTGGGCTTTTAAAAGTGAAGTAGTTGTGCTTGATGGATGGGGTGGTATGGACGACGAGCTTATCAAGCAAAATGAGACTCCATTATGTGATGAGGAGGATCAATTTGAAGAGTAAAAACAAACAATTCGGCAGGGTGAAAGGCAATTTACCCAAACTTCATTTGAGCAAGGTGACACTGTAGACTTCCTTGGTCAAGACAGTGGAAAGTATAATTTCCGTGTTAAATACACACCTCCACCCTAGGTTTTCAAAAATGAAACCATTGTGCCTGATAGATGGGGAGGCATGGATGAAGTCCCAGTCAACAAATTAAGTCTTGAGGAGAAATCAAGACGAGAAGATGAAGGAAAAGATTCGTCGAGGAGACAGAAGATTTATTCGCAAAGCACGAAGACGATGTGAAATTGTGGATTATCTGGGTCAGGACAGTGGCCTTTATAACTACTGTGTCAAATACACACCACCCTCATGGGCATCCAGAGAAGAAAGTATCGTACCTAGCGGTTGGGGTGGAATGGATATTATTGAAGCTAACAAAGGCGTGGTGTCCATGATCATACCACTATTGATCAATCTTGATGAAGTGGATAAGCTTGAAGAAGAAAAGTATCATGATGAGCAAATTACTATCGAACTCCCAATTGGTCAACTAAAAATCGAAGACAAGGAGGTGCAGCCTGTGATTATCACTTTGCCTCCAAAGGAGAAATTTGATACCAAATGTGTGCCATGGAACTACGCACCTAAAGAAGTTGACACAATAACCAGATCGGGAAGATGTTATGTTTCGAAAGAAAGCGAGCACGAAAAGAAGGGAGTGACTAAGGAGGATGTTAAGCAGTTACTATCAGTCATAAGGATAAGTGAATACGAAGTAATTGAACAATTGAAGAAGATGACGACACAGATTTCCTTACTGGATCTTTTCAAGACTTTAGAAAGTCATAAAATGGTGCTTATAAAGCTTCTTAATGAGGTGCATGTCCCGGAAACAATTAATGAGGTACTTTTGGAAGACTTTGTTGGCGCTATTCTGTTAAAGGATCAAATTGTCTTCTCTGATGAAGATTTCCCTATTGATGGACGATCTCACAATAAAGCTCTGTATATTGCCATCAAATGTTGGGGCAAGGAAGTTTCATGGGTGCTCATCGATAATGGTTATGCATTTAACTTGTGTCCTTTAAGCACGTTGCATCGCTTGGGGATTAGTGAAGAACTTATCAAACCTTCGAAGGTAACCGTACGTTCATTTGACGAGATGAAAAAGGATGTTATCGGTGACATCGAACTGGAAGTAAACATAGGCCCTGTGCCTTTGCTGATTGATTTTCAAGTGGTATACGTTCCAAGGACCTTCAACCTACTGCTAGGAAGGCCTTGGATTCATATGGCTGGCGTCATTCCTTCTAGTCTTCATCAGAAGGTTCGATTTGTTATTAACGGTAAAATGATTACCGTACATGGTGAGACAGACTTTGCCTCTTACAAGGAAAATGCCATACCTTATGTCGAGCCAGAGATAAAAGAAGAGCCCAGTTATCATTCCTTTGAGATGATTTCCATGATACAAATTCCTGCTGGTAGTGTCATAAAGACTCCAGAATTTTCAACATTGTCTCTTATGACTAGAAGAGTGTCATGCCAATATGGATTTAACCATGAAGGTGGGCTTGGAACGAAGGCTCAAGGGATTAAAGAACCTATTATCCCATTTGATACCAAGAAGTAGTATAGAGTGGGATATGAAGCCATCAATAATCACCATGGAGGCCGAGGCTAAGGTCAAGAGAATCATAAAAGCCAAGGTGATCGAATCATTAACCCGTCAGTATGGAAGGGTAAAACAAAAAAGTTACCCTATCATCATATTCATATCAGAGAAAACTTTCATGGGCCTTCCAAACTGCTCTCAGAATAAAATTTACATGCAAAGACTGAGTCTGACACACTAGGTTTATTCGAAGAAGATATTATCAATGTCATTATAATCGAAGATGAAGATACCTACGCACTGGAGTAGGAAGATTCTTTTGAACCCTTTCCTCATTGTTATCTTTACAATTTGCTTGTTTCATGTTAATGTTGTTTCAATTCAATTCCAATTTACGTTTCTTTTAATATAGATGTAATTGCACTTTTTGAATTCAATAAAGGTGTTTAATGTTTTGTTAAGGACATATGGAAATAAAACCAAACCTATGATGAATATTGCTCTCACATGTGAGGCTTGAGGCTTTGGGTTTCTGTATGACTCCTCATTGCGAAAATGATTTTAAGAGCAAGGATGTCCGGAGATACAAGGATTAGCTCTATTTTCTTGATTTCTTCAAAACAAATTTCAAATATAGTTTTCCAAAAGGATTTTTCATTAAAACTCATGCATCAATCCATTTCATATGCAAATACTAATCATGTTTGTGGCATGTCAGGCATGAGCATTCACACACCCATAATAGCTTCATAGATGATTCAAATCTCTCCAAGGAGATCACTTATGATATTGAGGAGGATAATAAAGATGCGGAGTGGATCAAAAGAGAATGGATTCATCATGAAGAATCGAAGCCACTCACATTAGAGAAAACAGTTACTATTAATCTAGGTGATAAGGAGAATCCTAAAGAAGTCAAGATTGGAGAAAGTCTACCCTCAGCAGAATCAAAAAGAATAACGGATCTGCTCAAAGAATATCAAGATATATTCGCATGGTCCTATGCTGACATGCCAGGCCTTGATCCAAATATAGTTGAACACGCTTTGCCAATTGATCCAAGCATCCCACCGAAGAAGCAAAAATTGAGGTGAACAAAGCCAGAGTTGGCAAAGAAAATAGAAGAGGAAGTAATAAAATTACTCAAGGTTGGTTTCATCAAAGTAGTGCCATATCCAGAATGGGCTGCCAATATAGTATCCGTAATGAAGAAAGATGGGCGAATACAAGTATGTGTTGATTACCGCGACCTAAACAAAGCAAGCCCAAAGGATGACTTCCCGCTTCCATATATTGATGTATTAGTGGATAGCACTGCTGGGTTCGAAACATTCTCAATTATGGATGGCTTCTCAGGGTATAATCAAATCCTCATGAAAAAGGAAGATAAGGCAAAAACATCATTCATAACACCATGGGGCACATTTTGTTATAAGGTGATGCCTTTCGGTCTGAAAAATACTGGCACCACATATCAAAGGGCAATGGTAACTCTGTTCCATGATATGATGCACAAAGAAATCAAGGTATATGTGGATGACATGATTGCAAAATCCAAATAAGGAGAAGACCATGTTGAGGTACTTCGCAAATTGTTCAAAAGACTCAGAAAGTACAAATTGCGGCTGAACCCCAATAAGTGTGTATTTGGGGAAAAATCTGGCAAATTGCTAGGATTTATGATCAGCAATAGGGGAATCGAAATTGATCCTTCCAAGATTAAAGCAATACATGACTTGAAGACTCCTCCTACGGTAAAAGAGGTGAGAAGCTTATTGGGGCAATTAAATTACATTGCCCGTTTCATCTACCAGCTTTCTGAGACTGCAAAACCATTTTTCAAACTGTTGAAGAAAAATGCCAAGGTAAAGTAGGATAAAGAATGTCAACAAGCCTTTGATAAAATCAAAGAATATCTGGTATGCCCGCCGGTATTGGTACCACCAATTCCTGGAATCCCGCTAATACTATATTTGACGATTTACCATGAATCATTAGGAGTAGTGCTGGTCCAAAGAAGACCGAATGACGGTAAAGAGCAAGCCGTTTATTATTTGAGTAAGAAATTCACAACATCAGAAGTGAATTATTCGGCGGTCGAGAAGACATGCGTTGCATTAATTTGGGTATTACATAGATTAAGGCAGTATACCCTTCATCACCAAATTTTGCTAGTGACTGAGAATGCTCCGATCAAGTATCTTCTTGAGAAATCCTCCTTGGTTGGGAAATTAGCCAAATGGCAAGTCTTGTTGTCCTAGTTTGACATCAGGAGTTCATCCCAAAAGTCAATCAAAGGGCGAACGATAGCAGACATGCTGGCAGAGAATTCGCAGAATATCGCCAATTCTGAAGAACAACTTGATGACCACATATTTACATTGATCGATGACAAATGGACTATGTATTTTGATGGCGCAACTAACTTATCTGGATCAGGTACTGGGGCAGTAGTGATCTCTCCAGAAGGCCAACACTATTCAGTATCTGCAAAACTGGTATTCTCATGCACCAATAATATCGCTGAGTATGAGGCGTGTATTCTTAGCTTACATTTAGCCCTTTCAATGAGGGTGAAAAGGTTACAAGTATATGGAGATTCTATGCTCATCATATTGCAAACAACTGGAGAATGGCAAACTCGGGATGCAAAGTTGATTCCTTATCATAAATACTTAGAAGGAATGATTGAGGAATTCGAAGAAATAACATTTGATTATCTTTCAAGAGCTCATAATCATTTTGCAGATGCTCTTGCAACCTTATCATCCCTACTCTAAACTGAGGATGGTATGGACATAAAGCCATTGAGAATCAAGATTCTCGAACAACCAGCACATTGCATGGTAGTTCAAGTAGAATTTGACAATGAACCATGGTTTCATGATATCAAGAAATACTTATAAGAAGGGGAATTTCCTGAAGGAAGCCAATCAGGCGACAGGAAATTTATCAGAAAGATAACCAACAAATTCTTTCTCAACGGACAGATTCTTTATAAGAAATCGTTCGATTCGATCCTGTTAAGATGCGTTGATAGTAAAGAAGCTGAACAAATCATGAGAGAAATTCATGAAGGCGAATGTGGTCCGCATATGAATGGCCATCTCTTAGCCCGCAAAATCATGAGATTGGGATATTACTGGATGACGATGGAAACAGATTGCATTCAACATGTGAGGTGTTGTCACCAATGTCAAGTCTATGGAGATAGAATTAATGCACCGCCTGATGAGCTGCATCAAATGTCAGAACCATGGCCATTTTCAATATGCGGAATTGACATGATCGGCCCAATTAACCCAAAGGCCTCAAATGGATGTCGCTTTATCTTGGTGGCAATTGACTACTTCACCAAGTGGATTGAAGCGAATTCATATATAAATGTCACTGTCAAGAATGTAGCAAAGTTCATTAGGCGGGACATCGTTACTAGGTACGGAGTTCCAGAAGCAATCATTACTGACAATGGTTCAAATTTGAACAATAAAATCGTAAATGATCTGCTTGAACATTTCCACATTCGATACTTGAATTCATCTCCATATCGCCCACAAATGAATGGAGCAGTGGAAGTGGCAAATAAGAATATCAAGAAGATATTGTCCAAGATAGTCGAGAATTATCGTGATTGGCATGAAAGATTGCCATATGCTCTGATGGCATATCGAACTTCAATTCGAACATCAACTGAGGCAACTCCATTTTCCTTAGTTTAAAGGATGGAAGCAGTATTACCCGATGAGGTAGAAATTCCTTCATTAAGGATATTATCCCAATTAAAACTCTTAGAAGCTAAATGGAGTCAATAAAGATATGAACAGCTTAACATGATTGATGAGAAAAGATTACGGGCTATATGTTATGGACAAGCCTACCAGAAAAGATTCGCTAAATCTTTCAATAGAAAGGTGAAGCCAAGACATTTTGAAATGGGTGATTTAGTTGTGAAGAAGTTCATTCCCAACAATTCAGACCCATGTGCGAAGTTCACTCTGAACTACGAGGGTCCATACATTATCAAGAAGGTTCTTCCTGGGGGAGCACTAATTCTTGTAGACATAACAAGAACAGAACTGGCTTATCCTGTAAATGCAGATACTGTCAAGATTTTCTACCCATAAAATGAAGGCATACATTCAAGAAAATTGGCACTAATTATAACATGTGCATATCATGCATATCATGCATTCCATAGAACATGTTTGTTCATGTTGCAGGATATGACGAAAGGAAATCTGAGATGATTCAAGACCTCTAAAATCTTTCAACAAAGTTGGAAAACAAAAGGGATCTCATCAAGCCAATCAGGTAAGTATCCTTAACTTGTAAATTTGGGTCTCGAAGAAGTTAAGTTTCTAGAAAATGAAACTTCTTTTCTCCAAGCGGATTAACATGAAAAGGCTATTTCAAAAAGGTTTTGAAATACGCATTCTTTAAGCATGCATTATGCATCAGAATTCCTTAAAAAAGGAAATTTTGACGAAAATCATGAAAAATTTCAAAGAAAAGTTTGGATTAAATTGAATGGAAAGACCTTCAAATGATGAAAGGTGAGCCATATCCAAACACGTCCCCTATACACTCGAGTGAATGGAAAGATGAATATCAGAATGAGAGAAAACCTCATCTGCAGGAAATAGAGGATATTCGCAATGTTTACATGAATTGAAATGATGAAAGGCATATCATTTCTCTACCCTAAACACATGATTATCCTTTGCAAACCAAATTTGAGCCTAAACAGTGGAGAAATTTCCCAAAAACAACCATGTTGAGAACCACCCCACATTGGGGCAAATTAGGAGGTTCACGGCTGACATTTATAGAGAATAGGATCAAGAAAGATTTTATTGCATACACTTGTATCAATCTTTCTGTGATAACCTCAGATGAATTTATATGGAAGCTCACAACATCCCAAAAGGAAGAAGAGCATTTTGTTTCCATATCCCAAACACATTTACTTTTGGCAAAGCCTAATTGAGCCTGAATATTCATTTTAGAACCCCAAGTTGGTGATCATCTCTTCGCATTGGAGCATGAGTATATGATTGTTGACACCTAAATTTTGACGCATCATTTAGTGTAATTTGCATAGAAAATTAGGGATTAAATTTTTAACCCCTAAACAAAAAATATTTAAATTGCATAACATATAGTTTAAATTCATTGCATTCTTTGCATCGGACCGGTGGTGACGAACGAGCTTAAATTTCATCAAACGGGACTCAGCTCGCTTGAAATGCACGGGCCGGGAATTACAAGTCGGACGGGCTTGGTTGTTTTAATTTGAGCTTAATTCAGCCCATTTATCCTTAATTAATTCAGCCCATTTATCCTTAATTAATTCAGCCCATTTAAATTAAAGCCCAAGCCTAAGCCCATTAAGACTAGAAAGCCCATCTAATTGACCTAGATTAATACTATATATACATTATTAGGTCAGAATTTTAAGAGGGGGAGACACAATTTTCAGATCAGAAAATTTTTAGAGACACACGTGAGCGAGAGAAAGAGGAAGAGAGGAAGAGAAGGAGACGGGCTCCCGCTGCTGCCGCGTGCTGCCGCCCCTCCCCGCGCGCGCCGCCGCCTGCTGCTGCTGTTCCTCGCCGCGCGCCGCCGCGTGCTGCCGCTGCTTCTCGCCGTGCACCGCTGCTGCTGCTGCCGTCGCCTGCTGCCGCTCCTCCCGTCACACGCCGCCTGCTGCTGCCGCTCCTCCCACCGCCGCCGTGCCGACGCTGCCTCACGCCGCGCCTCACGTTGCTGCCGTCGCTCCCCGCCGCACCCGCGCGCCAACGCCCGCGCCTGCCGTGCGCCCGACGAGCGCCACTCCTTGCCGCGCCTGCCGCTGCTGCTGCTGTCTCCCACCGCCGGTGCTACTGCTGCCTCCCGCGACGCCGCTGCCGCTGTCTCCCGCGAGACACCGCCGGTGCTGCTGCTCGCCGCTGCTCCTCAGGCCGACGCCGACGCCGCTGCTGCTTGCTGCTGCCGCTGCCCTTCCCGCCAACGCCGACACCGCTGCTGCTTGCTGCCGAGCCCGACGCTGCTGCTGCCGTCCTCGCCGGAGCCGTCGTACGCCGGTGCTGCCTTGCTGTTCCGTCGCTGCGCCCTGCCGACGTCCCAGCCGCTGTCCCCGCCGAGCCCGACGCTGCTGCCGCCGTCCTCGCCGGAGCCGTCACACGCCGGCGCTGCCTTGCTGTTCCGTCGCCGCTGTTCCGTCGTCGTTCCCGACACCGCGCTGCCGATCCGCCGTTCATCGTTCGTCCCGATCCGCAAGTTCGAATTTGGAAATTATCCGCAAATTAGGTAATTGAACATCATCCAATATTTTTAGAATATTTCGTTTCTTAATTTTGAATGTTTGAATATTCTGTGAATATTGCGTGGATTGCTAGATATCTTAGGATAATGCTTGCCTTGTTCGCAATATTTGAAAATATTCAAAATTAGGAATCTTTCCTAATTCAGCAACGTATCTGGACAATTATCCGACCTTATCCCTAAGGTATGATACATGGCGATACGGAAAATTATTATCCTATCTATAATCACTTGGGTACGATAATGATTTTTATCTGCTTTCCGGATTTGAATGATCGACTTTCCGTTAATATCTATAACCCTATAGATATGACTGATAGCTCGATTTTTGTGCCTAATCCGAATTTGAAACGAATCTTGTGGATTGCGTGGTTGTTTTAAATGTGAATGCTATCTTTGCTTAAATTGTTTTTCCTTTTCAAATAAAAAGAAAATTCAAAAAATATCAGTTAGGATTAGAATTTGAATTTTGCATGTTTAGGAATCTTAAATATATCTAGACGATAGAATAATTATTTAATTTAAATTAGGACTTGAGATAATCTATTTCCTAGTTTAAATTAAGTAATTTTCTAATCTTAATAGATTATTTAGGTTATTTTTTAAATTTCGAATTTTCATGAAAATCCCAAAAAAGAATGAATTGTTTTATAGTAGATTAGGATAGATTGCATTCTTTATTTAATTAATTTATTATTTCGAATTTTAGCAAAAAATCCCAAAAATAAGTCATGTTAGGATATGTTAAGTCATCATAGGTTGCATGTTAATTTAGGCATATTTTTATTCCGAATTTCATCAGAAAATACCAAAAATAAATCATTTGCCCGTCATTAGAATTAGGTCACGTCGTCGCATGACATATAGTTGGTATGCTAGGTTGCATTATTCGCATGTCATTTTTGTACGTCATTGCATATAAGTTAGCTTTCATTTAAATAAGCGAAAATCCAAAAATACTGAGTGAACTGCTTGTTAATTAGAAATCATATTAGGATGGTTGATGTGATTTTCTAGCTAACCATGCAGATGCTTACGTTGCTTCGAGGTAAGTAATTCTCCCAATCTTGCAATTTATTTAATGCTTTGATTATTGGGTGTTAAATTGGTGGTTTGCGTACCCGCATGAACACCTCACATGTTAGTGACTAAGTTAAAATGGATCCAAATTGCTTGCCAAAATATTTTTTTTGAAAAGAAAAGGTACCGAAAGGGCGTTAGACTAGATCTAGCGTAATCAAGTCCCCGGGCTTAGAATCTCTGGTTCGTAGGAATAAAACATATCTCCCTATGTTTTATTTAGGTTTCTAATCGACCTACCATAAATTGATTAGTGGCGACTCCAAGCATGAAAACATTTGCATGTTAAAAACTTAAACCCAAAGTTGAGAATTGGTAGGGCTTGGGAGGGCTCGAGTTAGGTTTAGTCCTAATAATCCATTAGCCTGAGAATGGAATTTTTTTAGGTCGCGACAGCTTGGCGACTCCACTGGGGACTTGAGTTAAAACTCTTAGTGGACTTAGGCCAGTTTTTCTTTTCAAAAAAATATTTTTGCTTGGCAGCGAGGATCCCAGGTACGTCCCTAACATTTTAGGTGTTAAATGTTTTTGCAGAATGGGAGGTATAAGGGGAGGCGTGATTGTTAACCCTTGTTTTGCAGGGAGGTGTTTGAATGAATGGTTTATTTTATGCACGAAGCGCTGTATGATATAACCTGCTGTGCATGCCTTGCATTTACACTACACCGCACACACTACCCGCTGCCGGACCTGGGCGGCACAGGTTTAGGATGGTACTAAGAAAACGGACACCTCGACCACACCCGTGTGGTATAGGTCGCCTTTCTTGGTCCCGAAAGTTCTTTCATGGTGTCATTGAATACCTGCCACGGTTGCGCCCTTTGCAACCCGGGTCGGCTCTTTGACTAAGCCGGAGTCAGGGGAATCTCAGCCTAACCACCACCATGACTGGTTTAGCTCGGTAATCCTCATGTCTCCATTTTGCAAGCCAGAGTCTAGTTAGAAATCGAACCTCACGTTTCATGCGCATGTCTATGTGATTGCCATCATTCTACCGGGTGAAGTAAGATTTCTAAACCTTTATCTCGCAATTTATTTATGTTTCGTATTTTCTTTGGTCGGTCCATGATGGGTCTAGATCGATTTTCAATTCGAAAGTAATAATCATTGAGTCCTTTGAAAATAAAAAAAAAGAAGAAAGAAAGCTCTCTCGGAGAATTTATTTTCAATCTGTCTTTGTTTTCCTAGATGTGTCATAGGTAATTATTTTCCTACGAAATTTGCTGTCATCTTTCTTTTACAGAAAAAGGGGGGCTTTAGAGAATTTGTTTTCAGTCCATAGTTTCTAGGGAGTCTCACTTTTTGTTTTTCATAGTTTTATGATTAGGGATTTTGGTGCTTCTATTTCCTAGGTTGTGTCTAGGGCGTCATTTATATTTCTTTGCCCATATCACTTTTCATAAAGTCTCGTCCATAAACGAATATTGTCATGAATAAACAAAAAAAGACTAGAAGCGTGTCATGGACCAACCTTGTCTTGACCATATGCTTATTTGGTTCATTTCTTTTACATCAGGTAGCTACGGACCGATCACGGTCGCCCATTCGTACACGGTCGAGAGCCAGAATGGCCGATCAAACCGACTTGCAAGAACGTGTTATTGGTGTGGAAGACCAGATCAAGCAACTTGTCATCGCGATGCAACAAATGTCCGCTGAGATCAAAGCTCTCCGGTCGGTTCCTGTTTCGACACCTCCCGAAGCGTCTGTCCCAAAGCAGAAAATCAGGAAAAGTGTCGATGTTGACGGGGATGACGATATTCCTGATTTAGAAGATGACCCTGTCCAGATCATCGTCAACAAGGACAAACCTGATGAACGGGTCAATAAACTTGAAGAAAGAGTGAAGCAGCTGGAAGGTTCGCAGGATTCACCTTCGATTGATCTGTCCCTTTACTCACAGATCAAAATCCCAAAGAAGTTCAAAATGCCGGATTTCGACAAGTACAATGGCACCACATGTCCAAAGGCCCACCTACAGCTCTATCACGTACAAATGACTTCGTACGTCGATAACGAACTCCTGATGATCCATGCCTTTCAAGCAAGTTTGACGGGTCCTGCTTTGAGCTGGTATCTCATGAAGAAGATAAATGGCCTCAAAACTTGGAAAGAAGCCAGTGAAGCATTCTTGAAGCAGTACAGATTCATAACGGACATCATTCCTACCCGTGATGATCTCGAACGTGCCCAGATGAAAAAGACTGAGTCCTTTAAGGACTATGCTATCAGATGGAGAAATTTAGCTGCTCAGGTTGTCCCAGAACCCATAGACAGTGAGTTAAAGAGGATGTTCATGAAAACTCTCCCGTTCGAATACCGTAATCGGATGGTTGCCATTCCGACTGACAACTTCAACCAACTCATCCCCATGGGCGAACAAATTGAAATAGGGCTGAAAGATGGATGGTTTGTCGAGCCGCCCTCCTCGACCAGAAGATTTGGTGCAAGAAAAGAGAAAGAACCGGCAGCTGAAGTGAATGTGGCTTATAACCAACCGAGCCGGCGGAATGCTAACTCCGCCCCAGCAATCCAAGTAGTAGAAGCTCAGCAACAAAACTCGGGTCGTCAACCTTTTCAGAGGAGGAACAACAAGAGGCAATTCACTCCCCTCCCCGGATCGTTGTCTCAAGTGTTGACAGTGCTCCAGAAGAAAGGTTTGCTTACTACTGAGCCAAAGCGGCCCAATCCTGAGCGGTTCTATAATTTCGACCCGTCAAAGAAATGTGATTATCACATGGGTGAGCTGGGACACTCAACCGATGATTGCTATGCCCTCAGGCACAGAATCCAAAACCTCCTAGACACGAAGGCGTTCTCATTTCAACCTGCTAAGCCTAATGTTCAGAGCAACCCACTCCCTGATCACGCAGGCAATGTGAATGCCATATTTAGCTTCAATGCTGGTCGAATCAAGAATGTTAAGGTGTGTACTACCGACGTCTACGGTGAGTTAGTGAAAGCCGGTTGTTACCCAAGTAATGAAGACCTGCCCCTGGCTCTCATGAAAGAAAGAATCTCAAGAATGGTAGAAGCTGGGATGATTGTTTATGCTGACCACACTGGCATCGTTTCCACTATCTCCGAAGTGGTTATTAATTGGGAGGAGGAGTTTGCTACATTGAACAGCAGGAGCGACAAGGGCGACCCTCTGCCTGAAGACATGCCTCCGCTTGAAGACGTGTCCGATAATGAGGAGATCATTGTAAGCACGCCTACAACTGATGAAGGGATAGTGATCGAGATACCTCAACCGTATGAGTACAGTGACAATAAGGCGGTTCCCTGGTCCTACAGTCTCGATGTCGACTTAGTTACCAGATCTGGGCGTTCCTACGGCCAAGCTAATGCCCAACCTGCAAAACCCGTTACTGATGAAGAAGCCAAGGAATTTCTAGCTGTGATTAAGGCTAGCGAGTACAACATAGTTGAACAATTACGCAAGCTGCCCGCGCAAATCTCCCTGCTTGAGCTGCTCCAGACATCTGTCATGCATCAGAAGGCCTTAATGAAGGTGTTAAGTGAAGTCCACGTGCCAGAAACGATCGATCATGACAAATTAGAGGAATTTGTGGGCTCTATACTCCTCAAGGACCTCATAGCCTTTTCAGATGAAGAGTTCCCTCTAGAAGGAAGGGGGCATACCAGGGCACTCTATATTTCCGTCAAATACAAGGCCTCACATGTTGCCCGGGTACTCATTGACAACGGGTCAGCCCTGAACATCTGTCCTTTGGCGACTTTACACTGCCTTAAGATAGATCCTTCTAGGATAAGTTCTGCAAGAACCTCCGTACGAGCCTTTGACGGAATGAAGAAAGAAGTGATGGGAGAAATACACCTTGACATACAGATAGGACCAACGATGTTCAATGTCCTATTTCAAGTTATGGACATTCCCACTGCATTCAACTTTCTGTTGGGTCGTCCATGGATTCATACTGCTGGAGCTGTGCCATCCAGTCTACATCAGATGGTGAAGTTCGTCGTGGAGAGAAAGTTAGTCACGGTCCACGGTGAAGAAGAACACCCAATCTACCACGCAGCGGCTATCCCCTATGTTGAGCCTGATTGCAAAATAGAATCGAGCTATCAGTCGCTGGAGCTCGTATCAACCATACATGCGTCAAGAGGATCATCACCGCCTATTCCTGAGGTGTCAAATGCTGCGGTCATGGTTGGAAGAGTAATGATCTCTCACGGCTTTACTCCAGGTGAAGGCCTTGGTAGAAATAGTCAAGGCATCCGCCAACCGGTGGAAGTTTCTCAGAGGCCCCGCATTACTGGGTTGGGATACCTGGGGTCAAGTGAGCCGAACAATGTGGCACGTGGACGTGGACGTGGTCGAAGTCAAGTTCGAAGAAATGGTCAAAATAGATTGCGATCCGAAGAAGAGCCGAATGGTGAAGAACGTGGGCGTGGTAGGTCGCTTCCACACATCCGCACCACATTTCCAGGCCCCGCAAGAATGATGCATGAAGAGAAAGAGGTGATCGACACTCTGGGGCAGCCGAGCGGCAAGTTCGACTATTATGTGAAATACTCAGCACCCCCGAGCTTCTATGTTGACCCCCGTGACATTGTCCCGGATGGATGGGGAGGTATGGATGATTCAACACCTCTAGTGACAGAAGATTCTGATGATGCAATGGAGGGAATCACTGCCCTGTTCGATAATTTCTTAATTGGAGCCATCGAGGAAGGACCGTTGAAGGGAATGGGCATTGGCCCGCAAGAGTAACACATTTACCTTTTTCGCACATTCCCCTACGCGGGAATTTTTACTGCTTTTTAGGACTTGCCCCGTCTCGGGAGCTACTTTTTAGTACTTTTCATTTCTAGGATTTGATTGTTGCAATTTCCATTCCAATAAATGTAATTCATTTGGCGATAATCAATAAAATTACAAGTTATTTTCGTTTTGAGGGCATGTTGAGGTACATCAAACCAGCCCGGTGATGATATCCAACCGATAAAATAAAATATAGTCCAAGGAGAATTCTGAGGCCTGGGCTTCTTCATGCTTCCTCGTGTTAAAACCTTTTTGAAAAGAATTTCAAAAAAATCAAAATCAAAAAAAAAATCAAAATACACTGTTTAGCCCTGTTTGTCCTACTGAACCCCTTACTTTATGTTTCAGGGGCAATTTTGTGACACGTAAGGGTATGGGAACGGTCCAATCTGATGAATTATGTGCCACCGAACCTGATCTCGATGACACCAATGAACTCGAAGATTCCTCGGACCTCCAGCGTGATTTAGATCATCATGAAAGACCTAAAGTCCTAACGGTAGACTGAACTATCACTGTCAATTTGAGTGATTCCGGAGAACCCAAAGAAGTGAAGAGGGGCAAATCCCCTTGAAGTAAGACGAAAAGCTCGATCCAATTGCTTCATGGATAGCTAGATCCTTCAATCAAAAAGTGCGTCCAAGACACTTCAAGGTAAATGATCTAGTCCTGAGGAAGGTACTGCCAGTCTTTCCTGTTCCTGGAGGAAAATTTGCCCCAAACTACATTGGTCCGTATGTGGTTAAAAAGGTGCTTCCCGGAGGTGCCTTGATTCTCGCAGAAATGGATGGTCGTGAGTTTTCCACTCCTGTTAATTCTGATGCTGTGAAGATATATTATCCCTGATAAGATCTAACATTTTTGCGGTGAAAGTTTTCAAGTGTTTAGTTTTATATTCCGAATTGCAAACATTTCACTTATGAATAAATGAGCTCAATCAATTTAAAGATGGAATGTCTGCCTTGGCTTAAAATTGTGCTTGATCATTTTGTTAGTCTACATTATCGATTTCAAAAGGGAAAATCTATTTGGACAATATGATAACTCACGTGGAATGAATTGAATGTGTTGAATGAGGTACATCGGGATGATGAAAGGCAAGCCATATCCTATACACAGTCCCATGCACTAATCCCCAGTGAGTTGAGTGGAAAAATTCCATGTCTGCAAAGCAAAGGGTTATCTCGTGAAAGGTACGACAACTGAAATGACGAGAGGCAGTTCATTTCTCTATCCCAAACACTACAGGTTATCCATTGTTTCGCCACTTTGAGCCTAAACACTTGAAGAAATTCATTCAAATTACCCCTGTCAAGAACCACCCCACATCGGGGCAAACTGGAGGTAAGTCAGCGTCATAAGGTGAAAAATGAGTAGAAATTTTCATGCTCTCACTTGCATCAATCTTCGAGTGTTGCTTTTCCAGATGAATTCACGTGAAGTTCAAGTGCCTTAGGATGACGAAGAGCATTTCTTTCTCTATCCTATACACACTTTATCCTTTGCTAAGCCCAATTGAGCCTACAAATTCATTTCTTAAACCCAGTTGGTGATCATCCCCCACACTGGGGCAAGGCAAAAGTCATCATTGTTCAAGCAGCATATCCGAAGCGCCGATAAAAGACGAAGACCCTGAGAGTCCAAATGTTAGTCATTCGGTCAAAACAAGCCAAAGTGTGACTGGCCAATGTATGCATTGTAGACAGTGTGTGTCAAAAAAAAAAAAAAAAAAACTAGAGGGCATGAAAAAGCAGTGTGCCTGGTAAAAGCAAGGCCAATGCCCGTGAAAGAAAAGAAAAGAAAAAGAAAAGAAAAAAAATGGAGAAAAAGTGACGACTTTGGATTAGAAAATGTTGAGATGTGTCGAAGTCACAAAAATATCCAGAGTCTTAAGGAATCAAGTGATGAATTCTCGAAGCCAATGGAGAATTTACCGAGAAGACAATCCCTGGTGAAGAAGAAGACCGGTGATAATGTCGAGATGATCACCAACTCTCACCCCAATTATACACATTTTGAGCCTTATGATCCATTCATTTCTCAACCCATGAGCCTAGCCTGCGTTACGTCCCTTGCAAAGTCTCTTCAGATTAAGGCACTTGAACTAACGTAGAGTTTCTGATGTTTATAAGCTTAGCTCGAAGAAGTGCGAGCAAGTCCATTTCTATCTCGTTTTACAGGGTTCTTGACTTGTAAACCCGGAGACAATTGCAGAGTATTTTCTTTCAATAGCCTTGACTCGAAGAGTCTCTTTTGCTAAGCCATTGACCAAGCCCATGTTACGATCCTACCAAAGACCTCTCGGATTGGTAAAGTCGTACCGTTTACGAGAATACTCGGACCTTTGTCGACATGATGATGGTGAGATAGAGTGATTTTCATAAATTAGCCACTTCTCGATGAGAGTGAGTGAAAGCCCTTTTGGACCGGAAGTCCCTCATTCGACATTTTCAAGATATCCGCTTGTGAGTTCGGATTGTCTTGTCATGATTTTTCCCCAGCGAAGTTTGTAATGCCGATTTGACAAAACCATCATGCATGAAAATCAGTTGAAATTATAGTTCATGTGCATGTATATGTTCTTGACAGTATGCGAATGCATATTACATTTTACTTAAAATCGTGTCTAACAGGAGACACACCTTCAGAGTTGGAGATGTCACCAGGTAAGTATGTCTCTATCCCTAGGATATCTATGATTATCTAGGTATCCCTGACCTGTTCAAGCAATTGTCAGGTCCCACATTTGATCATTTTTGCGATCTCTAGATGCCTTTGATTGTGTTCAGGTGTCTATTGATCGAACCTTTTCAGGTACTTCTGATGATATCCAGGTACTTTGTCAAGGAACTCTTGAACACTTGGGCTAGCCCCTTTGTTCATCAAATCGCAGATTTTCATACAATCTCGAGAAGATTCCCCCGTTACATGACTATGAGCAGATATAGGCATGGCGGCCAAATCTTTACATATGAGCAGGTATATGTAAAGGTCGGAATATTCTTCCCAAATCTCAGGTATTCCCCCGCTACTCACCTATGAGCAGGTATAGGTGAAGCGGCCAAATCTTTGCATATGAGCAGGTATATGTAAGGATCGGAATATTCTCTTATTATCTCGGATGTTCCCCCGCTACTCACCTATGAGCAGGTATAGGTGAAGCGGCCAAATCTTTGCATATGAGCAGGTATATGTAAAGATCGGAATATTCTCTCAACCCCAGGTGTTCCCCCGTAATTCACTTATGAGCAGGTATAAGTGAGGCGGCCAAATCTTTACATATGAGCAGGTATATGTAAAGGTCGGAATATCCTCTTGATTCCAAATGTTTCCCCCGCAATTCACTTATGAGCAGGTATAAGTGAAGCGGCCAAATCTTTGTAAACACCTATAGAGATGTATAGGTAGTTCGTAAAGATCGGAACTGTTCTCACGTATCCAGATGATGATTGGATACGTCGAGCTTTCTTCGTGTGTTTTGACTTAACTGCAGATCACCGAAGTTCATCAACGTATGTCAGGCAAGACCTATGGGGACTGAGCCCATACATTTGCCAAAACAACATACAAGTTATAGTTGTGCCTCGAATTGCATTATCTCTCTCCTGTCAGGTAAGTGATTCCAGGTACGTTTTTTACTCATGTCAGCATGCATCATTTCTTAATGCATTGTAAAATGGGACTCATAATCCCGACAAAAACAACATTCATTGCATTTGCATGGTTGAAATTTAGGTATCATTTAGTCTTTGAATGCAACCTCTACGAGCTCACCTTCAAAGAGGGGCAGCTGTTGACACCTAAATTTTGACGCATCATTTAGTGTAATTTGCATAGAAAATTAGGGATTAAATTTTTAACCCCTAAACAAAAAATATTTAAATTGCATAACATATAGTTTAAATTCATTGCATTCTTTGCATCGGACCGGTGGTGACGAACGAGCTTAAATTTCATCAAACGGGACTCAGCTCGCTTGAAATGCACGGGCCGGGAATTACAAGTCGGACGGGCTTGGTTGTTTTAATTTGAGCTTAATTCAGCCCATTTATCCTTAATTAATTCAGCCCATTTATCCTTAATTAATTCAGCCCATTTAAATTAAAGCCCAAGCCTAAGCCCATTAAGACTAGAAAGCCCATCTAATTGACCTAGATTAATACTATATATACATTATTAGGTCAGAATTTTAAGAGGGGGAGACACAATTTTCAGATCAGAAAATTTTTAGAGACACACGTGAGCGAGAGAAAGAGGAAGAGAGGAAGAGAAGGAGACGGGCTCCCGCTGCTGCCGCGTGCTGCCGCCCCTCCCCGCGCGCGCCGCCGCCTGCTGCTGCTGCTCCTCGCCGCGCGCCGCCGCGTGCTGCCGCTGCTTCTCGCCGTGCACCGCTGCTGCTGCTGCCGTCGCCTGCTGCCGCTCCTCCCGTCACACGCCGCCTGCTGCTGCCGCTCCTCCCACCGCCGCCGTGCCGACGCTGCCTCACGCCGCGCCTCACGTTGCTGCCGTCGCTCCCCGCCGCACCCGCGCGCCAACGCCCGCGCCTGCCGTGCGCCCGACGAGCGCCGCTCCTTGCCGCGCCTGCCGCTGCTGCTGCTGTCTCCCACCGCCGGTGTCGCTGCTGCTTTCCCCCCCGCGACGCCGCTGCCGCTGTCTCCCGCGAGACACCGCCGGTGCTGCTGCTCGCCGCTGCTCCTCAGGCCGACGCCGACGCCGCTGCTGCTTGCTGCTGCCGCTGCCCTTCCCGCCAACGCCGACGCCGCTGCTGCTTGCTGCCGAGCCCGACGCTGCTGCTGCCGTCCTCGCCGGAGCCGTCGTACGCCGGTGCTGCCTTGCTGTTCCGTCGCTGCGCCCTGCCGACGTCCCAGCCGCTGTCCCCGCCGAGCCCGACGCTGCTGCCGCCGTCCTCGCCGGAGCCGTCACACGCCGGCGCTGCCTTGCTGTTCCGTCGCCGCTGTTCCGTCGTCGTTCCCGACACCGCGCTGCCGATCCGCCGTTCATCGTTCGTCCCGATCCGCAAGTTCGAATTTGGAAATTATCCGCAAATTAGGTAATTGAACATCATCCAATATTTTTAGAATATTTCGTTTCTTAATTTTGAATGTTTGAATATTCTGTGAATATTGCGTGGATTGCTAGATATCTTAGGATAATGCTTGCCTTGTTCGCAATATTTGAAAATATTCAAAATTAGGAATCTTTCCTAATTCAGCAACGTATCTGGACAATTATCCGACCTTATCCCTAAGGTATGATACGTGGCGATACGGAAAATCATTATCCTATCTATAATCACTTGGGTACGATAATGATTTTTATCTGCTTTCCGGATTTGAATGATCGACTTTCCGTTAATATCTATAACCCTATAGATATGACTGATAGCTCGATTTTTGTGCCTAATCCGAATTTGAAACGAATCTTGTGGATTGCGTGGTTGTTTTAAATGTGAATGCTATCTTTGCTTAAATTGTTTTTCCTTTTCAAATAAAAAGAAAATTCAAAAAATATCAGTTAGGATTAGAATTTGAATTTTGCATGTTTAGGAATCTTAAATATATCTAGACGATAGAATAATTATTTAATTTAAATTAGGACTTGAGATAATCTATTTCCTAGTTTAAATTAAGTAATTTTCTAATCTTAATAGATTATTTAGGTTATTTTTTAAATTTCGAATTTTCATGAAAATCCCAAAAAAGAATGAATTGTTTTATAGTAGATTAGGATAGATTGCATTCTTTATTTAATTAATTTATTATTTCGAATTTTAGCAAAAAATCCCAAAAATAAGTCATGTTAGGATATGTTAAGTCATCATAGGTTGCATGTTAATTTAGGCATATTTTTATTCCGAATTTCATCAGAAAATACCAAAAATAAATCATTTGCCCGTCATTAGAATTAGGTCACGTCGTCGCATGACATATAGTTGGTATGCTAGGTTGCATTATTCGCATGTCATTTTTGTACGTCATTGCATATAGGTTAGCTTTCATTTAAATAAGCGAAAATCCAAAAATACTGAGTGAACTGCTTGTTAATTAGAAATCATATTAGGATGGTTGATGTGATTTTCTAGCTAACCATGCAGATGCTTACGTTGCTTCGAGGTAAGTAATTCTCCCAATCTTGCAATTTATTTAATGCTTTGATTATTGGGTGTTAAATTGGTGGTTTGCGTACCCGCATGAACACCTCACATGTTAGTGACTAAGTTAAAATGGATCCAAATTGCTTGCCAAAATATTTTTTTTGAAAAGAAAAGGTACCGAAAGGGCGTTAGACTAGATCTAGCGTAATCAAGTCCCCGGGCTTAGAATCTCTGGTTCGTAGGAATAAAACATATCTCCCTATGTTTTATTTAGGTTTCTAATCGACCTACCATAAATTGATTAGTGGCGACTCCAAGCATGAAAACATTTGCATGTTAAAAACTTAAACCCAAAGTTGCGAATTGGTAGGGCTTGGGAGGGCTCGAGTTAGGTTTAGTCCTAATAATCCATTAGCCTGAGAATGGAATTTTTTTAGGTCGCGACAGCTTGGCGACTCCACTGGGGACTTGAGTTAAAACTCTTAGTGGACTTAGGCCAGTTTTTCTTTTCAAAAAAATATTTTTGCTTGGCAGCGAGGATCCCAGGTACGTCCCTAACATTTTAGGTGTTAAATGTTTTTGCAGAATGGGAGGTATAAGGGGAGGCGTGATTGTTAACCCTTGTTTTGCAGGGAGGTGTTTGAATGAATGGTTTATTTTATGCACGAAGCGCTGTATGATATAACCTGCTGTGCATGCCTTGCATTTACACTACACCGCACACACTACCCGCTGCCGGACCTGGGCGGCACAGGTTTAGGATGGTACTAAGAAAACGGACACCTCGACCACACCCGTGTGGTATAGGTCGCCTTTCTTGGTCCCGAAAGTTCTTTCATGGTGTCATTGAATACCTGCCACGGTTGCGCCCTTTGCAACCCGGGTCGGCTCTTTGACTAAGCCGGAGTCAGGGGAATCTCAGCCTAACCACCACCATGACTGGTTTAGCTCGGTAATCCTCATGTCTCCATTTTGCAAGCCAGAGTCTAGGTAGAAATCGAACCTCACGTTTCATGCGCATGTCTATGTGATTGCCATCATTCTACCGGGTGAAGTAAGATTTCTAAACCTTTATCTCGCAATTTATTTATGTTTCGTATTTTCTTTGGTCGGTCCATGATGGGTCTAGATCGATTTTCAATTCGAAAGTAATAATCATTGAGTCCTTTGAAAATAAAAAAAAAGAAGAAAGAAAGCTCTCTCGGAGAATTTATTTTCAATCTGTCTTTATTTTCCTAGATGTGTCATAGGTAATTATTTTCCTACGAAATTTGCTGTCATCTTTCTTTTACAGAAAAAGGGGGGCTTTAGAGAATTTGTTTTCAGTCCATAGTTTCTAGGGAGTCTCACTTTTTGTTTTTCATAGTTTTATGATTAGGGATTTTGGTGCTTCTATTTCCTAGGTTGTGTCTAGGGCGTCATTTATATTTCTTTGCCCATATCACTTTTCATAAAGTCTCGTCCATAAACGAATATTGTCATGAATAAACAAAAAAAGACTAGAAGCGTGTCATGGACCAACCTTGTCTTGACCATATGCTTATTTGGTTCATTTCTTTTACATCAGGTAGCTACGGACCGATCACGGTCGCCCATTCGTACACGGTCGAGAGCCAGAATGGCCGATCAAACCGACTTGCAAGAACGTGTTATTGGTGTGGAAGACCAGATCAAGCAACTTGTCATCGCGATGCAACAAATGTCCGCTGAGATCAAAGCTCTCCGGTCGGTTCCTGTTTCGACACCTCCCGAAGCGTCTGTCCCAAAGCAGAAAATCAGGAAAAGTGTCGATGTTGACGGGGATGACGATATTCCTGATTTAGAAGATGACCCTGTCCAGATCATCGTCAACAAGGACAAACCTGATGAACGGGTCAATAAACTTGAAGAAAGAGTGAAGCAGCTGGAAGGTTCGCAGGATTCACCTTCGATTGATCTGTCCCTTTACTCACAGATCAAAATCCCAAAGAAGTTCAAAATGCCGGATTTCGACAAGTACAATGGCACCACATGTCCAAAGGCCCACCTACAGCTCTATCACGTACAAATGACTTCGTACGTCGATAACGAACTCCTGATGATCCATGCCTTTCAAGCAAGTTTGACGGGTCCTGCTTTGAGCTGGTATCTCATGAAGAAGATAAATGGCCTCAAAACTTGGAAAGAAGCCAGTGAAGCATTCTTGAAGCAGTACAGATTCATAACGGACATCATTCCTACCCGTGATGATCTCGAACGTGCCCAGATGAAAAAGACTGAGTCCTTTAAGGACTATGCTATCAGATGGAGAAATTTAGCTGCTCAGGTTGTCCCAGAACCCATAGACAGTGAGTTAAAGAGGATGTTCATGAAAACTCTCCCGTTCGAATACCGTAATCGGATGGTTGCCATTCCGACTGACAACTTCAACCAACTCATCCCCATGGGCGAACAAATTGAAATAGGGCTGAAAGATGGATGGTTTGTCGAGCCGCCCTCCTCGACCAGAAGATTTGGTGCAAGAAAAGAGAAAGAACCGGCAGCTGAAGTGAATGTGGCTTATAACCAACCGAGCCGGCGGAATGCTAACTCCGCCCCAGCAATCCAAGTAGTAGAAGCTCAGCAACAAAACTCGGGTCGTCAACCTTTTCAGAGGAGGAACAACAAGAGGCAATTCACTCCCCTCCCCGGATCGTTGTCTCAAGTGTTGACAGTGCTCCAGAAGAAAGGTTTGCTTACTACTGAGCCAAAGCGGCCCAATCCTGAGCGGTTCTATAATTTCGACCCGTCAAAGAAATGTGATTATCACATGGGTGAGCTGGGACACTCAACCGATGATTGCTATGCCCTCAGGCACCGAATCCAAAACCTCCTAGACACGAAGGCGTTCTCATTTCAACCTGCTAAGCCTAATGTTCAGAGCAACCCACTCCCTGATCACGCAGGCAATGTGAATGCCATATTTAGCTTCAATGCTGGTCGAATCAAGAATGTTAAGGTGTGTACTACCGACGTCTACGGTGAGTTAGTGAAAGCCGGTTGTTACCCAAGTAATGAAGACCTGCCCCTGGCTCTCATGAAAGAAAGAATCTCAAGAATGGTAGAAGCTGGGATGATTGTTTATGCTGACCACACTGGCATCGTTTCCACTATCTCCGAAGTGGTTATTAATTGGGAGGAGGAGTTTGCTACATTGAACAGCAGGAGCGACAAGGGCGACCCTCTGCCTGAAGACATGCCTCCGCTTGAAGACGTGTCCGATAATGAGGAGATCATTGTAAGCACGCCTACAACTGATGAAGGGATAGTGATCGAGATACCTCAACCGTATGAGTACAGTGACAATAAGGCGGTTCCCTGGTCCTACAGTCTCGATGTCGACTTAGTTACCAGATCTGGGCGTTCCTACGGCCAAGCTAATGCCCAACCTGCAAAACCCGTTACTGATGAAGAAGCCAAGGAATTTCTAGCTGTGATTAAGGCTAGCGAGTACAACATAGTTGAACAATTACGCAAGCTGCCCGCGCAAATCTCCCTGCTTGAGCTGCTCCAGACATCTGTCATGCATCAGAAGGCCTTAATGAAGGTGTTAAGTGAAGTCCACGTGCCAGAAACGATCGATCATGACAAATTAGAGGAATTTGTGGGCTCTATACTCCTCAAGGACCTCATAGCCTTTTCAGATGAAGAGTTCCCTCTAGAAGGAAGGGGGCATACCAGGGCACTCTATATTTCCGTCAAATACAAGGCCTCACATGTTGCCCGGGTACTCATTGACAACGGGTCAGCCCTGAACATCTGTCCTTTGGCGACTTTACACCGCCTTAAGATAGATCCTTCTAGGATAAGTTCTGCAAGAACCTCCGTACGAGCCTTTGACGGAATGAAGAAAGAAGTGATGGGAGAAATACACCTTGACATACAGATAGGACCAACGATGTTCAATGTCCTATTTCAAGTTATGGACATTCCCACTGCATTCAACTTTCTGTTGGGTCGTCCATGGATTCATACTGCTGGAGCTGTGCCATCCAGTCTACATCAGATGGTGAAGTTCGTCGTGGAGAGAAAGTTAGTCACGGTCCACGGTGAAGAAGAACACCCAATCTACCACGCAGCGGCTATCCCCTATGTTGAGCCTGATTGCAAAATAGAATCGAGCTATCAGTCGCTGGAGCTCGTATCAACCATACATGCGTCAAGAGGATCATCACCGCCTATTCCTGAGGTGTCAAATGCTGCGGTCATGGTTGGAAGAGTAATGATCTCTCACGGCTTTACTCCAGGTGAAGGCCTTGGTAGAAATAGTCAAGGCATCCGCCAACCGGTGGAAGTTTCTCAGAGGCCCCGCATTACTGGGTTGGGATACCTGGGGTCAAGTGAGCCGAACAATGTGGCACGTGGACGTGGACGTGGTCGAAGTCAAGTTCGAAGAAATGGTCAAAATAGATTGCGATCCGAAGAAGAGCCGAATGGTGAAGAACGTGGGCGTGGTAGGTCGCTTCCACACATCCGCACCACATTTCCAGGCCCCGCAAGAATGATGCATGAAGAGAAAGAGGTGATCGACACTCTGGGGCAGCCGAGCGGCAAGTTCGACTATTATGTGAAATACTCAGCACCCCCGAGCTTCTATGTTGACCCCCGTGACATTGTCCCGGATGGATGGGGAGGTATGGATGATTCAACACCTCTAGTGACAGAAGATTCTGATGATGCAATGGAGGGAATCACTGCCCTGTTCGATAATTTCTTAATTGGAGCCATCGAGGAAGGACCGTTGAAGGGAATGGGCATTGGCCCGCAAGAGTAACACATTTACCTTTTTCGCACATTCCCCTACGCGGGAATTTTTACTGCTTTTTAGGACTTGCCCCGTCTCGGGAGCTACTTTTTAGTACTTTTCATTTCTAGGATTTGATTGTTGCAATTTCCATTCCAATAAATGTAATTCATTTGGTGATAATCAATAAAATTACAAGTTATTTTCGTTTTGAGGGCATGTTGAGGTACATCAAACCAGCCCGGTGATGATATCCAACCGATAAAATAAAATATAGTCCAAGGAGAATTCTGAGGCCTGGGCTTCTTCATGCTTCCTCGTGTTAAAACCTTTTTGAAAAGAATTTCAAAAAAATCAAAATCAAAAAAAAAATCAAAATACACTGTTTAGCCCTGTTTGTCCTACTGAACCCCTTACTTTATGTTTCAGGGGCAATTTTGTGACACGTAAGGGTATGGGAACGGTCCAATCTGATGAATTATGTGCCACCGAACCTGATCTCGATGACACCAATGAACTCGAAGATTCCTCGGACCTCCAGCGTGATTTAGAGCATCATGAAAGACCTAAAGTCCTAACGGTAGACCAAACTATCACTGTCAATTTGAGTGATTCCGGAGAACCCAAAGAAGTGAAGAGGGGCAAATCCCCTTGAAGTAAGACGAAAAGCTCGATCCAATTGCTTCATGAGTAGGTAAGTCTTTCAACCAAAAAGTGCGTCCAAGACACTTCGAGGTAAATGATCTAGTCCTAAGGAAGGTACTGCCAGTCTTTCCTGTTCCTAGAGGAAAATTTGCCCCAAACTACATTGGTCCGTATGTGGTTAAAAAGGTGCTTCCCGGAGGTGCCTTGATTCTCGCAGAAATGGATGGTCGTGAGTTTTCCACTCCTGTTAATTCTGATGCTGTGAAGATATATTATCCCTGATAAGATCTAACATTTTTGCGGTGAAAGTTTTCAAGTGTTTAGTTTTATATTCCGAATTGCAAACATTTCACTTATGAATAAATGAGTTCAATCAATTTAAAGATGGAATGTCTGCCTTGGCTTAAAATTGTGCTTGATCATTTTGTTAGTCTACATTATCGATTTCAAAAGGGAAAATCTATTTAGACAATATGATAACTCACGTGGAATGAATTGAATGTGTTGAATGAGGTACATCGGGATGATGAAAGGCAAGCCATATCCTATACACAGTCCCATGCACTAATCCCCAGTGAGTTGAGTGGAAAAATTCCATGTCTGCAAAGCAAAGGGTTATCTCGCAAAAGGTACGACAACTGAAATGACGAGAGGCAGTTCATTTCTCTATCCCAAACACTACAGGTTATCCATTGTTTCGCCACTTTGAGCCTAAACACTTGAAGAAATTCATTCAAATTACCCCTGTCAAGAACCACCCCACATCGGGGCAAACTGGAGGTAAGTCAGCGTCATAAGGTGAAAAATGAGTAGAAATTTTCATGCTCTCACTTGCATCAATCTTCGAGTGTTGCTTTTCCAGATGAATTCACGTGAAGTTCAAGTGCCTTAGGATGACGAAGAGCATTTCTTTCTCTATCCTATACACACTTTATCCTTTGCTAAGCCCAATTGAGCCTACAAATTCATTTCTTAAACCCAGTTGGTGATCATCCCCCACACTGGGGCAAGGCAAAAGTCATCATTGTTCAAGCAGCATATCCGAAGCGCCGATAAAAGACGAAGACCCTGAGAGTCCAAATGTTAGTCATTCGGTCAAAACAAGCCAAAGTGTGACTGGCCAATGTATGCATTGTAGACAGTGTGTGTCAAAAAAAAAAAAAAAAAAACTAGAGGGCATGAAAAAGCAGTGTGCCTGGTAAAAGCAAGGCCAATGCCCGTGAAAGAAAAGAAAAGAAAAAGAAAAGAAAAAAAAATGGAGAAAAAGTGACGACTTTGGATTAGAAAATGTTGAGATGTGTCGAAGTCACAAAAATATCCAGAGTCTTAAGGAATCAAGTGATGAATTCTCGAAGCCAATGGAGAATTTACCGAGAAGACAATCCCTGGTGAAGAAGAAGACCGGTGATAATGTCGAGATGATCACCAACTCTCACCCCAATTATACACATTTTGAGCCTTATGATCCATTCATTTCTCAACCCATGAGCCTAGCCTGCGTTACGTCCCTTGCAAAGTCTCTTCAGATTAAGGCACTTGAACTAACGTAGAGTTTCTGATGTTTATAAGCTTAGCTCGAAGAAGTGCGAGCAAGTCCATTTCTATCTCGTTTTACAGGGTTCTTGACTTGTAAACCCGGAGACAATTGCAGAGTATTTTCTTTCAATAGCCTTGACTCGAAGAGTCTCTTTTGCTAAGCCATTGACCAAGCCCATGTTACGATCCTAACAAAGACCTCTCGGATTGGTAAAGTCGTACCGTTTGCGAGAATACTCGGACCTTTGTCGACATGATGATGGTGAGATAGAGTGATTTTCATAAATTAGCCACTTCTCGATGAGAGTGAGTGAAAGCCCTTTTGGACCGGAAGTCCCTCATTCGACATTTTCAAGATATCCGCTTGTGAGTTCGGATTGTCTTGTCATGATTTTTCCCCAGCGAAGTTTGTAATGCCGATTTGACAAAACCATCATGCATGAAAATCAGTTGAAATTATAGTTCATGTGCATGTATATGTTCTTGACAGTATGCGAATGCATATTACATTTTACTTAAAATCGTGTCTAACAGGAGACACACCTTCAGAGTTGGAGATGTCACCAGGTAAGTATGTCTCTATCCCTAGGATATCTATGATTATCTAGGTATCCCTGACCTGTTCAAGCAATTGTCAGGTCCCACATTTGATCATTTTTGCGATCTCTAGATGCCTTTGATTGTGTTCAGGTGTCTATTGATCGAACCTTTTCAGGTACTTCTGATGATATCCAGGTACTTTGTCAAGGAACTCTTGAACACTTGGGCTAGCCCCTTTGTTCATCAAATCGCAGATTTTCATACAATCTCGAGAAGATTCCCCCGTTACATGACTATGAGCAGATATAGGCATGGCGGCCAAATCTTTACATATGAGCAGGTATATGTAAAGGTCGGAATATTCTTCCCAAATCTCAGGTATTCCCCCGCTACTCACCTATGAGCAGGTATAGGTGAAGCGGCCAAATCTTTGCATATGAGCAGGTATATGTAAGGATCGGAATATTCTCTTATTATCTCAGATGTTCCCCCGCTACTCACCTATGAGCAGGTATAGGTGAAGCGGCCAAATCTTTGCATATGAGCAGGTATATGTAAAGATCGGAATATTCTCTCAACCCCAGGTGTTCCCCCGTAATTCACTTATGAGCAGGTATAAGTGAGGCGGCCAAATCTTTACATATGAGCAGGTATATGTAAAGGTCGGAATATCCTCTTGATTCCAAATGTTTCCCCCGCAATTCACTTATGAGCAGGTATAAGTGAAGCGGCCAAATCTTTGTAAACACCTATAGAGATGTATAGGTAGTTCGTAAAGATCGGAACTGTTCTCACGAATCCAGATGATGATTGGATACGTCGAGCTTTCTTCGTGTGTTTTGACTTAACTGCAGATCACCGAAGTTCATCAACGTATGTCAGGCAAGACCTATGGGGACTGAGCCCATACATTTGCCAAAACAACATACAAGTTATAGTTGTGCCTCGAATTGCATTATCTCTCTCCTGTCAGGTAAGTGATTCCAGGTACGTTTTTTACTCATGTCAGCATGCATCATTTCTTAATGCATTGTAAAATGGGACTCATAATCCCGACAAAAACAACATTCATTGCATTTGCATGGTTGAAATTTAGGTATCATTTAGTCTTTGAATGCAACCTCTACGAGCTCACCTTCAAAGAGGGGCAGCTGTTGACACCTAAATTTTGACGCATCATTTAGTGTAATTTGCATAGAAAATTAGGGATTAAATTTTTAACCCCTAAACAAAAAATATTTAAATTGCATAACATATAGTTTAAATTCATTGCATTCTTTGCATCGGACCGGTGGTGACGAACGAGCTTAAATTTCATCAAACGGGACTCAGCTCGCTTGAAATGCACGGGCCGGGAATTACAAGTCGGACGGGCTTGGTTGTTTTAATTTGAGCTTAATTCAGCCCATTTATCCTTAATTAATTCAGCCCATTTATCCTTAATTAATTCAGCCCATTTAAATTAAAGCCCAAGCCTAAGCCCATTAAGACTAGAAAGCCCATCTAATTGACCTAGATTAATACTATATATACATTATTAGGTCAGAATTTTAGAGGGGGAGACACAATTTTCAGATCAGAAAATTTTTAGAGACACACGTGAGCGAGAGAAAGAGGAAGAGAGGAAGAGAAGGAGACGGGCTCCCGCTGCTGCCGCGTGCTGCCGCCCCTCCCCGCGCGCGCCGCCGCCTGCTGCTGCTGCTCCTCGCCGCGCGCCGCCGCGTGCTGCCGCTGCTTCTCGCCGTGCACCGCTGCTGCTGCTGCCGTCGCCTGCTGCCGCTCCTCCCGTCACACGCCGCCTGCTGCTGCCGCTCCTCCCACCGCCGCCGTGCCGACGCTGCCTCACGCCGCGCCTCACGTTGCTGCCGTCGCTCCCCGCCGCACCCGCGCGCCAACGCCCGCGCCTGCCGTGCGCCTGCTGCGCTGCCAGCGCCTGCTGCAGAGCGCCGCTCCCTGTCGCGCCCGCCGGTGTCGCTGCTGCTTTCCCCCCGCGACGCCGCTGCCGCTGTCTCCCGCGAGACACCGCCGGTGCTGCTGCTCGCCGCTGCTCCTCAGGCCGACGCCGACGCCGCTGCTGCTTGCTGCTGCCGCTGCCCTTCCCGCCAACGCCGACGCCGCTGCTGCTTGCTGCCGAGCCCGACGCTGCTGCTGCCGTCCTCGCCGGAGCCGTCGTACGCCGGTGCTGCCTTGCTGTTCCGTCGCTGCGCCCTGCCGACGTCCCAGCCGCTGTCCCCGCCGAGCCCGACGCTGCTGCCGCCGTCCTCGCCGGAGCCGTCACACGCCGGCGCTGCCTTGCTGTTCCGTCGCCGCTGTTCCGTCGTCGTTCCCGACACCGCGCTGCCGATCCGCCGTTCATCGTTCGTCCCGATCCGCAAGTTCGAATTTGGAAATTATCCGCAAATTAGGTAATTGAACATCATCCAATATTTTTAGAATATTTCGTTTCTTAATTTTGAATGTTTGAATATTCTGTGAATATTGCGTGGATTGCTAGATATCTTAGGATAATGCTTGCCTTGTTCGCAATATTTGAAAATATTCAAAATTAGGAATCTTTCCTAATTCAGCAACGTATCTGGACAATTATCCGACCTTATCCCTAAGGTATGATACGTGGCGATACGGAAAATCATTATCCTATCTATAATCACTTGGGTACGATAATGATTTTTATCTGCTTTCCGGATTTGAATGATCGACTTTCCGTTAATATCTATAACCCTATAGATATGACTGATAGCTCGATTTTTGTGCCTAATCCGAATTTGAAACGAATCTTGTGGATTGCGTGGTTGTTTTAAATGTGAATGCTATCTTTGCTTAAATTGTTTTTCCTTTTCAAATAAAAAGAAAATTCAAAAAATATCAGTTAGGATTAGAATTTGAATTTTGCATGTTTAGGAATCTTAAATATATCTAGACGATAGAATAATTATTTAATTTAAATTAGGACTTGAGATAATCTATTTCCTAGTTTAAATTAAGTAATTTTCTAATCTTAATAGATTATTTAGGTTATTTTTTAAATTTCGAATTTTCATGAAAATCCCAAAAAAGAATGAATTGTTTTATAGTAGATTAGGATAGATTGCATTCTTTATTTAATTAATTTATTATTTCGAATTTTAGCAAAAAATCCCAAAAATAAGTCATGTTAGGATATGTTAAGTCATCATAGGTTGCATGTTAATTTAGGCATATTTTTATTCCGAATTTCATCAGAAAATACCAAAAATAAATCATTTGCCCGTCATTAGAATTAGGTCACGTCGTCGCATGACATATAGTTGGTATGCTAGGTTGCATTATTCGCATGTCATTTTTGTACGTCATTGCATATAGGTTAGCTTTCATTTAAATAAGCGAAAATCCAAAAATACTGAGTGAACTGCTTGTTAATTAGAAATCATATTAGGATGGTTGATGTGATTTTCTAGCTAACCATGCAGATGCTTACGTTGCTTCGAGGTAAGTAATTCTCCCAATCTTGCAATTTATTTAATGCTTTGATTATTGGGTGTTAAATTGGTGGTTTGCGTACCCGCATGAACACCTCACATGTTAGTGACTAAGTTAAAATGGATCCAAATTGCTTGCCAAAATATTTTTTTGAAAAGAAAAGGTACCGAAAGGGCGTTAGACTAGATCTAGCGTAATCAAGTCCCCGGGCTTAGAATCTCTGGTTCGTAGGAATAAAACATATCTCCCTATGTTTTATTTAGGTTTCTAATCGACCTACCATAAATTGATTAGTGGCGACTCCAAGCATGAAAACATTTGCATGTTAAAAACTTAAACCCAAAGTTGCGAATTGGTAGGGCTTGGGAGGGCTCGAGTTAGGTTTAGTCCTAATAATCCATTAGCCTGAGAATGGAATTTTTTTAGGTCGCGACAATGATCCACCTTGATAAATAGAAAGCAAAAAGGGCAGAACACAGAGTCCTTAGAATGCAAAAGGATCAAAGGCAAAAGAGTCTAGGACATGAAAAAGCAGTGAGCCTGATAAAAGCAAGGTCAATGCCCAGAAAAATGAGCAAAAGAAAAGAAAAGAAGAGCATTCAAAAGAAAGAATGGCAGAAGTCAAGTAAAAAAGAAAAGCAAAAGTTGTGAGAAATCAAAAGTCACAACAAATCAGCGATTGAAAGTTTTAATGAAAGTCTAGGGGACTCTTGTGTTCATACTAAGAAAAGATCCTTAGTGGACAAGAAAAGGGGTGGTGATGCCAAGAAGATCACCAATTTTATGAAAACCCTGAATTCAAAACAAAACAATTGAGCCTTTTGAGCCTACCCAATACCAACATTACAACCTCTCCCCAAAGACTCTTCAGATTGGGATGTTGAGAGTGAAAATATGATTTCATGACAGAAGCCATCACTTAAAGAAGTGTGTGCAATATTGTCTTATCTTATCCTTCAGGTTCTTAACTTGAAGACCCAAAGTGAATTGAAAGATGATAAGATCGTTTTCTTGGCCTCAGAATGCCTATCCTTTGAATAGTCATTGACCAAGCCAATATTACAACCATTTGAAAGACCTTATCGGATCAATTGGATTGTATACATTGCGAATATCTCCGAACACCTAAGGATTGATTAGGAGAGATAAAATTGAGGGATATCAGATCAGTCCCCTTTCAATCAAATGAAAGAAAGACCAAATTCATAGATCGAGACAAATCCTTTCTAATGAAGGTCTTCTAAATGATCATTCAAAACATTTCTCGAAAGATTTCGAGTTATTTGCTCAAATACTTCCTTTAAAAGGAAATTTGATTGTCAAAATGCATTGACATGAAGAATGTTGTTTCTTCAAAACCACGTTTCAAAATAGTTTTTGGTTAACTAAAAACCATATAAAAGTTTCATTTTGTTAAAATAAATATTTCAAAGCAAATCGCAACTTTGTAGCCTCTGAATGATGATTCTCATGAGTGATCGCGATTTTGCAGCTTTGAATATGGTGATTTTTACAATTTTACCAAGTGTTCGCAGGTTTGTAGCTTCGGAGCCATCACCCTTCGAGTGTTCGCAACCTGTAGCTTTGGATGACTTTTTAGGCCTAAAACATGACCTTGTTATAGTTCTCCTGATTGATCGCGGATTTGTAGCCTCAGAGAATTAACACTCTGTAAGTGATCACAAACTGTAGCTTCAGAAAACTATTACACGAATTCTATAGGCGAAGAGCTCGTAGGCAAATCCAATTTCTACTGATGAGGAACCACTAGGTAAAATCCCAAATCCTACGGGCAAGGAGCCCCTAGGCAAAAATTAACTCCTACTAGTGAGGAACCATTAGGTAAAACCCAAATTCTATAGGCAAGGTGTCACGCCCCGAACCCTTCGGTACGTGAGCATCCCACCTTCGGTCGATTATGATGCAACGCTCCCAGGACGCATTGTCGACCCAACACTCAAACAGAGATAAGGCACATGCGGAAGCAATAAATAAACACCCTTACAATATAAACAGATGAGACCAAAGATAGAACAACAAACCAAACACGAATATAATTATAAATATACATTTTTATTTCTACAAGGAAACCTTTTTACAAAGTCCTTTTTATACAAACTAAAAGGATAAGAACAAAACCAATATACAGCAGCCACCGGATCAAAAAGGGACAAATGGCTGGGAGAAGGTTAGGCCATCTACAGGGAAGTCACTATAAAAAAGGAACAAGATCCCCAACTAAGGGCTAGGACCTATACTAGGGCTCCCAGTGCAGATCAGACTCTGAGGACTCCTCTGAGAAACTCTCCTAAGGCTCAGACTCCTTGGAATCCATGTTTTCTGCCACGGCCCTCTTATCTTCGGAGTTCGGCTCTAACTTCGGGTCAAGGTATAGTCCTATCTCCTCATCCGAGCCTAACTTTGCAACTTTCCCATTCTCGTCCTCATCTAAGTCCATGGCCTCCGATTCATCCTCTTCGTCCGCGAACTGATCTGGGTCTTCAACTATCACTTGTGGCTCATCATCCATGACTTCATCCTGGACATCCCAATTATGATTATCCTGAGATTTATCACCTCACCATCCGCGACTATAGGCTCCATCAGGCCATTCTCGTCAAGTGGGGTGTCGAAGGTCTTGAGAGGTCGGCCTATGTTCCCATCAACGTCTCGTAGACACCAAGCTAGGTATTCTTGTGTCTGATAAAATTACTCCCCAACATTAACAAAAACCACGGATCGATACCTTATATACTCTTCCCCATTGCCAGAGAGAAATACGCTAGTCGACTGCTGAATTTGCGTCGAAATCCCAAAAAGTGTAGGTAGCTTCGGCATGATCAGGGATGGAGGTATGAAAAGTTTAGGTTATACAACAATGAGAACGCGTCTCAGTGAGTAAAACTCCTTAAACCTAGTGTCGCGACCTAAAAATAATTCCTCTCAGGCTAATGGATTATTAGGACTAAACCTAACTCGAGCCCTCCCAAGCCCTACCAATTCGCAACTTTGGGTTTAAGTTTTTAACATGCAAATGTTTTCATGCTTGGAGTCGCCACTAATCAATTTGTGGTAGGTCGATTAGAAACCTAAATAAAACATAGGGAGATATGTTTTATTCCTACGAACCAGAGATTCTAAGCCCGGGGACTTGATTACGCTAGATCTAGTCTAACGCCCTTTCGGTACCTTTTCTTTTCAAAAAAAATATTTTGGCAAGCAATTTGGATCCATTTTAACTTAGTCACTAACATGTGAGGTGTTCATGCGGGTACGCAAACCACCAATTTAACACCCAATAATCAAAGCATTAAATAAATTGCAAGATTGGGAAAATTACTTACCTCGAAGCAACGTAAGCATCTGCATGGTTAGCTAGAAAATCACATCAACCATCCTAATATGATTTCTAATTAACAAGCAGTTCACTCAGTATTTTTGGATTTTCGCTTATTTAAATGAAAGCTAACCTATATGCAATGACGTACAAAAATGACATGCGAATAATGCAACCTAACATGCAAACTATATGTCATGCGACGACGTGACCTAATTCTGATGACGGGCAAATGATTTATTTTTGGTGTTTTCTAATGAAATTCGGAATAAAAATATGCCTAAATTAACATGCAACCTATGATAACTTAACATATCCTAACATGACTTATTTTTGGGATTTTTGTTAAAATTCGAAATAATAAATTAATTAAATTAAGAATGCAATCTATCCTAATCTACTATAAAACAATTCATTCTTTTTTGGGATTTTCATGAAAATTCGAAATTTAAAAAAATAACCTAAATAATCTATTAAGATTAGAAAATTACTTAATTTAAACTAGGAAATAGATTATCTCAAGTCCTAATTTAAATTAAATAATTATTCTATCGTCTAGATATATTTAAGATTCCTAAACATGCAAAATTCAAATTCTAATCCTAACTGATATTTTTTGAATTTTCTTTTTATTTGAAAAGGAAAAACAATTTAAGCAAAGATAGCATTCACATTTAAAACAACCACGCAATCCACAAGATTCGTTTCAAATTCGGATTAGGCACAAAAATCGAGCTATCAGTCATATCTATAGGGTTATAGATATTAACGGAAAGTCGATCATTCAAATCTGGAAAGCAGATAAAAATCATTATCGTACCCAAGTGATTATAGATAGGATAATGATTTTCCGTATCGCCACGTATCATACCTTAGGGATAAGGTCGGATAATTGTCCAGATACGTTGCTGAATTAGGAAAGATTCCTAATTTTGAATATTTTCAAATATTGCGAACAAGGCAAGCATTATCCTAAGATATCTAGCAATCCACGCAATATTCACAGAATATTCAAACATTCAAAATTAAGAAACGAAATATTCTAAAAATATTGGATGATGTTCAATTACCTAATTTGCGGATAATTTCCAAATTCGAACTTGCGGATCGGGACGAACGATGAACGGCGGATCGGCAGCGCGGTGTCGGGAACGACGACGGAACAGCGGCGACGGAACAGCAAGGCAGCGCCGGCGTGTGACGGCTCCGGCGAGGACGGCGGCAGCAGCGTCGGGCTTGGCGGGGACAGCGGCTGGGACGTCGGCAGGGCGCAGCGACGGAACAGCAAGGCAGCACCGGCGTACGACGGCTCCGGCGAGGACGGCAGCAGCAGCGTCGGGCTCGGCAGCAAGCAGCAGCGGCGTCGGCGTTGGCGGGAAGGGCAGCGGCAGCAGCAAGCAGCAGCGGCGTCGGCGTCGGCCTGAGGAGCAGCGGCGAGCAGCAGCACCGGCGGTGTCTCGCGGGAGACAGCGGCAGCGGCGTCGCGGGGGGAAAGCAGCAGCGACACCGGCGGGCGCGACAGGGAGCGGCGCTCGGCAGCAGGCGCTGGCAGGAAGCAGCGTCGGTGGCAGAAAGCGGCAGCAGGTCCGGCGGGGAACGGCAGCAACAGGGGCGTCCCGCGGGATGTGCGGCGGCAGCAGCAGCGGCAACGGCGTGAGGAGGAAGCAGCAACGGCGACGTGCACGGCAGCAGCAGCGTCAGCGTGAGGTGGCAGCGGCAAGCTTGGCGGCGGCGTGCGCGACGTGAGGGGGCGGGAGCAGCGGCGGCGCACGGCGTGGGATGGCTCTAGCGGCGGCGGCGGTGTGCCGGTCTTCTTCTCTCTCTCTCTTTCTCACTCTCTTTTTTTTGCTCACGTGTGTCTCTCGTGCTCTCAAAAATTCTGATCTGAAAATTTTTTTGTTCCCCCCTCTAAAATTCTGACCTAACGAAGTATTTATAGTATTAATCTAGGTCAATTAGATGGGCTTTCTGGTCCTAATGGGCTTAGGCTTGGGCTTTAATTCAAATGGGCTAAATTAATTAATGATAATGGGCTGAATTAATTAATGACAATGGGCTGAATTAATTAATGACAATGGGTCGAATTAAGTTCAAATTAAAACAACCGAGCCCGTTTGACTTATAATTCCCGGCCTTTGCATTTCAAGCGAGCCGAGTCCCATTCGATGAAATTTAAGCTCGTTCATTCACCGCCGGTCCGATGCAAAAAATGCAATTAATCTAAAATGAATTTAAACTATATGTTATGCAATTTAAAATATTTTTTGTTTAGGGGTTAAAAATTTAATCCCTAATTTTCTATGCAAATTACACTAAGTGATGTGCCAAAATTTAGGTGTCAACAGCTGCCCCTCTTTGAAGGTGAGCTCGTAGAGGTTGCATTCAAAGACTAAATGATACCTAAATTTCAACCATGCAAATGCAATGAATGTTGTTTTTGTCGGGATTATGAATCCCATTTTACAATGCATTAAGAAATGATGCATGCTGACATGAGTAGAAAACATACCTGGAATTACTTACCTGACAGGAGCGAGATAATGCAATTCGAGGCACAACTTCAACTTGTATGTTGTTTTGGCAAATGTATGGGCTTAGTCCCATAGGTCTTGCCTGATATGCGTTGATGAACTTCGGTGATCTGCAGTTAAGTCAAAACACACGAAGAAAGCTCAACGTATCCAATCATCATTTGGATTCGTGAGAATAGTTCCGATCCTTACGAACTACCTATACATCTCTCTAGGTGTTTGCAAAGATTTGGCCGCTTCACTTATACCTGCTCATAAGTGAATTGCGGGGGAAACTTTTGAAATCAAGAGGATATTCCGACCTTTACATATACCTGCTCATATGCAAAGATTTGGCCGCCGCACTTATACCTGCTCATAAGTGAACTGCGGGGGAACACCTGGGGTTGAGAGAATATTCCGACCTTTACATATACCTGCTCATATGCAAAGATTTGGCCGCTTCACCTATACCTGCTCATAGGCGAGTAGCGGGGGAACATCTGAGATTTGGGAGAATATTCCGATCTTTACATATACCTGCTCATATGCAAAGATTTGGCCGCTTCACCTATACCTGCTCATAGGTGAGTAGCGGGGGAACATCTGAGATAAAGAGAGTATTCCGACCTTTACATATACCTGCTCATATGTAAAGATTTGGCCGCCATGGCTATACCTGCTCATAGTCATGTAACGGGGGAATCTTCTCGAGATTGTATGAAAATCTGTGATTTGATGAACAAAGGGGCTAGCCCAAGTGTTCAAGAGTTCCTTGACAAAGTACCTGGATATCATCAGAGGTACCTGAAAAGGTTTGATCAATAGACACCTGAACACAATCAAAGGCATCTAGAGATCGCCAAAATGATCAAATGTGGGACCTGACAATTGCTTGAACAGGTTAGGGATACCTAGATAGTCATAGACATCCTAAGGATAGAGATATACTTACCTGGTGATATCTCCAACTCTGAAGGTGTGTCTCCTGTTAGACACGATTTTAAGTAACATGTAATATGCATTCGCACACTGTCAAGAACACATATACACATGCACTATGATTTCAACTGATTTTCATGCACGATGGTTTTGTCAAATCGGCATTACAAACTTCGCTGGGGAAAAATCATGACAAGACAACCCGAACTCACAAGCGGATATCTTGAAAATGTCGAATGAGGGACTTCCGGTCCAAAAGGGCTTTCTCTCATTCTCATCGAAAGGCTGATTTATGGAGAATCGCTCCATCTCACCATCATCATGTTGACAAGGGTCCGAGTATTCTCGCAAGCAGTACGACTTTACCAATCTGAGAGGTCTTTGTTAGGACTGTAACATAGGGCTTGGTCAATGGCTTAGCAAAAGAGACTCTTCGAGTCAAGGCTATTGAAAGAAAATACTCTGCAATTGTCTCCGGGTTTACAAGTCAAGAACCCTGTAAAATGAGATAGAAATGGACTTGCTCGCACTTCTTCGAGCTAAGCTTATAAACATCAGAAACTCTACGTTAGTTCAAGTGCCCTAATCTGAAGAGACTTTGCAAGGGACGTAACGCAGGCTGGGCTCATGGGTTGAGAAATGAATGGATCATAAGGCTCAAAATGTGTATAATTGGGGTGAGAGTTGGTGATCATCTCGGCATTATCACTGGTGCTCTTTTCCGTCAGGGATTGTCTTCTCGGTAAATTCTCCATTGGCTTCGAGAATTCATCACTTGATTCCTTAAGACTCTGGATATTTTTGTGACTTTGACACATCTCAACATTTTCTAATCTAAAGTCGTCACTTTTTCCTCCGTTTTTCTTCTCTTTTTTTTTCTTTTCACGGGCATCGGCCTTGCTTTTACCAGGCACACTGCTTTTTCATGCCCCCTTTTTTTTTTTTTTTTGACATACACTGTCTACAATGCATACATTGGCTAGCCACACTTTGGCTTGTTTTGACCGAATGACTAACATTTGGACTCTCGGGGTCTTGTCTTTTGTCGGCGCTCTGGATATGCTGCCTGAACAATGATGACTTTTGCCTTGCCCCAGTGTGGGGGATGATCACCAACTGGGTTTAAGAAATGAATTTGTAGGCTCAATTGGGCTTAGCAAAGGATAATGTGTGTATAGGATAGAGAAAGAAATGCTCTTCGTCATCCTAAGGCACTTGAACTTCACGTGAATTCATCTGAAAAAGCAACACTCGAAGATTGATGCAAGTGAGAGCATGAAAATTTCTACTCATTTTTCACCTTATGACGCTGACTTACCTCCAGTTTGCCCCGATATGGGGTGGTTCTTGACAGGGGTAATTTGAATGAATTTCTCCAAGTGTTTAGGCTCAAAGTGGCGAAACAATGGATAACCTGTAGTGTTTGGGATAGAGAAATGAACCGCCTCTCGTCATTTCAGTTGCCGTACCTTTTGCGAGATAACCCTTTGCTTTGCAGACATGGAATTTTTCCACTCAACTCACTGGGGATTAGTGCATGGGACTGTGTATAGGATATGGCTTGCCTTTCATCATCCCGATGTACCTCATTCGACACATTCAATTCATTCCACATGAGTTATCATATTGTCTAAATAGATTCCCCCTTTGAGGTCAATGATACAGGTTGACAAATAACCATGCAGAAATTAAAGCCAATGCAAACATCTTAACTTGAAATTGATTGAAACCATTTATTCATAAATGCAATGTTTGCAATTCAGAGTATAAAACCAAACTTTGAAAACTTCCGCCGCAAAAATGTTAAATCTTATCAGGGATAATATATCTTCACAGCATCAGAATTAACAGGAGTGGAAAACTCACGACCATCCATTTCTGCGAGAATCAAGGCACCTCCAGGAAGCACCTTTTTAACCACATACGGACCGATGTAGTTTGGGGCAAATTTTCCTCCAGGAACAGGAAAGACTGGCAGTACCTTCCTTAGGACTAGATCATTTACCTTGAAGTGTCTTGGACGCACTTTTTGATTGAAGGATCTAGCTATCCTCCGCTGATAGGTTTGACCGTGGCAAATGGCTCTCAATCGCTTCTCATCAATTAGGTTTAACTGCTCATGCCTTTGTCGCATCCATTCTGCCTCGGACAGCTCCACTTGAGACAGTACTCGTAAGGAAGGGATCTCTACTTCGACGGGTAGGACTGCTTCCATGCCATACACCAATGAAAAAGGTGTTGCTCCGACAGAGGTTCGGATCGAAGTTCGATATGCCATTAGTGCAAATGGCAACCTTTCATGCCAGTCACGATAGTTTTCAGCCGTTTTGGCCAAGATCTTCTTGATGTTTTTGTTGGCGGCTTCAACTGCTCCATTCATCTGTGGACGATAGGGAGATGAATTCAGGTGTCGGATTTTGAACTCGTTGAACAACTGATCAATGAACTTGTTGTTCAAATTTGTCCCATTGTCAGTGACGATAGCCTCAGGGACACCATAACGAGCAACTATGTCTCGCCTGATGAATTTTACAACATTCTTTGCGGTGACGTTTGCATAAGATGACGCCTCAATCCACTTAGAGAAATAGTCAATCGCGACCAAGATAAATCGGTGTCCATTCGATGCCTTAGGATTAATCGGGCCAATCACATCGATGCCCCACATTGAAAAGGGCCATGGCTCAGACTGCTGATGTAATTCTGTCGGGGGAACATTTATTTTATCCCCATGAACCTGACAGCGATGACATCTTCGAACATGTTGGATGCAGTCACTCTCAAGACTGAGCCAATAATAACCCAATCTCATAATCTTCTTAGCTAACATGTGGCCATTCATGTGTGGACCACATATCCCTTCGTGTACTTCTTGCATGATTCTGGTAGCTTCGGCCGCATCCACACACCTTAATAGGATTGAATCATACGATCTTTTGTACAGCTTTTCACCACTAACAAAGAATTTTGAAGCCATTTTCATTATGTACTTCCTGTCAGCCGGGGTGCTTCCCTCAGGAAATTCTTGTTTCTGGATGTAACTCATGATATCGTAATACCATGGCTTTTCGTCAGGCTCCCCGGTCACAACCATACAGTAGGCTGGCTTTGTCAGGACTTCAATCTTCAGGGGTTCTACCTCTAACCCATCAATCACTTGCAACATGGATGATAGCGTAGCTAGCGCATCAGCAAACTGATTATGAGACCTCGATAAATACTCAAAAGAGATATCTTCGAATTCCTTTATGATTTCTTCGAGGTATTCATGGTACGGCACTAGTTTGGTGTCTCTCGTCTTCCACTCTCCCACAGTTTGGAGAATAATCAAAGCAGAATCACCAAACACTTTCAACTTGGTTATTCTCATTTCTACTGCGGCTTGGAGTCCGAGGATGCAAGCTTCGTACTCGGCTATGTTGTTGGTACAGGGGAACACCAACTTTGCTGCTACTGGATAATGTTGCCCATCTGGGGATATTAAAACTGCCCCAGTGCCAGAACCGGCCAAGTTTACAGCTCCATCGAAAAACATGGTCCATGTATCTTCCTTTATTACCAAAATACGATCTTCTGGAGAATATCTATCATCATCAGGGACTCCAGGATTTTCAGCTAACACATCAGCAATTACTCGACCTTTAACTGACTTTTGTGGCTTCATCTGGATATCAAACTCTGAAATTAAAATCTGCCACTTGGCTAACTTCCCTACCAAAGCTGGTTGATCAAGTAAATACTTAATGGGATCGTTCTCAGTTACAAGCAAAGTCTGGTGATGCAGCGTATATTGTCGCAGCCTATGGAGCACCCATACTAACGCAGCGCAAGTCTTCTCGGCTTCAGAATAATTCAACTCCGAGACAGTGAACTTCTTGCTTAGGTAATAAATGGCTCGCTCTTTCCCATCTTCAGGACTTTCCTGGGCTAGCATCGCACCTAAAGATTCACTATGAATCGTGAGGTAAAGGATCAAAGGCTGGCCCGGCATTGGTGGGACTAGCACTGGTGGTTTCATCAGGTATTGCTTTAGTTCGTTAAACGCTTCCCGACAATCCTCGTCCCATTTCACTTGAGCATTCTTCCTTAGAAGTTTGAAGAATGGCTTAGCAGTTGCTGAGAGCTGAGAAATAAAATGGGCTATGTAGTTCAATCTACCCAGGAGACTTCGCACTTCTTTCACGGTCGACGGGGGTTGTAACTCACATATAGCCTTCACTTTGGAGGGGTCAATTTCAATGCCTTTACTGCTTACTATGAACCCAAGTAATTTACCCGAGGTTGCTCCGAATACGCACTTGGTCGGATTGAGACGGAGCTTAAACTCACGGAGCCTTTCGAATAATTTCTTCAAAGTATCAACGTGACTCTTCCCAGGTCTAGACTTGGCGATCATGTCATCGACATAAACTTCAATCTCCTTATGCATCATATCATGGAAGAGCGTCACCATTGCCCGTTGATATGTTGCCCCGGCATTTTTGAGGCCGAAGGGCATGACCTTATAGTGGAATGTCCCCCAAGGAGTGATGAACGCCGTTTTCTCCTTATCATCGTCCTTCATTTTTATCTGATTGTAACCCGAGAAACCATCCATGAAGGAGAACAGCTCGAACCCTGCTGTACTATCCACCAAAACATCTATATGTGGCAATGGAAAATCGTCTTTAGGACTGGCCTTGTTTAGATCGCGATAGTCGATGCAAACCCGAACTCGACCATCCTTCTTCATGACTGGCACAATATTAGCCACCCAGCTGGGGTATTGGGTGACTTCGATGAATCCCACTTTCAAAAGCTTCATGACCTCCTCCTCTATTTTCTTGGAAAGTTCAGGCTTGGTCCTTCGCAGCTTCTGTTTCTTGGGCGGCATGTCTGGATTAGTGGGTAGACTATGCTCCACGATAGAAGAATCTAGACCCGGCATATCGACATACGACCAGGCAAAGATATCCTGGTAATCCTTCAGCAGTTGGACCAGGCGTTTAGCTTCACCTTCAGGAAGGGTTGCCCCTATCTTCACCTCTTTGGGTTCTCCAGAATCACTCAAGTTGACAGTGATAGTTTGGTCTACCGTTAGGACTTTAGGTCTTTCATGATGCTCTAGATCACGCTGGAGGTCCGAGGGATCTTCGAGTTCATTGGTGTCATCGAGATCAGGTTCGGTGGCACATAATTCATCAGATTGGACCGTTCCCATACCCTTACGTGTCACAAAATTGCCCCTGAAACATAAAGTAAGAGGTTCAGTAGGACAAACAGGGCTAAACAGTGTATTTTGATTTTTTTTGATTTTGATTTTTTTGAAATTCTTTTCAAAAAGGTTTTAACACGAGGAAGCATGAAGAAGCCCAGGCCTCAGAATTCTCCTTGGACTATATTTTATTTTATCGGTTGGATATCATCACCGGGCTGGTTTGATGTACCTCAACATGCCCTCAAAACGAAAATAACTTGTAATTTTATTGATTATCACCAAATGAATTACATTTATTGGAATGGAAATTGCAACAATCAAATCCTAGAAATGAAAAGTACTAAAAAGTAGCTCCCGAGACGGGGCAAGTCCTAAAAAGCAGTAAAAATTCCCGCGTAGGGGAATGTGCGAAAAAGGTAAATGTGTTACTCTTGCGGGCCAATGCCCATTCCCTTCAACGGTCCTTCCTCGATGGCTCCAATTAAGAAATTATCGAACAGGGCAGTGATTCCCTCCATTGCATCATCAGAATCTTCTGTCACTAGAGGTGTTGAATCATCCATACCTCCCCATCCATCCGGGACAATGTCACGGGGGTCAACATAGAAGCTCGGGGGTGCTGAGTATTTCACATAATAGTCGAACTTGCCGCTCGGCTGCCCCAGAGTGTCGATCACCTCTTTCTCTTCATGCATCATTCTTGCGGGGCCTGGAAATGTGGTGCGGATGTGTGGAAGCGACCTACCACGCCCACGTTCTTCACCATTCGGCTCTTCTTCGGATCGCAATCTATTTTGACCATTTCTTCGAACTTGACTTCGACCACGTCCACGTCCACGTGCCACATTGTTCGGCTCACTTGACCCCAGGTATCCCAACCCAGTAATGCGGGGCCTCTGAGAAACTTCCACCGGTTGGCGGATGCCTTGACTATTTCTACCAAGGCCTTCACCTGGAGTAAAGCCGTGAGAGATCATTACTCTTCCAACCATGACCGCAGCATTTGACACCTCAGGAATAGGCGGTGATGATCCTCTTGACGCATGTATGGTTGATACGAGCTCCAGCGACTGATAGCTCGATTCTATTTTGCAATCAGGCTCAACATAGGGGATAGCCGCTGCGTGGTAGATTGGGTGTTCTTCTTCACCGTGGACCGTGACTAACTTTCTCTCCACGACGAACTTCACCATCTGATGTAGACTGGATGGCACAGCTCCAGCAGTATGAATCCATGGACGACCCAACAGAAAGTTGAATGCAGTGGGAATGTCCATAACTTGAAATAGGACATTGAACATCGTTGGTCCTATCTGTATGTCAAGGTGTATTTCTCCCATCACTTCTTTCTTCATTCCGTCAAAGGCTCGTACGGAGGTTCTTGCAGAACTTATCCTAGAAGGATCTATCTTAAGGCGGTGTAAAGTCGCCAAAGGACAGATGTTCAGGGCTGACCCGTTGTCAATGAGTACCCGGGCAACATGTGAGGCCTTGTATTTGACGGAAATATAGAGTGCCCTGGTATGCCCCCTTCCTTCTAGAGGGAACTCTTCATCTGAAAAGGCTATGAGGTCCTTGAGGAGTATAGAGCCCACAAATTCCTCTAATTTGTCATGATCGATCGTTTCTGGCACGTGGACTTCACTTAACACCTTCATTAAGGCCTTCTGATGCATGACAGATGTCTGGAGCAGCTCAAGCAGGGAGATTTGCGCGGGCAGCTTGCGCAATTGTTCAACTATGTTGTACTCGCTAGCCTTAATCACAGCTAGAAATTCCTTGGCTTCTTCATCAGTAACGGGTTTTGCAGGTTGGGCATTAGCTTGGCCGTAGGAACGCCCAGATCTGGTAACTAAGTCGACATCGAGACTGTAGGACCAGGGAACCGCCTTATTGTCACTGTACTCATACGGTTGAGGTATCTCGATCACTATCCCTTCATCAGTTGTAGGCGTGCTTACAATGATCTCCTCATTATCGGACGCGTCTTCAAGCGGAGGCATGTCTTCAGGCAGAGGGTCGCCCTTGTCGCTCCTGCTGTTCAATGTAGCAAACTCCTCCTCCCAATTAATAACCACTTCGGAGATAGTGGAAACGATGCCAGTGTGGTCAGCATAAACAATCATCCCAGCTTCTACCATTCTTGAGATTCTTTCTTTCATGAGAGCCAGGGGCAGGTCTTCATTACTTGGGTAACAACCGGCTTTCACTAACTCACCGTAGACGTCGGTAGTACACACCTTAACATTCTTGATTCGACCAGCATTGAAGCTAAATATGGCATTCACATTGCCTGCGTGATCAGGGAGTGGGTTGCTCTGAACATTAGGCTTAGCAGGTTGAAATGAGAACGCCTTCGTGTCTAGGAGGTTTTGGATTCGGTGCCTGAGGGCATAGCAATCATCGGTTGAGTGTCCCAGCTCACCCATGTGATAATCACATTTCTTTGACGGGTCGAAATTATAGAACCGCTCAGGATTGGGCCGCTTTGGCTCAGTAGTAAGCAAACCTTTCTTCTGGAGCACTGTCAACACTTGAGACAACGATCCGGGGAGGGGAGTGAATTGCCTCTTGTTGTTCCTCCTCTGAAAAGGTTGACGACCCGAGTTTTGTTGCTGAGCTTCTACTACTTGGATTGCTGGGGCGGAGTTAGCATTCCGCCGGCTCGGTTGGTTATAAGCCACATTCACTTCAGCTGCCGGTTCTTTCTCTTTTCTTGCACCAAATCTTCTGGTCGAGGAGGGCGGCTCGACAAACCATCCATCTTTCAGCCCTATTTCAATTTGTTCGCCCATGGGGATGAGTTGGTTGAAGTTGTCAGTCGGAATGGCAACCATCCGATTACGGTATTCGAACGGGAGAGTTTTCATGAACATCCTCTTTAACTCACTGTCTATGGGTTCTGGGACAACCTGAGCAGCTAAATTTCTCCATCTGATAGCATAGTCCTTAAAGGACTCAGTCTTTTTCATCTGGGCACGTTCGAGATCATCACGGGTAGGAATGATGTCCGTTATGAATCTGTACTGCTTCAAGAATGCTTCACTGGCTTCTTTCCAAGTTTTGAGGCCATTTATCTTCTTCATGAGATACCAGCTCAAAGCAGGACCCGTCAAACTTGCTTGAAAGGCATGGATCATCAGGAGTTCGTTATCGACGTACGAAGTCATTTGTACGTGATAGAGCTGTAGGTGGGCCTTTGGACATGTGGTGCCATTGTACTTGTCGAAATCCGGCATTTTGAACTTCTTTGGGATTTTGATCTGTGAGTAAAGGGACAGATCAATCGAAGGTGAATCCTGCGAACCTTCTAGCTGCTTCACTCTTTCTTCAAGTTTATTGACCCGTTCATCAGGTTTGTCCTTGTTGACGATGATCTGGACAGGGTCATCTTCTAAGTCAGGAATATCGTCATCTCCGTCAACATCGACACTTTTCCTGATTTTCTGCTTTGGGACAGACGCTTCGGGAGGTGTCGAAACAGGAACCGACCGGAGAGCTTTGATCTCAGCGGACATTTGTTGCATCGCGATGACAAGTTGCTTGATCTGGTCTTCCACACCAATAACACGTTCTTGCAAGTCGGTTTGATCGGCCATTCTGGCTCTCGACCGTGTACGAATGGGCGACCGTGATCGGTCCGTAGCTACCTAATTTCGAAATGAAACAGGCATACATGAGTGTTAAGCAAAATCATACGCCAATCCATGACATTGGTCTAACCGCTTCGAATTGAAAGGACCACTTTATTGAAATGACGAAAATTTTTACACCAATTAATGACTTGAAATTGAACTGAATATAAAGACAAATGACTCAATTCCTAAACAAACTTTAAAACTGAAACTGAAATAAGAAAAGAACTTCGAGCTTTTTTATTTAGCTTGATCTATGGACATATGGGAGGCGACTTCCTTCTTCAATTGCTCATAAGCTCGAGCTATCTTGGATGCCTTTTCTTCAGCTTCTTCGGCCTTCCTTTTGAGGCGATTGTTCTCTGAGCGATTGGCGGACTTGAGAGGCACCTTAGGTATCTTCGGGAGCCAATCTTGCGGGATTTTGTGCCGACGAATATACTGGGTCGTCGCGAAATAGGACTTCTGCTCTCCCTTTAGTTCTCTTTCGGGCCGTGCTATCTTCAACACACGACACTTCCTCCACATCTTATTGAGCTGGGCTACGGTCGCTTCGTGGTCTTTATCATCATTGGCGAAGTCAACTTGTAGGAGTTCTGGTTGTAACGCCGGAGGGAGTCCTTGGAGAATCTGATACTGACGAGACACTCTGGCGGGGTAGTATTCGATCGCGCCGGTGAAACCCAATAGTGGAACCGGCCCGATACCATTACAGGTAAGCCGAGCTTCCTCGACTTTGAACCAGTTAGCATGCCATTGGAAACCTTGGGGTCTAGCGTTTTTCATGAAAATGATCCATTCGGAGTAATGATAATCGGGTGCATCCCCTTGTTTTTCTTTGTACCTTAAAACTGGATGGCTAGAATCACTAAGCTCGGGTATTGTGAGTAAATCGCCACACCCTTTTATATGAGATAAAAACCAAATTTGCAAAAGTTCGAGGGGGGCATGAAACGTTTTGTCAACATGTTGCTTAAATTTAGTGAGGGAAATGAAAGTCTCTGCTAAAATGATGTTGATAAAATTCTTTTCAAGACAGACCTGTTGGACCAACCATGCGATTGACGGATTACATGCATTCTTACAGTAAGGAAAAATCACGAACCCGAAAAACGCTAGCAAAAAGATTCTGCCTTTTTGAAAAGATGTGGCTTTTTCAAAACACTGACTCAGGAATGAAAAAGGACATGTGCCACGATTTGCTTTTAAAACTTTTCCCAATTCATCTTTTCCGACATTCAAAAATTCAGCCAGCATTAAAGTAGAATCAATTCCCAAAGGTGGTGTGACTAAATCCGACTCCAATGGTTTTCCAATGAGCACGCTATATTCTTCCAACGTCGGGGTGAGCTCGTGCTTACCGAATATAAAGGTAGAGGTCTCGGGACACCAGAAGTGCGCTAATGCTCGAACGAGGCCGGTACGGACTTTGACCTCCAGTAGGGGGAGGAGCCTCCCGATGTGGCCCTCAACTAGCCTGCGGTTGGTCGGACCGAGTAGATTCCACCAGGCACGGAGCTCGTCCTTAGGAGCATCAAGAATCCGGATGTCTGCCCCTCCCATAGTGTATAGACCAAGACTCGCGATCGACCTAATGTCATGGACCGACCAAAGAAAAAGACGAAAGATAAATAAATTGCGAGATAAAGGTTTAGAAATCTTACTTCACCCGGTAGAATGATGGCAATCACATAGACATGCGCATGAAACGTGAGGTTCGATTTCTACCTAGACTCTGGCTTGCAAAATGGAGACATGAGGATTACCGAGCTAAACCAGTCATGGTGGTGGTTAGGCTGAGATTCCCCTGACTCCGGCTTAGTCAAAGAGCCGACCCGGGTTGCAAAGGGCGCAACCGTGGCAGGTATTCAATGACACCATGAAAGAACTTTCGGGACCAAGAAAGGCGACCTATACCACACGGGTGCGGTCGAGGTGTCCGTTTTCTTAGTACCATCCTAAACCTGTGCCGCCCAGGTCCAGCAGCAGGTAGTGTGTGCGGTGTAGTGTAAATGCAAGGCATGCACAGCAGGTTATATCATACAGCGCTTCGTGCATAAAATAAACCATTCATTCAAACACCTCCCTGCAAAACAAGGGTTAACAATCACGCCTCCCCTTATACCTCCCATTCTGCAAAAACATTTAACACCTTAAACGTTAGGGACGTACCTGGGATCCTCGCTGCCAAGCAAAAAATATATTTTTTTGAAAAGAAAAACTGGCCTAAGTCCACTAAGAGTTTTAACTCAAGTCCCCAGCGGAGTCGCCAAGCTGTCGCGACCTAAAAATAATTCCTCTCAGGCTAATGGATTATTAGGACTAAACCTAACTCGAGCCCTCCCAAGCCCTACCAATTCGCAACTTTGGGTTTAAGTTTTTAACATGCAAATGTTTTCATGCTTGGAGTCGCCACTAATCAATTTGTGGTAGGTCGATTAGAAACCTAAATAAAACATAGGGAGATATGTTTTATTCCTACGAACCAGAGATTCTAAGCCCGGGGACTTGATTACGCTAGATCTAGTCTAACGCCCTTTCGGTACCTTTTCTTTTCAAAAAAATATTTTGGCAAGCAATTTGGATCCATTTTAACTTAGTCACTAACATGTGAGGTGTTCATGCGGGTACGCAAACCACCAATTTAACACCCAATAATCAAAGCATTAAATAAATTGCAAGATTGGGAGAATTACTTACCTCGAAGCAACGTAAGCATCTGCATGGTTAGCTAGAAAATCACATCAACCATCCTAATATGATTTCTAATTAACAAGCAGTTCACTCAGTATTTTTGGATTTTCGCTTATTTAAATGAAAGCTAACCTATATGCAATGACGTACAAAAATGACATGCGAATAATGCAACCTAACATGCAAACTATATGTCATGCGACGACGTGACCTAATTCTGATGACGGGCAAATGATTTATTTTTGGTGTTTTCTAATGAAATTCGGAATAAAAATATGCCTAAATTAACATGCAACCTATGATAACTTAACATATCCTAACATGACTTATTTTTGGGATTTTTGTTAAAATTCGAAATAATAAATTAATTAAATTAAGAATGCAATCTATCCTAATCTACTATAAAACAATTCATTCTTTTTTGGGATTTTCATGAAAATTCGAAATTTAAAAAAATAACCTAAATAATCTATTAAGATTAAAAAATTACTTAATTTAAACTAGGAAATAGATTATCTCAAGTCCTAATTTAAATTAAATAATTATTCTATCGTCTAGATATATTTAAGATTCCTAAACATGCAAAATTCAAATTCTAATCCTAACTGATATTTTTTGAATTTTCTTTTTATTTGAAAAGGAAAAACAATTTAAGCAAAGATAGCATTCACATTTAAAACAACCACGCAATCCACAAGATTCGTTTCAAATTCGGATTAGGCACAAAAATCGAGCTATCAGTCATATCTATAGGGTTATAGATATTAACGGAAAGTCGATCATTCAAATCTGGAAAGCAGATAAAAATCATTATCGTACCCAAGTGATTATAGATAGGATAATGATTTTCCGTATCGCCACGTATCATACCTTAGGGATAAGGTCGGATAATTGTCCAGATACGTTGCTGAATTAGGAAAGATTCCTAATTTTGAATATTTTCAAATATTGCGAACAAGGCAAGCATTATCCTAAGATATCTAGCAATCCACGCAATATTCACAGAATATTCAAACATTCAAAATTAAGAAACGAAATATTCTAAAAATATTGGATGATGTTCAATTACCTAATTTGCGGATAATTTCCAAATTCGAACTTGCGGATCGGGACGAACGATGAACGGCGGATCGGCAGCGCGGTGTCGGGAACGACGACGGAACAGCGGCGACGGAACAGCAAGGCAGCGCCGGCGTGTGACGGCTCCGGCGAGGACGGCGGCAGCAGCGTCGGGCTTGGCGGGGACAACGGCTGGGACGTCGGCAGGGCGCAGCGACGGAACAGCAAGGCAGCACCGGCGTACGACGGCTCCGGCGAGGACGGCAGCAGCAGCGTCGGGCTCGGCAGCAAGCAGCAGCGGCGTCGGCGTTGGCGGGAAGGGCAGCGGCAGCAGCAAGCAGCAGCGGCGTCGGCGTCGGCCTGAGGAGCAGCGGCGAGCAGCAGCACCGGCGGTGTCTCGCGGGAGACAGCGGCAGCGGCGTCGCGGGGGGAAAGCAGCAGCGACACCGGCGGGCGCGACAGGGAGCGGCGCTCGGCAGCAGGCGCTGGCAGGAAGCAGCGTCGGTGGCAGAAAGCGGCAGCAGGTCCGGCGGGGAACGGCAGCAACAGGGGCGTCCCGCGGGATGTGCGGCGGCAGCAGCAGCGGCAACGGCGTGAGGAGGAAGCAGCAACGGCGACGTGCACGGCAGCAGCAGCGTCAGCGTGAGGTGGCAGCGGCAAGCTTGGCGGCGGCGTGCGCGACGTGAGGGGGCGGGAGCAGCGGCGGCGCACGGCGTGGGATGGCTCTAGCGGCGGCGGCGGTGTGCCGGTCTTCTTCTCTCTCTCTCTTTCTCACTCTCTTTTTTTGCTCACGTGTGTCTCTCGTGCTCTCAAAAATTCTGATCTGAAAATTTTTTTTGTTCCCTCCCTCTAAAATTCTGACCTAACGAAGTATTTATAGTATTAATCTAGGTCAATTAGATGGGCTTTCTGGTCCTAATGGGCTTAGGCTTGGGCTTTAATTCAAATGGGCTAAATTAATTAATGATAATGGGCTGAATTAATTAATGACAATGGGCTGAATTAATTAATGACAATGGGTCGAATTAAGTTCAAATTAAAACAACCGAGCCCGTTTGACTTATAATTCCCGGCCTTTGCATTTCAAGCGAGCCGAGTCCCATTCGATGAAATTTAAGTTCGTTCATTCACCGCCGGTCCGATGCAAAAAATGCAATTAATCTAAAATGAATTTAAACTATATGTTATGCAATTTAAAATATTTTTTTTTTAGGGGTTAAAAATTTAATCCCTAATTTTCTATGCAAATTACACTAAGTGATGTGCCAAAATTTAGGTGTCAACACCTAGGCTAGGCTAACATACATCTCCTGACAGACAAAACAACATAATACACAAACAATGCCTTAGGCCCTTAGGCCCAGATCGATCATCACACTGACCCTGCAGGTTAAATAGTTCGATATATAATAATCAAGTCACGTATGCGAACACACTATCCATACGTACACCATACGCATGCTCATGCTCAATAGTGTTCATTTCGCATGCCATTCACCGAGCATCGCACACTCGCACACCGGCCTATGCATTCTTATGCATGCAAATGTCATCACCATGCCATGTTTCATTCTGGCTCACACTGTACACTAGCTCAATGCTCAATTATCAATTAATATGACCCGCGTAAAACGCATCAGGTCTCTTTCTTAAACACAATACTTCGTGGCCCCTCGTAAAACGCATTTCCGGCCCAGTGTCTCTAGCCTGCTTCAAAGTGCATGAGGCGCAACACCGATCCCCTCACGAACCAAAGCCCGCGTAAAACGCATCAGGTTGGTCGTCATCCGGACTAACCGGGCATCGTCCCACGTAAAACGCATCAGGACGGTACACCCCGCGTAATACGCATCAGGGCGAAATGTGATTACACATACACACAGCCAGTTATTATCTGAACCCCGTGTAACACGTATCAGGGCGATTATGTGATCACATGCTCATGTCAGGCACGAATTCTCGCACAATCTCAATTCATGCCTCATTCTCGGCATACAATGCGTGGCCACGCAATGCAATAAAATGCAACATGAGCATCACATATCACACTCAGGTATTCAATCAATCCATGTCGCTATAACGTACTCACTTGGCCAATTTAGCACCGTGCGGCCCAATGCACAATTCAATAGTCAGGGAAATAACACAAGCCATCAATTGGCCAATCACATTCCACACAATTTGGCCACACAAACACACGACATGGCAGTACCCGATTTACTATAATTGAGCACAAATAACCATTAATCAAACAATCCGGGCAATCCTGACAATTCAGCCAATTAATCCCCAAATTACCGACACTAATCCGAACATCCATTAATGGAGACAGCCACTATTCACTCCATTATCGACCTCCAATTCACCACTAGATCGCCACAATAATTCACCAAATTAATCGCGATCTCAACCTCGAACTACCAGTACCAGTATAATCTAAACCGAGCCCTTCTAAAAATGTATACTGTCCTAGACCGGGTTTAGAAAGTTATACTCACTCTTAATCCAACTAAGGCAACGAAGAACGGGCTGCCAATTGCCGATGAACGGCGAAATCGGCGGTGGCGTTCCAACTGTGAAGGCAGCGACGGCGGCGGCTCACGGCGGTACGACGGTATGGACGGCGATCCTTGGCCGAACCGTATGGCGATGAAGATGATGATGGCGAGGTGGCGGAGGGGAAGTGGTTCGGTGAGGTTGGGTGATGGTGGCGTGGGCGGCATGGACGGCGACGACGGCATTGGCGTACGGTGTCGCCGGCGGCATGGTCGTGAATGGCGGCCTCCACGCGATCGAGGGAGAGAGAGAGACATGGAACGGGATGGTGATGCTGGTGAGGTGGTGGTGAGGCACGGCGAGAGCGGCAGCTCGGCGTGGCGGCACAGCGGTGGCGCTCCGGCGGCCGATCACGAACGGCGGAGGAGGACCAGCAGAGGGGAGGACGATCGTGGGAGGGGAGTTGGCCGGGAGAGGTGAGAGGGAAATGTGAGGAGAGAGAAAGTCAAAGCTAGTCAATATATGGGGGCCTAGTGGAGGACAAGTGTCAACAATCCAAGACTTTTCCCATTTTACCCTTGATCCAATGGCCCATATTTGTTCCAAACCAATAATTGAGGGGTAAAGTGGTCAATTTATCCAATAATTAAGCTGAAAACCTTATTTTAATTATCCCAAAATATCTCCAAAATTCGGAACCCAAAATTAGGCTAGGGGCAAAACGGTCATTTTTCCAGTCCCGGGCCGAAATTCCATTTTTCGACCGTACCAACCCAAAATATGATTGGCCAGCATAATATGACATCGATTCCGTAAAAATAGCCTCTTAAGCTCTCGAAAATCGACATCGAAGTCCGGGCCCAATTGCGCGATCAAAACTTGCTCAATTTCAAATTCAGTGTCTCACTAGCGAGCGACTGTTTAGGGGTTACGCGTATTGACCTAGGGTTATCCGAGCCATCAAGGCCTCGATTATTGGGAAAACGAGAGGAATTATCGCTAGTTTCGGAGGTTACGATCATTTGGTTTAGGTTCGAATTCGTTGGCCACGTGTACTTTCGATCGCACAGAATCACCTGCTATCCGATCATACATCGCTGGCCTTGGCCAAACCAAATCCGTCACCTTCCTACGATCGGCCCACATTAGCCCAAAATATTTCCTCATCGTTTCTCGAAATCTGTGCTAGGCTGGCGATCGGGTCCCTGGTCCACGTACCGTGTTTCATAATTAGCCATTCCCATTTGGTCAGTATCCCTGAAGTGATCAGTTCCGGGCGACACTTACTAAAGTGAAATGAGAAATAATACTCGTTTTATTGATTCCGGAATTGAGTCGAGATTCGGGGTGTTACACGAGGAGCCCCTAGGCAAAATTAATCCCTATTGGCAAGGAACCATTAGGTAAGACCCAAATCCTATAGGCGAGGAGCCCCTAGGTAAATTGAAGTCCTACTAGTGAGGAACCACTAGATAAAATTTCCAAGTTTTAATTAGCAAAGAACCACCAGATAAATATCCAAAGTCTTACTGGTGAAGAACCACTAAGCAAACTCAAGTCCCAAGGTGAAGAGCCTCTGGCATTCATAATTCATGAGTTCGTTTTTAATCAGGATAATCATCATCATCATTACTATCATTCATTCATACTCTTGGAGAAGCAACAAAGAAACTCTCACAAACGAGTAAGTTTCTCTCTCTCTCAAATCATTAAAAAAACCTTTCAAAATGTGTTCCAAAAGAAAGAACCTTTGGATTAGATCACGAATTTCAAAAGCAAAGACCCTAATAAGTTGTTGTGAAATTTCTAGTTTCATTTTTTGTATAGTGAGTCAACTAAAAATTTAAGGTATCACTTTGTCTTTGAGATCAATCTCTAATGAGCTCAATCTCAAAGAGGGACAGCTGTTGACACCTAATTTTTAGGTCATTTTTGTCAAATTTTTGAAAATTTCAAAATTAGATCTAGGGATCTTGGCCAGGCCTACAAACCTATTTCTAAACAAAAAAAATAATTTTTTAGCATTTTTCTGTATTTTTCCTGAATTTCTTTTGGTCAAAATAAGCAAGAAAATCATGAAAAATAGTAAATGGAATCAGAAAATTCCATAAAAATAGTCAATAATTTTATTTTAAATCCAATTTCATAAATACACTGTCAATTTTATAAAATTTCAATCGGGTGTATGTTTTTCCCAAAATTGGGCAAAATTAAACCCAAATTGAACCAAAAATGAAATTAAATTTTTTCTAAACATTTTTAGGTCACAGTATCTTCACAAAAATTGATTCTGGGACCTTTAATTACACAATGGTTAGTCCAATTGCACATTTTGGTGCAAAAATAAAAAAATCTCCAAAAATTGATTGAAAATTGAGAATTTTGATCCTAAATTGGGAATTGTGCCCGAAATGAAATTGCCAAAATGTGAGACTAACATTTTTAGGGTTAATCAGGGGTGGGTAATGCAATTTTGGCATCAATTTTTCCTAATCAGGTCATTAAGACCTCAAATTGAACAAAACCCTATTAACCCGGATATAAAAATAAGAAAATCTTGGGCACAATTATAATGAAAATTGGGGAAAATTGTATGTTTGGGTTCGAAACATGCTGGGAAATACAATTTTGAGGTTTAATTTGAAAATTTTGATCAAATTAAGGCCCAATTTGCAATTTTATGCAAAACCGGAACTGCCGGGTCGGGCTGGTCAACCCGACCCGACCCTCACAGTGTCTTCTTCTTCACCCGGCTACCCAACCCGTGTGAAATCCAGAAAAATTTCTTCAAGCCCGTGACTTCGTGGGCATATCCCGATCAATTGAGCACGTTTCAATTGATTTTTCCAACTGGATATTATCCGGCTGGCATTTTTCAACGGCTCAAACTGATTAGAAAATCCGTTTCAACCGATTTTGAGCGGGAATTGGAGAAACAAAAGACCAGAAAAATGAAAAAAAGGAACACAACCTGTTCGACAAAATTTCCGAGAGAGTGAGAGAGTGAATTGTGTAGGAATCTAGAAAGAGAAAGGGTTGAGAATCCCCCTCACGAGTGCTCGGTGCCGTCGTGTTCTAGAGAGTGATAAGAAAGCACATTGTTGGTTCTTATGCCAAGCTGTCACACATCTTTACAATTTCTCTGTTGGAGTATCCCCTTCTTGTGCAAGCAAAGGATAAGAAGCCAGCAATTATCCGTCTCTGATGATATTATTCTTATTCGAAGTGCTTTTGCATCTCATCATGTCCAACGTCATGTGATGACGAGAGAAGTATGTTTCAGTGGCCAATGTGGGGCTCCTTACAAATATAAACATGACTTGTCTAACCCAATATGCATTAATATATATAACTTCTCGTATACTTCTTCTTTTCCAACATGTTTCATTGTTTTTGAAGGATTATATATTGTCCTAACTAGTCATTTCGGATTGACTTATCTAACTCAGTGGGTTTTCTTTGTCTCAACTTGAATAAAAGCTAAAAAAAAAAAAATTCCATCAAAATTATATGTTTATCTATGTGTCAACATTGGCATATTTTGCTCATTTTTTTAAAATTTTTCGAATTTTAAAAATTTCAAAGTGCCTGAAAACTTTGATTTTAATAAAAATAAAAAGTAAAGGTTCAGACACATCTTCTACCGATTGGTTTCTAGTCTAAAAGTATTCTTTTGGACCGGTGGAATATATTCATATTAACTCTTTCCTGCCCTTTCCTTGCAAGTTACAAGATAACTTTGCCAAGAGAATCATTTGACTTGACTCCCTCATAATTCGTTAAGAATCCAAAATATCAGTCGAGATATTTACCAAAAGAAACGAGAGGTACTAGAAAAGATAATTTTCATTTTTCATACTATGAAAAGTCGCACTCCGATCCATTGATAAGCCTTTCTAGGTGGATTTAGAAAAAAATTACCATAACAGTCCTAAACCTATTGCAATTATGCCGATTCAGTCCATCCAGCCAATTTTGGCTGACCGGAGCTGATGTGTCATTTTTTAATATTTTTTTCAAAATTGCTATTAATTTTTTATCCTTTTCTTTTCTTTTTCCTCTTTTTTTCTTTTCCTTTCCCCTTTTTTTATTTCCTTCATCTTCAACCTCTAGCCGATCAACAAAACCAGCAACTGACCAAAGGTGGGAACCATCGAGTTACATTGGCGAGAACAACCTCACCCAGCCACTGGCCTCGCCAACGATAGTCTGGCAAGGTAGGACTTGCCATGGCTGTCACATGCAAGGACGACCCTTGCTATGGCAGGGCGAGGCTCGAACTTGCCAAATCTGGCGGCCACAACCAGCCACTAGCATCGACCACCAGATATGGCGAGCTTGAGCTTCGCCATGTCTCCACCTCGCGAGCAACGATGAGGGTTGAACTCGTTAGCGGCAATGGCTAAGCTTGGGCATCATTGTTGCTTGCGAGGACGAGCCTCACCATGGCTGGGCGAGACTCGAGCTTGCCAGATCTAGTAGCCGACGCTAGTGATTGGGCACAGCCACCAAATCTGGCAAGTTGGAGCATTACCTAGCCATGGCGAGGCTCAAACTAGCGTGCGACGGCGATGGTGAGGTCGACCTCACCAGTGTCTGGGTGAGGTCATTCTTGCTAGGGGTGGTCGAGGCTAACCTCGACGGCCCCTACCTTCGGTCGATCGCCAAAACCAGCGACTGGCTAGAGGTTGAAGATGAAGGAAAGACAAAAAAAAAGGAAAGAAAAGAATAAAAAAGGGGAAAAAGACAAGAAAAGAATTAAAAAATTAATAAAAAATTAGGAAATATTTGTTAAAATATATATATTTAAAAATGCCATGTCAGCGTTGACTAGATGACTAGCGCCAACAGGCCAAAATTGTCCGGATGGACTAAATTGGTACAAATACAAAAGGTTTAGGACTGAATTGGCATAATTTCAATAGGTTTATGACTATTTTAGTAATTTTTCCAATGGATTTAATTTGATGGGAGCACTATAATTGTCACTAAAATACTAAACTAAAGTATCTAAGGCTGCGTGCCTACTATCTATTAACATGCAACAGATAGTATGCTAAATCTACAGTCCAATCTAAAATCTATCTACACGTGAGTGTACGAGAGAATAGCGTGATCGGGTTCCCATGAGAATCACTCCTCTCCCTTTCGCGCCTATAAATATGGATGGTGTCCTAACATTCTTTGCCAAGCCCAAACCTTAAAATCTTATAAGAACTTCATCTCTATAGAGAGCTTTTTCACAAGCTCATCTTGAATGCCAATGGCCCCTCCAGCAAATCTCGCTGACATAGGACGGGAAGGCTTTGATCTCCTCGAGAAGACCTATGGCCACAAAAGAAGGTCTGCCGTTGCTCCTCCACCCCCGCTGCCACAGCAGAAGGCCCAACCCTGCGTTTACCATCGGACCGAAGTGCCTCTGATCACCGAGAGGCTTCCTGAATCTGTTGTTTCACATCAGTCGCACCAGCATCAACAGCCAGGCTATCTGTCTTTCCACAGGAGTGAAGTCCCCCTTCATCACCGTTATTACAGTAATCATCACCACAATCCTTACCCGCCTGCGGAGGATGATGCCTATGGAGATGCCTTGGACAGCAACAAAGCAACCGTCTTGTATAGGGGGATGAAGATCATTGAGTATCGTCGGGTTTGATTGGATTTTTCTTGCCTTTTTAGCTCTTATGTTGTAGTAATATGGTGCTCGGTGTGAAGAACAACACATGAAGCTTTCTCAAGTATGTAGTTTGGTTATGAATAGAGACTGTGAAGTCATGCGGTTGAGTAGAGTCTGTCAAGTCATGAGGTTGTAATTAGCTTTGTGTTATGCTTTTATCGTGACTCTTTCGTGGGTTTTTTGCGTGATTGTGGAAGAGTTGCTCGATCAACGCATGCTAAGGGTTATGTGCTCTTAACCATCTTTAAAGAAGATAGGTTTAATTGCTTTGGCAATGCACACTGGCCCCCAAACTTTAAAAAGTCACAAATTACCTTCCTGAACTTTGGCTCCACTATTACAAAAACCCCTAAATTTGAAAAGTCAAAGATTACTCCCTCAAATTTTGTAGTTTGTTGCAGCCGATAGCTTATGTCTGCATAACTGAAGTGTGCTGGAAAATGGAGTTAATGAAGTTATCAAAAAAGAAAAAGAAGAAGAGGATGCACGGCTAATGAAGTTCATTGTTCATTCTCTGGTAAAACATAGCGGTTTTGCAGACGGAAAAACTTCCATTTTGAAAGGCGTCAGATGGAATTATCCAGAACAAATGTGGTGCGACCATACTCAAGAGAGAGTTACCAAATAAATGTCCATGGCATATCCTTAGTGATGGAGCGAGAATGACCCGTGCCAGGCGACGCCATTCCGGAAGATGGAGATTCGCAGCTCCATGATGTCCTCCGTCTTCTTGATGAGCTCGAACGCACAGACGTCTCCGACTCACGGGGAATTTCTCTTTTGCAAAATCTCACCCAACTAGAGGTACTTGCCGCTGTCTCGGCCGAACAATGGCTTCACTGTCAACCACTCGATCTTTGGAGTGCTCCTTCACAAAGCTATTTGGTATGTACTGCATAGCCAAACCCCATTCATGAGATTTAAGTATTCTCACCTGCACAGGTTGATTATCTAATTCAGTGTAAACTCATTCATTGGCAAGTTGACATTTTCCAGACACGGAAAGTGCTCGAGATTCGATTGTATAAAATTTACATGTGTACATTTCAAAAGCATATTGAATATAATAAGTAATGTTATAAAGTTCAACCAAAAAGCTTAAATTAATAGGTAGAGAGAGATGACATGTGTATTCAATGTGAGCTAGTTTAACATCCCTTTTCATATGTAAGCCGGATTAGTAATGACACGTGAAATTTGACGAAAGAGATGGACACACAGCGAAATAAGCTCGGGTAGAACCTAGCTCTAGTACCATATCAGAATGTCTAACTCAAAAGCTTGAGAAATGAGTACTTTTCTGATATTTCGGGTGTATATTCCATACATGTTTCTGCTTGACTGCTTTATGGGAAACTATAATCATTAGGAGTTTCATTAGAATTTCACCACCTAAAATTAGTTCTATGCAAGGCACGAAGCAATAATTCCATGTATACAAATCACTTTGAACGTCGTAGGCCAGGACTCTCTCGAAAAAATGAGGAGGCCGGGTCAAGTAGGAGTCCCGCTAGGAGGACGGCGCAGTTATACTGAATTTCTAACAAGGGCATATTGACCACACGTTTCACTTTAGGAGAGGTGGGCAACTGGATGTTACAAATTGTGGAATAAAGGTTTTGTCTTTTTATTTTATTGAAGAATAATATTACCGGTGGCGCATCTATTTTTGTCCGAAAACCAAAATCATCCCTCTTATCTTTTTTATGTTTAAAAAACGCACTATGTTAGTCCTTCTGTTATAATTTTTCTTTTTCTGGTGAATTTTTGTTGATATGAATTGCGGAATTGCTTACACAAACGTTGGAATACATGTGTCGAATTATGATTTGCTCCACATTATAATGTGCTGCCAAATAGGCATCACATCAAACAATATAAAAGAAAACAAAATAGAGAGAGGGGGGTGTCCATCATGGCCACCATAGCCGCAAGCTCAAGCTCTAAGCATGGAGGCAGACATGAATGTACAAGTGCATGGGCCCAAGCTCAATGATCATGTCCGCTAGATCTTTTTTATTTATGGAAATCCCACCAAAGAAACCGGACAATGAAATCGTCCGGTTTCCTTTGAAAAATATGGGGTAAAGATTGTCACGCCCCGAACCCCATCGAGCTCGCGATATCCCGCTACAGGTCGAATTTGTAGCAATGTCCCAGGAACGTCGCTGACCCAACCCAAACATCAGAGCCACATGCGGAAGCGAAATATAAAAAACAAAACCCTGGACAAAAAGATGACGACAACGGGGTAGAACACCATAACAACCAAACAACAACATATTCATACGACACCAAATATACAAACATTATATTACAAATATATACATCACGCTAGCATCCGAAATCACCGTTATATCAAAAGATCAGGGTCTGGTTAACTTAACTTTCCTATGGGTCAACCCGATTTACACAACCCCTAAAATGACCTAGGGAAAAAAACCTAAGGATCGCCCTCTTCCATTCTGCTTCTGAATCTCTGGCTTGAACCTCCGGAAACTCACCTGCAGCTCTACTGGGCACCAAAGGCAATTCCTCGAACTTCCAAAAAGAGGAGGCAGACTTCCCGGGTTTATGGCTGGGGGTCTGAAATTTTGGATTATACAATTATGAGACGAATCTCAATAAGTGTACAACCCCAAATCCCACGTAGGCACTCACGTACCACCAGACGAAACCACACGTAACACACGACAATCAACCAAACTAGCAACCACACACGACCCTACCTGGAATCTATCATGCACATCCCTGCATGTTAGACAACAACACAGCCAATATACCACAGTAATGAATCACAGACGTGCACGTGCCTCAATTATAAGATAAAACCCACTTGGGCACGTCTCATACCGTGCCTAGCAGTTTTTACCCCATAATTAAGCATCACATCACACGATACAAACACACTCGCACACTGACTCACACCACGTATCACTTTCCCAAATCTCGCACCTCAAGCCAATTCTTGCTCATTCTCAACTCTTCCACCACTACCGCGCCCGCGTAAAACGCATCAGGCCAACGGTCTTCTAACCTCATCAGGCATCGTCATCCCGTCGGGCCGGGCATCGTCACCTCATCAGGGACGGCATCGTCCCGCGTAAACGAACACGTCTCAGAATGGAATCCTACCTCTCCCTTTCCTTAATTACCGTGTCCGCGTAAAACGCATCAGGCCAACGGTCTTCTGACCTCGTCGGGCATCGACACCCCGTTGGGCCGGGCATCTTCACCTCGTCAGGGACAGCATTGTCCCGCGTAAACGTACACGCCTCAGGACGGATCCTTTACCACAAATCCTACATTTTCGTACCCTCGTTCCACTCAAACCACACTTACACACGGCCAACAACCGCACGACCAAACATACACATTTCACACACATTTTACAATTCACGTCCTCGTCACATGAACACACCACCCTATCACACATATTTAGCACACGAATCCAATGCACATTCACCTCGACACATCACCACACTTCACGGCCATACACACGCGGCACAATACCAATCCACAATCAATCTAGAATACATTCCAAATCAGTCCACAAACACAACCAGCACAATCATTCAGTTCAGCCCACAATAACAAACAATGCAAACATTCAATTAAACCCAATCAAACCATAACAGTACCAATTAATCACACAAATTAATTTCGATCAATTCCCAACATCACAGCCCTAATCCAAGCTCCCTAAACCTCAAAATTCCATCGCCAAATCAGTCCACAACCACCAAACAATCAGCCACTCCTTCAGTCCCAAAACATCCACAAAATTGCCTAAATCGGGTCCTAAACGAGCCTAGAAATACCCGAGGTCCTAGATAGTTCTTGGGGGAGACACTTACCTAAGAAAAACAGGGCAACCGGCTGGGCAAGGGGTCGGAACAGAAGCAACAGTAGTAGCGGCGTCGCCGGTGACGTACGGATGTCGACGTACGGACGCCGTACGGACATTGTACGGACACCGTACGGATGGTGACGTACGGCGACATATGGACGGCTGAGGCTTCCCTGCGGCAGCGGCTCGGCAGTTCGAGCTCCGGCGCGGCTGCGGCTTGCTCCGGCGTTCCTTTGGCCGTGAGAGAGAAAACAAGGGAGAGAGAGAGAGAGAGAGAGAGAGAGAGAGAGAGAGAGAGAGAGAGGATGGGATGAGAGGGGGATGGGGACGGTGAGGTGTGGACAGCAACGGCGGACCGGCATCCAGCTCCGGCGAGCGGCGGCGGCGATCCGGCGGTGCTTGGCTCACTGACGGCGGAAGGGGGAGAACCAGCGGAGGAGGGGGAATTGATCGGGAGAGGAGGAGGACCGAATGTGGGGGAGAGGAGAGAGAGTCTGGTCAGACCGGTCAAATATATGGGCTTAGAGGGCGTCACGTGTCGCCGATCCGGAGAATTTGACCAAAATACCCCTAATCTGACGGCCCTCTTTTGTCCAAATCCAATAATTGAGGGACAAAAGTGTCCAAGGTCCAATAATTGAGCTGAAAATTCATTATTAATAATCCCAAAAATTTTCCAAAATTCAGAACCCAAAAATAGCCCAGGGGCAAAATGGTCAATTTTTCCGGTCCCGGGTCAAAATTCCATTTTTCTCCCGTACCAACCCCAAATGTGTGTGGCTAACATAATATGGCGTCGGAATCTTGAAAATAGCTTCTTAAGCCCTCGAAAATCGACTGCAAAGTCCTGGGGAATAAAATAATATTATTTTTCACTTCCGAGCCAAAATTTCAATTTTTGACCGTAACAACTCTAAATGTGTGTGGCCACCCCAAAATGACATCGACCTCGAAAAATAATCTCATATGGCCTCAGAATCAACGTTGGTGTCCAGAGGGGCAAAATCGTAATTTTTCCGGTCCCGAACCAAAATCCATTTTTTTTTGCACAAATGGGTGGCCCCAAGGTTGGCCAAGCGAAAAACGTCATCGGCCGCTCAAAATTGTCACTTTCAAAATTCTAGATTCCCGGGCCCGAATTCTAAGAAAATACTAAAATTGAACAATTGCGACTTTAGCTTATCTCTGGCTAACGGGTGGCTCATTGGGATTACGCGCTCTCGACCCATGACCGACACCAAGTCAAATCACGTTTAAGTTTACTCTACCCGGGACGACCTCGGTTGTCATATAATTACGAGAGTCTATCGCTAGTTTCCTTCGGACACGATCGATCAATTAGATCGGTCTCTGTTGGCTCAAAACATTCCCTCGTCAATCCATATGGTCGAAGATCGAATCCAGGTCGAGTTATTTGGTCGTGCGAACTCAATCCCGTAATAGCCCTACCCCTAAGGTTAACATCCCGTGAATGCGCTGTTCCGGATGAGATCTCACTATAGTGCATTGGTCAAATTTATTTCTTAAATCCCGGGAAAATGATCGAAAATTCAGACTGTTACAAAGATTGTACCGTCACTCTGCCAAGAGTAACTGTGCAGTCAGCCAAGCTTTTTCTTTCAAAGAAAACCACTCTCTAATCTATTCCTTAGGGAAATAATTGAGTGTGAGTATCTCTTCACCTTTCATGTACAAGGATTCATGTACACATGCATTCACTTAATTGACCATTATATAGCTTAATTTTTATTTCAATGAACATAGCTTAATGTGTCATTCTAATACGAAACGATAAAGTTTTGTGCTTGTCGCAGTGCGCAAGGAAGATAACAGTTATCGAGCTTTCTAGAGCACTTGTTAATTTTAACTAATTGAAGTGATCATGAAATTAGCAACCTCTAGTCCTGAATGGACGGACTTAGCCAAGAAAATTGGCCTGCATGGACAAGCATGGCTATTAATTTGGGTCCAATGGATTTTTGGGCCAAGTCCAACCCGCCCATTTATTTGTCCGAAAATACAAACATCGGAACCTTAATGCTGATTGAGTTGGTCGGACTAACCCCATATTGTCCCACGAACTTCTTGAGGGGAATCATCTATAGAGGAGACGGAAAGTACCAAGATAAAAGTAACTATATTGGATTGGAGCATATAAGCTCTTCATTATGCCATACTCAAGGGGGAAAAGTAGGATTTTTAAAATAAACCAATTTGCCATATTAAGTAAAAGGAATATATGCACCGTAAATCCTAAAACTTGTTATGAAAGCATAATTGAATCCTAAAACTTGCAAAAAGTGCAATCAAGTCATAAAACTTATCAAATTAGTGCAATCGAGTCCTTTTATTAACTCCGTCTAGCTTGACTAACGGAAAATACCGATGTGAGTTTTTTCTAATATTTTCTCTCTTCTACATGACAATGATGTGGTTAAAATATAAAACATAAAGCTAAAACGACGTTGTTGTGGTCCAAATAGGATTTTTAAAAGAAAATTTATTTAAATTAAAGTAAAAAATAAACTAAAATAAAAATAAAGGAAAAATAAAGGAGAGTTAGACCGGGCAACACAGTTGCAAAGCCTGCTATGACCGCCCTACCATCGACAGGAAGGGTTGGTGATGGTGGGGAAATGGTAGCCGATGGCCATCGAGCCCCTGCCCTCGCCTAGTTCTAATTCTAGCCTTTTTTTTATTTTAGCTTTTTTTTAATTTAATTTAAATAAAACTTCTATTTAAATCAAATTTGGACAAAAAACTACATCGTTTTAGCTACGTCATTACCACGTATGATAGAGAAAATAATTAAAAAAATCACATCAGCATTTTCTGTTAGTCAAGTTAAACGAAGTTAGCAAAATGACTCGATTGTACCGAAATAACAAGTTTTAGAAATTAATTGTACTTTTTGCAAGTTTTAGGACTTAATTTTGCTTTTGTAACAAGTTTTAGGACTTTCAGTGAACATATCCATAAGTAAAATCTGAAAATAAACTAGTTTGCCATATAATTACCGCAAACTGGTTTATTTTCAATATCCTATCTCATTTTCTTTTATGGAAAATTGGATTATTTTCAAAATCTTTTTTTCCCCCGTTAAGTATTGCCTAATCAAGAGCTTACACGTTCCAAATTAAAAACTAAGTTAGTAGCCAAAAGAAGTTCACAGGAGAAGACAAGCTTACAATCCGACCGGTTTGAGTCTCATCGGCGAGAATAATCCCAAATAATATGGGGAGTCTCAGCCTCGAAAACAGCTCTTCGTCATTTCTCGAGGGATAACAAGTATGAATGAACCACTACGAGCCCCTCTTTTTTCTTTTTTCTTTCCTTTTGCTGATTTTTGGTGTTACAGTTCTTGAGGGGAAGAGGTTCTTTGAGTACCTTCGGTATTCAGTGAATCGGTTCAAGACTTCAATTTTGTCCTTCGAGTTTAAGGATCGCAATGCCAAACGACCAAGGACCCACACTGTCTGCCTGCGCTCATTGCATTCATTACGAAAAACTTCATTTGCTAAAATTTCATAAGATAAACAATGCCAAAGTCATCTGCATTTCTCCACCAGAGCCCAGCAAGCCAGGGACCAGACTTGACTCACATCTCTACACCAGTCAAAAGTGATCACACCGATCTAGTCATTTGCATGCACGAAGCAAAAACACGGTATCTCCAAAAGAAGAGGCACAAGTGTATCAGTCCAAGCGATCTTAGTCCAAAAGATCAATGGTCCAAACAATCTTAGTCCACATGATCTATAGACAGTGCTAAGCCAGCTCCTATAACTCTCCAAAACATTTCTCTTTCTCACCGAAAAGAGCAAAAGTTGTTCCTGCCGTTCCTTGAGAAAAGCATCAAAACTCCCTTTTTTAAGCCCGTTTCTCATAAGCCGGACCAGCTCCATTCCTTCCTGCTCTGCTCATTATCCTCAACGCTATGGCATCGCCACTACCTTGACGGTATTCAAACATCAGGGTGTCACCAATTGCGAAGCCATTCGCTTTGAGCACGCTTGGCCACCCACTAATACTGGTGCGCTTGACATATTGGCGCAACTGGACCAGCCACTTCCTCCCCAGTGGATCTTCTAGGACCACGCTTCTCTTTGATTTTAGCCCCGCCTCTCTTGCAAAAGCTGCTGGAAGATTCTGAAATCCCAACATTTACAATCAGTACAAAGTAGGTCTTCCAACTAGTATATTTAAATCGAGGAAAAACACTCTTGGAGAGGAATAACGATTTTAGATTTGACTAAATCATAAAATTTGAAAGATTTTGACAAGAATATGTCCGGATATCCTTTCAGCGATGAATAAAATCAGGAACAGAGTTCTTGTATGTCTCCTAGTAATAACAAGAACCCTTTTCCTCTAGCACAAGATGAGAGTCATGCCACAGTTTTGACTCGAAAAAATGCAGCAAAAGAAGCAAATGCAAACTGCGCATAGGCCCCAGTCCCACTAAATCACCTGTGACTGTGCAACTGAGTACCTATGAATTTGACGAACAAAATACAACAAGTCCATACTTACAAGCCAACGCATTTGAAATTTCCTCATGGAGCACACAAAATAAGGATGCCTAGCAGGCATGTTACTTTCAACCCCCATAAGCGACTCTTCCTCCTCTTTTTTGACCTCATCGAATGGACTGCTTTTTTCTTCAGCATATGCACCTGCATGCCTTGAAGAATTCCGTGACTACTTTCTTACAGAAAAATCAAGCAGGAATGAACAAGAAAACAAGGGCTTAGAGCTCACCAGGTTCCATAACTCCTTGTAGAAATGGTTTTTCTCTCGCAGCAATCTGTGTCATATACGACCACTTCAAATGTCTCCTGACCAACCATTGAGAAAATTACCAGCTCCCCTAATTCCAAGTGTAGGTCCTTAACAAACTCTGCAAGACCTTGTGAAAAGTGGTAGCCCTCGTCACTTTCTTCTGTCCTAATGAACCATGACCTCCCGCCGCATTTGACAAGAAGTTTCTTCGGTACACTTCCCTGGAAATTCTTCAGAAAAGCTGGCAGGATTTTCTGCGCATAAGTAAAACAATCTGTGATGTATTTCTTATTGGATATCCACCTTCCCTCACCAAAACAACATGAAATGAAAATACTGTTCCAAGGAAATGCTTCAACAGATTCATAACAAGTATCTATTGCTTTTTAGATCATAATCAGGTTTTCAGACATTGTGAAGGAAAATTCGTTGTCGTGTGTTAGGGGGGAAAAAGTGGGAAACTGTATATAACAACATACACTACTAGGCAAGGTCCTAATGATGAGACAAAAAGTCGAATCCTGGTTCTGTTAGAGTAAACAATTTGGAGATAGATGTGTATGAAAGAAGACTCACTTGATGTCATAAATTGATCTAGAATTCAAGAAATTGTCCGCCCATTTTAGACTAGGTGGTATAGCGACAATGCAAGTATGTCGCTACAGCAAATTGATATGCAAAGAAAGTCCATGTTTTCTTTCTGCCTGCAGCTAGATTTCGAAGTGAAAGAGAAACCGACATTGTCTATTATTTAAGAGACCACTTTCAAAGGCCCGGGATCTTACCGCAAATGAGTTTCCTATTTACAAAGACTGAGACAGAGAGTTGGTGAATGCCAAGCACTACACCGTGCCACCATTCAAATCCTCTCCCCCCACCCCCACCCCAACAAAAGACAACCTCTTCATATGATGCATTTAAGGGAACCTTGTTTTAGTTGTGCTGAAGCAATAAGGTGCAAATAACTCAGAGAGACAGAGAGAGCGAGAGATAGAGAGACAGAGAGGAGGGTTAGGATCTTGCGGGTGAAATCGCCTAGCAACTTCTTGAAGAAAGAAGGGGGACGCTCGCTCCGCTCCATGGCCATCTCCATTCCGTCGACGGTGATGGGGTGGAGGTAACGAAAAGCCTCTACGAATAATTTAGTGTTTGCAACGACGCTTGCTCTCTCAGCGTCCGCTCCGCGATCATAATTACTCGCACTGGTTTCTCGAAAAGGGACGCTGGAGAGGGAAGCCCAAAGATCAGGAGAAATGCATTGATGGAACTCCACGCTTGAGAGGGAAGCTCAAAACTTTTTTGTACTAAATATATAATCAACATGTATTTTGAGATCACTAGTTAACAAAAATCGTTTAATTTTTTCCATTTCAAAGATCGAAAAACTATTTTCAAGACATTTTCTGTCCAATATTTTACTACATGCTATTGTTCTTAAATTAGTTTTCATTCATTTGTGACGCACGGATTTACAAATAGAAATCTTGCTTTAACCTACAGCAATTATAGAAGTACAATTCAAGTAATTTTTTTAAATTATTACTACCACAGAGTTTTCACTGCACACTTGTTAAACACTAAATTTAAAAAAATTTTAATTTTCGATATTTTATCTTACTCGTATTATGTTTAACTAGTACATCAAAGATCAAAACTTTTTTGTATAAATATAGTCAACGAGTATTTTGGGATCACTCGTTAACAATATCTTTATAAAAGTTACTGATTTTTTCCATACCAAAGGTCGAACAACTATTTTTTGTTTCCAATATTTTTGAAATTCAGGTTTTATTATTATTAAAGTGCCATTTAGATTCATTTTCTTTTTTGTTCTCATTCATAAAAATAAAACCTTTAAATTTGTTTCCAATTTATTAAAATTATTCACAGTGAAAAATAATATTTGGTTACTCCAAACAATAACATGTTATTTAACATCAGTTTCACTAAACAATGCCTGTCCTTTATACAAGGACATTATACTTTTTGTTTATGTTAGTGCGCTGTAATCATTCATAAGTCAAGTACTTGACATTGATATTAACTACCAAGAACTAACGAAAGCACTGCAATCTTTATTTGTTGATAGCCTTCAGAATTAGGGTTAATACTACAAAAAATCCCAAACCGGTACACATGTGATAGATTTACTCCGAACTAATTTTTTGACCATCAAAAACCCCAAAACTAGTACACTTACGACAGATTTATCCTAAACTAATTTTGACAACCAAAAACCCAAAAACTGATACACTTGTGATAAATTTTCCTCTCCATGAAATTGGATTAATACCATGAAAAATCATAAATTGATAAACTTATAATAAACAGAGGGATAAAACCCCAAATTAGTATACTTGTCAACTGTTACGTATCATCTAACTCAGCAATTTGACGGTAAAATTTAAAGGCAACTAACGAAAGGTAAATTTATCACATGTCTATCAATTTGGAGTTTTTCGTGATATTTACCTCAAGAAATATAATCCATTTGCTAATTTAAGAAAACAACGGTACTACTTATTAATCAACATAAGAAATTCCAATTATTCAATGACAAACAAAAATTCAAAAGCAATTATTGCTCTTATAATATGATATGAGAGCCATCACTATGAATGGTAATGATACGCGGCTGCCATTAATTTTGCAATTGCATGCCTCACAAACATTTCAAAAGCACCAGTAGCTTTTATTAATGTTAGGATGAACAAGTAAAAGATATAGGTCCTTAGATAAAATAGTCTTTTGGCTCCAAGTTTTATTACGTTGATATAATGTTAAAGCTAATCAAAATCATTTTTTCTATTTACGAAAAGCAAAAAGTTTCTACTTTCAAACTTATATATTCATTGATTTTTTGTTTAATATATCTTGTAATCGAGAGTAATCCAGACAGCTTTTTCATGTCAAAAAAAATGTTTGTTCTTTCAAAAACACAAAAACTATTTATACAAACATAACCAAAACGGCACTAAATTGTCATGAAGAACTTAAAGAACCTACAGATTCTTATCGGGCTTTTTATCTCTTTAGCCACTTTTTTTTCCTTCGGATTCTTATGCATCTACTTTTTTTTATGTAAATGATAGATCTGTCTACATGGCTGCTGTATTTTTTCTCTTGATGGACCGGTCTTACCAATTTCTCAAACTATCACAAAAACTCTAAAACTAGTACCCATAATACATTTACGAGAGACCAATTTGTGTCACAAAAAGTTAAATGAACTTTTTGAAGAAAAGGATGAGTTTGAGACAAAAGATGGGAATGATGGAGTTAGGCAAAAAAAAAAATGAATTCTTTGATCTGTCTGAAAGCCTCTCATTGATTGATATGAAGAGATCAAAGGTTGGGATCTCTTTTGCTATTTGCAATGTACATTCTTTGAATTATATGTGATTCAAATTTATGCTTCGACCGAACAAGTAACTAATTAAGTCCATACGTAAATAGAATAACGGCAATGTAGAAATTGCAAATCAACTTTTTTATAAATAGAATAATGGCAGTGTAGAAGTCTTATATATATGGTAACCTGTATTCAAGAAATGGGAAAACGACACTAATAGTTTTTAAACTTTGGTTTAATGTGTAATGTTTCCTTGTCCAATGTAGTCTTTCAATTATTTTTTAATGATAAATGCAGTCCTTTTGTTTGATCAAATAGGGAGAAAGTCACTCCAAGTCCTTAACCTATTGTGAAATGTGCAATCTACCGTGGCCCAGATTTTTGAATGTGTTTTTATTTGAATACATTTCCTAAATCAACAACAAAAAATAATATCTTTATATTACCTTTTTGGTCTTTGTCAATATTACTATAGTTCCATTTAAGTTTATTTTAGCTTGTGATCTCTATAATAGTAAAAGTGGAATCTCATTTAGAGCTATATTTGGTTAATATTTCTACAATTTTAGGTATAAGTGTTTTCATAAGGATTTTGTCTATATTTTTTTTTGGTAACGGAGGTGACCGGGCCAGCTTGTGCGACCTCGACTATTCCTCGGGGGAGACTAGTACAGCAACCCACCGCCATGGCCCCCTACTTAAATCACAAGTGCTCAGCTGGGGAATTGAACCTGGGACCAGTGCGCCTAACCACACTATCTCAAGTATGCCATAACCAACTGAGCTACCTATGGGTGGGTAGGATTTTATTTATAGTTAATGTTATTACAAATATAAAAAACACAGATTTTACTAAATTTAATGAGTGAAACACGAAACACGAAAGTCACAAGGAACTATTCTATTTTCCTTGTCTTCTCCTTGTCTTTCTTACATACCACCAAAAGTAGTTAGTTGTTAGAAATATTAAAAATGTCACAAGATATGTAACTATTCTATATTCCCTGCTAAAAACTTTAACTATTTTTCAAAAATAAAAAAATTTGTAAAAATTATAGCTAACTCTACATAAAATTGTAAATACCACATCTTTCTCTCTCTGAACGCCATAGCCATTTGAAGCGGTCCTCTTGGGGTTATAACCACACCTCCATATCTCCAAGAATCTTGGGCCTTTGTTCTCACGATGCCATGATCTTGGCTTAGGCGCTTACTCCTTTAAAATCACATTTTGATCCTCCGTGTCCATCTATCACCACATTTGTCACGCCCCGAGACAAGGCTATGGCACTTGATCCCGGCTCGGACGTGATTCATGTAGGTTCCGGAGATATATCTCAATGTCCCATTATTGTTTTCTTCATTAAGCACAAGCAAAAGTAATTAATAAACAATAACGAAAACACAAGTGAGCCAAGCAACATATTATACAAACACAATATATTTACATGATAGTGGATTATCTAATGTACAAGCCCTTCTTACTTCGGGCCTTCCTTACCACGCTTACATCCGGATCACTTCCGATATCTGCTCATATACTTCGTAAGGCTGGGTTAAGCTTAGCTTCACTAACATCCCTTCACAAAAGAACAAAAAGGTTAGTCTCCTTCCAAAGCTTGGTCATCTCACTACGGTTCATCCACTCCGACCCCGGGGTACATCCCTCAATGGGTCTAATCACGTTTCTGTCCATTAAAATGAACCATGCTAAGTAGCGGTGGGGGAATCATCTCGTTCACATTCACTTGGACCCAAATGGTCGTGCTATACTTTCGATATGTGACACTGGCTTCTACGTCAATAATATATACCACCCGAACATGCATTTCTACGGGTTGACCAAAACAGATGGGAGGTGGTGTGGCCATACCTACAAAGCTAAAAATAATAAAAGTGAGTCGACACTCAATAAGTTAAATTCACTATGCTCCGGCTAGGAAATAGCCTCACATTGGACAAGAGAAATACACGTTACCATTGGCTTGTCGATGGTAGATCAAGAGCAAATACATCTTACCTTGCCTTTGTAGTAAACATGGCATGTTCAACAAACAAGAAAACATCAAGTAAGGTTTTCAAAGTTGCATGCAAAGATCAACACACGAGATTCATCATTTCATGACCGAAATCCATCGATCCTTCCGGCTTACCACCGGGCATCCAAGTACTCCCTCAGGCATCGCCTAGAAATCTATCGAATAGCAACATCGTCTCGAAATCCATCACAAAAACGACATCACCCCGAAATCTATTGGCGGTAGCGGCGTCTCGAAATCTATCGATGATGGCCATAGTCCCTCGTGTGATCCTGCAACAAGCAACACACATTTCTGGTTCTTATCTTGATCTTATTAACCCATGCAAACATGTGGTGCTTGTGTAATTCATGCTTTCTAGGACAAATTGCCTAACATGCAGGGTGCGATCGAGGGCACGTGACTCAATCCACCATGCCGAGTTTCGGCTCGAGCGAGACTTGGCTCGGTTCTACACGTCTCAATGTAAAACTCGTACCAAGTCGAGCTCGTCCCAGAACACCACAACATGAGTACGAGACATACGACACCCCGTTTCACGCCTTGGTTGTGTCATGACTCACGGCCACATGTAAAACAACAAAGACATATGTAAACTCCAAGCATCACAGACATAGTGAATCCTCGAGTCCAAACGCGCAACACTACGCCCTAACCAAAGTATAGGGAATTCACTTACTACTTGGGGGCTCTAGGGTATTTAGTGATGATGTGGTGGTGAGAATGAGTGACCGGAGAAGAGATGACCGAAAATGAGAGAGATGGAGGACGAGAAAGAGAGAGGTCGAGAGAGTAGGGAGTGAAAGGAAAAGGCTTGCTCGGCTTTGGTGAAAAGGCTTGCTCGGCTTTGGTGAAAAGGAGAGGAAAAGGCTTGCTCGGCTTTGGTGAAAAGAAGAATGTGCTTGGTGTCTCTCTATTTATAGGCCAAGGCTTCAATAATTGCCTTGCCAAATTGTCCAATGAAATGCATTCAAGTGGCACCTAATTATTAGAGGCACTCTTGAAAAATCTTAGGGAAATCTTGACCAAGTCCTAGGCGTCATTATTTGATGGCCCAACTAAACACCGAGTGTCCATCTAGGATCATAATGCCCTATCTTAAGGTATTGAGTCATCATGTGCATTAAATTTCTAGAGGATACTTAAGCCTATACATTAATGATCTAGGGGACACATAAGTCTCTATTATTTGTCTCTTCAATAATTGCCCTTGCCTTGGCTCCCATTATTACCCTATATTTAGAGATTGCAAGATCTCATTCATTAATGAAGAAGATTATATTCATTAATGAAGATCTTATCTTATAAGATTCTTCTAATGATGGCCCTCCAATTATTGGTCCCAACTTTGACTTGGTCAACTTTGGCTTCTTACTCCCTATGCTTGGTCGAAACTTGCTGATTTTGTCCTAAAGATCATTGGCTAATGGCACTTAAGCATATGCTCCAAAATCAATGAGTATACTTAGCAAAATGCCTAAGTAAATGGGGAAATTCCAAATTTAAAATGATCAATCATCCTACCCGGGTCAAGGTTCGGTGTAAAAATTCCTCCAAATACGATCAAACATAACCAAACCAAAGTCTAAGTCCAATAGTGTAAGCTTGGGCCGGTTGGGTTGCCTAGGCGCAGGGCCTGTACAATCGGGCCCGACCGAGCGCAGGACCAGGCACGCTGCCGTGCCACACGGGCACACAGCTGGGCATATGGCCAGGCACGTGGCCGAGCACACGGGCGCGGTGCCAAGCTGCAGGAGCGGTGTGTCGAGCACGATACCGAGCCGCACGAGGAAGGGGTCGGTTCATGGACCAAACACAAGCTTTGACTCATAAATGGGCATAATGCATGACTCATGGCCAAGTTCATTGGGCATGGAACTAGGTCGAAACCGGATCTGATGGGCACAATGCTTGGCATAAGGGTCAGGCACAATGACCGGCATAAGGGTCAGGCATAATGACCGGCACAAGGATGGGCACAAAGCCAGTCTGTGGCCTAGCTGACGGGCACAATGGCCGGTCATGATCGAGCACAAGTCCTGCCTGGCGCGGTCGGCACAATGCCTAGCCCGCGACCTAGCCACTAGGTTCATGGACTGGCACATGGCTCGGCCATGGCCTACCCAACTCAACGCAACCATCCGTGGCCGATTCGCGACCAGTCCACGTTCGATTATCAACAACGCACGATCGACCCTTAGTTGTCATGTGGCCTCGTGGAATCCGGTACCACGGGACATGGCCATACGGAATCACCCGCGGCCAACACATATCGACATAGTAGTGATCCTAGTTATCCCCAACCGTCCTACTAATGGCCCTTATGATCGAAGAATCAATCCATAGTCGTATCACTCTAATCGACTTGCATGGTTAGGGAGTCATTCCACTGTCGATCTCTAGGCCAATTCATGGATAATCTTTCGATCGAATAATAACCAACCCTCAGTACACTCATTCCGATCATGTTATCCATTTCATTACCGACCCTTGGCTTGATTGCTCGCCCATTTTATCACCATTTACCTTTGGCTATCTTGGCCCCAAATTTGGGGATGTCACAACATTCATTCTTACTTTCCAATTTGCTGGACTTCATTGATTCATTCACCAGTGATTTCAAATTTGAAATTCCATAACTACATCCTGACGCCCTGTAAATATCTGGTCTTCTCTTGGTGTTTCAATTGGTAATCTTTTGACCTTTTTAACCAATATCTTTGTCGACTAACTCCGTTACGATAATCGCCAACCATACGTCGTCGTGTATCAACAACTAATTAATGGTCATTGATATACATCAATATTGATAATATTTCTTATGGTCGTCAACAATGACTCACGTGTTTAATAATAACATGTACTCTAGTTACATGCCTATCTATGTCAACGACTTGGTTAATTTTTTATGCAAACACCCCCCAAATCCCTTCAGAAGGGTTGGGACATGCGAGCGTAAATGTGTCCTTTAGATAACACCTAAACAAATGCAAAACGACATGCAGAGGTCCTATATGTAACATAAATGACATGAATTAATGCATGACGGCGTTTTCTGAGTTCATTTCATAACATGACATAGATCCCACGCCAACGATGTCCAAAGCATGGATGCAAATGTTCAACAGAACGGTGACGGTCTTATCAAAACCATTTTCCAAGTGTCATCTGTAGTTTTCAAATTATCGATATAGCACATGCGAGGGGCCTCGATTCAGGGGTGACAACCATCAAGCTCTCCAGAATATAGGTCCGTCTGGACAGGATCCCCATAGTAGATGGTATAAGGTTTGGTTTATTTAAGGGATATGTTAAGTTTGGCTTTAAAATTGATGACAAGAATATTTTGGACCATGCACATTTACTTTAGGGTTTTTTGAAGGGGCACTATGAAATAGATGTATTGCACAACACATCTCTAACCCTAGCCTCCACATTGTCTCCCTTCTTTGTTCTTCCTATCTTCTTGTTAGATTTTTAGGTTTTGTAGCTCACCAAGTGGTTTTTGAGCTTTCGATTGTACTCGTTGTTGAAGATGTGAAACCCCTCTCTCTTCCCGTGGTTTTTCCCTTTTTAGGTTTCCACGTAAATCTTGGGTCTCATGTGGTTCGATTTTACTTTGATCCTTGCTATTTGTGCTTCGATTTGTGTATCTCTTGGTATTGTTCTTCAATAGGATATATGTGATGCAAAGCACTTCAATATAGCCACAAATACTCCTTATCGCTTGAACTTTTAATCCAGAGGAACAACAACACTTAATATCACCTGGACCAAATTTAGTAGAATGACAGGTTATAAATCACGAAAATTTATGACCTTAAATTCAATGCGATACTGACTAAGTAGAATATCCATATTATTAAAATAAATCAATCAGCATGATAACTATTTTCTAACTTTTATAAGCAAAAGTATATTATTCATCCAAAAGAGAGATTTTGGGGTCTACCCAGTCCTCAGATTGCATTCTTGGGGCTCCATCGACTCCGCGACTACCTTGCAAAAACATAGATCAAAGTAGGGGATTAATACCATTAAAAATTCCTCATCGGTTCCTCATGACACATTTATCCAAACTAATATCCGTCCCACAAAAAATCTCAAAAAATTAGTACCCCATGACACATATACCCCAAATTAATTTTCATTTGATAAAAAAATCTGACATTGGTACCATAAAATATGACCCCAAACCTACTCTCCATTAGTAATTTGGGATTTGATGTGAAGGGTAAATTTGAGTAAGAGGTACCAGTTTGGATTTTTTGTGAGGTGAAATTTAATTTGGAATAAATGTGTCGTCAAGTACCAAGTTAGGATTTTTTTGGAAGATGGAAATTCAATTTAGTGTGAATATATGCTCAGAGTACCAATTTGAGATTTTTAATAGTGTTAATTGAGTAGCAAGAAAGGGGAGAGCTCCCTCCCAAATATAGCACAAGTAAAATGGACTTACCTTGAGGAAAATGACCATTTGGCCTTCCTATTTATAAGGAAAAATTTGACGCAAAAGAAGGGGTTGCACAAGGCCAAAAAGTGTTGGAAAAACATTCCTATGGAATTTGATGATTCGAAAAACCGTCCTAGGTACTAATACCTATAGTGATAACTGCATATGTAAATGTTTCCGAAGATATGAGAGAAGATGAGAAACTAGATATTGACAATTCGGAGAACAAGTACCAATATGACAAGTACTCGTGGTGACTTGCAAGTACCAAAGTCGATCTAGTGTTCTTGGATGTCTTTGCAGACTGATAAAGTCGAAAGGATCATTGATCCCACAATCGCGTGTCATTTCGTCAATGCTGTTACTGAAGATCATCAACCGACTTGCTGATAATTTGCACTTTCTAATGATGAGTTTCAGATCATGCTGATGGCGAGTCGCAAGTGATGATGGTGAAGTATTCATCTGAATATGACCATTGATAGTCTAGAAAATGAGCATTACTAGCCTAGAATTTGTAGCAAGAAAACCAAAAAAGAAATAAAAAAAACAACTGATAAGTTCCTACATCAGACCAAGTATCAGCGAGATGATAGCTACAGCAGACGTTATTTCAGGAAACCAGCAATGTCAGAGGAAATGATTGTATGGGCAATCCTGATTCTGGCAAGGGTTTCCTCCTATCCTCAAACGACAACCTTAATCTTCTTTAGAGTCTCTGGCAGACTGCTTGAAGACTTCTATATAAAAAGCATTCGCGAAGCTGGGAAGAGGTTTGTCAAAAGAAATACTAAGAATACTATAATTACACTTCATTGTCCAAAATTAGAAATCTTCCTTGTTCTTTATCTGATAAAGCTCTTGTATTGCATTGTAATAGCAAATAGTCAAGTGAACAAAAGTAAGAGCGGTCGTTGTGTCATAAAAGTGTGATCTATCATATGAGAGGAATAACACTTGTCAACTATACCTTGTATTGCTGATTACTAGTGGAATCCAGTTTGTGTTAAGGCTGTTACATGGAGATTGGACGTAGGTTTTGAGATAAACCCGAACCACTATTAATCGTTGTATGCTTTACTTCTTTAGTTCATTATCTACATCGTATGTCGCGCCGCGCTTTTGGGACTTTCGGGATTTGCGTGTTAATGAGGTATTTCCGTATAAGGGTCTCTCCCAGACCATACATCATGTGACAGCGGATGGTAATTTCCTATTTAGTCTAAGTTTTTGATTTTGGAGTCGCCATTAGTTATTATTGGTAGGTAGACTAGAAACCTAATCGGAGTATGGGACAAATACCACGATTCTACGAACCAAAGATTCTGAGTATGGGGACCTGGTTACGTTAATGATATCAAATTGAGATTCTTAATGCCCTTTCGATACCTAAGAACGATACGATGTCTAACGTGTCATGCAAGTTTCCGAGGCTTACCCACTAATTCTATCCATTCTAATTGCGGGAAATCAATTAAGAATTAAATGCGTAATCAATATCAATCAAATCAATCAATCCTAAACGGTCTCTAAAAAAATGAAAATTAATCAAAACATCCAAACCCTAATGAAGCCCTATAAGCTTATTCATTTCATGATTTGCATTTTTTAGGGTTTTAGGATTTTTTAGGTGTTATAACCCTTGAATTTGAGATTTTCTAAAAATATCACTTAGGCACTTCCAAAAATTCAAATTTCACTTTCTAAGGTTGGCCACGGTGTTTTTGAACCATTCTGTGAATTTTTAAAATTTTTGATTTTTTTTAAATTGAATTTTTGAGAATTTCATTAACTGAGAATTGATTTTTATGATTTTCTGAAAATTTTTATGAATTTTTTAATTTTCGAATTTTTCAAATTTTTAAGATTTTTTCGGAAATTTTCACATTTTTTAATTGTATTTTTAGAATTTTTAGAATTTTTATGAATTTTCTGAAATTTTTTTCATTTTTCTGTGAATTTCCTATTTTTCTGAAATTTCCGAATTTCTAAAAAAATTGTATTTTTCCTGATTTGTTAATTTTTTTCGAATTTTTTCGAAATTTTTTTATTGATTTTTTATTTATTATTTTTTCAATTTCCCGCTAAGAAAATGAACCAGACCGGCCCGATTCAACCCGGTTCGGCTTGGCCGAACAGGGCCTTGCCCGTGCCGGTTGCCAATCATCTTCTTCGGCAGGCATGACACCAAACGGCGCCGTTTTGCCACTCTCTTCATTGCGGCATTTCGCCGAACAAGTGGTGGGCATATTCCCAACTCAAACGTAATCAAGGCTGCCGGTCTGAGCTTGTCGCCGGCAACCTTCCGATGACCTTTTTTGATTGACTTTTGGTTCTGTGTCAGGTTCATATCATCCTCTATTAAACTAAACCAACTGATTGGCTGTCGGACCATCGCCGATAGGCAAAAATTTCGTTGGAAAATGCTAATTTGTGGCTAACCTAAACCATGCTCATCAGAAGCTCAAAATCCCTATTCTATTCGCCCTAACCATTTCTATCGTTCAAAACAATTATCAAAACTTCATACAAAGCGAGGGAATGCTAACTTGACTGGCCTAAGGCCACGGTGACGCTTCGGCGAGGATGTCCAAGCTCTGGCGAGGTGGTTCATGAGATGGCCAACTCGGTTTATGCATGTTTTATGGCCAAAAATGCAATCAAACAATACAAAATGTGATTAGAAACAAGTTTTGAACACCAAAATGCTAAAAGTCATTAACGAAATCACATAAACATTCACATTGGGACTAGAACTGAATTCTGGAAATTTTGGAAAAACAGTGATCATGAGCCAACTTTACCTTCTTTGAATGTGTACAAATTGTAGTTTCCGGACTAATCGACGCCCGTGAAGCTATTCTCTGATGCTCAGGCTTCAAATTGACGTCTTTAGTTCCATTAGGAAATGTATGAACTCGCCGGTCGGAGCTCGGTTTCAGGGCTTCACGGTCAGCTCGCCACTAGTCACCTGAGGAGGAGATTCTCCCTAGACAGTCAATTCGCTGGCGCCGTTCAATCGACCAGCGCCGATCACTTGATCTGGGGATCTCCACTCTCTCTCTCTCTCTCTCTCTCTCTCTAGATTTCATGCTTTTTCCCCTATTTCTCTCTCTTCTCTCTCTTCGGCCATTCGTCAAACAGCTTCCTCTCTTTCCCTTCCGTTTTTTCTTGTTTTTGTTGATTAAAATTCCCGCCCAAAATTTATTTTCACCACCTTTCGATTGGTTATAACCGATTAGCCACGCTAGCGGGAGATTCTCCAGCTATTAGTGTCATTTTACACGTGCTAAATTGGCTGGAAAAGATCGGCAAAGTCGCGGGCCGAAGAACTTTTCTGGGTTTTATTGAGTTTTGGGCAAACCAGGTGAAGAAGACGAGTCCTCAGGTCAGGTCGGGTTGACCCAGTCAACCCGGCAGGCCCGATTTTGACCAAAAGTTCAAATTAACCTCGATTTTGATCAAATTTTCGGATTAAATCCCAAAATTGAATTCCTCATGACATTTTGAACCCAAATATATGATTTTCCCCAATTTTTGTCAAAATCGTGTCCTAAATTTTTAAATTTTTGTAATCGGGTTAATAGGGTTTTGTTCAATTTGATATCCTAATGGCCTGATTAGGAAAAATTGGTGCCAAAATTGAATTACCCACTGATTAACCCTAGAAACGATGGTCTCATGGTTCGACAATTTCGAATTGGGCACGATTCCCAATTTGGGCTCAAAATTCCTAATTTTCAATTGAATTTTGGGGATTTCTGATTTCTATGACAAATTGTGCAATTGGATAGACCATTATGTAATTCAAGGTTCCAAAATCATTTGTTGTGAAGACACTATGACTTAAAAATGACTAGAAAAGATTTAATTGCATTTTTGGTTCAATTCGGGTTTGATTTTGCCAAATTTTGGGAAAAACGCATACCCGATTGAGATTTTTCAAAATTGATGATCTATTACAAGACTAATGACTATTTTTATGGAATTTTCTGGTTCCATTTGCTATTTTTCTTGATTTTTTTTACTTATTTTGACTAAAAGAAATTAAGGAAAAATGCAAGAAAATGCTAAAAAATTTATTTTTGGTTTAGAAGTAGGTTTCTAGGTTTGGCCAAGATTCCTAGTCCTAATTATTGAGATTTTTGAAAATATAAAAAAAATGAGCTAAAAATCAGGTGTTAAGAGTATGTTCACCATTATCCTTAGCATTTCGGTTTACTTGTTGTTGCTTTTAACATAGTATGCAGAAGTCTTGTATAATCTTCTTTCAACCTATTCATCCCCTCTAAGTTGTATTGTTAGCCCCAACAAAAAGGATTTGCACAAGTTAACAGGCATGCTGGCAAGTAGTTATAGGTTGGCCGAATTTGACCACTCATATCTTTTCCATCCAACGTCCTATTGGCCCGATGAATTATCCATTCTCCATCTATTGGCATTGATTTCTAGAGAGTGATAAGAAAGCACATTTTTGGTTCTGATATCAAGATGTGACACACATGAATCATCTTTATACTGTCGAACGTCACGTGGTGACGAGGTAGGTATGCTTCAATGGCCAATGTGGGGATCCTTACAAACATAAACATGACTTGTCTAACCCAACATGCATTAACATATATAATTTCTCATATAATTCTTCTTCATATTCCAATCTGTTTCGCTGTATTTGAAGGATTATATGTTGTCCTAACTAGTCACTTCAGACTATCTTATCAGGCTTGGCGGGTTTCTTTTGTTTCAACTTCATTAAAAGCGAAAAAATACTTACTAAATTTCCCGTCATAATTTAAAATATTATTAAAAAATTTTAATGGTTATGACAAATTATATGTATATCTGTGTATCAACATTTACATAATTTACTCATTTTTTAAATTTATTCGATTTTTAAAAATTCGAAGTGCCTGAAAACTTTGATTTAACTAAAAATAAAGAGTAAAGGTTCAAACACATCTTTTACTGATTGGTTTCTAGAAGTATTCTTTTGGACAAGTGGAATGTATTCATATTAAGACTCCATTTATTTCATGGATAATGAATGATTAGAAAACTTTTTTTTAAAATTGATCTCTTATATCACTTGCAATAATTAGTCAATAGAAAATATTTTCATTATCAACATTGTTATTTATATCTAAATATTTTTGTAGACGATGAAAATATTTTTCGTTCATTCATTTTGTAAATAATACAGGCAACCATTTTTAGGAAAACGATTTAATCATTCATTTTCCGCGAAATAAACGAAGCCTAACTCTTTCCTACCTTTCCTTGCAAGTTACAAGAGGCTTGCACAATGCCACAAAAAGGCTTGGACAAGACCAAAAAGGACTCGCACAAGCGAACAGGCCCCCGATAGCAAGGTATTATAGGCATTACCGCACCTCATAATCAGGATCTTCGGAAGCTCGGACCCGCTACCACGTTGCAATATCTTGACCCAACTTGACCACTCATGTCTTTCCTATCCAACGTCCTATTGACCCGATAAATTATCCAGTCTCCATCCATTCGCGTTGCTTCCTAGAGAGTGATAAGAAAGCACATTGTTGGTTCTTATGCCAAGCTGCCACACATCTTTACAATTTCCCTGTTGGAGTATCCCCTTCTTGTGCAAGCAAAGGATAAGAAGCCAGCAATTATCCGTCTCTGATGATATTATTCTTATTCGAAGTGCTTTTGCATCTCATCATGTCCAACGTCATGTGATGACGAGAGAAGTATGTTTCAGTGGCCAATGTGGGGCTCCTTACAAATATAAACATGACTTGTCTAACCCAATATGCATTAATATATATAACTTCTCGTATACTTCTTCTTTTCCAACATGTTTCATTGTTTTTGAAGGATTATATATTGTCCTAACTAGTCATTTCGGATTGACTTATCTAACTCAGTGGGTTTTCTTTGTCTCAACTTGAATAAAAGCTAAAAAAAATTAAATTTTCCATCAAAATTATATGTTTATCTATGTGTCAACATTGGCATATTTTGCTCATTTTTTAAAATTTTTCGAATTTTAAAAAATTCAAGTGCCTGAAAACTTTGATTTTAATAAAAATAAAAAGTAAAGGTTTAGACATGTCTTCTACCGATTGGTTTCTAGTCTAAAAGTATTCTTTTGGACCGGTGGAATATATTCATATTAGCTCTTTCCTGCCTTTCCTTGCAAGTTACAAGATAACTTTGCCAAGAGAATCATTTGACTTGACTCGCTCATAATTCGTTAAGAATCCAAAATATCAGTCGAGATATTTAGCAAAAGAAACGAGAGGTACTAGAAAAGATAATTTTCATTTTTCATACTATGAAAAGTCGCACTCCGATCCATTGATAAGCCTTTCTAGGTGGATTTACAAAAAATTGGCCATAACAGTCCTAAACCTATTGCAATTATGCCGATTCAGTCCATCCAGCCAATTTTGGCCGATCGGAGCTGATGTGTCATTTTTTAATATTTTTTTCGAAACTGCTATTAATTTTTTTTATCCTTTTCTTTTTTTATCCTTTTTTTTCTTTTCCTTTCCCCTTTTTTTTATTTCCTTCATCTTCAACCTCTAGCCGATCAACAAAACCAGCAACTGACCAAAGGTGGGAACCATCGAGTTACACTAGCAAGAACAACCTCACCCAGCCACTAGCCTCGCCAACGACAGTCTGGCAAGTTTGGCCTTGCCATGGCTGTCACACACAAGGACGACTCTTGCTATGGCTGGGCAAGGCTCGAACTTGCCAAATCTGGCGGCCACAACTAGCCACTAGCATCGACCACCAGATATGGCGAGCTTGAGCTTCAACATGCCTCCACCTCACGAGCAACGACGAGGGTTGAACTCGTTAGCGACAATGGCCAAGCTCGAGCATCATTGTTGCTTGCGAGGACCAGCCTCACCATGGCTGGGCGAGGCTTGAGCTTGCCAGATCTGGCAGCCGACGCTAGTGATTGGGCACAGCCACCACATCTAGCAAGTTCGAGCATTACCTAGCCATGGCGAGGCTCAAACTAGCGTGCGACGGCGATGGTGAGGTCGGCCTCACCAGTATCTGGGTGAGGTCATTCTTGCCAGGGGTGGCCGAGGCTAACCTCGATGGCCCCTACCTCTGGTCAATCGCCAGAACCAACGACTGGCTAGAGGTTGAAGATGAAGCAAAGACCAAAAAAAAGGGAAAGAAAAGAATAAAAAAGGGGAAAAAGACAAGAAAATAATTTAAAAAATTAATTAAAAATTAGGAAATATTTGTTAAAATATATATATTTAAAAATGCCATGTCAGCGTTGACTAGACAACTAGCGCCAACTTGCCACAATTGTCCGGATGGACTAAATTGGTACAAATACAAAAGGTTTAGGACTGAATTGACATAATTTCAATAGGTTTATGACTATTTTAGTAATTTTTCCAGTGGATTTAATTTGATGGGAGCACTATAATTGTCACTAAAATATTAAACTAAAGTATCTAAGGCTGCGTGCCTACTATCTCTTAACATGCAACAGATAGTATGCTAAATCTACACTGCAATCTAAAATCTATCTACACGTGAGTGTACGAGAGAATAGCGTGATCGTGTTCCCATGAGAATCACTCCTCTCCCCTTCGCGCCTATAAATATGGATGGTGTCCTAACATTCTTTGCCATGCCCAAACCTTAAAATCTTATAAGAACTCCGTCTCTATAGAGAGCTTTTTCACAAGCTCATCTTGAATGCCAATGGCCCCTCCAGCAAATCTCGCTGACATAGGACGGGAAGGCTTTGATCTCCTCGAGAAGACCTATGGCCACAAAAGAAGGCCTGCCGTTGCTCCTCTACCCCCGCTGCCGCAGCAGAAGGCCCAACCCTGCGTTTACCATCGGACCGAAGTGCCTCTGATCACCGAGAGGCTTCCTGAGTATGTTGTTTCCCATCAGTCGCACCAGCATCAACAGCCAGGCTATCTGTCTTTCCACAGGAGTGAAGTCCCCCTTCATCACCATTATTACAGTAATCATCACCACAATCCTTACCAGCCTGCGGAGGATGATGCCTATGGCGATGCCATGGACAGCAACAAAGCAGCCGTCTTGTATAGGGGAATGAAGATCATTGAGTATCGTCGGGTTTGATTGGATTTTTCTTGCCTTTTTAGCTATTATGTTGTAGTAATATGGTGCTCGGTGTGAAGAACAACACATGAAGCTTTCTCAAGTATGTAGTTTGGTTATGAATAGAGACTGTGAAGTCATGCTGTTGAGTAGAGTCTGTCAAGTCATGAGGTTGTAATTAGCTTTGTGTTATGCTGTTATCGTGACTCTTTCGTGGGTTTTTTGCGTGATTGTGGAAGAGTTGCTCGATCAACGCATGCTATGGGTTATGTGCTCATAACCATCTTTAAAGAAGATAGGTTTAATTGCTTTGGCAATGCACACTGGCCCCCAAACTTTAAAAAGTCACAAATTACCTTCCTGAACTTTGACTCCACTATTACAAAAACCCCTAAATTTGAAAAGTCAAAGATTACTCCCTCAAATTTTGTAGTTTGTTGCAGCCGATAGCTTATGTCTGCATAACTGAAGTGTGCTGGAAAATGGAGTTAATGAAGTTATCAAAAAAGAAAAAGAAGAAGAGGATGCATGGCTAATGAAGTTCATTGTTCATTCTCTGGTAAAACATAGCAGTTTTGCGGACGGAAAAACTTCCATTTTGAATGGCGTCAGATGGAATTATCCAGAACAAATGTGGTGCGACCATACTCAAGAGAGAGTTACCAAATAAATGTCCATGGCATATCCTTAGTGATGGAGCGAGAATGACCCGTGCCAGGCGATGCCATTCCGGAAGATGGAGATTCGCAGCTCCATGATGTCCTCCGTCTTCTTGATGAGCTCGAACGCACAGACGTCTCCGACTCACGGGGAATTTCTCTTTTGCGAAATCTCCCCCAACTAAAGGTACTTGTCGTTGCCTCGGCCTGTAATATCCTCAATTTCAGTCCCTGGGAAATGGCTATAGTTTAAGTTTTGTAGTTTTTCAATTAGAACCAATTTTTTACTCTTGTTTTGGAAAACCCAGTTTTGGATCCTTTGTACCCCCTTCGTTTTGTTATTTTTGGGAAGACTTTTGTGATCTGAATTTCCAAACACTTCCTTCTTGAAAGTTTCTCCAAACATCTTGACGTTTTACATACTTTAATTTCAGAATTTTTGAACCTGATATGAGTGGTACGATGGCCTGATTTTCGAACTGTGTAAAACTGCCCAGAATGGATATTTCGATGATGTTCACCCTTTCTTTATTTTTTACAAGCTTTTCTGGGCCGATTTTGGAAAAATTTCCTTCACAAAAGTTATTGAGAACTTCTTTTTCTATAACATATATAAATTTGTGAATTTTTCGAGATGATTTGGATTCTGGACAGAGCTTACTTTGAGGAACAAAAATTCTGTTCCAGTAAACTGTTTTTAGTCTATTTTTGAGCTACTAAAAATGGTGTTTGCAGAAAGATTCCGATTTTGTGTTCTGCATGAAAAATGTTTTTTAAGGCCTTGTACCGTCACTCTGCCAAGAGTAATTGTGCAGTCAGCCAAGCTTTTTCTTTCGAAGAAAACCACTCTTTCATCTATTCCTTGGGGAAATAATTGAGTGTGAGTATCTCTTCACCTTTCACTTACAAGGATTCACATACACATGCATTCACTTAATTGATCATTATACTGCTTAATTTTTATTTCAATGAACATAGCTTAATGTGTCATACTAATATGAAACGATAAAGTTTTGTGCTTGTCGCAACGCGTAAGGAAGATAAAAGTTAACGAGCTTTCTAGAGCACTGGTTAATTTTAACGAATTGAAGTGATCATGAAATTAGCAACCACTAGTCCTGAATGGACGGACTTAGCCAAGAAAATTGGCCTGCATGGACAAGCATGGCTATTAATTTGGGCCCAATGGATTTTTGGGCCAAGTCCAACCCGTCCATTTATTTGTCCGAAAACACAAACATCGGAACCTTAATGCTGACTGAGTTGGTCGGACTAATCCCATATTTTCCCGCGAACTTCTTGAGGGGAATCATCTATAGAGGAGACGGAAAGTATCAAGATAAAAGTAACTATATTGGATTGGAGCATATAAGCTCTTCATTATGCCATACTCAAGGGGGAAAAATAGGATTTTTAAAATAAACCAGTTTTCCATATTAAGTAAAAGGAATATATGCACCGTAAATCCTAAAACTTGTTATGAAAGCATAATTGAATCCTAAAACTTACAAAAAAGTGAAATTAAGTCATAAAACTTATCAAATCGGTGCAATCCAGTCCTTCTGTTAACTCCGTCTAGCTTGACTAACGGAAAATACCGATGTGGGTTTTTTCTAATATTTTCTCTCTTTTGCGTGGCAACGATGTGGTTAAAATATAAAACATAAAGCTAAAACGACGTTGTTGTGGTCCAAATAGGATTTTTAAAAGAAAATTTATTTAAATTAAAGTAAAAAATAAACTAAAATAAAAATAAAGGAAAAATAAAGGAGAGTTATACCGGGCAACGCAATTGCAAAACCTGCTACGACCGCCCTACCATTGACAGGAAGGGTTGGTGATGGTGGAGAAATGGTAGCCGATGGCCATCGGGCCCCTGCCCTCGCCTAGTTCTGATTCTAACCTTTTTTGTTTATTTTAGCTTATTTTTTTAATTTAATTTAAATAAAACTTGTATTTAAATCAAATTTGGACAAAAAACTACGTCGTTTTAGCCACGTCATCGCCACGTATGATAGAGAAAATAATTAAAAAAAATCACGTCAGTATTTTCTCTTAGTCAAGTTAAACAGCATTAACAAAATGACTCGATTGTACCGAAATGACAAGTTTTAGGAATTGATTGCACTTTTTGTAAGTTTTAGAACTCAATTTTGCTTTTGCAACAAGTTTCAGGACTTCCAATGAACATATCCATAAGTAAAATCTGAAAATAAACTAGTTTGCCATATAATTACGGCAAACTGGTTTATTTTCAAAATCTTATCTCAGTTTCTTTTATGGAAAATTGGATTATTTTCAAAATCTTTTTTTTCCCCGTTAAGTATTGCCTAATCAAGAGCTTACACGTTCCAAATTAAAAACTAAGCTTACACGTTCCAAATTAAAAACTAAGTTAGTAGCCAAAAGAAGTTGACAGGAGAAGAGAAGCTTACAATCCGGCCACTTCGAGTCTCATCGGCGAGAATAATCCCAAATAATATGGGGAGTCTCAGCCTCGAAAATAGCTCTCCGTCATTTCTTGAGCGATAACAAGTATGAATGAACCGCTACGAGCCTCTCTTTTTTCTTTTTCCTTACCTTTTGCCGATTTTTGGTGTTACAGTTCTTGAGGGGAAGAGCTTCTTCGAGTACCTTCGGCATTCAGTGAATCGGTTCAAGACTTCAATTTCGTCCTTCGTGTTTAAGGATCGCAATGCCAAACGACCAAGGACCCACACTGTCGGCCTGCGCTCATTGCGTTCATTACGAAAAACTTCATTTGCTAAAATTTCATAAGAAAAACAATGCCAAAGTCATCTGCATTTCTCCACCAGAGCCCAGCAAACCAGGGACCAGACTTGACTCACATCTTTACACCAGTCAAAAGTGATCACACCGATCTAGTCATTTGCATGCACGAAGCAAAAACACGGTATCTCCAAAAGAAGAGGCACAAGTGTATCAGTCCAAACGATCTTAGTCCACAAGATCAATGGTCCAAACAATCTTAGCCCACATGATCTATAGACAGTGCTAAGCCAGCTCCTATAACTCTCCAAAACATTTCTCTTTCTCACCGAAAAGGGCAAAAGTTGTTCCTGCCGTTCCTTGAGAAAAGCATCAAAACTCCCTTTTTTAAGCCCGTTTCTCACAAGCCGGACCAGCTCCATTCCTTCCTGCTCTGCTCATTATCCTCAACCCTATGGCATCGCCGCTACCTCGACGGTATTCAAACATCAGGGTGTCACCAATTGCGAAGCCGTTCGCTTTGAGCACGCTTGGCCACCCACTAATACTGGTGCGCTTGACATATTGGCGCAACTGGACCGGCCACTTCCTCCCCAGTGGATCTTCTATGACCACGCTTCTCTTTGATTTAAGCCTCGCCTCTCTTGCAAAAGCTGCTGGAAGATTCTGAAATCCCAACATTTACAATCAGTACAAAGTAGGTCTTCCAACTAGTATATTTAAATCGAGGAAAAATGCTCTTGGAGAGGAATAACGATTTTAGATTTGACTAAATCATAAAATTTGAAAGATTTTGACAAGAATATGTCCGGATATCCTTTCAGCAATGAATAAAATCAGGAACAGAGTTCTTGTATGTCTCCTAGTAATAACAAGAACCCTTTTCCTCTAGCACAAGATGAGAGTCATGCCACAGTTTTGACTTGAAAAAATGCAGCAAAAGAAGCAAATGCGAACTGCGCATAGGCCCCAGTCCCACTAAATCACCTGTGACTGTGCAACTGAGTACCTATGAATTTGACGAACAAAATACAACAAGTCCATACTTACAAGCCAACGCATTTGAAATTTCCTCATGGAGCACACAAAATAAGGATGCCTAGCAGGCATGTTACTTTCAACCCCCATAAGCGACTCTTCCTCCTGTTTTTTGACCTCATCGAATGGACTGCTTTTTTCTTCAGCATATGCACCTGCATGCCTTGAAGAATTCCGTGACTACTTTCTTACAGAAAAATCAAGCAGGAATGAACAAGAAAACAAGGGCTTAGAGCTCACCAGGTTGTCCTCCATAACTCCTTGTAGAAATGGTTTTTCTCCCGCAGCAATCTGTGTCATATACGACCACTTCAAATGTCTCCTGACCAACCATTGAGAAAATTACCAGCTCCCCTAATTCCAAGTGTAGGTCCTTAACAAACTCTGCAAGACCTTGTGAAAAGTGGTAGCCCTCGTCACTTTCTTCTGTCCTAATGAACCATGACCTCCCGCCGCATTTGACAAGAAGTTTCTTCGGTACATTTCCCTGGAAATTCTTCAGAAAAGCTGGCGGGATTTTCTGCGCATAAGTAAAAAAATCTGTGATGTATTTCTTATTGGATATCCACCTTCCCTCACCAAAATAACATGAAATGAAAATACTGTTCCAAGGAAATGCTTCAACAGATTCATAACAAGTATCTATTGCTTTTTAGATCATAATCAGGTTTTCAGACACTGTGAAGGAAAATTCGTTGTCGTGTGTTAGGGGGGAAAAAGTGGGAAACTCTGTATATAACAACATACACTACTAGGCAAGGTCCTAATGATGAGACAAAAAGTTGAATCCTGGTTCTGTTAGAGTAAACAATTTGGAGATAGATGTGTATGAAAGAAGACTCACTTGATGTCATAAATTGATCTAGAATTCATGAAATTGTCCGCCCATTTTAGACTAGGTGGTATAGCGACAATGCAAGTATGTCGCTACAGCAAAATGATATCCAAAGAAAGTCCATGTTTTCTTCCTGCCTGCATCTAGATTTCGAAGTGAAAGAGAAACCGACATTGTCTATTATTTAAGAGACCACTTTCAAAGGCCTGGGATCTTACCGCAAATGAGTTTCCTATTTACAAAGACTGAGACAGAGAGTTGGTGAATGCCAAGCACTACACCGTGCCACCATTCAAATCCTCTCCCCCCACCCCCACCCCAACAAAAGACAACCTCTTCATATGACGCATTTAAGGGAACCTTGTTTTAGTTGTGCTGAAGCAATAAGGTGCAAATAACTCAGAGAGACAGAGAGAGCGAGAGATAGAGAGACAGAGAGGAGGGTTACGATCTTGCGGGTGAAATCGCCTAGCAACTTCTTGAAGAAAGAAGGGGGACGCTCGCTCCGCTCCATGGCCATCTCCATTCCGTCGACGGTGAAGGGGTGGAGGTAACGAAAAGCCTCTACGAATAATTTAGTGTTTGCATCGACGCTTGCTGTCTCAGCGTCCACTCCGCGATCATAATTACTCGCACTGGTTTCTCGAAAAGGGACGCTGGAGAGGGAAGCCCAAAGATCAGGAGAAATGCATTGATGGAACTCCACGCTTGAGAGGGAAGCTCAAAACTTTTTTGTACTAAATATATAATCAACATGTATTTTGAGATCACTAGTTAACAAAAATCGTTTAATTTTTTCCATTTCAAAGATCGAAAAACTATTTTCAAGACATTTTCTGTCCAATATTTTACTACATGCTATTGTTCTTAAATTAGTTTTCATTCATTTGTGACGCACGGATTTACAAATAGAAATCTTGCTTTAACCTACAGCAATTATAGAAGTACAATTCAAGTAATTTTTTTAAATTATTACTACCACAGAGTTTTCACTGCACACTTGTTAAACACTAAATTTAAAAAAATTTTAATTTTCGATATTTTATCTTACTCGTATTATGTTTAACTAGTACATCAAAGATAAAAACTTTTTTGTATAAATATAGTCAACGAGTATTTTGGGATCACTCGTTAACAATATCTTTATAAAAGTTACTGATTTTTTCCATACCAAAGATCGAACAACTATTTTTTGTTTCCAATATTTTTGAAATTCAGGTTTTTATTATTATTAAAGTGCCATTTGGATTCATTTTCTTTTTTGTTCTCATTCATAATAATAAAACCTTTAAATTTGTTTCCAATTTATTAAAATTATTCACAGTGAAAAATAATATTTGGTTACTCCGAACAATAACATGTTATTTAACATCAGTTTCACTAAACAATGCATGTCCTTTATACAAGGACATTATACTTTTTGTTTATGTTAGCGCGCTGTAATACATTTCATTCATAAGTCAAGTACTTGACATTGATATTAACTACCAAGAACTAATGAAAGCACTGCAATCTTTATTTGTTGATAGCCTTCAGAATTAGGGTTAATACTACAAAAAATCCCAAACCGGTACACATGTGATAGATTTACTCCGAACTAATTTTTTGACCATAAAAAATGCCAAAACTAGTACACTTAAGACAGATTTACCCTAAATTAATTTTGACAACCAAAAACCCAAAAACTGATACATTTGTGATAAATTTACCTCTCCATGAAATTGGATTAATACCATGAAAAATCACAAATTGATAAACTTGTAATAAACGGAGGGATAAAATCCCAAATTGTAGACTCGTCAACTGTTACGTATTATCCAACTCAGCAATTTGACGGTAAAATTTAAAGGCAACTAACGGAAGGTAAATTTATCACATGTCTATCAATTTGGAGTTTTTTGTGATATTTACCTCAAGAAATATAATCCATTTGCTAATTTAAGAAAACAACGGTACTACTTATTAATCAACATAAGAAATTCCAATTATTCAATGACAAACAAAAATTCAAAAGCAATAATTGCTCTTATAATATGATATGAGAGCCATCACTATGAATGGTAAAGATATGCGGCTGCCATTAATTTTGCAATTGCATGCCTCACAAAAATTTCAAAAGCACCAGTAGCTTTTGTTAATGTTAGGATGAACAAGTAAAAGATATAGGTCCTTAGATAAAATAGTCTTTTGGCTCCAAGTTTTATTCCGTTGATATAATGTTAAAGCTAATCAAAATCATTTTTTCTATTTAGGAAAAAGCAAAAATTTTCTACTTTCAAACTTATATATTCATTGATTTTTTTTTAATATATCATGTTATCGAGAGTAATCCAGACAGCTTTTTCATGTCAAAAAAATGTTTGTTCTTTCAAAAACACAAAAACTATTTATACAAACATAACCAAAATGGCACTAAATTGTCATGAAGAACTTAAAGAACCTACGGATTCTTATTGGGCTTTTTATCTCTTTAGCCACTTTTTTTTCCTTCAGATTCTTATGCATCTTCTTTTTTTTTTTTTATGTAAATGATAGATCTGTCCACATGGTTGCTGTATTTTTTCTCTCGATGGACCGGTCTTACCAATTTCTCAAACTATCACAAAAACTCTAAAACTAGTACCCATAATACATTTACGAGAGACCAATTTTGTGTCATAAAAAGTAAAATGAACTTTTTGAAGAAAAGGATGAGTTTGAGACAAAAGATGGGAATGAGGGAGTTGGACAAAAAAAATGAATTCTTTGATCCGTCTGAAAGCCCCTCATCGATTGATATGAAGAGATCAAACGTTGGGATCTCTTTTGCTATTTGCAATGTACATTCTTTGAATTATATGTGATTCAAATTTATGCTTCGACCGAACAAGTAACTAAGTCCATACGTAAATAGAATAATGGCAATGTAGAAATTGCAAATCAACTTTTATATAAATAGAATAATGGCAGTGTAGAAGTCTTATATATATGGTAACCTATATTCAAGAAATGGGAAAACGACACTAATAGTTTTTAAACTTTGGCTTAATGTGTAATGTTTCCTTGTCCAATGTAGTCTTTCAATTATTTTTTTAATGATAAATGCAGTCCTTTTGTTTGATCAAATAGGGAGAAAGTCACTCCAAGTCCTTAACCTATTGTGAAATGTGCAATCTACCGTGGCCCAGATTTTCGAATGTCTTTTTATTTGAATACGTTTCCTAAATCAACAACAAAATATGATATCTTTATATTACCTTGTTGGTCTTTGTCAATATTACTATAGTTCCATTTAAGTTTATTTTAGCTTGTGATCTCTATAACAGTAACAGTGGAATCTCATTTAGAGCTATATTTGGTTAATATTTCTACAATTTTAGGTATAAGTGCTTTCATAAGGATTTTGTCTATAGTTAACGTTATTACAAATATAAAAAACACAGACTTAACTAAATTTAATTAACGAAACACGAAACACGAAAGTCACAAGGAACTATTCTATTTTTCTTGTCTTCTCCTTGTCTTTCTTACATACCACCAAAAGTAGTTAGTTGTTAGAAATATTAAAAATGTCACAAGATATGTAACTATTCTATATTCGCGGCTAAAAACTTTAAATATTTTTCAAAAATAAAAAAAAATTGTAAAAATTCTAGCTGACTCTACATAAAATTGTAAATACCACATCTTTCTCTCTCTGAACACCATAGCCATTTGAAGCGGTCCTCTTGGGGTTATAACCATACCTCCATATCTCCAAGAATCTTGGGCCTATGTTCTCACGATGCCATGATCTTGGCTTAGGCGCTTACTACTTTAAAATCACATTTTGATCCTTCGTGTCCGTCTATCACCACATTTGTCACGCCCCGAGACAAGGCTATGGCACTTGATCCCGGCTCGAACATGATTCATGTAGGTTCCGGAGATATATCTCAACGTCCCATTATTGTTTTCTTCATTAAGCACACGCGGAAGTAATTAACAAACAATAATGAGAACACAAGTGAGCCAAGTAACATATTATACAAACACACTATATTTACATGATAGTGGATTATCTATTTTACAAGCCCTTCTTACTTCGGGCCTTCCTTACTACGCTTACATCCGGATCTCTTCCGGTATCCGCTCATATACTCCGTAAAACTGGGCTAAGCTTAGCTTCACTAAAATCCCTTCACAAAAGAACAAAAAGGTTAGTCTCCTTCCAAAACTTGGTCATCTCACTACGGTTCATCGACTCCGACCCCGAGCTATATCCCTCAATGGGTCCAATCACGTCTCCATCCATTAAAATGAACCATGCTAAGTAACGGTGGGGAATCATCTCGTTCACATTCACTTGGACCCAAATGATCATGCTATACTTTCGATATGTGACACCGGCTTCTACATCAACAATATCTACCACCCGAACATGCATTTCTACGGGTCGACCAAAACGGACGGGAGGTGGTGTGGCCATACCTACAAAGCTGAAAATAATAAAAGTGAGTCGACACTCAATAAGTTAAATTCACTATGCTCCGGCTAGGAAATAGCCTCGCAAAGGACAAGAGAAATACACGTTACCATTGGCTTGTCGATGGTAGATCGAGAGCAAATACATCTTACCTTGCCTTTGTAGTAAACATGGCATGTTCAACAACAAGAAAACATCAAGCAAGGTTTTCTAAGTTGTATGCAAAGATCAACACACGGAATTCATCTTTTCATGATCGAAATCCATCGATCCTTCCAGCTTACCACCAGCCATCCAAGTACTCCCTCAGGCATCACCTCGAAATCTATCGAATAGCAACATCGTCTCAAAATCCATCGAAAACGGCATCACCCCAAAATCTATTGGCAGCAGCAGCGTCTCGAAATCCATCAGTGACGGCCATAGTCCCTCGTGTGATCATTCAACAAGCAACACACATTTCCGGTTCTTATCTTGATCTTATTAACTCACGCAAACATGCGGTTCTTGTGTAATTCATGCTTTATAAGACAAATTGCCTAACATGCAGGGTGCAGTCGAGGGCATATGACTCAATCCACCATGCCAAGTATCGGCTCGAAGCGAGACTTGGCCCGGTTCTACATGTCTCAATGTAAAACCCGCACCAAGTCGAGCTCGTCTCGGAACACCACAACATGATTACGAGACATACGACACCCCGTTTCGCGCCTTGGTTGTGCCATGACTCACGGCCGCATGCAAAACAACAAAGACATATGTAAACTCCAAGCATCACATACATAGTGACTCCTCGAGTCCAAACGCGCAACACTACGCCCTACCCAAAGTATAGGGAATTCACTTACTACTCGGGGGCTCTAGGGTATTTAGTGATGGTGCGGTGGTGAGAATGAGTGACCGGAGAAGAGATGGCCGAAAATGAGAGAGATGGAGGACGAGAAAGAGAGAGGTCGAGAGAGTAGGGAGTGAGAGAAAAAGGCTTGCTCGGCTTTGGTGAAAAGAAGAATGTGCTTGGTGTCTCTCTATTTATAGGCCAAGGCTTCGATAATTGCCATGCCAAATGGTTCAATGAAATGCATTCAAGTGGCACCTAATTATTAGAGGCAATCTTGGAAAATCTTAGGGAAATCTTGACCAAGTCCTAGGCTTCATTATTTGATGGCCCAACTAAACACCAAGTGTCCATCTAGGGTCATAATGCCCTATCTTAGGGTATTGAGTCATCATGTACATTAAATTTCTAGAGGACACCTAAACCTATACATTAATGATCGGGGACACATAAGCCTCTATTATTTCTCTCTTCAATAATTGCCCTTGCCTTGGCTCCCATTATTGCCCTATATTTAGAGATTGCAAGATCTCATTCATTAATGAAGAAGATTATATTCATTAATGAAGATCTTATCTTATAAGATTCGCCTAATGATGGCTCTCCAATTATTGGTCTCAACTTTGACTGGGTCAACTTTGGCTTCTTACTTCCTATGCTTGGTCGAAACTTGCTGATTTTGTCCTAAAGATCATTGGCTAATGGCACTTAAGCATATGCTCCAAAATCAATGAGTATACTTAGCAAAATGCTTAAGTAAATGGGGAAATTCCAAGTTTACAATGATCAATCATCCTACCCGGGTCAAGGTTCGGTGTAAAAATTCCTTCAAATGCAATCAAACATAACCCAACCAAAGTCCAAGTCCAATAGTATAAGCTTGGGCCGGTTGGGTTGCCAAGGCGCATGGCCTGTACAATCGGGCCCGACCGAGTGCAGGGCCAGGCATGCTGTCGGGCCACACGGGCACACAACTAGGCACATGGCCAGGCACGTGGCCGAACGCATGGGCGCGGTACCAGGCTACACGAGCGGTGCGTCGAGCACGATGCCAAGCCTCACGAGCAAGGGGTTGGTTCATGGACCAAACACATGCATTGGCTCATAAATGGGCATAATGCATGGCTCATGGCCAAGTTCATTGGGCACGGAACTAGGTCGGAGCCGGATTTGATGGGCACAATGCCTGGCATAAGGGTTGGGCACAATGATCGGCACAAGGATTAGGCACAATGACCGGCACACGGATGGGCACAAAACTAGTCTGTGGCCTAGCTTACGGGCGCAATGGCCGGTCATGATCGAGCACAAGGCTTGGCCGGCGTGGTCGGCACAATGCCTGGCCCGCGACCTAGCCACTAGGCTCATAGACTGGCACATGGCTCGGCCATGGCCTATCCGACTCAACGAAACCATCCGTGGCCGATTCGCGACTAGTCCACATTCGATTATCAACAGCGCACGGTCGACCCTCATTTGTCATGTGGCCTTGTGGAATCCGATACCACGGGACATGACCGTGCGGAATCACCCGCGACCGACACATATCAACACAGTAATGATCCAAGTTATCCCCAATCGTCCCACTAATAGCCCTTATGGTCGAAGGATCAATCTGCAGTCGCATCACTCTAATCAACTTGCGTGGTTAGGGAGTCATTCCACTGTCGATCTCTAAGCCAATTCATGGATAATCTTTCGATTGAATCATAACCAACCCTCAATATACTCGTTCCGATCATGTTATCCGTTCCATTACTGACCTTTAGCTCGATTGCTCGCCCATTTTATCACCATTTACCTTTGACTATCTTGGCCCCAAATTTGGGGATGTCACAACATTCATTCTTACTTTCCAATTTGCTGGACTTCGTTGATTCATTCACCAGTGATTTCAAATTCGAAATTCCATAACAACATCCTAACGCCCTGTAAATATCTAGTCTTCTCTTGGTGTTTCAATTGGTAATCTTTTGACCTTTTTAACCAATATCTTTGTCGACTAACTCCGTTACGATAATCGCCAACCATACGTCGTCGTGTATCAACAACTAATTAATGGTCATTGATGTACATCAATATCGATAATATTTCTTATGGTTAATTTTTTATGCAAACACTCCCCAAATCCCTTTAGAAGGGTTGGGACATGCGAGCGTAAATGTGTCCTATGCATAACACCTAAATAAATGCAAAACGACGTGCAGAGATCCTATATGTAACATAAATGACATGAATTAATGCAAGACTGCGTTTTTTGAGTTCATTTCATAACGACATAGATCCCACAACAATGATGTTCAAAGCATGGATGCAAATGTTCAACAAAACAGTGACGGCCTTATCAAAACCATTTTCCAAATGTCATTTGTAGTTTGCAAATTATCAATATAGCACATGCGAGGGGCCTTGATTCAAGGGTGACAACCATCAAGCTCTCCAGAATATAGGTCCGTCTAGATAGGATCCCCACAGTAGATGGTATAAGGTTTGGTTTATTTAAGGGATATGTTAAGTTTGGCTTTCAAATTGATGACAAGAATATTTTGGACCATGCACATTTACTTTAGGGTTTTTTAGGGGGACTATAAAATGGATGTATTGCACAACACATCTCTAACCCTAGCCTCCACATTCTCTCCCTTCTTTGTTCTTCCTATCTTCTTGTTAGATTTTTAGGTTTTGTAGCTCACCAAGTGGTTTTTGAGCTTTCGATTGTACTCGTTGTTGAAGATGTGAAACCCCTCTCTCTTCCGGTGGTTTTTCCCTTTTTAGGTTTCCACGTAAATCTTGGGTCTCATGTGGTTCGATTTTACTTTGATCCTTGCTATTTGTGCTTCGATTTGTGTATCTCTTGGTATTGTTCAACAACAGGATATATGTGATGCAAAGCACTTCAATATAGCCACAAATACTTCTTATCGCTTGAACTTTTAATCCAGAGGAACAACAACACTTAATATCACCTGGACCTAATTCAGTAGACACTACAAAAAAAAACATGGATTTTGCCACGGAAATTTGCGACGGGAAATTTTTCGTCGCTAATTTGCGACAAAATTTGTGACGGATTTTTTTTTTCCAACGCATATTAGCGACGAATAATTTTCGTCGCCAATTTGCGATGAAATTTGCCACGAAATAAAAATTCGTTGCAAATTAGCGACGAAAAATAAATCCGTCGCTAATTTGCGAAGGAATTAGCAACGACCAATTTTCCGTCGCTAAATTTGCAACGGAAAATTGGTCGTCGCTAATTTGTGACGGAAAATAAATCCGTCGCTAATTAGGGATGGATTTTGCGACGGATTGGAAAATGCCCTTTATTTTTGGAATCCGTCGCAAGTTTGCGACGGATTGAAAAATGCCATTTATTTTTGGAATCCGTCGCAAAATCCATCGCAAACTTGCGACGGAAAATAAATTTGTCGCAAATTGGAAAATGCCCTTTATTTTTGGAATACGTCGCAAAATCTGTCGCAAATTTGCGACGGAAAAATAAATCCGTCGCAAATTCGCGACTATTTTATTTTTTTGTCATTTAGCGACGAAAATCACTTTCGCACCTTTGTTGCTGAATCCGTCGCTAAATTTAGCGACGAACTCTGAATTTAGTCCCCCTCCAATCTCTCAAATCTGCCCGCCCTCACCCCAGTTTTTTTTTTCTCTCTCTCTCCTATTCCTCAGAACCCCACCTTCTGCCAAGCACCTCTCCGCCAGCCATGATGGCCACCCTCACCGCCGCCGCCGCCATTACCTCCTCCTCCATTGCCATCCGCCCGTTCCGCGCCCACAAACCCTCCCGCACATCCCGCCGGGATTAGGTGCTTCGTCACTGAGGGCCCCGCGATCTCCCGGCCGAGGGTTGCCAGCGGGGGACTGGTTGATTGCGTGGTGGTCGGGGGCGGGATCAACGGGCACTGCATCGCCCAGGCGCTCGCCATGAAGCACTACTACAGGGCCCTCGACATGGTCGTCACCGAGGCTAGGGACCGCGTCGACGGCAACATCACCACTAATGCGGGAGCATCCGAGACTACTGATCAATCCTTAAGTCCTGAGCAGATTCCTTCGGCAAAACAAACACTATCGGTACTTATTCATACCAAGACTAACTTTGGTTACAACTTGCTTCGATGGGTTAAGGAATGCTGATACCAATATCAAAATTCGTTGCTGATCGATGCTATATCAAAAGGGAGTTATTCAGAATAATTTCCGTAGTGAATTAATGCTCTTTGGAAGTGGATATTTGCTGGTTATTATTGGTGGACGAATTTTGAAGGCTGAAGAGTTAAGACTCCTAGTCCCCATGCTGTTTAATGCATTCCCTAGTTCGACGAATTTTGAAGGCTGAAGAGTTAAGACTCCTAGTCCCCATGTTGTTTATTGCATTCCCTAGTTCCTAGACCTTTAATGCTATTTCAGTCTTGTTTAGTCTTTAATGTTTGGGTAGTTCCCATGTTGTTTTCAATTCTGAGTCTAATATCTATATAATGAGACATATTCTCATTTGTAAGGGATGAAGTTGAACAAATGAAAATTCCTCTTTGTGAGTTGAATTATTATCTCGATTCTTTATCCAACGTCGTTGGTGGTGAATCAAACAGTTCTTTATCCTTGGTCGGTGGAATTTCCTTTAAGCCTTGGTGGTGAACTGCAATTATCTCAGTCCTTTATCCTTGGCTGGTGGCTTGTGCCTTTAGGCTTAGGTGATAGACCTTCCATATCCTTCGAGTTACAAACATCCCCACAAACACAGTGCCTTGTCCACTTCCTCCCAGAATCGCTCACTCCACAGAGGTTATTTGTGGAAACTTAAAACACGAAAGTTGTAGATCTACGAGTCCTTGATCTGTGGCTTTTGGAATCGGGTCAATCCGACCTGTATTGAGGAAGTTACGCCCATTTTTCCAGAATCGTGCAGTCCTGAAATTTTCTGTTCAGAATCACTCGCCCACGCACGCATCAAGTTGGTATCAGAGCTCAAGGTTGAACTTATCTTGAGTGATTCCTTTGTGCTGTTATTTTCTACTTATCATGGATGATGAACAAGCTCCACGAGGCTTGACTTTGGAGCAAGCGCACAACGTAAGGCGAGATCGTGCTATAGAGAATCTCCAAACGCAAATGGAGCGAGTTCTCAATCTCCTAGAGAACCCGGCGAGACAAGAGCAACCAGCAAGGCGTCCCGATGTTCAGCGACACCATGATGGTTCAGATTCGCATCACAATTCTAATGATGATTCTGATTTCACTGGAGGCAACTCTAGTGCCTCTGAGCACCGAGTTCGAAGAAGAAGAAGACACCATGAGAATGACCGTGAGATTAAAACAGATGTACCTGAATTCGAGGATAGTCTCAATCCTGACAACTTTGTTGATTGGCTCCATGCCATTGAACGAGTTTTTGACTTCAAATCCTACTCGGATGAGAAGAGGTGCAAAGTCGCTGTTCTGAAACTTGCTAAATATGCTTCTCTATGGTGGGAGAATTTAAAGCATCAGCGAGCTAGAGAAGGGAAAAGCCGAATCAAGTCTTGGGATAAACTCAAGAAACTCATGAAGAAGAGGTTCTTGCCCGATACCTATAAGCAAGATCTGTTTCTCAAGCTGAATTCCCTAAGACAACAAGGGATGAGTATTGAAGAATATATTCGTGAGTTCGAACAACTCATGATGAGATGCGAAGTTCCAGAAGTTCCCGAGCAAACCATCGCTCGATTCCTTGGTGGCATGAATCGGGAAATTGCTGATTTGGTTGAACTTCAGCCTTATTGGTCCTTCGAAGATGTTTGCAAGCTAGCAATGAAGGTTGAGAAACAACTAAAGAGTAGCAAGAGGTTTTTCTCCAAAACCTCCTCGAAGGGGACATCCTACTTTAGGGGTGCTTCCTCAAGCAAATATGAAGGTGTTTCGTCGAAAGCTAAGGGTAAAGAGAAGTTGGTGGAACCCGTCAAAGAAACCAGCAAGAAAGTTGATGGTGACACAAGAAAGTGTTTTAAGTGCCATGGCTATGGGCATTTGCAAGCTAATTGTCCAAATCGGAGAGTTATGACTCTTCAAGAAATTGAGAAGATCGATTTGGAACTTCAAGAGGCCAGCGATGAACATGACCAGAATGATTCTGAAGCTGAAGAATCCGAGAATATCGTTGAAAAGGCTGATGATGGCGAGCTGTTGGTAATACGGAGAGCATTACATGCTGAGATATCTCCCGAAGAGAATGAGCAAAGGGAGAACATCTTCCACACCCGTTGTACTATTAACGGGAAGGTGTGTACGATGATTATCGATGGAGGAAGCTGCACCAATGTCGCCTCGACAACCATGATTGAAAAACTGAAGCTACCAACATCGAAACATCCTCAACCTTACAAGCTTCAGTGGCTTAGCAAAGGAAGTGATGTGAAGGTAACCAAACGAGCCTGTATATCATTTTCCATTGGGAAGAATTATCGAGATGAAGTTTTGTGCGATATTATTCCCATGGATGCTTGTCACTTGTTGTTAGGTAGACCTTGGCAATATGATAGAAAGGCTGTACATGATGGGCATAAAAACACATACTCTTTTCACAAGGAACGAAAATGCATTACTCTTGAATCTTTGAAACCAAGCATGATACATCGAAATCAACCTGGGGAGGGAAACACTAGTAAGGAAAATCTTTTCTTGAGTGAAACACAGGTTGAGAGAGCCATTACCAAACAGAAAAATGTATTTGCTTTGCTTATGGTTGAGAAAAGGAGTGAGAAAGAGATACCTATATAGCCGAAAATGCATTCCTTGTTAAAAGACTTTGTAGATGTGTTCCCCGAAGAATTGCCATATGGATTACCTCCAATAAGAGGTATTGAGCACCAAATTGACTTGTTGCCCGGTGCCCCTCTACCGAACAAAGCAGCATATAGATGCAACCCGGAGGAAACAAAAGAGTTGCAAAGACAAGTCAATGAACTTATCGACAAGGGATATGTTCGAGAAAGTATGAGCCCATGTTCTGTTCCGGCTCTACTCGTACCAAAGAAGGATGGAACATTCAGAATGTGTGTCGATAGCCGAGCCATCAACAACATCACTATTAAGTATAGGTATCCTATACCTAGACTTGATGATATGCTTGATGAATTATATGGTTCTACTGTGTTTTCGAAGATAGATTTGCGAAGTGGCTATCACCAGATCCGAATGCGGGAAGGAGATGAGTGGAAAACAGCTTTCAAGACTAAGGGAGGTTTATATGAATGGTTGGTTATGCCATTCGGACTTTCTAATGCTCCAAGTACTTTCATGAGGCTTATGAACGAGGTTCTTCGTTCCTTTATTGGTCGATTTGTTGTTGTATACTTTGACGATATCCTTGTTTATAGTCGAAGCGAGGGGGAGCATATTTCTCATTTGAAACAGGTCTTTAAAGCCTTGAGAGAACAGAAGCTTTATGCCAAAATGGAGAAGTGTGAGTTCTTCTCTTCCAGCATTATATTCCTTGGATATGTGGTTTCGAAAGATGGAATTTCCGTTGATCCATTGAAGGTGGATGCAATGAAAACCTGGCCGGTTCCGAAATCCATCACCGATGTAAGGAGTTTTCATGGCCTTGCTTCTTTCTATCGTCGTTTTGTGAAGAACTTCAGTACAATCATGGCCCCTATCACTGAATGCATGAAGAAGGGTTCTTTTGAATGGACAAGAGCTGCTCATGACGCTTTTGAACTCATCAAACAGAAGCTATGTGAGTCCCCCATTCTTGCCCTTCCTAATTTTGATAAAGTATTTGAAGTTGAATGTGATGCAAGTGGAGTTGGCATTGGAGCTGTTCTTGTTCAAGAACAAAGGCCATTGGCATATTTCAGTGAAAAGTTAACTGATTCGAAGAAGAATTACTCAACTTATGATAAGGAGTTCTACGCCATTGTGAGAGCTCTTGATCATTGGAGTCATTATTTGAGGCCTAAACAGTTTGTACTTCATTCTGATCATGAGGCTTTGAAGTTTATTAGTGGCCAACGCAAGCTCAACTCAAGGCATGCCAAATGGGTAGAATTTCTTCAATCCTTTTCTTTCGTTTCGAAGTATAAACCTGGCCATACTAATGTTGTTGCGGATGCTTTATCAAGAAGATACTCTATGCTTGCTGTTCTTGATTCTAGAATTCTTGGTTTTCAAACCATGAAAGAACTATATTCTGAAGACCCGGAGTTCTCTACTATTATCGATAGTTGCAAACATGGAATTCAAGCACATGGTGGAGGTTTGGCTGGTCACTTCGGCGTGAACAAAACTCTTGAAATCCTTCAAGAGCACTTTTATTGGCCAAAGATGAGTGGAGACGTACGTGCTATCATCTTGAGGTGTGCAACTTGTCAAAGAGCAAAGAGTCATTTCCATCAAGGGCTGTATACTCCCCTTCCAGTACCATTACAGCCTTGGGAAGATGTGAGCATGGATTTTATTGTGGCTCTTCCAAGAACTCAGAGGGGAAAAGATGCCATTATGGTGGTCGTTGATCGGTTTTCTAAAATGGCTCATTTTATTCCATGTCACAAGACGGATGATGCATCTCATGTGGCTGATCTTTATTTCAAGGAGATCATTCGCCTTCATGGAGTACCGAAGACCATTGTATCTGATCGTGATTCTAAGTTTTTAAGTTATTTCTGGAAGACCTTATGGAGAATGCTTGGGACCAGACTTCTATTCAGCACCACTTGTCATCCTCAAACCGATGGCCAAACGGAGGTAACCAATCGCACCCTCACTACGTTACTTCGAGGAATGGTTAGTAAATCTCTAAAAGATTGGGATTTGAAGCTTGCACATGCTGAGTTCGCTTATAATCGATCACCAAGTTATAATACTGGTCGATCACCCTTCGAAGTTGTGTATGGAATCAATCCGCTCACACCGATTGATTTAATTCCTATTCCATCCAATTCACAAGTGAACTTTGATGGCAAAGAGCGAGCTGAATCAATAAAAAAATTCCATGAGCAGATTCGAAGCAAGATCGAGAAGGCTAACGAGTTTTATAAAAAGAAAGCTAATAAACATCGGAGGAAGGCTCATTTCCAACCAGGTGATCTTGTGTGGTTACACTTAAGGAAGGAAAGATTTCCTTCTCAGCGGAAGAATAAGCTTATGCCTAGAGCTGACGGTCCATTTGAAGTTCTCGAGAGAATTGGCGAAAATGCTTACAAGATTGATCTTCCTGGAGAATATGGAGTTTCGGCAACTTTTAATGTAGGTGATCTTTCTCCCTACTTGGAGGATGATGACTTGCCAGATTTGAGGACAAATCTCAAACAACCCGGGGAGAATGATGCGGGAGCATCCGAGACTACTGATCAATCCTTAAGTCCTGAGCAGATTCCTTCGGCAAAACAAACACTATCGGTACTTATTCATACCAAGACTAACTTTGGTTACAACTTGCTTCGATGGGTTAAGGAATGCTGATACCAATATCAAAATTCGTTGCTGATCGATGCTATATCAAAAGGGAGTTATTCAGAATAATTTCCGTAGTGAATTAATGCTCTTTGGAAGTGGATATTTGCTGGTTATTATTGGTGGACGAATTTTGAAGGCTGAAGAGTTAAGACTCCTAGTCCCCATGCTGTTTAATGCATTCCCTAGTTCGACGAATTTTGAAGGCTGAAGAGTTAAGACTCCTAGTCCCCATGTTGTTTATTGCATTCCCTAGTTCCTAGACCTTTAATGCTATTTCAGTCTTGTTTAGTCTTTAATGTTTGGGTAGTTCCCATGTTGTTTTCAATTCTGAGTCTAATATCTATATAATGAGACATATTCTCATTTGTAAGGGATGAAGTTGAACAAATGAAAATTCCTCTTTGTGAGTTGAATTATTATCTCGATTCTTTATCCAACGTCGTTGGTGGTGAATCAAACAGTTCTTTATCCTTGGTCGGTGGAATTTCCTTTAAGCCTTGGTGGTGAACTGCAATTATCTCGGTCCTTTATCCTTGGCTGGTGGCTTGTGCCTTTAGGCTTAGGTGATAGACCTTCCATATCCTTCGAGTTACAAACATCCCCACAAACACAGTGCCTCGTCCACTTCCTCCCAGAATCGCTCACTCCACAGAGGTTATTTGTGGAAACTCAAAACACGAAAGTTGTAGATCTACGAGTCCTTGATCTGTGGCTTTTGGAATCGGGTCAATCCGACCTGTATTGAGGAAGTTACGCCCATTTTTCCAGAATCGTGCAGTCCTGAAATTTTCTGTTCAGAATCACTCGCCCACGCACGCATCAACCACCGTCGAGAGGGATGGCTACCTGTGGGAGGAGGGCCCCAATAGTTTCTAGCCATTCCGAGATTTGTACGTTCCGTCTACTCTGATTTTGTGACCTTTTTATTTAAGTTCTCGAGTATGTTTGTGTGTTAATTGATAGATACATCGTCGAATTATTGTAATGGTTGTCGTTGCTCTTGTTTCGTTAGAATTGGGTATAGTCTTCATCGAGAAATGGAGACGATGTTTGTGAGTTTATAGGCTAAATGGGTCAGGATAGGGTGCTTTGCAAGTGTTTGATGAATGACCCAGTTCTCCAATTTGCGAATAGACGTGCAATTTTGGACTTTTTTTATGCTGTTGCGAATAGTGGGGCGAGGCTCGAATCGGCGTGAGTTCTTTCTTGGGTGTTCTTCCTTTTTTTTTTTCTGGAGGAAAGGAAGAAAATGGAGAGGACAAACCTATCGTCGGATAGATGCTCAAGAACACTCAGACTTCACCTGCAGAAGGTAGTGCTTCATGTGTTAATTTTTTTGAAGCTTTCTTTGGATAGATGCTCATTCTCTTGCTTGTCACTTCAGAACAAGAACGCAATCGCCAGTTGACAAAGCCTGTAACTGCTGAAAAGGTAGGATATGGTTCTATGTATTGTTGATATTCGCATTGAGGTTGGCAATGAGAACCATGCCAGAGTACAGTTGTGCTATTTTTGTGCATATTGGTCATCACTTTTGTTTGTTTGCAGATGGAAACAAGAAAAGCAGAGCTTGAGACTAACCTTGCAACTAATCTCAAGAGGCAGAAGCAAGAGTATGAGGCTATTATATCCTTATTAGAGACTGATTTGCATGAAAATGAAGCGGAATCAAAGTGGCAGGAGCTAAAAGATACTAAATCATTGGTCATTGATGCAACCCAGCGATTAGAAGGTGGAAATTTTGGATTGATCGGAATATTGTTGTCTTGAAGCTTTAGATTTTGTTCGCGCTTTTGGTTGAAACAAAAATTATCAGGAATTAATAGAAGTACAGAGGAAACAAATAAGCAAATCAAAAAGATCAAAGATGAGATGGCAAAGTTGAAGGTACCATTTAATTTTTTCAATGTGGACTAAATGTTGGTGTTCAACTCTTTGGTTTCTTCTCAAATGATTGCTTGAATGCAGGCTTTAGAGGACACCTATGAGAAAACACTTCAGGATGAAACTAAAGAATTTGAACAACTCTTTAGCCGGAGGAATACTCTTATAGCTAAAAAGATGAGTACTCAAAAAAGATAAGGAACTTGGGCCTGTTATCTTCTGATGCTTTTGAGACGTATGTTCCCTTGTCTAACTGTGAAAATGTTTTGACTTTGAAAATGCTTTTGAGGCGTATGTTCCCTTTGCTACTGAATTTTAATTTGGTTTCCACTATTGAAGCTCATCATACCTCATTTTATGTGTTTGAGATTATAGGTATAGACGAAGGAGCATCAAAGAGTTGCAGAAGATGCTTCACAGATGCAACGAGTAGCTCCGACAGTTTAGTCATGTAAACAAGAAAGCACTTGATCAGTACGTGAACTTCACAAAGCAAAGGAAGTGAGCATCTCACATGGACCATATCTTTAGTTTTGTTCAGTATTTATATGATGGAGATTGTCGCTAAAAGCTGGATATTCTTTTTTTATTCATTTTTGTCGTCATTGTTTATTGTGCAAGATTAGTTATTATGCAAGATTATTTATTCTCTCATTATGTGTACTATAAAGAAAAATATTTATGTCATTCTTGTGGAAAATGTAGATGAATGTATTTCATTTCCATATTATTATAATATTTTGATGTTATTAAGTGTTCAATCAATGTTAAATATAAATTTTAGAAAATAATTTTGCTTTTAATTAAGTTTAAAGTCGAAAAATAAAATAAATGATTTTATCGTACGATCACAAATTATAAAAGTTCGTTAAAAAAATAAAATTTCGTCGCTAATTTCGTCCCTAAATGATATTTGCCGCAGAGTTCGTCACTAAAGAATTAATAAAAAATCGTTGCTAAATTTGTTCATGAATAATGTTCATGGAAAAAGTCAAAATTTTTTGTGAAAAATTTGCGACGAATTTTACCACGAATAAGTTCGTCGCAAATTACAAACAAAAAAAAATTTGTGGCAAATTTGCGGCGAATTTTGTGACGGATTCCAAAAATAAAGGGCATTTTCCAGTCCGTCGCAAATTTGCGACGGATTGAAAAATGTGCGACGGATTGGAAAATGCCCTTTATTTTTGGAATCCATTGTAAATTTGCGACGGAAAATAAATCCGTCGCAAATTTGCGATAGATTTTGCGAAGGATTGAAAATGCCCTTTATTTTTGGAATCCGTCGCAATTTTTGTGACGGAAAATTTTTGCAACGAATTATTTGCGACGAATTTTGCGAGGGATAAAGTTCGTGGCTAATTTGCGACGAATTTTGCGACTAATTTTTTTCTATCGCAATTTAGTGACGGAAATTGAAATTTTTCGTTGCAAAATTTTGCGACGCCGAATTAGCGACGGAATTTTTTCCGTCCCTAATTTCGTCGCAAATTCGATTAGCGACGGATTTTGCCAAATTTTTCGTCACAAAATTCGTCCCTAATCCCTTGTTTTTTTGTAGTGAGAATGATAGGTTATAAATCACGAAAATTTATGACCTTAAATTCAATGCGATACCGACTAAGTAGAATATCCATATTATTAAAATGAATCAATCAGCATGATAACTATTTTCTAACTTTTATAAGCAAAAGTATATTATTCATCCAAAAGAGAGATTTTGGGGTCTACCTGATCCTCAGATTGCATTCTTGGAGCTCCATCGACTCCGCAACTACCTTGCAAAAACATAGATCAAAGTAAGGGATTAATACCATTAAAACTTCCTCATCAGTTCCTCATGACACACTTATCCAAACTAATATCCGTCTCACAAAAAATCTCAAAAAATTAGTACCCCATAACACATATACCCCAAATTAATTTTCATTTGATAAAAAAAATCTGACATTGTACCATAAAATATGACCCCAAACATACTCTCCATTAGTAATTTGGGATTTGATGTGGAGGGTAAATTTGAGTCAGAGGTACCGGTTTGGATTTTTTGTGAGGTGAAATTTAATTTGGAATAAATGTGTCGTAAAGTACGAAGTCAGGATTTTTTTGGAAGACCAAAATTCAATTTGGTGTGAATATATGCTGAGAGTACCAATTTGAGATTTTTAATAGTGTTAATTGAGTAGCAAGAAAGGGGAGAGCTCCCTCCCAAATATAGCACAAGTAAAATGGACTTACCTTGAGGAAAATGACCATTTGGCCTTCCTATTTATAAGGAAAAATTTGACGCAAAAGAAAATCTTTTATAAGGTGGGTGGACCTTGCATAGGGTTGGAGGGGCCTTGCACAATGCCACAGAAGGGGTTGCACAAGGCCAAAAAGTGTTGGAAAAACATTCCTATGGAATTTGATGATTCCAAAAACCGTCCTAGGTACTAATACCTACAGTGATAACTGCATATGTAAATGTTTTCGAAGATATGAGAGAAGATGAGAAACTAGATATTGACAATTCGGAGAATAGGTGCCAATATGACAAGTACTCATGGTGACTTGCAAGTACCAAAGTCGATCTAGTGTTCTTGGAGGTCTTTACAGACTGATAAAGTCAAAAGGATCATTGATCCCGCAATCGCGTGTCATTTCGTCAATGCTGTTACTGTAGATCGTCAACCAAATTGCTGATAATTTGCACTTTCTAATGATGAGTTTCGAATCATGCTGATGGCGAGTCGCAAGTAATGATGGTGAAGTATTCATCTGAATATGACCATTGATAGTCTAGAAAATGAGCATTACTAGCCTAGAATTTGTAGCAGGAAAACCAAAAAAGAAATAAAAAAAACAACTTATAAGTTCCTACATCAAACCAAGTATCAGCGAGATGATAGCTACATCAGAATTTATTTCAGGAAACCAGCAAATGTCAGAGGAAATGATTGTATGGGCAATCCTGATTTTGGCAAGGGTTTCCTCCTATCCTCAAACAGCTACCTTAATCTTCTTTAGAGTCTCTAGCAGACTGATTGAAGACTTCTATATAAAAAGCATTCGCGAAGCTGGGAAGAGGTTTGTCAAAAGAAATACTAAGAATACTATAATCACACTTCATTGTCCAAAATCAGAAATCTTCCTTGTTCTTTATCTGATAAAGCTCTTGTATTGCATTGTAATAGCAAATAGTCAAGTGAACAAAAGTAAGAGCGGTCGTTGTGTCCTAATAGTGTGATCTATCATATGAGAGGAATAACACTTGTCAACTATACCTTGTATTGCTGATTATTAGTGGAATCCAGCTTGTGTTAATGCTGTTATATGGAGATTGGACGTAGGCTTTGAGATAAACCCGAACCACTATTAATCGTTGTATGCTTTACTTCTTTAGTTCATTATCTACATCGTATGTGTCGCGCCACGCTTTTTTGGACTTTCAGGATTTGCGCGCTAATAAGGTATTTCCGTGTAAGGGTCTCTCCCAGACCATACCTCACGTGACAGCGGATGGTAATTTTCTATTTGGTCTAAGTTTTTAATTTTGGAGTTGCCACTAGTCATTATTGGTAGGTAGACTAGAAACCTAATCGGGGTATGGGAGAAATACCACGATTCTACGAACCAGAGATTCTGAGTACATGGACTTGGTTACGTTAATGATCCCAAATTGAGATTCCTAATGCCCTTTCGGTACCTAAGAACGATACGATGTCTAACGTGTCATGCAAGTTTCCGAGGCTTACCTACTAATTTTATCCATTCTAATCGCGGGAAATCAATCAAGAATTAAATGCGCAATCAATATCAATCAAATCAATCAATCCTAAATGGTCTCTAAAAAAATGAAAACTAATCAAGACATCCAAACCCTAATAAAGCCCTAGAAGCTTATTCATTTCATGATTTGCATTTTTTAGGGTTTTAGGGTTTTTTAGGGGTTATAACCCTTGAATTTGAGATTTTCTAAAAAGCCACTTGGGTACTTCCAAAAATTCAAATTTCACTTTATAAGGTTGGCCACAGTGTTTTTGAACCATTCTGTGAATTTTTGAAATTTTTGATTTATTTTTTTGAAAATTGAATTTTTGAGAATTTCATTAACTGAGAATTGATTTTTATGATTTTCTGAAAATTTTTATGAATTTTCGAATTTTCGAATTTTTCAAATTTTTTTAGATTTTTCCGAAATTTTCACATTTTTTAATTGTATTTTTAGAATTTTTATGAATTTTCTGAAATTTTTTTCATTTTTCTGAGAATTTCCTATTTTTCTGAAATTTCCAAATTTCTAAAAAATTTTTGTATTTTTCCTGATTTGTTGATATATTTTTATTTTTTTGAATTTTTTTGAATTTTTTAAAGATTTTTTAAAGATTTTTTATTGGAATTTTATTTATTATTTATTATTTTTTCAATTTTTCGCCAGGAAAATGAACCGGACCGGCCCAATTCAACCCGGTTCGGCGTGGCCGAACCAAGCCTTGCCGGTGCCGATCGTCGATCACCTTCCCTGGCGGGCACGACACCAAATGGCGTCGTTTTCCCCCTCTCTTCATTGCGGCATTTCGCCGAACAAGTGGTGGGCATATTCCCAACTCAAACGCAATCAAGGTCGCCGGTCTGAGCTTGTCGCTGGCGACCTTCCGATGACCTTTTTTGATTGATTTTTGGTTCTGTGTCAGGTTCATATTATCCTCTATCAAACTAAACCAACTAATTGGCCGTCGGACCATCGCCGATTGGCGAAAATTTCGTCGGAAAATGCTAATTTGTTGCTAACCTAAACCATGCCCATCAGAAGCTCAAAATCCCTATTCTATTCGCCCTAACCATTTCTATCGCTCAAAACAATTATCAAAACATCATACAAAGCAAGGGAATGCTAACTTGACTGGCCTAAGGCCACGGTGACGCTTCGGCGAGGATGTCCAAGCTCCGACGAGGTGGTTCATGAGATGGCCGACTCGATTTATGCATGTTTTATGGCAAAAAATGCAATCAAACAATACAAAATGTAATTAGAAACAAGTATTGAACACCAAAATGCTAAAAGTCGTTAACGAAATCACATGAACATTCACATTGGGACTAGAACTGAATTCTAGAAATTTTGGAAAAACAGTGATCATGAGCCAACTTTACCTTCTTCGAATGTGTACAAATCGTAGTTTCCGGACTAATCGGCGCCTGTGAAGTTGTTCTCTAATGCTCAGGCTTCAAATTGATGTCTTCAGTTCCATCAGGAAAGGTATGGACTCGCTGATTGGAGCTTGGTTTCAGGGCTTCACAGTCAGCTCTCCACTGGTCACCCGAGGAGGAGATCCTCCCTAGACGGTCGATTCGCCGGCGCCGATCACTCGATCTAGGGATCTCCACTCCTCTCTCTCTCTCTAGATTTCATGCTTTTTCGCCCTGTTTCTCTCTCTTCTCTCTCTTCGGCCATTTGTCGAACAGCTTCCTCTCTTTCCCTTCCGTTTTTTCTTGTTTTTGTTGATTAAAATTCCCACCCAAAATTTGTTTTCACTGCCTTTCGATTGGTTATAATCAATTAGCCACACTAGCTGGAGATTCTCTAGATATTAGTGTCATTTTACACGTGCTAAATTGGCTGGAAAAGATCGATAAAGTCGCGGGCCAAAGAACTTTTCTGGGTTTTATTAAGTTCCGGGCAAACCGGGTGAAGAAGACGAGTCCTCGGGTCAGGTCGGGCTGACCCGGTCGACTTGGCAGGCCCGATTTTGACCAAAAGTTCAAATTAACCTCGATTTTGATCAAATTTTCGGAATTAAATGCCAAAATTGAATTCCTCATGACATTTTGAACCCAAATATATGATTTTCCCCAATTTTTGTCAAAATTGTGTCCTAAATTTTTAAATTTTTGTAATCGGATTAATAGGGTTTTGTTAAATTTGATGTCCTAATGACCTGATTAGGCAAAATTGGTGCCAAAATTGAATTACCCACATCTGATTAACCCTAGAAACAATGGTCTCATGGTTCGACAATTTCGAATTGGGCACGAATCCCAATTTGGGCTCAAAATTCCTAATTTTCAATTGAATTTTGGGGATTTCTGATTTCTATGACAAATTGTGCAATTGGACTGACCATTATGTAATTCAAGATCCCAAAATCATTTGTTGTGAAGACACTATGACTTAAAAATGACTAGAAAAGATTTAATTGCATTTTTGGTTCAATTCGGGTTTGATTTTGCCCAATTTTGGGAAAAATGCATACCCGATTGAGATTTTTCAAAATTGATGATGTATTAATGAAATTGGCTTTAAAATAAGACTAATGACTATTTTTATGGAATTTTCTGGTTCCATTTGATATTTTTCTTGATTTTTTCACTTATTTTGACTAAAAGAAATTAAGGAAAAATGGAGGAAAATGCTAAAAAATTTATTTTTGGTTTAGAAGTAGGTTTCTAGGCTTGGACAAGATCTCTAGTCCAAATTTTGAGATTTTTGAAAATACAAAAAAAATGAGCTAAAAATCAGGTGTCAAGAGTATGTTCACTATTATCCTTAGCATTTCGGTTTACTTGTTGTTGCTTTTAACATAGTATGCAGAAGTCTTGTATAATCTTCTTTCAACCTATTCATCCCTTCTAAGTTGTATTGTTAGCCCCAACAAAAAGGATTTGCACAAGTTAACAGGCATGCTGGCAAGTAGTTATAGGTTGGCCAAATTTGACCACTCATATCTTTTCCGTCCAACATCCTATTGGCCCGATGAATTATCCATTCTCCATCTATTGGCATTGATTTATAGAGAGTGATAAGAAAGCACATTTTTGGTTCTGATTTCAAGATGTGACACACATGAATCATCTTTATACTGTCGAACGTCATGTGGTGTCGAGGTAGGTATGCTTCAGTGGCCAATGTGGGGATCCTTACAAACATAAACATGACTTGTCTAACCCAACATGCATTAACATATATAATTTCTTGTATAATTCTTCTTCTTATTCCAATCTGTTTCACTATATTTGAAGGATTATATGTTGTCCTAACTTTGTCATTTCAGACTATGTTATCTAGCTCGGCTGGTTTGACAAATTATATGTATATCAGTGTATCAACATTTACATATTTTAATCATTTTTTAAATTTATTCGATTTTTAAAAATTCGAAGTGCCTGAAAACTTTGATTTAACTAAAAATAAAGAGTAAAGGTTCAAACACATCTTTTACTGATTGGTTTCTAGAAGTATTCTTTTGGACAAGTGGAATGTATTCATATTAAGACTCCATTTATTTCATGGATAATGAATGATTAGAAATTTTTTTTTAAATTGATCGCTTATATCACTTGCAATAATTAGTTAATAGAAAATATTTTCATTATTAACATTGTTATTTATATCTAAATATTTTTGTGGACGATGAAAATATTTTTCGTTCATTCATTTTGTAAATGATACAAGCAACCATTTTTAGGAAAATGACTTAATCATTCATTTTTCGCTAAATAAACAAAGCCTAACTCTTTCCGACCTTTCCTTGCAAGTTACAAGAGGCTTGCACAATGCCACAAAAAGGCTTGCACATGACCAAAAAGGACTTGCACGAGTGAACAGGCCCCCGATAGCAAGGTATTATAGGCATTACCGGACCTCATAAACAGGATCTTCGGAAGCTCGGACCCGCTACCACGTTGCAATATCTTGACCCAACTTGACCACTCATGTCTTTCCTATCCAACGTCCTATTGACCCGATAAATTATCCAGTCTCCATCCATTCGCGTTGCTTTCTAGAGAGTGATAAGAAAGCACATTGTTGGTTCTTATGCCAAGCTGTCACACAACTTTACAATTTCCCTGTTGGAGTATCCCCTTCTTGTGCAAGCAAAGGATAATAAGCCAGCAATTATCCGTCTCTGATGATATTATTCTTATTCGAAGTCCTTTTGCATCTCATCATGTCCAACGTCATGTGATGACGAGATAAGTATGTTTCAGTGGCCAATGTGGGGCTCCTTACAAATATAAACATGACTTGTCTAACCCAATATGCATTAATATATATAACTTCTCGTATACTTCTTCTTTTCCAACATGTTTCATTGTTTTTGAAGGATTATATATTGTCCTAACTAGTCATTTCGGATTGACTTATCTAACTCAGTGGGTTTTCTTTGTCTCAACTTGAATAAAAGCTAAAAAAAAAAAAATTTCCATCAAAATTATATGTTTATCTATGTGTCAACATTGGCATATTTTGCTCATTTTTTTAAAATTTTTCGAATTTTAAAAATTTCAAAGTGCCTGAAAACTTTGATTTTAATAAAAATAAAAAGTAAAGGTTCAGACACATCTTCTACCGATTGGTTTCTAGTCTAAAAGTATTCTTTTGGACCGGTGGAATATATTCATATTAACTCTTTCCTGCCCTTTCCTTGCAAGTTACAAGATAACTTTGCCAAGAGAATCATTTGACTTGACTCCCTCATAATTCGTTAAGAATCCAAAATATCAGTCGAGATATTTACCAAAAGAAACGAGAGGTACTAGAAAAGATAATTTTCATTTTTCATACTATGAAAAGTCGCACTCCGATCCATTGATAAGCCTTTCTAGGTGGATTTAGAAAAAAATTACCATAACAGTCCTAAACCTATTGCAATTATGCCGATTCAGTCCATCCGGCCAATTTTGGCTGACCGGAGCTGATGTGTCATTTTTTTATATTTTTTTCAAAATTGCTATTAATTTTTTTTATCCTTTTCTTTTCTTTTTCCTCTTTTTTTCTTTTCCTTTCTCCTTTTTTTTCTTTCCTTCATCTTCAACCTCTAGCCGGTTAATAGAACCGGCAACTGACCAAAGGTGGGAGCCATCGAGTTGCACTGGCAAGAACAACCTCACCTAGCCACTGGCCTCACCAACAATAGTCTGGCAAGGTTGGCCTTGCCATCGCTGTCACACGCAAGGACGACCCTCGTTATGGCTATGCGAGGCTCGAACTTGCCAAATCTGGCGGCCACAACCAACCACTAGCATCGATCACCAGATATGGCGAGCTTGAGCTTTGCCATGGCTCCACCTCGCAAGCAATGATGAGGGTTGAACTTGTTAGTGGCAGTGGCCAAGCTGGGGCATCGTTGTTGCTTGCGAGGACAAGGCTTGCCATGGCTGGGCAAGGCTCGAGCTCGCCAGATATGGCAGCCGTGCCCATCAAATCTGGCAAGTTCGAGCATTACCTAGCCATGGCAAGGCTTAAAGTAGCGTGCGATAGCGATGGTGAGGTCGGCCTTGCCAGTGTCTGGGTAAGGTCATTCTTGCCAGGGGTGGCTGAGGCTAACCTCGACAGCCCCTGCCTCTGGTCGGTCGCCAGAACCAGCAACTGGCTAGATGTTGAAGATGAAGGAAAGACAAAAAAAAAGGAAAGAAAAGAATAAAAAAGGGGAAAAAGACAGGAAAAGAATTAAAAAATTAATAAAAAAAATTAGGAAATTTTTGTTAAAATATATATATTTAAAAATGCTGTGTCAGCGTTGACTGGACGACCAGCGCCAACCGGCCAAAATTATCCGGATGTACTAAATTGGTACAAATACAAAAGATTTAGGAGTAAATTTGCATAATTTCAATAGATTTATGACTGTTTTGGTAATTTTTCCAGTAGATTTAATTTGATGGGAGCACTATAATTGTCACTAAAATATTAAACTAAAGTATCTAAGGCTGCGTGCCTACTATCTCTTAACATGCAACAGATAGTATGCTAAATCTACACTCCAATCTAAAACACTACAAAAAAACGGGATTTTTGCCACGAAAATTTGCAACGAAAAATTTTCGTTGGAAAATTTGCGACAAATTTTCCAACGAAAAGTAAAATTCGTTGGAAATTTCCAACAAAAAAATTTTCGTCGCAAAATTCGTTGGAAATTTCCAACGAATTTTGCGACGAAAATTTTTTCGTTGGAAATTTCCAACGAATTTTCTAACGAATTACAAAAAAACCCGGTACTGTTCGGCATTTTTGAAATTCGTTGGAAAATTCGTTGGAAATTTCCAACGAAATTTCCAACGAATTTCAATTTTTCGGGAATTATTTCAGTGTGTACAATTTTTGTTGGAAAATTTGTTAGAAATTTCCAACGAATTACAAAAAATCCCGGTACCGTTCGGCATTTTTTTATATTCGTTGGAAAATTCGTTGGAAATTTCCAACGAAATTTCCAACGAATTTCAATTTTCCGGGCAATTACTTCAGAATGTACAATTTTTTGTTGGAAAATTTGTTGGAAATTTCCAACGAAAAAAATTCGTTGGAAATTTCCAACTAATTTCAATTTCTCGGTTCGCGCTCGTTATTCCCACTCAAATTCCCCCCCACCCCCCGCCTCTCTCTCTCTCTCTCTCTCTCTCTCTCTCTCTCTCCTTCGCCTCCGCCTCCTCCCCTGCCGCCCCCCCTCCTCCTCCGGCTCCGGCGCGCCATGGACACCGACGCCCTCGACGCCCCCGACGCCCCCGACGCCTCGTCGCCGGCGAGGGCCGAGCCGCCCAGATCCGGCGAGGGCCGAGCCGCCCCCGAAGCCTGCTCCCGCCCCTGCTGCTGCTGCTACTTCTTCTTCATCTTCTTGTTCTTCGGCGCAACAGCCTCGCCGGCCATGGCGAGGGCCGAGCTCGCCATGGCCGGCGAGCTCGAGCTCGCCCAGATCTGGGCGAGCTCGGCCCTCGCCGGCGACGAGCTCGAGCTCGCCCAGATCTGGGCGAGCTCGGCCCTCGCCGGCGACGAGCTCGAGCTCGCCCAGATCTGGGCGAGCTCGGCCCTCGCCGACGACGAGGCTTGCCCTCGCCGGCGACGAGCTCGAGCTCGCCCAGATCTGGGCGAGCTCGGCCCTCGCCGGTGACGAGGCTGGCCCTCGCCGGCGACGAGGCTGGCCCTCGCCGGCGGCGAGGGCTATTTTTCAATAAATAAAAAATTCGATGGAAAAAAAATTCCATAATTTTTTGATAAAAAAAAATTTGTAGTTTCCAACGAAAAAAAATTCGTTGGAAAAAAAAATTTGTTTCCAACGAATTTAGTCACGAGTTTTCCAACGAATTTTTCAACGAAAAAAAATTCGTTGCAAATTTCCAACGAAAATTGAAATATTTCATTGGAAAAATTTGCAACAAGTTATTACCAACGAATTTTTTTTCGTTGGAAAATTCGTTGGAAATTCATTTTCCAACGAAGTTTTCCGAATTTTTCGTTGGAAATTTTGTCGGAAAAAACATGTTTTTTTGTAGTGAAATCTATCTACACGTGAGCGTGCGAGAGACTAGCGTGATCGGGTTCCCATGAGAATCACTCCTCTCCCCTTCGCGCCTATAAATATGGTTGGTGTCCTAACATTCTTTGCCAAGCCCAAACCTTAAAATCTTATAAGAACTTCATCTCTATAGAGAGCTTTTTCACAAGCTCATCTTGAATGCCAATGGCCCCTCCAGCAAATCTCGCTGACATAGGACGGGAAGGCTTTGAGCTCCTCGAGAAGACCTATGGCCACAAAAGAAGGCCCGCCGTTGCTCCTCCACCCCCACTGCCGCAGCAGAAGGCCCAACCCTGCATTTACCGTCGGACCGAAGTGCCTCTGATCACTGAGAGGCTTCCTGAATATGTTGTTTCCCATCAGTCGCAGCAGCATCAACAGCCAGGCTATCCGTCTTTCAACAGGAGTGAAGTCCCCCTTCATCACCATTATTACAGTAATCATCACCACAATCCTTACCCGCCTGCGGAGGATGATGCCTATGGCGATGCCATTGACAGCAACAAAGCAGCCGTCTTGTATAGGGGGATGAAGATCATTGAGTATCGTCGGGTTTGATTAGATTTTTCTTGCCTTTCTAGCTATTATGTTGTAGTAATATGGTGCTCGGTGTGAAGAACAACACATGTAGTTTGGTTATGAATAGAGTCTGTGAAGTCATGCGGTTGAGAAGAGTCTGTCAAGTCATGAGGTTGTAATTAGCTTTGTGTTATGCTTTTATCGTGACTCTTTCGTGGGTTTTTTGCGTGATTGTGGAAGAGTTGCTCGATCAACGCATGCTATGGGTTATGTGCTCATAACCATCTTTAAAGAAGATAGGGTTAATTGCTTTGGCAATGCACACTGGCCACCAAAATTTAAAAAGTCACAAATTACCTTCCTGAACTTTGGCACCACTGTTACAAAAACCCCTAAATTTGAAAAGTCAAAGATTACTCCCTCAAATTTTGTATTTTGTTGCAGCCGATAGCTTATGTCTGCATAACTGAAGTGTGCTGGAAAATGGAGTTAATGAAGTTATCGAAAAAGAAAAAGAAGAAGAGGAAGAAGAAGAAGAGGATGCATGGCTAATGAAGTTCATTGTTCATTCTCTGGTAAAACATAGCAGTTTTGCAGACGGAAAAACTAATGACGGAAAAACTTCCATTTTGAATGGCGCCAGATGGAATTATCCAGAACAAACGTGGTGCGACCTTACTCAAGAGAGAGTTACCAAATAAATGTCCATGGCATATCCTTAATGATGGAGTGAGAATGACCCGTGCCAGGCGACGCCATTCCGGAAGATGGAGATTTACAGCTCCATGATGTCCTCCGTCTTCTTGATGAGCTCGAACGCACAGACGTCTCCGACTCACAGGGAATTTCTCTTTTGCGAATTCTCCCCCAACTAGAGGTCCTTGCCATTGTCTCCGCCTATAATATCCTCAATTTCAGTCCCTGGGAAATGGCTATAGTTTAAGTTTGGTAGTTTTTCAATTAGAACCAATTTTTTTACTCTTATTTTGGAAAACCCAGTTTTGGATCCTTTGTACCCCTTCGTATTTTTATTTTTGAGGAGACTTTTGTGATTCGAATTTCCAACACTTCCTTCTTGAAAGTTTCTCCAAACATCTTGAAGTTTTACATACTTTAATTTCAGAATTTTTGAACTTGATATGAGTGGTACGATGGCCTGATTTTCAAACCGCGTAAAACTACCCAGAATGGGTATTTCGGTGATGTTCACCCTTTTTTATTTTCTACAAGCTTTCTGGGCCGATTTTGGAAAAGTTTCCTTCAAAAAAGTTGTTGAGAACTTCTTTTTCTATAACATATATAAATTTGAAAATTTTTTTAGATGATTTGGATTCTAGACGGAGCTTACTTTGAGAAATAAGAATTCTATTCCAGTAAACTATTTTTAGTCTATCTTTGAGCTACTAAAAATGGTGTTTACAGAAAGATTCCGATTTTATGATTTCCATGAAAAATGTTTTTTTAAGACCTTGTTTATGACATATTCAAATTTGAGAATTTTTGGAGCCATTTACTATGTTTTCAAGTTCGATTTCGTGAACAGTGTAAAATTGTCCGATTTTGTCAGATTTCAAAGATTCATCATTTTCTATATCAGAAAGTTGAAAACTCGACTTGATATCTTTTGGTGATATTTGAAGACATTTCCGTGCCAAACTTCGGGTTGAACAAGATTATTATACTTGTTTTGTCGCGGAAAACCCTCGGAAATCATGGAATTGATTATGATGCGGGTTTGCGACTTAAGTGTAAATTAGTTGTTATTGTGTAACCCGATGGTGCTGAGTTATTGTGAGCCGAACTGATATTTCTAGAAAGCTAAAATAGGTTCCACGTTTGGAAGAAACTAGAAGATAAGCTTGATTAAGTCAAAACTTAGTTACCAAGCTACATTAATTAGTTGGACTGTGAGGCTCCCACCATCATGACACATTAAATGACCTTGACTTTGAAGTCCATATCATGATGACATGCCTTAATTGAGCTTAGACTTTAGGGACCCCTTTCATAATTATAAACATTAATTGGCCAAGTCAAGGGAGCCGTGAGAAAAGCCATTCGACCAGAGAGAGAGAGAGAGAGAGAGAGAGAGAGAGAGAGAAGCCGAGAGGGAGAGAGAGAGAGAAAGGGCCAATAAGGTTAGGATAAGCTTGGCTTCTTCATCATTTTAGTTCATTAATAACATTAAATGCATGCCATGATGACTCTTGACTTAGAGCACCTCTTTTATTGGCTTAGTCTAGGGTTTTCTAGGAAGTTCCAAGGGTTCTATAAATAGCAAGACAACCCCCTCTTCTCTTCTCACGCCAACATCTCACGCCAACTTCATCATCCTCTTCCTCTCCCTTTTGGCCCAAAAAGCTCACGCCCAAACAATCGCGAACTGGCCCGTGTTTCATCTCGTTTTCACCCAAGAGCTTGCAGTTTAGCCTTTATAGGCCTAGGTTTGCTCGGCCAAGCAAGAAGAAAGTAAGCAGAAAGCCTAAAATTTCCCGAGCTCACCCATCTCTAACTCGTTCTCTAGTTTTGTTAGTCGTTGTGTAAGTGAATTCCCTAATAGCGGGAAAGGATGTTGAGATGCGTTGTGACGTGGTTTGCTTGGACCGTTTCTCGGTCGTTTGGTTGGTCATAGTTGGTTCATTTTCTCGATTTAATTATGTTTCATGTTTAATGTTGTTTTGAGATAGAACCGAGCCTTGGTCGGTAAAGTGTACATGATGTGGCCATGCATGATGTTCTCTTGTTTGAACTTTGCTATTGATCTGCCATTGATGCAGGTGTGGTAAGGGCCGACTTATGTTAACAGGCGATCGATATATCCTCGCTTGATATTAGTGTTTTCACTTACTGAGTCTCTCCGACTCATCCATCGCTGTCTCCCTTTTTTAGGTCCGTAGGATGGCATCTCCCCCAGTCCGCATTGGCAATCCCGTGGAGATGAGAGCCGAAGTGCTCACCGTGATAAATGTCAGAAAAGACTGCGCCTATCGCCGAATCACGACGCTTGTGATGTTCGATGAGGGCCTAACGGACTTGGTGCATCATCCGTACGTGGCGTGGTATCACTACGCGAACGAAGAATGGGTTGATCCTATGTAGGTTCAACGGTGCTTTGGCGGTGCAGGCAGGCCAGCTTCGGGACAAGGCCACGAGTGAGATGTGAGATGGCCAGACGGACGAGACCGGGGTGGAGATGAAGAAGCGAGGAACGAGAAGCCATAGCGGGTATAGGATAATCCAAGTCAAGTTTTGCTATCCTTAGTTGGCCTGTATTTAATATGTTCGCATGCATTGTAAACATAAGGTTAGCTTATGATGCTTCTTGTCTTATTCGCGCTGTATGTATTGATTGTGATTGTCCCGAGATATGCTCCCTCTTGTGTGTAACGAAAGATAATAATGAACGGGACGTCACATGAATAATCCCGAGGTGAGGGCGTTACACCGCCGAACAATGGCTTCATTGTCAACCATTCGATCTTTGGAGTGCTCCTTCATAAAGCTATATGGTATGTACTGCATAGCCAAAGCCCATTCATGAGCTTTAAGTATTCTCACCTGCACAGGTTGATTATCTAATTCAATGTAAACTCATTCATTAGCAAGTTGACATTTTCCAGACACGGAAAGTGCTCGAGATTCAATTGTGTAAAATTTACATGTGTACATTTCAAAAGCATATTGAATATAATAAGTAATGTTATAAAGTTCAACCAAAAAGCTTAAATTAATAGGTAGAGAGAGATGACATGTATATTCAATGTGAGCTAGTTTAACATCCCTTTTCATATGTAAGCCGGATTAGTTATGACATGTGAAATTTGACCAACGAGATGGACACACACGCGAAATAAGCTCGGATAGAACCTGGCTCTAGCACCATATCAGAATATCTAACTCAAAAGCTTGAGAAATGAGTACTTTTCCGATATTTCGGGTGTATATTCCAGACATGTTTTTGCTTGACTGCTTTATGGGAAACTATAATCATTAGGAGTTTCATTAGAATTTCACCACCTAAAATTAGTTCTATGCAAGGCACGAAGCAATAATTCCATGTATACAAATCACTTTGAACGTCGTAGGCGAGGACTCTCTAGAAAAAACGAGGAGGCCGGGTCAACTAAGAGTCCTGCTAGGAGGACGCCGCAGTTATACTGAATTTCTAACAAGGGCATATTGACCACAAGTTTCACTTCAGGAGAGGTGGGCAACTGGATGTTACAAAGTGTGGAATAAAGGTTTTGTCTTTTTATTTTGTTGAAGAATAATATTACCGGTGGCGCATCTATTTTTGTCCAAAAATCAAAATCATCCATCTTATCTTTTTTATGTTAGAAAATGCACTACGTTAATCCTTCCGTTATAAATTTTCTTTTGCCGGTGGATTTTTGTTGACATGAATTCCAGAATCGCTTACACAAACGTTGGAATACATGTGTCGAATTATGATTTGCTCCACATTATAATGTGCCGCCAAATAGGCACCACATCAAACAATATAAAAGAAAACAAAATAGAGAGAGAGGGGGTGTCCATCATGGCCACCATAACCGCAAGCTCAAGCTCTAAACACGCAGGCAGACATGAATGTACAAGTGCATGGGCGCAAGCTCAAGCTCTAAGCATGCAGGCAGACATGAAGATACGGCACACCTTAGGGAAAAAAAGTTTTGCAAGGATAACAGCAGAAAAGGTACTTTCATGTTTCCCTTTTGTGTTTCCCTAAAGGTGATATTTATATTGTGTAATAAATAGTTTCTTGTTAAATGAGATTGTGATATATCTTCGCACATAAGGTAAAGATGTCCAGACATATTTGCCACTTTTTTGACAATATGCTTGTTGTAACAGCAGTTGTCATTGGAAGAAAACATAGAATGTGTTCTAAGATTGTCTATGTGGTTAGCACCCGCATCAATATCTCGTTCTTCCTCCAGCTTGGTGATTTGGATTTGCTAGTCCGAATCGAGTATAATCATCAATGAATGTGATGAAATAAACAGACCCATGCCTTTCTTTTACATTCATTGGACCACAGATATCAGTATGGATTAATTGCAAAGGAAATTCGGCTCTTGTTCCTTTTCCAAATGGTTTCCGTGTTGTTTTTCCTTCTAGGCAATGCTCACATATGGGCAAATCAACCTTTTTAATATTGCCCAATAAGCCATCTTTAGCCAATCTATTCATTCTTTGTTGGCCAATATGACCAAGTCTAGCATGCCATACGTTCACATCATTCTCATAAGAATCAGATGATGTAAATAAGGAATAACTAACATTAACTTCACAATAGTCAACATCTAATACAACGAAACCATCTAAGAAATATCCAGAACCATAATAACTTGTATCTAAACACAAGTCTACACCATTGTTATGGAAGTTTATATTAAAACCAAGTCTAACTAAAACCAATACCGAAACTAAGTTCCGACGAATCTCTGGAGCGAATAGCACATCATGTAGGAACAATGTGCGTCCACCGCGCATAAGTAGTTGACAGGTGCCAATGCCTCTGACCTCCACTCTTGAATTGTTCCCCACGTATATCCACTTCGTTCCTTGTGGAACTCGTCGGAACTCCACGAAAGCTTCTTTGTCCTTCGCTAAATGGTCTGTGGCTCCCGAGTCTATAGTCCACAAAGGATTAGATTCGGTTAGAAACACTGAACTAGACACATAAGTAGCATTTTCATGAATGCTAAGGGTTTCTACCTTCTTTGGCTCGCCACAGTCGCGAGCGAAGTGACCCTTCTTGCCACAGTTGAAACATTTCACTCTTGAAATGTTCTTCTTTAAAGGACGCTTTCCTTTTTTCCGTTGGTTGAGCCTCGGCTTCTTCCCTGAAGGACTTGGCCCCTTGCCTTTCCACTTCTTTGACCCAGCAGGGTGCTTCCTCTTGGAGCCCGAAACTCCATGCGAGCTAGAACCAGCAAAGTAAATATCAGTTTCTAACTTAGCCGCCATGAGGCGATCCTCTTCCAGCTCAAGATGTCGTATAGCATCCTCGAAGGTCTTGATACCCTCATTGTGGGTCAAATGGATCTTCATGTGCTCCCAGCTTTGAGGTAAGGAGCGGATTACTGCCTACGTCTGCTGTTCATCAGTGAGTATATGCCCGGCATCCTTTAACTCACTAATCATATTCGACATCTGCCTCAAATGTTGTTTCATGGTCTTTCCATGAGACATCTTATATGAGTCGAAATGGATAGTGAGTTGTCTCAGTTTGGTCACAGAAGTTCGATCAAATCTTAATGCCAGTGCAGCCCACATGTCTTTAGCGCTTTGGAAACGTTCGAACTCTCGCATAATATCATTATCCATGCTGCTTAGCAACGTAATGTGAGCAAGAGAGTTCTTTCTTTTCTAAACAGCAAAGGCATCTTTGTCCCTCTTGTGTTGGGCAGTTGTCCCATCCTCAGGTTCTTCCATAATCTGGTTAAGAACTTCGAGTGCCTCTTGCTCTTCCAGCACATATTGAATCTTGAGACTCCAAATCTCATAATTGTCGCCATTCAATTTTTCTCCCTTATTTAGTTCAGCCACTATGTTCTTAGTTGCTGAAGCCATCGTATCTGAACATTTCAGACACATACGCACAAGTTATTAAAGCCTATCTAAATGCTTCATCAGCATCAAGATTACATAAACTAATCATGTTAATAAATAGTTTCACAAAAAGGTCTTAGAGTCGAAAGTTCACTATGTTCCCAATCATCATCTAAAAATCTAATTTAAAATTACCATTAACATAATCATTTATGTAAAGAAATTAGTTCTTCAAAAGTTATACAAACTTTTAAGAACTTCCCACATATAACATAACATATAATATGGCAATATAAAGTGATAATACACAAAAAAAAATTCATAGCCATATATATATCATAACACATTTACAAATGTTTAAGAACATGTAATAACAACTTGACACATGTACAAAATTGATTCCAAAACCTAAAAGAGCAACATCAAGTGTACCAATCCAACATATAGACAGAAAAGGACTCATAAAATTCTTTAGAAAGTTTTATTTTCTTCGGAACATAAACAGAGGCTCCCGGAAAACCCCTAGATCCGGCCCATGGTTTGCGCCTAGACCCATTCAATGCAAGGGTTGATGTTCTTCTTGCCCCGACCCTTATGTATTCTTGCACAAAATACTCCACAAGCATCTTATAGCTTGGATCATTTTTAAGGTTTCTTTAACCTTATCAAGCATTCTTCCCAACTCATCAGGCATAGTGCATTTTAGGGCTCCGACCATTACATATTCCGGCATTACAAAACCGTTCCAAATGATATCCTGTATCATTTTGTTGACCTTGATGATGTGTGTCATCATATCATCTTTAGCGTCCCATCGATAAAGAGCTAGCTTGACTCTTAGGTTCTCAAGTTTCTCCTTTTGAGCTGCCGTTCTTGGTATTATCGGAGTGCGTCTCCAATGTACCATTGTTCCTGCAACAAATGCAGAACAAAGGATTACTTATAATCCATGATACGTTAAGATAAGGAATGCTTATTCATATACATATGATCTGACACTTGTATTTCAAAAAATACTAGAGAAAATGCCAAGGAATATACCCCTAAGTACGTGTACATAGGGTTTATCGTGCAATTTCACATTCATAAGTGCAGCAAAAATGTAATATGAATATACCATGACGTAGAGCATTCTGATACAAGCACATCGATACCAAGAACGCCCAAATCGGAGTTAAAATGAGCTCGAACGGGCCAAGAGAATAAACGGGGTCAATCTGCCGGTTTGAACCGGTCCGGTTCGACCGGTTTGACCCGTCCGACCGGGTTGACCGGTTCGACCGGTTCGACCGTTGACCGATCAACGGTCAACGGGTTGGGTCAACTCGGGTCGGGTCAAAAGTCAACGGGTCTGGTCAACTCGGGTCGGGTCAAGTCAGCCGAGTCGGTTTTGATGACGTCAACGTGACGTCATCGTCAGCGGTTTGCGCGGCGACCGACGCGTAGTTTCGCACGGACGCGCGTGGGCGTCACGCGTTGTCGCGGCCCTGGCCCTTGCCGGCGCGTGAGGGCACGTCCAGCGTCCTCCGGCGACGCGCCGCCCATCAATTTGCTCGTCTCGACGAGCCCTTTCTGTTTATGCAATAAAATTGAAGTTTTGACGAAAAACAAAAAGTGAAACATGCATGAACAGTTCGGCGACGCGACAAAAAACGAACAAAAAACAAGGCCAAAAATGAAAAACAAGCAGTATTCACTTCAGACGATACATAAGCATGATCGGGAAACAAGTAAACCTGGCTCTGATACCAATGTTGGGAAAACTCGATCCCGATCGTCTCGTTCAAAACGTATTCGGAACGAATTCGATTAATGCGGAAAACGTGCCCGAGAACCATCAAACTTGTATCACCGATCGTACAGGCATATCACACAATGAACATACCCGGTATTGTCACAGATTAAGTGCCACTTTGCGCTTGAAAGTTCTTCGATCGTCTTTCGTACGAGTGTGCGTTCCGAAGAGAAACAGAGAGAAGACGTCGTTCTTGAAGGAGTGTGTTTGCATGTATGAAAATCACATCACTTTCCAAAGGGTGCCTTCTATTATAAATAGGGAAATAACTACCTCGTGGGCCCTTGTAGCTCACGGGCCGGGTTTGGCCCATCTTGGGCGGTCCACCCATTATTTCTTTCACCTAGTCTACCCAAGTATTAGCTATGCCATTTCACAGGCATGTACACGTCCCCACAATGGTTGCAAAGCCATTCAATATTGTTCATCTAATGTCGAAAAATGTTATGCAGTCTTGGCAATGACAATATTGCCGCTACAATGCACAGAATTTATACAGTTATCTGAGCAGAAGCTGAATTGATCAAGTAGAGGGCGAGCTAGAATGAATAGCCTAAAATTAAAACCAAAAGGCTAATTTCCTAGTGTGTGTTTTCGTATGGTTTCAGCGGATGACAAGTCATATATAACAATCAGCTAGGAACAATCAAAAAAAGGAAGAACTTGATTATTTTTTCAATCTGATTTCTCTGGACTTCTTTTCCTGTGTCACTGGAAATTGGGAAATATTGAATGTCTTTTTGATATGGTTCGTTCAATTATGCTGACTAACCAAGTTCTGGCATGACGCATTGAATTCAATGAATTGCCTCTGTTAATAGGAAGCAGAGTTAGGAAGGGAGCTAAATCGTGTTGATTTATTCATACTTAGTCATGAAAGGAAGAAGGGCAAGAAGCCCGTGGATAAGGCGGTTGCAGAGGCTATTGTACGTAGTTATGAGTTCAGCTGACAATTGCTTCCAATAAATAGTAAAATCAGCAGTTTAAGAAGTTCTTTATGTTACTAAACTGCAGGAAAGTATGAATGACCTCATGGAGGTATATCGGGAACTTTGCAAGAGCGATACCCCCTTAAATGAAGATGTTGTTTCTCTAGTGTTGGGAAAAGAGAAACCTGGACGTATCCGGTGCTATGGCATAGGGCCATGCCCAAAAGATTTTAGGGCCTCTAAAAGACATAATGGGTGGACCGCCCAAGATGGGCCAAACCCGGCCCGTGAGCCACAAGGGCCCACGAGGTAGTTATTTGCCTATCTATAATAGAAGGCACCTCTTGGAAAACAGATGTGATTTTCCATATGCAAACATACTCCTTCGAATATGACGTTTTCTCAGTTTTCCTTCGGAACGCACACGAGTACGAAAGACAATTGAAGAACTCTCAAGCGCAAAGCGGCACTTAATCCGTGATAATACCGGGTATATTCGTTGTGTGATATGCCTGTACGATCGGTGATACAAGTTGATGGTCCTCGGGCACGTTTTCCGCATTAATCAAGTTCGTTCCGAATATGTTTCGAACGAGACGATCGGGGATTTAGTTTTCCCAACATTGGTATCAGAGCCCGTTTACTTGTTTCCCGATCATGCATATGTATCGTCTGAAGTGTATACTGCTTGTTTTTTCGTTTTGGCCTCGTTTTTGTTTGTTTTCTTCACTTCGCCGAACTGTTCATGCATGTTTCGATTTTTGTCTTTTGTCAAAACTTGAATTTTATTGCATAAACAGAAAGTACTCGTCAAGACGATCAAAATGATGGGCGACGTGTCGCCAGAGGACGCCGTACGCGCCCTCATGTGCCGCCAAGGGCCTTGGGCACGACGGCGCGTGAAGCCCACGCGCGGTCGTGTGAAACGGTGCGTCGGTCGCCACTAACCGTCGACGATGACGTCAGCGTGATGTCATTGGGAGCGGACCTTGACCCGACCCGTTGACCCGGCCCGGTTGACCGTTGACCCGACCCGTTTGACCATTGACCGACCCGGTTGACCGTTGACCATTGATCGGTCAACGATCGGACCGGTCAAACCGGTCGAACCGAACCGGTTCAATCGGGCAGAATGACCCTATGTGTTCTTTCGGCCCGTTTGAGCTCATTTGAGCTTCGATTTGGGCGTTCTTGGTATCGACGTGCTCGTATCGGAATGCTCTACGTTATGGTGTATTCATATTACATGTTTGCCACACTTATGAATGTGAAAATGCACGATAAACTCTAGTACTTAGGGGTATATTCTTTGGCATTTTCTCTAGTATTTCTCTCTAGTTTTTTTTTTGAAATACAAGTGCTAGGTCATATGTATATGAATAAGCATTTCTTATCTTAATGTATCATGGATTATAAGTAATCCTTCGTTCTACATTCGTTGCAGGAACAATGGTACATTTGAGACGCACTCCCATAATCCCAAGAACGGCAGCTCAAAAGGAGAAGCTTGAGAACCTAAGAGTCAAGCTAGCTCTTTATCGATAGGACGCTAGAGATGATATGATGACACATATCATCAAGGTCAACAAAATGATACAGGATGTCATTTGGAACGGTTTTGTAATGCCGGAATATGTAATGGTCGGAGCCCTAAAATGCATTATGTCTGATGAGTTGGGAAGAATGCTTGATAAGGTTAAAGAAACCTTAAATGGTCCAAGCTATAAGATGCTTGTGGAGAATTTTGTGCAAGAATACATAAGGGTCGGGGCAAGAAGAACATCAACCCTTGCATTGAATGGGTCTGAGCGCAAACCATAGCCCGGATCTAGGGGTTTTCCGGGAGCCTCTGTTTATGTTCCGAAGAAAATAAAACTTTCTAAAGAATTTTATGAGTCCTTTCCTGTCTATGTGTTGGATTGGTACGCTTGATGTTGTTCTTTTAGGATTTGGAATCAATTCTGTACATGTGTCAAGTTGTTATTATATGTTCTTAAACATTTGTAAATGTGTTATGATATATATATGGCTATGAATTTTTTTTTTGTGATTTATCACTTTATATTGTCATATTATATGTTATGTTATATGTGGGAAGTTCTTAAAAGTTTGTATAACTTTTGAAGAACTAATTTCTTTACATAAATGATTATGTTAATGGTAATTTCAAATTAGATTTTTAGACGATGATTGAGAACATAGTGAACTTTCGACTCTAAGACCTTTTGTGAAACTATTCATTAACATGATTAGTTTATGTAATCATGATGCTGATGAAGCATTTAAATAGGCTTTAATAACTTGTGCGTATGTGTCTGAAATGTTCAGATACGATAGCTTCAGCAACTAAGAACATAGTGGCTAAACTAAATAAGGGAGAAAAATTGAATGGCGACAATTATGAGATTTGGAGTCTCAAGATTCAATATGTGCCGGAAGAGCAAGAGGCACTCGAAGCTCTTAACCAGATTATGGAAGAACCTGAGGATGGGACAACTGCCCAACACAAGAGGGACAAAGATGCCTTTGCTGTTTGGAAAAGAAAGAACTCTCTTGCTCGCATTATGTTGCTAAGTAGCATGGACAATGACATTATGCGAGAGTTCGGACGTTTCCAAAGTACCAAAGACATGTGGGCTGCACTGGCATCAAGATTTGGTCGAACTTCTGTGATCAAACTGAGACAACTCACTATCCGTTTCGACTGATATAAGATGTCTTATGGAAAGACCATGAAATAACATTTGAGGCAGATGTCGAATATGATTAGTGAGCTAAAGGATGCCAGGCACATACTCACTAATGAACAGCAGGTGCATGCAGTAATCCGCTCCTTGCCTCAAAGCTGGGAGCACATGAAGATCCATTTAACCCACAATGAGGGTATCAAGACCTTCGAGGATGCTATGCGGCATCTTGAGCTGAAAGAGGATCGCCTCATGGTGGCTAAGCCACAAATTGATATCTACTTTGCTGATTTTAGCTTGCATGGAGTTTCGGGCTCCAAGAGAAAGCACCCTACTGAGTCAAAGAAGTGGAAAGGTAAGGGGCCAAGTCCTTTAGGGAAGAAACCGAGGCTCAACTAACGGGAGAAAGGAAAGCGTCCTTTCAAGAAGAACATTTCAAGAGTGAAATGTTTCAACTGTGGCAAGAAGGGTCACTTTGCTCGTGACTGTGGCGAGCCAAAGAAGGTAGAAACCCTTAGCATTCATGAAAATGCTACTTATGTATCTAGTTCAATGTTTCTAACCGAATCTAATTCTTTGTGGACTGTAGACTCGGGAGCCACAGACCATGTAGCGAAGGACAGAGAAGCTTTCGTGGAGTTCCGACGAGTTCCACAAGGAACGAAGTGGATATACGTAGGGAATAATTCAAGAGTGGAGGTCAGAGGCATTGGCACCTGTCAACTACTTATGCACGGTGGACGCATATTGTTCTTACATGATGTGCTATTTGCTCCAGAGATTCATCGAAACTTAGTTTCCGTGTTGGTTTTAGTTAGACTTGGTTTTAATGTAAACTTCCATAATAATGGTGTAGACTTGTGTTTAGGTACAAGTTATTGTGGTTCCGGATATTTTTTAGATGGTTTCATTGTATTAGATGTTGACTATTGTGAAGTTAATGTTAGTTATTCCTTATTTACATCATCTGATTCTTATGAGAATGATGTGAACGTGTGGTATGCTAGACTTGGTCATATTGGGCAACAAAGAATGAATAGATTGGCTAAAGATGGCTTATTGGGCAATATTAAAAAGGTTGATTTGCCCATATGTGAGCATTGCCTAGAAGGAAAAATAACGCGGAAACCATTTGGAAAAGGAACAAGAGCTGAATTTCCTTTGCAGTTAATCCATACTGACATTTGTGGTCCAATGAATGTAAAAGAAAGGCATGGGTCTGTTTATTTCATCACATTCATTGATGATTATACTCGATTCGAATATGTCGATTTGATTTCTCATACGTCTGGGGTCTTAAATTGCTTTAAAAGATTTATGAGCTTAGTGAAAAATCAATTAGACAAGAAAAGCATTAAGATCCGATTGAGGTCGAGAATATCTGTCTGATCAGTTTAGAAATTTATGTGATGAAAAGGGAATAGAAAGACAATTGACTATTTCATATACCCCTCAACAAAATGGTGTTGCGGAAAGAAGAAATAGAACCTTAATGGAAATGGTTAGATCAATGATGGCACAAGCTAACTTGCCTATCACTTTTTGGGGTGATGCTTTGTTGACTGCTGCCTACATACTTAATCGTGTGCCTTCTAAATCAGTTGCTTCTACTTCATATGAATTATGGACAGGCAGAAAGCCTGATTTAAGCTTTCTAAAACCTTGGGGTTGTGTTGCCTATACTCGTGAGTCTTTTCACAAGTATGAAAAATTAGGCCCAAGAGGCAAAAAGAGTATTTTTATAAGATACTCAGAGCACTCAAAAGGATATGTATTCATAGGTGAGTAAGAAAGCGGAAGTATAACTGAATTTGAATCACGGGATGTCATATTCGTAGAGAATGAATTTCCTAAAAAGGGCGAAGTAGGTGGTGATTACTCACTATATGAATCTGTGGATCGTCATAGTGAAGTTAGTGGGAGCATTGTGACAAATGGAGAGTTGAATGCAACCCAGTCTCAATTGCAACCACTTAAAGAGACGAAACCACCATTATCTCATTCGAGTGGGAGTGCAATGGAACGTGGTGAATCATTAGGAGTACAGCATTCCATACGACAGTCAAGTCGTAATAGGATTCCTCGTCGACATTTTGACATTGAAGGAGAAGCTTTCATGATTGCCCCACAAGATGAAGATGAACTGAAGAATGTGAACGATGCTCTAAAGTGCCCCGATAAGGAAGAATGGATACATGCAATGGAAGAGGAAATGGAGTCATTAAGATCAAACCAAGTTTGGGAATTGGTTGACCTTCCAAAAGGACGCAAAGCCATTGGGAACAAGTAGGTTCTCAAAATAAAGCGTAAGGCTAATGACTCAATAGAGAGGAATAAGGCTCGCTTTGTGGCGAAAGGATATAATCAACAGGAAGGAGTTGACTTTAAAGAAATTTTTTCTCCTGTAGTTAGATTTACCTCTATTCGCCTTATTCTAGCAATAGTAGCTAGTATGGATCTTGAATTACATCAAATGGATGTAAAGACTGCATTCCTCAATAGAGAATTAGAGGAAGAAATTTATATGGAACAACCTGTTGGTTTCGTTACAAAAGGCCAGGAGCACAAAGTGTGTCGACTATTGAGGTTGATATATGGTCTTAAGCAGTCTTCGAGACAATGGTATATACGTTTTCACAATGCAATAATGGCATATGATTTTATAAGGATTAGCGAAGACAATTGTGTATATATCAAAAGATCCAAATATCAATTTGTGATCTTATCATTATATGTTGATGATATACTAATTACCGAAAGCAGTATGGAGTTGGTTAATACAGTCAAGAATTGGTTATCTTCCAATTTTGAGATGAAAGATATGGGTGAAGCTGCATACATTCTTAGAGTTAAGATTTCAAGAGACCGCTCAAAGAAATCCCTATTCCTTTCACAAGAGACGCATGTGAATAAAATCCTTGAGCGATTTCGTATGCAAGACTGTAAATCAATAGATACTCCTATTGCAAAAGGCGAAGCATTAAGCGACATAATATGTTCTAAGACTTCACAAGAAAATGAGCAAATGGAACAAGTTCCATATGCTAGTGCTGTCGGAAGCTTGATGTACGCTATGATGTTTACAAGACCTGATATTTGTTATGCAGTTGGAATGGTAAGTAGATACCAATCCAATCCAGGTCAAGCACATTGGATCGCCATCAAAAGAATCCTGAGATATCTAAAGAGAAGTGCTGACTATGCGCTAACTTATCAAGGAAGTGATCTACACCTTGAAGGCTATACTGATGCTGACTGGGGAGGAGATTTAAAAGAAAGGAAATCTACTTCTGGATACGTGTTCTTACTGAATAATGACACCATATCTTGGAGCAGTAAGAAACAACAGTGTGTAGCCTTATCTACAATGGAAGCCGAGTTCGTGACTCTATCAGCAGCGACACAAGAAGCTGTTTGGCTTAGAAGATTTTTGGATTACTTAGGTGTAACTGAGAATGCTGCAAACCCAGTATTGGTCTATTGTGACAGCCAAGCAGCAATAGCATACACTAAGGATCCCAAGTACCATGGAAAGACCAAACATATAGATATCAAGTATAACTATGTCAAGGACATGGTTGCACGAAAGGAAGTGAACGTGAAGTATATATCTACACAAAGGATGATAGCAGATCCTATGATGAAGCCGATTCCTAGAGAAGTTTTCCATGGTCATGTGAGATCTCTAGGACTGTGTAGAATATGATGTACTAAATATTGTAATTTTCCCAGAATGTTCACTATTAATGAAGTTTGTTATTATCAATGCCTATAAGTTTGTATGACGTTTGTGAATGTCGATGCTGAGTGTATTATATTGAAAAGGTATGTCGGACAGATGAGAGATTAGCCCACTCACACGGGTAATCGCCTCTACTCACTGTGTGATGAATAGAGATGAGACAGTTTTAAGCTTGTTATCTAGGTGATAATTGAGAGCTCAAGCTCGAAGCATGCACGTCGCCTTAACAGAATGTTAAGATGAGGACATATAGATTATTATGTCCAAAAGTGAAATGACCCACATATTTCACTTTACCTGTCTTTAATGCCAGATATGAGTTCTGATAGATACTTATGAATAGAGTAGATTTGTGAACTCAAGTTAGACATTGAGTATGTCTAAACTATCATCCGTACGGTATTGAGAGTAAAGACATAAGCTCTATGGGAAAAGGAGAGACTACCGTAATACGTATTTCATATTACATATGCATGGGACGACCGATAAGAGTTGGCAAAAATTTATGATCTCAATTTTTAAGTCGTGTGAGACTCTTGAGAAAAATAGTTCTTCTCAATTAAAGTGCCCTCACGACTCTTACTTATTCTCGAAATTTCTGTTTAGTGTTTGCTATCTTAGGATGTTGCTGATAATCATGATAATTCGGTCTAACGGGGCATTTCTAGAAAAGCGAGCTGGACTGAAATGGAGAGGTTTAAGGAAAGAGGAAGATCAATTTAATTTATGATGTCACATTCTATATTTGTATTCACAGGTTGATCAATTATGATTTTGAGTAAATCATAGTTGTGAATACAATATATGAGATACTAAAAGAGATTAAGAGAGATAAAAATGTGACTGATTGATCTAGGGAACTGCATACTAATTCTACTCTGGATAATGCCCAAATTTGAGCTGTTATATATTCCTAATAGATGTATAACAACGAGCTCTCGTAGTATGCTGGTCGCACGGATTATTTGCCAATATGAACTTTGCAAGAAAGAGAGTTGTGTTTAGCCCATTGTGGGCGAATGGGAGATGAAAGACATAATGGGTGGACTGCCTAAGATGAGTCAAACCCGGCCCATGAGCCACAAGGGCCCACGAGGTAGTTATTTGCCTATCTATAATAGAAGGCACCCCTTGGAAAATAGATGTGATTTTCCAGATGCAAACATACTCCTTCGAATATGACATCTTGTAAGTTTTACTTCGGAACGCACACGAGTACGAAAGACAATCGAAGAACTCTCAAGCGCAAAGCGGCACTTAATCTGTGATAATACCGGATATGTTCGTTGTGTGATATGCTTGTACGATCGGTGATACAAGTTGATGGTCCTCGGGCACGTTTCCGCATTAATCGAGTTCGTTCCGAATATGTTTCGAATGAGACGATCGGGGATTTAGTTTTCCCAACAGCCTCCAACTCTGGTTGTCTTCTAACGGAGAACTTAAGGTCAGAGAATGGGAAAGATGAAGAGACTCTCAAGTTAAAGGAAGAACTGAAAGCAGCAAAAGAGCAATTCAAAACCACAAATGGAGATGTACAAGAGTTATAGGCCCAACTGGAAAAGATGTCCAATATAGTACAGAAATTGTCAGCATACTGCGGACTTGAAGTGATCTCACAAAATCTGGACAAGGTCAGCAATTCATGAGACATGGTCTGCAACTAATTTCGTTGAATTCAAAATAGTAAAAGGCGTTTTATTGAATAAATATTGAGTCAACTGGATATTGGAGACTAAGGTGGTTTTAAAGGAAAAATTGGTGGATAGGCTCGAAACATGAGTTTGGTATCAGGCTTGCTTCGATGGAGCTTGAAAGAGGGATACAAACGTCATGTGGTGTAGCCATGTTTTTTCTTTTAGCTGTGACTAGATCATGTTTGGAGTTTACTTCTATTGCATTATGCCCTGTTCTTTTTGTTCTTTTTAAGTGAAGGTTTAACAGTAGGATGTTTAAGTGATTTCTTGTGCTGGTTTTGTGCCCATTATGCTTAGTCCTCTTTCACAAACCTATTTGATTGTAGGATCATCATCATCACGCACGCAACAGAGATCTCCAAACATCATTTTGTGCTCTCTCCATCGTCAAGTCATGAGCCATGCTCTAAATAAGTGTCATTGTCAAAGGTATTGTGACCATAGTAGTGCCCGCATTCTAACTATAGTTATTTTTGTCGTAAATGTCTAATAGGTCCTGCAAAAAAGAAGAAGAAAACAACTACTCAGTGCCCATCGTTGAAGAAAGCTCAATGGAAGTACTATGATTCCTGAGTTTTCAAGATAGGAGGCTAGAGAATATTTTATAACAATGAGAGGACCTCTTTCATGATCAGTAGAACCTTATGTTTTGCTCTTTGGAGGATTGCTGAATGACCAATCTTTTTACTAGTGCCTTTTTTCCTTAAAAGACATTGAGTTTTTTCGGAACATAAGGCATATCTCTTAAAATAATTGTTGACCTAGTCCAATGCTAGCTGTTCAAACTTGCATAAGAATCAAACGTTATCTCCAGCTTGCCCCAGAGTCAGAATATAATCGGAATATCCGGATGATCAGCAATTCGAGATTGATTCTAACGTTATTTCCGGCTCGCACCAAAATCAGAGCATAATGAATATCCACATAATTAGCAATTCGAGATTATTTCAATATCTCTGTCGATAGTTACCAATTTTGTTGTTTGTAATTATTTTTTGAGATTCTTTCTAAAGTGTATATATATATAGAAGTCATCAGTGATTGTCAAATACACAATTCAGAAATCAAATGACCCGATTCTTATATCTTCTATATTCTCCGTTTTCTTTTCTACATCTCTATTTCTATCTATAATGAACATCTGATTGTATTTAACCACTGCAAGACTTGCACAACTTCTTTTCATTCTGAATTTTTTGTTTTCAAACCTTGCAACTCTGATAACTCAATCTTTAGTTAAGGCGAAACACAATCACATGCAAAGTTCTCACGAAACCTGACAACTTTTCTCTTCTTTTTCGCAAATTTAAAGAAAAAACAATGAGTGAAAATAGATGTTGAAGGAGCATTTGACAAGTGGGATAGGGTAACATCCTAAATGTTACGAGGTCTTTGTTAAGATGCTTCTAAAAGTCGACATACACATCTTCACGGCTAAAAACTGGCAGTGATCGTGCCAAACCGTTTCCAGGCAACCGGACCTGTGTAGTAATCGTAACTAACCACAGCCTAACTATGAGTGTGAATAGGTCATAAGCTCACTATATACACTGTGAATACCAAGGCAGGATAATACGGCCACGCATGCGGAGGGAGAACCCGATTTAATGCCTCAGGTATTCCTTTTTCCGGTGACTAGAGAAGCAACGTAGCCGCTAACCCTATTGCAGACTTTCCCGCACTTCGACCGGCTCTCGACTATGTAGAGAGGGTCCATATAACCCTATACATCTCTCTCATGTTGGATTTTACATGTCTAATTAGAGAGAGAGAGGTTACAAACTTGCATTTTGAATGGCGTCGGATAGAATTATCTAGAGCAAATGTGGTGGGACCATACTCAAGAGAGGGTTACCAAATAATGGTCCGTGGCATATCTTTGATGACGGAGCGAGAATGACCCATGCCAGGCGACGCCATTCCAGAAGATGGAGGTTCGCAGCTCCATGATGTCCTCTGTCTTCTCGATGAGCTCGACTGCACATACGTCTCCGACTCGTGGGGTACTTCTGTTTTGCGGAATCTCCCCCAACGGGAGGTACTTGCCGCTGTCTCGGCCGAACAATGGCTTCACCGTCCACCATTTGATCTTTGGAGTGCTCCTTCACAAAGCCATCTGGTATGTGCTGCATAGCCAAACCCCATTCATCAGCTTGAGTATTCTCACCTGGACAGGTTGATTATCTAATTTAGTATAAACTCATTCATTAGCAAGTTGACATCTTCCAGACACGGAAAGTTAGTAAATTGCATTAATCACGTCTCCCAAGATTCAATTATGTAAAATATACATGCGTACATTTCAAAACCATTTTGAATATAATAAGTAATGTTATAAAATTCACCCAAAAGCTTAAACTAATAGGTACAAAAAGATCACTTGTATATTCAATGTGAGATATTATAACATTCATTATCACGTGCAAGCCGGATTAGTAATCTTTTTGCTTGACCGCTTTTTCGGAAACTATAATCATTAGGAGGTTCATTAGAATTTCACCACCTAAAATTAGATCCATGCAAAGCACGAAGCAATAATTCCATGTATGCAAATCACTTTGAATGTCGTAGAACAGGACTCTCTTTCCTGCCAGGAGGACGGCGCAGTTGTAGTGAATTTGGGATGGTGGCATGTTGACCACAAGTTTCAATTTAGGAGAGTTGGGCAACCGGATGTTATGAAGTGCGGAATAGATTTATTTTATTAAAGAATTATTACCGGTGGCGCATCTATTTTTACCCGAAAATCAAAATCATCCCTATATTTTTTCTATGTTAAAAAATGCGCTACGATACGTTATAATTTTGTTGACATGAATTCCAGAATCGCTTACGCAATCATTGGAATACATGAGTTGAGCTATGATTTGCTTCACATTATAATGTGCCGCCAAATAGGCACCACATCAAATAATATAAAAGAAAACAAAATAGAGAGAGAGAGAGGGGGGGCTTCCGTCATGGCCACCATAGCCGCAAGCTGAAACTCTAAGCGTGTAGGCAGACATGAATGTACAAGCGCATGGGCGCAAGCTTAATCATGTTGGCTAGATCTTTTTTATTTATGGAAATCCCACCAAAGTAACTGGACAAGCACCTCCGAAAAATATGGGGTCAAGATTGCACCGTCACTCTGCCAAGAGTAACTGTGCAGTTAGCCAAGCTTTTTCTTTCAAAGAAAACCACTCTCTCATCTATTCCTTAGGGAAATAGTCGAGTGTGAGTATCGCTTCACCTTTCACGTATAAAGATTCACGTACACATGCATTCACTTAATTGACCATTATACAGCTTAATTTTTATTTCAATGAACATAACTTAATGTGTCATGCTAATACGAAACGACAAAGTTTTGTGCTTGTCGCAACGCGTAAGGAAGATAAAAGTTAACGAGCTTTCTGGAGCACTTGTTAATTTTAACTAATTGAAGTGATCATGAAATTAGCAACCTCTAGTCCTGAATGGACGGACTTAGCCAAGAAAATTGGCCTGCATGGACAAGCATGGCTATTAATTTGGGCCCAATGGATTTTTGGGCCAAGTCCAACCCGCCCATTTATTTGTCCGAAAATACAAACATCGGAACCTTAATGCTGATTGAGTAGGTCGGACTAATCCCATATTTTCCCACGAACTTCTTGAGGGGAATCATCTACAGAGGAGACGGAAAGTATCAAGATAAAAGTAACTATATTGGATTGGAGCATATAAGCTCCCCATTATGCCATACTCAAGGGGGGAAAAGTAGGATTTTCAAAATAAACCAATTTGCCATATTAAGTAAAAGGAATATATGCACCGTAAATCCTAAAACTTGTTATGAAAGCATAATTGAATCTTAAAACTTGCAAAAAGTGCAATCAAATCATAAAACTTATCAAATCGATGCAATCGAGTCCTTCTGTTAACTCCGTCTAGCTTGACTAACGGAAAATACCGATGTGGGTTTTTTCTAATATTTTCTCTCTTTTGCATGGCAACGATGTGGTTAAAATATAAAACATAAAGCTAAAACGACGTTGTTGTGGTCCAAATAGGATTTTTAAAAGAAGATTTATTTAAATTAAAGTAAAAAATAAACTAAAATAAAAATAAAGGAAAAATAAAGGAGAGTTAGACCAGGCAACACAGTTGCAAAGCCTGCTACGACCGCCCTACCATCGACAGGAAGGGTTGGCGATGGTGAGGAAATGGTAGCCGATGGCCATTGGGCCCCTGCCCTCAACTAGTTCTGATTCTAACCTTTTTGTTTATTTTAGCTTTTTTTTTAATTTAATTTAAATAAAACTTGTATTTAAATCAAATTTGGACAAAAAACTACGTCGTTTTGATCACGTCATCGTCATGTATGATAGAGAAAATAATTTAAAAAAATCACGTCAGTATTTTCTGTTAGTCAAGTTAAATGGAGTTAGCGAAATGACTCAATTGTACCAAAGTGACAAGTTTTAGGAATTGATTGTACTTTTTGCAAGTTTTAGGACTCAATTGCGCTTTTGTAATAAGTTTTAGGACTTTTAGTGAATATATCCATAAGTAAAATCTGAAAATAAACTAGTTTGCCATATAATTACAGCAAACTGGTTTATTTTCAAAATCTTATCTCATTTTCTTTTATGGAAAATTGGATTATTTTAAAAAAAAAATTTCACCCGTTAAGTATTGCATAATCAAGAGCTTACACGTTCCAAATTAAAAACTAAGTTAGTAGCCAAAAGAAGTTCACAGGAGAAGAGAAGCTTACAATCCGGCCGCTTCGAGTCTCATCGGCGAGAATAATCCCAAATAATATGAGGAGTCTCAGCCTCGAAAACAGCTCTTCGTCATTTCTCGAGCGATAACAAGTATGAATGAATCGCTACGAGCCCCTCTTTTTTCTTTTTCCTTACCTTTTGCCGATTTTTGGTGTTACAGTTCTTGAGGGGAAGAGGTTCTTCGAGTACCTTCGGCATTCAGTGAATCGGTTCAAGACTTCAATTTCGTCCTTCGTGTTTAAGGATCGCAATGCCAAACGACCAAGGACCCACACTGTCTGCCTGCGCTCATTGCATTCATTACGAAAAACTTCATTTGCTAAAATTTCATAAGAAAAACAATGCCAAAGCCATCTTAGTCCACAAGATCAATGGTCCAAACAATCTTAGTCCACATGATCTATAGACAGTGCTAAGCCAGCTCCTACATCTCTCCAAAACATTTCTCTTTCTCACCGAAAAGAGCAAAAGTTGTTCCTGCCGTTCCTTGAGAAAAGCATCAAAACTCCCTTTTTTAAGCCCGTTTCTCATAAGCCGGACCAGCTCCATTCCTTCCTGCTCTGCTCATTATCCTCAACGCTGTGGCATCGCTGCTACCTCGACGGTATTCAAACATCAGGGTGTCACCAATTGTGAAGCCGTTCGCTTTGACCACGCTTGGCCACCCACTAATACTGGTGCGCTTAACATATTGGCGCAACTGGACCGGCCACTTCCTCCCCAGTGGATCTTCTATGACCACGCTTCTCTTTGATTTTAGCCTCGCCTCTCTTGCAAAAGCTGCTGGAAGATTCTGAAATCCCAACATTTACAATCAGTACAAAGTAGGTCTTCCAACTAGTATATTTAAATCGAGGAAAAATACTCTTGGAGAGGAATAACGATTTTAGATTTGACTAAATCATAAAATTTGAAAGATTTTGACAAGAATATGTCCGGATATCCTTTCGGCAATGAATAAAATCAGGAACAGAGTTCTTGTATGTCTCCTAGTAATAACAAGAACCCTTTTCCTCTAGCACAAGATGAGAGTCATGCCACAGTTTTGACTCGAAAAAATGCAGCAAAAGAAGCAAATGTGAACTGCGCATAGGCCCCAGTCCCACTAAATCACCTGTGACTGTGCAACTGAGTACCTATGAATTTGACGAACAAAATAGAACAAGTCCATACTTACAAGCCAACGCATTTGAAATTTACTCATAGAGCACACAAAATAAGGATGCCTAGCAGGCATGTTACTTTCAACCCCCATAAGCGACTCTTCCTCCTGTTTTTTGACCTCATCGAATGGACTGCTTTTTTCTTCAGCATATGCACCTGCATGCCTTGAAGAATTCCGTGACTACTTTCTTACAGAAAAATCAAGCAGGAATGAACAAGAAAACAAGGGCTTAGAGCTCACCAGGTTGTCCTCCATAACTCCTTGTAGAAATGGTTTTTCTCTCGCAGCAATCTGTGTCATATACGACCACTTCAAATGTCTCCTGACCAAGCTAATTCCAAGTGTAGGTCCTTAACGAACTCTGCAAGACCTTGTGAAAAGTGGTAGCCCTCGTCACTTTCTTTTGTCCTAATGAACCATGACCTCCCGCCGCATTTGACAAGAAGTTTCTTCGGTACATTTCCCTGGAAATTCTTCAGAAAAGCTGGCGGGATTTTCTGCGCATAAGTAAAACAATCTGTGATGTATTTCTTATTGGATATCCACCTTCCCTCACCGAAACAACATGAAATGAAAATACTGTTCCAAGGAAATGCTTCAACAGATTCATAACAAGTATCTATTGCTTTTTAGATCATAATCAGGTTTTCAGACATTGTGAAGGAAAATTCGTTGTCTGTTTGTTAGGGGGGGAAAAGTGGGAAACTCTGTATATAACAGCATACACTACTAGGCAACGTCCTAATGATGAGACAAAAAGTCGAATCCTGGTTCTGTTAGAGTAAACAATTTGGAGATAGATGTGTATGAAAGAAGACTCACTTGATGTCATAAATTGATCTAGAATTCAAGAAATTGTCCACCCATTTTAGACTAGGTGGTATAGCGACAATGCAAGTATGTCGCTACAGCAAATTGATATGCAAAGAAAGTCCATGTTTTCTTCCTGCCTGCATCTAGATTTCTAAGTGAAAGAGAAACCGACATTGTCTATTATTTAAGAGACCACTTTCAAAGGCCCGGGATCTTACCGCAAATGAATTTCCTATTTACAAAGACTGAGACAGAGAGTTGGTGAATGCCAAGCACTACACCGTGCCACCATTCAAATCCTCTCCCCCCACCCCCACCCCAACAAAAGACAACCTCTTCATATGATGCATTTAAGGGAACCTTGTTTTAGTTGTGCTGAAGCAATAAGGTGCAAATAACTCAGAGAGACAGAGAGAGCGAGAGATAGAGAGACAGAGAGGAGGGTTAGGATCTTGCGGGTGAAATCGCCTAGCAACTTCTTGAAGAAAGAAGGGGGACGCTCGCTCCGCTCCATGGCCATCTCCATTCCGTCGACGGTGATGGGGTGGAGGTAACGAAAAGCCTCTACGAATAATTTAGTGTTTGCATCGACGCTTGCTGTCTCAGCGTCCACTCCGCGATCATAATTACTCGCACTGGTTTCTCGAAAAGGGACGCTGGAGAGGGAAGCCCAAAGATCAGGAGAAATGCATTGATGGAACTCCACGCTTGAGAGGGAAGCTCAAAACTTTTTTGTACTAAATATATAATCAACATGTATTTTGAGATCACTAGTTAACAAAAATCGTTTAATTTTTTCCATTTCAAAGATCGAAAAACTATTTTCAAGACATTTTCTGTCCAATATTTTACTACATGCTATTGTTCTTAAATTAGTTTTCATTCATTTGTGACGCACGGATTTACAAATAGAAATCTTGCTTTAACCTACAGCAATTATAGAAGTACAATTCAAGTAATTTTTTTAAATTATTACTACCACAGAGTTTTCACTGCACACTTGTTAAACACTAAATTTAAAAAAAATTTAATTTTCGATATTTTATCTTACTCGTATTATGTTTAACTAGTACATCAAAGATAAAAACTTTTTTGTATAAATATAGTCAACGAGTATTTTGGGATCACTCGTTAACAATATCTTTATAAAAGTTACTGATTTTTTCCATACCAAAGATCGAACAACTATTTTTTGTTTCCAATATTTTTGAAATTCAGGTTTTTATTATTATTAAAGTGCCATTTGGATTCATTTTCTTTTTTGTTCTCATTCATAATAATAAAACCTTTAAATTTGTTTCCAATTTATTAAAATTATTCACAGTGAAAAATAATATTTGGTTACTCCGAACAATAACATGTTATTTAACATCAGTTTCACTAAACAATGCATGTCCTTTATACAAGGACATTATACTTTTTGTTTATGTTAGCGCGCTGTAATACATTTCATTCATAAGTCAAGTACTTGACATTGATATTAACTACCAAGAACTAATGAAAGCACTGCAATCTTTATTTGTTGATAGCCTTCAGAATTAGGGTTAATACTACGAAAAATCCCAAACCGGTACACATGTGATAGATTTACTCCGAACTAATTTTTTGACCATAAAAAATGCCAAAACTAGTACACTTAAGACAGATTTACCCTAAATTAATTTTGACAACCAAAAACCCAAAAACTGATACATTTGTGATAAATTTACCTCTCCATGAAATTGGATTAATACCATGAAAAATCACAAATTGATAAACTTGTAATAAACGGAGGGATAAAATCCCAAATTGTAGACTCGTCAACTGTTACGTATTATCCAACTCAGCAATTTGACGGTAAAATTTAAAGGCAACTAACGGAAGGTAAATTTATCACATGTCTATCAATTTGGAGTTTTTTGTGATATTTACCTCAAGAAATATAATCCATTTGCTAATTTAAGAAAACAACGGTACTACTTATTAATCAACATAAGAAATTCCAATTATTCAATGACAAACAAAAATTCAAAAGCAATTATTGCTCTTATAATATGATATGAGAGGCATCACTATGAATGGTAATGATATGCGGCTGCCATTAATTTTGCAATTGCATGCCTCACAAAAATTTCAAAAGCACCAGTAGCTTTTGTTAATGTTAGGATGAACAAGTAAAAGATATAGGTCCTTAGATAAAATAGTCTTTTGGCTCCAAGTTTTATTACGTTGATATAACGTTAAAGCTAATCAAAATCATTTTTTCTATTTACGAAAAGCAAAAAGTTTCCACTTTCAAACTTATATATTCATTGATTTTTTGTTTAATATATCTTGTTATCGAGAGTAATCCAGACAGCTTTTTCATGTCAAAAAAATGTTTGTTCTTTCAAAAACACAAAAACTATTTCTACAAACATAACCAAAACAGCACTAAATCGTCATGAAGAACTTAAAGAACCTACATATTCTTATCGGGGTTTTTATCTCTTTAGGCACTTTTTTTTTCCTTCGGATTCTTATGCATCTACTTTTTTTTATGCAAATGATAGATCTGTCTACATGGCTGCTGTATTTTTTCTCTTGATGGACCGGTCTTACCAATTTCTCAAACTATCACAAAAACTCTAAAACTAGTACCCATAATACATTTACGATAGACCAATTTTGTGTCACAAAAAGTTAAATGAACTTTTTGAAGAAAAGGATGAGTTTGAGACAAAAGATGGGAATGATGGAGTTAGACAAAAAAAATGAATTCTTTGATCCGTCTGAAAGCCCCTCATTGATTGATATGAAGAGATCAAAGGTTGGGATCTCTTTTGCTATTTGCAATGTACATTCTTTGAATTATATGTGATTCAAATTTATGCTTCGACCGAACAAGTAACTAATTAAGTCCATACGTAAATAGAATAACGGCAATGTAGAAATTGCAAATCAACTTTTATATAAATAGAATAATGGCAGTGTAGAAGTCTTATATATATGGTAACCTGTATTCAAGAAATGGGAAAATGACACTAATAATTTTTAAACTTTGGCTTAATGTGTAATGTTTCCTTGTCCAATGTAATCTTTCAATTATTTTTTAATGATAAATGCAGTCCTTTTGTTTGATCAAATAGGGAGAAAGTCACTCCAAGTCCTTAACCTATTGTGAAATGTGCAATCTACCGTGGCCCAGATTTTCGAATGTCTTTTTATTTGAATACATTTCCTAAATCAACAACAAAAAATAATATCTTTATATTACCTTTTTGGTCTTTGTCAATATTACTATAGTTCCATTTATGTTTATTTTAGGTTGTGATCTCTATAATAGTAAAAGTGGAATCTCATTTAGAGCTATATTTGGTTAATATTTCTACAATTTTAGGTATAAGTGTTTTCATAAGGATTTTGTCTATATTTTTTTTTGGTAACGGAGGTGACCGGGCCAGCTTGTGCGCACCTCTACTATTCCTCGGGGGAGACTAGAACAGCAATCCACCGCCATGACCCTCCACTTAAATCACAAGTGCACAGCTGGGGAATTGAACCTGGGACCAGTGCGCCTAACCACACTATCTCAAGTATGCCATAACCAACTGAGCTACCTATGGGTGGGTAGGATTTTGTCTATAGTTAATGTTATTACAAATATAAAAAACACAGATTTAACTAAATTTAATGAATGAAACACGAAACACAAAAGTCACAAGGAACTATTCTATTTTCCTTGTCTTCTCCTTGTCTTTCTTACATACCACCAAAAGTAGTTAGTTGTTAGAAATATTAAAAATGTCACAAGATATGTAACTATTCTATATTCCCTGCTAAAAACCTTAAATATTTTTCAAAAATAAAAAAATTTGTAAAATTACAGCTGACACTACATAAAATTGTAAATACCACATCTTTCTCTCTCTGAACGCCATAGCCATTTGAAGAGGTCCTCTTGGGGTTATAACCACACCTCCATATCTCCAAGAATCTTGGGCCTTTGTTCTCACGATGCCATGATCTTGGCTTAGGCGCTTACTCCTTTAAAATCACATTTTGATTCTTCGTGTCCATCTATCACCACATTTGTCACACCCCGAGACAAGGCTATGGCACTTGATCTCGGCTCGGACGTGATTCATGTAGGTTCAGGAGATATATCTCAATGTCCCATTATTGTTTTCTTCATTAAGCACAAGCGGAAGTAATTAACAAACAATAACGAAAACACAAGTGAGCCAAGCAACATATTATACAAACACACTATATTTACATGATAGTGGATTATCTATTTTACAAGCCCTTCTTACTTCGGGCCTTCCTTACTACGCGTACATCCGGATCTCTTCCGATATCTGCTCATATACTTCGTAAAGCTGGGTTAAGCTTAGCTTCACTAACATCCCTTCACAAAAGAACAAAAAGGTTAGTCTCCTTCCAAAGCTTGGTCATCTCACTACGGTTCATCCACTCCGACCCCGGGCTATATCCCTCAATGGGTCCAATCACGTCTCTGTCCATTAAAATGAACCATGCTAAGTAGCGGTGGGGAATCATCTCGCTCACATTCACTTGGACCCAAATGGTCGTGCTATACTTTCGATATGTGACACCGGCTTCTACGTCAATAATATATACCACTCGAACATGCATTTCTACGGGTCGACCAAAACGGATGGGAGGTGGTGTGGCCATACCTACAAAGTTGAAAATAATAAAAGTGAGTCGACACTCAATAAGTTAAATTCACTATGCTCCGGCTAGGAAATAGCCTCACATTGTACAAGAGAAATACACGTTACCATTGGCTTGTCGATGGTAGATCAAGAGCAAATACATCTTACCTTGCCTTTGTAGTAAACATGGCATGTTCAACAAACAAGAAAACATCAAGCAAGGTTTTCAAAGTTGCATGCAAAGATCAACACACGAGATTCATCATTTCATGACCGAAATCCATCGATCCTTCCGGCTTACCACCGAGCATCCAAGTACTCCCTTAGGCATCGCCTCGAAATCTATCGAATAGCAACATCGTCTCGAAATCCATCACAAAAACGATATCACCCCGAAATCTATTGGCAGTAGTAGCGTCTCGAAATCTATCGATGACGGCCATAGTCCCTCGTGTGATCCTGCAACAAGCAACACACATTTCTGGTTCTTATCTTGATCTTATTAACCCATGCAAACATGTAGTGCTTGTGTAATTCATGCTTTCTAGGACAAATTGCCTAACATGCAGGGTGCGGTCGAGGGCACGTGACTCAATCCACCATGCCGAGTATCGGCTCGAGCGAGACTTGGCCTGGTTCTACACGTCTCAATGTAAAACCCGTACCAAGTCGAGCTCGTCCCAGAACACCACAACATGAGTACGAGACATACGACGCCCCGTTTCACGCTTCGGTTGTGCCATGACTCACGGCCACATGTAAAACAACAAAGACATATGTAAACTCCAAGCATCATAGACATAGTGAATCCTCGAGTCCAAACGCGCAACACTACGCCCTAACCAAAGTATAGGGAATTCACTTACTGCTCGAGGGCTCTAGGGTATTTAGTGATGATGTGGTGGTGAGAATGAGTGACCGGAGAAGAGATGACCGAAAATGAGAGAGATGGAGGACGAGAAAGAGAGAGGCCAAGAGAGTAGGGAGTGAGAGGAAAAGGCTTGCTCGGCTTTGGTGAAAAGGAGAGGAAAAGGCTTGCTTGGCTTTGGTGAAAAGAAGAATGTGCTTGGTGTCTCTCTATTTATAGGCCAAGGCTTCAATAATTGCCTTGCCAAATGGTCCAATGAAATGCATTCAAGTGGCACCTAATTATTAGAGGCACTCTTGGAAAATCTTGACCAAGTCCTAGGCTTCATTATTTGATGGCCCAACTAAACACCAAGTGTCCATCTAGGATCATAATGCCCTATCTTAGGGTATTGAGTCGTCATGTACACTAAATTTCTAGAGGACACTTAAGCCTATACATTAATGATCTAGGGGACACATAAGTCTCTATTATTTATCTCTTCAATAATTGCCCTTGCCTTGGCTCCCATTATTACCCTATATTTAGAGATTGCAAGATCTCATTCATTAATGAAGAAGATTATATTCATTAATGAAGATCTTATCTTATAAGATTCTTCTAATGATGGCCCTCCAATTATTGGCCCAACTTTGACTTGGTCAACCTTGGCTTCTTACTCCCTATGCTTGGTCGACACTTGCTGATTTTGTCCTAAAGATCATTGGTTAATGGCACTTAAGCATATGCTCCAAAATTAATGAGTATACTTAGCAAAATGCCTAAGTAAATGGGGAAATTCCAAATTTAAAATGATCAATCATCCTACCCGGGTCAAGGTTCGGTGTAAAAATTCCTCCAAATACGATCAAACATAACCAAACCAAAGTTCAAGTCCAATAATGTAAGCTTGGGCCGGTCGGGTTGCCCAGGCGCATGGCATGTACAATCAAGCCCGACTAAGTGCAGGGCCAGGCACGCTGCCAGGCCACACGGGCACACAACTGGGCACATGGCCAGGCACGTGGCCGAGCACACAGGCGCGGTGCCGGGCTGCACAACTGGTGTGTCGAACACGATGCTGAGCCGCACGAGCAAGGGGTCGGTTCATGGATCAAACATAAGCATTGACTCATAAATGGGCACAATACATGGCTCATGGCCAAGTTCATTGGGCACGGAACTAGGTCGGAGCTAGATCTAATGGGCACAATGAGGGTCGGGCACAATGACCGATACATGGATGGGCACAACGCCAATCTGTGACCTAGCTGACGGGCACATTGGCGGGTTATGATCGAGCACAAGGCCTAGTTGGCGCGGTCGGCATAATGCCTGGCCCGTGACCTAGTCACTAGGCTCATGGACTGGCACAGGGCTCGATCATGGCCTACCCGACTCAATGCAACCATCCGTGGCCGATTCGCGACTAGTCCACATTCGATTATCAACAACGCATGGTTGACCCTCAGTTGTCATGTGGCCTTGTGGAATCCGGTACCACGGGACATGGCAGTGCGGAATTACTCGTGACTGACACATATTGACACAGTACTGATCGTAGTCATCCCCAACCGTCCCATTAATGGCCCTTATGGTCGAAGAATCAATCCACAGTCGTATCACTCTAATCGACTTGCGTAGTTAGGGATTCATTCCTCTGTCGATCTCTAGGCCAATTCATGGATAATCTTTCAATCGAATAATAATCAACCCTCAGTACACTCGTTCCGATCATATTATCCGTTTCATTACCGACCCTTGGCTCGATTGCTCGCCCATTTTATCACCATTTACCTTTGGCTATCTTGGCCCCAAATTTGGGGATGTCACAACATTCATTCTTACTTTCCAATTTGCTGGACTTCGTTGATTCATTCACCAGTGATTTCAAATTCGAAATTCCATAACTACATCTTGACGCCCTGTAAATATCTAGTCTTCTCTTGGTGTTTCAATTGGTAATCTTTTGACCTTTTTAACCAATATCTTTGTCGACTAACTCCGTTACGATAATCGCCAACCATACGTCGTCGTGTATCAACAACTAATTAATGGTCATTGATGTACATCAATATCGATAATATTTCTTATGGTTGTCAACAATGACTCACGTGTTTAATAATAACATGTACTCTAGTTGCATGCCTATCTATGCCAACGACTTGGTTAATTTTTTATGCAAACGCCCCCCAAATCCCTTCAGAAGGGTTGGGACATGCGAGTGTAAATGTGTCCTATGCATAACACCTAAACAAATGCAAAACGATGTGCAGAGGTCCTATATGTAACATAAATGACATGAATTAATGCAAGACGGCGTTTTCTGAGTTCATTTCATAACATGACATAGATCCCACACCAACGATGTTCAAAGCATGGATGCAAATGTTCAACAAAACGGTGACGGTCTTATCAAAACCATTTTCCAAGTGTCATATGTAGTTTCAAATTATCGATACAGCACATGCGTGGGGCCTCGATTCAGGGGTGACGACCACCAAGCTCTCCAGAATATAGGTCCGTCTGGACAGGATCCCCATAGTAGATGGTATGAGGTTTGGTTTATTTAAGGGATATGTTAAGTTTGGCTTTAAAATTGATGACAAGAATATTTTGGACCATGCACATTTACTTTAGGGTTTTTTGAAGGGGGACTATGAAATGAATGTATTGCACAACACGTCTCTAACCCTAGCCTCCACATTCTCTCCCTTCTTTGTTCTTCCTATCTTCTTGTTAGATTTTTAGGTTTTGTAGCTCACCAAGTGGTTTTTGAGCTTTCGATTGTACTCGTTGTTGAAGATATAAAACCCCTCTCTCTTCCCGTGGTTTTTCCCTTTTTAGGTTTCCACGTAAATCTTGGGTCTCATGTGGTTCGATTTTACTTTGATCCTTGCTATTTGCGCTTCAATTTGTGTATCTCTTGGTATTGTTCCGCAACAGGATATATGTGATGCAAAGCACTTCAATATAGCCACAAATACTCCTTATCGCTTGAACTTTTAATCCAGAGGAACAATAACACTTAATATCACATGGACCTAATTCAGTAGAATGACAGGTTATAAATCACAAAAATTTATGACCTTAAATTCAATGCGATACCGACTAAGTAGAATATCCATATTATTAAAATGAATCAATCAACATGATAACTATTTTCTAACTTTTATAAGCAAAAGTATATTATTCATCCAAAAGAGAGATTTTGGGGTCTACCCGGTCCTCAGATTGCATTCTTGGAGATCCATCGACTCCACGACTACCTTGCAAAAACATAGATCAAAGTAAGGGATTAATACCATTAAAAATTCCTCATCAGTTCCTCATGACACATTTATCCAAACTAATATCCGTCTCACAAAAAATCTCAAAAAATTAGTACCCCATGACACATATACCCCAAATTAATTTTCATTTGATAAAAAAATCTGACATTGGTACCATAAAATATGACCCCAAACCTACTCTCCGTTAGTAATTTGGGATTTGATGTGAAGGGTAAATTTGAGTCAGAGGTACCAGTTTGGATTTTTTGTGAGGTGAAATTTAATTTGGAATAAATGTGTCGTAAAGTACCAAGTTAGGATTTTTTTGGAAGACTAAAATTCAATTTAGTGTGAATATATGCTGAGAGTACCAATTTGAGATTTTTAATAGTGTTAATTGAGTAGCAAGAAAGGGGAGAGCTCCCTCCCAAATATAGCGCAAGTAAAATGGACTTACCTTGAGGAAAATGACCATTTGGCCTTCCTATTTATAAGGAAAAATTTGACGCAAAAGAAAACCTTTTATAAGGTGGGTGGACCTTGCATAGGGTTGGAGGGGCCTTGCACAATGCTACAGAAAGGGTTGCACAAGGCCAAAAAGTGTTGGAAAAACATTCCTATGGAATTTGATGATTCCAAAAACCATCCTAGGTACTAATACCTACAGTGATAACTGCATATGTAAATGTTTCCGAAGATATGAGAGAAGATGAGAAACTAGATATTGACAATTCAGAGAACAAGTGCCAATATGACAAGTACTCGTGGTGAATTGCAAGTACCAAAGTCGATCTAGTGTTCTTCGATGTCTTTGCAGACTGATAAAGTCGAAAGGATCATTGATCCCACAATTGCGTGTCATTTCGTCAATGCTGTTACTAAAGATCATCAACCGACTTGCTGATAATTTGCACTTTCTAATGATGAGTTTCAGATCATGCTGATGGCAAGTCGCAAGTAATGATGGTGAAGTATTCATCTGAATATGACCATTCTGGCAAGGATTTCCTCCTATCCTCAAACGACTAACTTAATCTTCTTTAGAGTCTCTGGCAGACTGATTGAAGACTTCTATATAAAAAGCATTCGCGAAGCTGGGAAGAGGTTTGTCAAAAGAAATACTAAGAATACTATAATTACACTTCATTGTCCAAAATCAGAAATCTTCCTTGTTCTTTATCTGATAAAGCTCTTGTATTGCATTGTAATAGCAAATAGTCAAGTTAACAAAAGTAAGAGCGGTCGTTGTGTCATAAAAGTGTGATCTATCATATGAGAGGAATAACACTTGTCAACTATACCTTGTATTGCTGATTATTAGTGGAATCCAGTTTGTGTTAAGGCTGTTATATGGAGATTGGACGTAGGCTTTGAGATAAACCCGAACCACTATTAATCGTTGTATGCTTTACTTCTTTAGTTCATTATCTACATCGTATGTGTCGCGCCGCGCTTTTTTGGACTTTCGGGATTTGCGTGCTAATGAGGTATTTCCGTATAAGGGTCTCTTCCAGACCATACATCACGTGACATCGGATGGTAATTTCCTATTTGGTCTAAGTTTTTTATTTTGGAGTCGCCACTAGTCATTATTGGTAGGTAGACTAGAAACCTAATCGGGGTATGGGAGAAATATCACGATTCTACGAACTAAAGATTCTGAGTACGGGGACTTGGTTACGTTAATGATCTCAAATTGAGATTTCTAATGCCCTTTCGGTACCTAAGAACGATACGATATCTAACGTGTCATGCAAGTTTTCGATGCTTACCCACTAATTCTATCCATTCTAATCGCGGGAAATCAATCAAGAATTAAATGCACAATCAATATCAATCAAATCAATCAATCCTAAACGGTCTCTAAAAAAATGAAAATTAATCAAGACATCCAAACCCTAATGAAGCCCTAGAAGCTTTTTCATTTCGTGATTTGCATTTTTTAGGGTTTTAGGGTTTTTTAGGAGTTATAACCCCTGAATTTGAGATTTTCTAAAAATGCCACTTGGGCACTTCTAAAAATTCAAATTTCACTTGCTAAGGTTGGCCACAGTGTTTTGGAACCATTCTGTGAAGTTTTGAAATTTTTGATTTGTTTTTCAAAAATTGAATTTTTGTGACTTTCATTAACTGAGAATTGATTTTTATGATTTTCTGAAAATTTTTATGAATTTATGAATTTATGAATTTTTGAATTTTTTAAGATTTTTTCGGAAATTTTCACATTATTTATTTATTATTTTTTAAATTCCCGCTAAGAAAATGAACCAGACCGGCCCGGTTCAACTCAGTTCGGCTTGGGCAAACCGGGCCTTGTCGATGCCGGTCGCCGGTCACCTTCTCCAGCAGGCACGACAACAAATGGCGCCGTTTTGCCCCTCTCTTCATTGCCGCATTTCGCCGAACAAGTAGTGGGCATATTCCCAACTCAAACGTATTTAAGGCTGCCGATCTGAGCTTGTCGTCGGCGACCTTCCGGTGACCTTTTTTGATTGATTTTTGGTTCTATGTCAAGTTCATATCATCCTCTATTAAACTAAACCAACTTATTGGCCGTCGGACAATCGTCGATCGGTGAAAATTTCGTTGGAAAATGCTAATTTGTTGCTAACTTAAACCATGTTCATCAGAAGCTCAAAATCCCTATTCTATTTGCCCTAGCCGTTTCTATCGCTCAAAACAATTATCAAAACATCATACAAAGCAAGGGAATGCTAACTTGACTGGCCTAAGGCCACGGTGACGCTCCGGCGAGGATGTCCAAGCTCCGGCGAGATGGTTCATGAGATGGCCGACTCGGTTTATGCATGTTTTATGGCCAAAAATGCAATCAAACAATACAAAATGTGATTAGAAACAAGTTTTGAACAACAAAATGCTAAAAGTCATTAATGAAATCACATAAACATTCACATTGGGACTAAAACTGAATTCCGGAAATTTTGGAAAAACAGTGATCATGAGCCAACTTTACCTTCTTCGAATGTGTACAAATTGTAGTTTCCAGACTAATTGACGCCCGTTAAGTTGTTCTCTGATGCTCAGGCTTCAAATTGACGTCTTCAATTCCATCAGGAAAGGTGTGAACTCGCTGGTCGGAGCTCGGTTTCAGGGCTTCACGGTTAGCTCGCCGCTGGTCACCCGAGGAGGAGATCCTTCTTAGATGGTCGATTTGCCGGCAACATTCAATCGACCAGCACCGATCACTCGATCTGGGGATCTCCATTCCTCTCTCTCTCTCTCTCTCTCTCTCTCTCTCTCTCTCTCTCTCTCTCTCTCTCTTCGGCCATTCGTCGAACAACTTCCTCTCTTTCCCTTCCGTTTTTTCTTGTTTTTGTTGATTAAAATTCCCGCCCAAAATTTGTTTTCACCACCTTTCGATTGGTTATAACCGATTAGCCACGCTAGTGGGAGATTCTCCCTCTATTAATAGGAAAATGATTTAATCATTCATTTTTCGCGAAATAAACGAAGCCTAACTCTTTCCTACCTTTCCTTGCAAGTTACAAGAGCCTTGCACAATGCCACAAAAAGGCTTGCACATGACCAAAAAGGACTTGCACGAGTGAACAGGCCCCCGATAGCAAGGTATTATAGGCATTACCGCACCTCATAATCAGGATCTTCGGAAGCTCGGACCCGCTACCACGTTGCAATATCTTGGCCCAACTTGACCACTCATGTCTTTCCTATCCAACATCCTATTGACCCGATAAATTATCCAGTCTCCATCTATTCGCGTTGCTTTCTAGAGAGTGATAAGAAAGCACATTGTCGCGAGTCTATCAATTTGGAGTTTTTTGTGATATTTACCTCAAGAAATATAATCCATTTGCTAATTTAAGAAAACAACGGTACTACTTATTAATCAACATAAGAAATTCCAATTATTCAATGACAAACAAAAATTCAAAAGCAATTATTGCTCTTATAATATGATATGAGAGTCATCACTATGAATGGTAATGATATGCGGCTGCCATTAATTTCGCAATTGCATGCCTCACAAAAATTTCAAAAGCACCAGTAGCTTTTGTTAATGTTAGGATGAACAAGTAAAAGATATAGGTCCTTAGATAAAATAGTCTTTTGGCTCCAAGTTTTATTACGTTGATATAATGTTAAAGCTAATCAAAATCATTTTTTCTATTTACAAAAAGCAAAAAGTTTCTACTTTCAAACTTATATATTCATTGATTTTTTGTTTAATATATCTTGTTATCGAGAGTAATCCAGACAGCTTTTTCATGTCAAACAAATGTTTGTTCTTTCAAAAACACAAAAACTATTTATACAAACATAACCAAAGCGGCACTAAATTGTCATGAAGAACTTAAAGAACCTACAGATTCTTATCGGGCTTTTTATCTCTTTAGGCACTTTTTTTTTCCTTCGGATTCTTGTGCATCTTCTTTTTTTTATGCAAATGATAGATCTGTCCACATGGCTGCTGTATTTTTTCTCTCGATGGACCGGTTTTACCAATTTCTCAAACTATCACAAAAACTCTAAAACTAGTACCCATAATACATTTACGAGAGACCAATTTTGTGTCACAAAAAGTTGAATGAACTTTTTGAAGAAAAGGATGAGTTTGAGACAAAAGATGGGAATGAGGGAGTTAGACAAAAAAAATGAATTCTTTGATCCGTCCAAAAGCCCCTCATTGATTGATATGAAGAGATCAAAGGTTGGGATCTCTTTTGCTATTTGCAATGTACATTCTTTGAATTATATGTGATTCAAATTTATGCTTCGACCGAACAATTAACTAATTAAGTCCATACGTAAATAGAATAACGGCAATGTAGAAATTGCAAATCAACTTTTATATAAATAGAATAATGGCAGTGTAGAAGTCTTATATATATGGTAACCTGTATTCAAGAAATGGGAAAACGACACTAATAGTTTTTAAACTTTGGCTTAATGTGTAATGTTTCCTTGTCCAATGTAGTCTTTCAATTATTTTTTAATGATAAATGCAGTCCTTTTGTTTGATCAAATAGGGAGAAAGTCACTCCAAGTCCTTAACCTATTGTGAAATGTGCAATCTACCGTGGCCCAGATTTTCGAATGTCTTTTTATTTGAATACACTTCCTAAATCAACAACAAAATATAATATCTTTATATTACCTTTTTGGTCTTTGTCAATATTACTATAGTTCCATTTAAGTTTATTTTAGCTTGTGATCTCTATAATAGTAAAAGTGGAATCTCATTTAGAGCTATATTTGGTTAATATTTCTACAATTTTAGGTATAAGTATTTTCATAAGGATTTTGTCTATATTTTTTTTTTGTAACGGAGGTGACCGGGCCAGCTTGTGCGCGCCTCGACTATTCCTCAAGGGAGACTAGCATAGCAATCCATCTCCATGGCCCCCCACTTAAATCACAAGTGCTCAGCTAGGGAATCGAACCTGGGACCAGTGCGCCTAACCACACTATCTCAAGTATGCCATAACCAACTGAGCTACCTATGGGTGGGTAGGATTTTCTCTATAGTTAATGTTATTACAAATATAAAAAACAAAGATTTAACTAAATTTAATGAATGAAGCACGAAACACGAAAGTCACAAGGAACTATTCTATTTTCCTTGTCTTCTCCTTGTCTTTCTTACATACCACCAAAAGTAGTTAGTTGTTAGAAATATTAAAAATGTCACAAGATATGTAACTATTCTATATTCCCTGCTAAAAACTTTAAGTATTTTTCAAAAATAAAAAAATTTGTAAAAATTATAGCTGACTCTACATAAAATTGTAAATACCACATCTTTCTCTCTCTGAACACCATAGCCATTTGAAGCGGTCCTCTTGGGGTTATAACCACACCTCCATATCTCCAAGAATCTTGGGCCTTTGTTCTCACGATGCCATGATCTTGGCTTAGGCGCTTACTCCTTTAAAATCACATTTTGATCCTCCGTGTCCATCTATCACCACATTTGTCACGCCCCGAGACAAGGCTATGGCACTTGATCCCGGCTCGGACGTGATTCATGTAGGTTCCGGAGATATATCTCAATGTCCCATTATTGTTTTCTTCATTAAGCACAAGCAAAAGTAATTAATAAACAATAACGAAAACACAAGTGAGCCAAGCAACATATTATACAAACACAATATATTTACATGATAGTGGATTATCTATTTTACAAGCCCTTCTTACTTCGGGCCTTCCTTACCACGCTTACATCCAGATCACTTCCGATATCTGCTCATATACTTCGTAAAGCTGGGTTAAGCTTAGTTTCACTAACATCCCTTCACAAAAGAACAAAAAGGTTAGTCTCCTTCCAAAGCTTGGTCATCTCACTACGGTTCATCCACTCCGACCCCGGGCTACATCCCTCAATGGGTCTAATCACGTCTCTGTCCATTAAAATGAACCATGCTAAGTAACGGTGGGGAATCATCTTGTTCACATTCACTTGGACCCAAATGGTCGTGCTATACTTTCGATATGTGACACCGGCTTCTACGTCAATAATATATACCACCCGAACATGCATTTCTATGGGTCGACCAAAACGGATGGGAGGTGGTGTGGCCATACCTACAAAGCTGAAAATAATAAAAGTGAGTCGACACTCAATAAGTTAAATTCACTGTGCTCCGGCTAGGAAATAGCCTCACATAGGATAAAAGAAATACACGTTACCATTGGCTTGTCGATGGTAGATCAAGAGCAAATACATCTTACCTTGCCTTTGTAGTAAACATGGCATGTTCAACAAACAAGAAAACATCAAGCAAGGTTTTCAAAGTTGCATGCAAAGATCAACACACGAGATTCATCATTTCATGACCGAAATCCATCGATCCTTCCGGCTTACCACCGGGCATCCAAGTACTCCCTCAGGTATCGCCTCGAAATCTATCGAATAGCAACATCGTCTCGAAATCCATCACAAAAACGACATCACCCCGAAATCTATTGGCGGTAGCAGCGTCTCGAAATCTATCGATGATGGCCATAGTCCCTCGTGTGATCCTGCAACAAGCAACACACATTTCTGGTTCTTATCTTGATCTTATTAACCCATGCAAACATGTGGTGCTTGTGTAATTCATGCTTTCTAGGACAAATTGCCTAACATGCATGGTGCGGTCGAGGGCACGTGACTCAATCCACCAAGCCGAGTATCAGCTCGAGCGAGACTTGGCCCGGTTCTACACGTCTCAATGTAAAACCCGTACCAAGTCGAGCTCGTCCCGAAACACCACAACATGAGTACGAGACATACGAGACCCCGTTTCGCACCTCGATTATGCCATGACTCACAGCCACATGTAAAACAACAAAGACATATGTAAACTCCAAGCATCACAGACATAGTGAATCCTCGAGTCCAAACACGCAACACTACACCTTAACCAAAGTATAGGGAATTCACTTACTACTCGGGGGCTCTAGGGTATTTAGTGATGATGCGGTGGTGAGAATGAGTGACCGGAGAAGAGATGACCGAAAATGAGAGAGATGGAGGACGAGAAAGAGAGAGGTCGTAGGGAGTGAGAGGAAAAGGCTTGCTCGGCTTTGGTGAAAAGAAGAATGTGCTTGGTGTCTCTCTATTTATAGGCCAAGGCTTCAATAATTGCCTTGCCAAATGGTCCAATGAAATGCATTCAAGTGGCACCTAATTATTAGAGGCACTCTTGGAAAATCTTAGGGAAATCTTGACCAAGTCCTAGGCTTCATTATTTGATGGCCCAACTAAACACCAAGTGTCCATCTAGGATCATAATGCCCTATCTTAAGCTATTGAGTCATCATGTGCATTAAATTTCTAGAGGACACTTAAACCTATACATTAATGATCTAGGAGACACATAAGTCTCTATTATTTGTCTCTTCAATAATTGCCCTTGCCTTGGCTCCCATTATTACCTTATATTTAGAGATTGCAAGATCTCATTCATTAATGAAGAAGATTATATTCATTAATGAAGATCTTATCTTATAAGATTCTTATAATGATGGCCCTCCAATTATTGGTCCCAACTTTGACTTGGTCAACTTTGGCTTCTTACTCCCTATGCTTGGTCAAAACTTGCTGATTTTGTCCTAAAGATCATTGGCTAATGGCACTTAAGCATATGCTCCAAAATCAATGAGTATACTTAGCAAAATGCCTAAGTAAATGGGGAAATTCCAAATTTAAAATGATCAATCATCCTACCCGGATCAAGGTTCGGTGTAAAAATTCCTCCAAATACGATCAAACATAACCAAACCAAAGTCCAAGTCCAATAGTGTAAGCTTGGGCCGATCGGGTTGCCCAAGCGCATGGCCTGTACAATCGGGCCCGGCCGAGAGCAGGGCCAGGTACGCTGCCGGACCACACGGGCACATAGCTAGGCATATGGCCAGGCACGTGGCCGAGCGCACAGGCGCGGTGCCGGGCTGCACGAGTGGTGCATCGAGCACGATACCGAGCCGCACGAGCAAGGGGTCGATTCATGGACCAAACACAAGCATTGACTCATAAATGGGCATAATGCATGACTCATGGCCAAGTTCATTGGGCATGGAACTAGGTGGAAGCCGGATCTGATGGGCACAATGCTTGGCATAAGGGTCAAGCATAATGACCGACATAAGGGTCAGGCACAATGATCGACACAAGGGTCAGGCACAATGATCGGCACAAGGATGAGCACAAAGCCAATCTGTAGCCTAGCTGACGGGCACAATGGCCGGTCATGATCGAGCACAAGGCCTGCCTGGCGCGGTCGGCATAATGCCTAGCCCGCAACCTAGCCACTAGGTTCATGGACTGGCACATGGCTCGGCCATGGTCTACCCGACTCAACGCAACCATCCATGGCCGATTCGTGACTAGTCCACGTTCGATTATCAACAACACACGATCGACCCTCAGTTGTCATGTGGTCTCGTGGAATCCGGTACCACGGGACATGGCCGTGCGGAATCACCCGCGACCGACACATATCGACACAGTAGTGATCCTAGTTATCCCCAACAGTCCTACTAACGGCCCTTATGGTCGAAGAATCAATCCATAGTCGTATCACTCTAATCGACTTGCGTGGTTAGGGAGTCATTTCACTGTCGATCTCTACGCTAATTCATGGATAATCTTTCGATCGAATAATAACTAACCCTCAGTACACTCGTTCCGATCATGTTATCCGTTTCATTACCGACCCTTGGCTTGATTGCTCGCCCATTTTATCACCATTTACCTTTGGCTATCTTAGCCCCAAATTTGGGGATGTCACAACATTCATTCTTACTTTCCAATTTGCTGGACTTCGTTGATTCATTCAATAGTGATTTCAAATTCGAAATTCCATAACTAGATCCTGACGCCCTGTAAATATCTAGTCTTCTCTTGGTGTTTCAATAGGTAATCTTTTGACCTTTTTAACCAATATCTTTGTCGACTAACTCCGTTACGATAATCGTCAACCATATGTCGTCGTGTATCAACAACTAATTAATGGTCATTGATGTGCATCAATATCGATAATATTTCTTATGGTCGTCAACAATGACTCACGTGTTTACTAATAACATGTACTCTAGTTACATGCCTATCTGTGTCAACGACCTAGTTAATTTTTTTTATGCAAACACCCCCCAAATCCCTTTAGAAGGGTTGGGACATGCGAGTGCAAATGTGTCCTCTGCATAACACCTAAACAAATGCGAAACGACGTGCAGAGGTCGTATATGTAACATAAATGACATGAATTAATGCAAGACGGCGTTTTCTGAGTTCATTTCATAACATGACATAAATCCCACACCAACGATGTTCAAAGCATGGATGCAAATGTTCAACAAAGCGGTGACGGTCTTATCAAAACCATTTTCCAAGTGTCATATGTAGTTTTCAAATTATCGATATAGCACATGCGAGGGGCCTCGATTCAGGGGTGACAACCATCAAGCTCTCCAGAATATAGGTCCGTCTGGACAGGATCCCCATAGTAGATGGTATAAGGTTTGGTTTGTTTAAGGGATATGTTAAGTTTGGCTTTCAAATTGATGACAAGAATATTTTGGACCGTGCTTATTTACTTTAGGGTTTTTTGAAGGAGGACTATGAAATGGATGTATTGCACAACACATCTCTAACCCTAGCCTCCACATTCTCTCCCTTCTTTGTTCTTCCTATCTTCTTGTTAGATTTTTAGGTTTTGTAGCTCACCAAGTGGTTTTTGAGCTTTCGATTGTACTCGTTGTTGAAGATGTGAAACCCCTCTCTCTTCCGGTGGTTTTTCCCTTTTTAGGTTTCCACGTAAATCTTGGGTCTCATGTGGTTCGATTTTACTTTGATCCTTGCTATTTGTGCTTCGATTTGTGTATCTCTTGGTATTGTTCCGCAACAGGATATATGTGATGCAAAGCACTTCAATATAGCCACAAATACTCCTTATCGCTTGAACTTTTAATCCATAGGAACAACAACACTTAATATCATCTGGACCAAATTTAGTAGAATGACGGGTTATAAATCACGAAAATTTATGACCTTAAATTCAATGCGATACCGACTAAGTAGAATATCCATATTATTAAAATGAATCAATCAGCATGATAACTATTTTCTAACTTTTATAAGCAAAAGTATATTATTCATCCAAAAGAGAGATTTTGGGGTCTACTCGGTCCTCATATTGCATTCTTGGAGCTCCATCGACTCCGCGACTACCTTGCAAAAACATAGATCAAAGTAGGGGATTAATACCATTGAAAATTCCTCATCAGTTCCTCATGACACATTTATCCAAACTAATATCCGTCTCACAAAAAATCTCAAAAAATTAGTACCCCATGACACATATACCCCAAATTAATTTTCATTTCATAAAAAAAATCTGACATTGGTACCATAAAATATGACCCCAAACCTACTCTCCATTAGTAATTTGGGATTTGATGTGAAGGGTAAATTTGAGTCAGAGGTATCGGTTTGGATTTTTTGTGAGGTGAAATTTAATTTGGAATAAATGTGTTGTAAAGTACCAAGTTAGGATTTTTTTCGAAGATGGAAATTCAATTTAGTGTGAATATATGCTGAGAGTACCAATTTGAGATTTTTAATAGTGTTAATTGAGTAGCAAGAAAGGGGAGAGCTCCCTCCCAAATATAGCACAAGTAAAATGGACTTACCTTGAGGAAAATGACCATTTGGCCTTCCTATTTATAAGGAAAAATTTGACGCAAAAGAAGGGGTTGCACAAGGCCAAAAAGTGTTGGAAAAACATTCCTATGGAATTTGATGATTCCAAAAACCGTCCTAGGTACTAATACCTACAGTGATAACTGCATATGTAAATGTTTCCGAACATATGAGAGAAGATGAGAAACTTGATATTGACAATTTGGAGAACAAGTGCCAATATGACAAGTACTCGTGGTGACTTGCAAGTACCAAAGTCGATCTAGTGGTCTTGGATGTCTTTGCAAACTGATAAAGTCGAAAGGATCATTGATCCTACAATCACGTGTCATTTCGTCAATGCTGTTACTGAAGATCATCAACCGACTTGCTGATAATTTGCACTTTCTAATGATGAGTTTCAGATCATGCTGATGGCAAGTGGCAAGTGATGATGGTGAAGTATTCATCTGAACATGACCATTGATAGTCTAGAAAATGAGCATTACTAGCCTAGAATTTGTAGCAGGAAAACCAAAAAAGAAATCAAAAAAACAACTGATAAGTTCCTACATCAGACCAAGTATCAGCGAGATGATAGCTACAGTAGACTTTATTTCAGGAAACCAGCAATGTCAGAGGAAATGATTGTATGGGCAATCCTGATTCTGGCAAGAGTTTCCTCCTATCCTCAAACGACTACCTTAATCTTCTTTAGAGTCTCTGGCAGACTGATTGAAGACTTCTATATAAAAGGCATTCGCAAAGCTGGGAAGAGGTTTGTCAAAAGAAATACTAAGAATACTATAATTACACTTCATTGTCCAAAATCAGAAATCTTCCTTGTTCTTTTGATACTGAATTTGAGATTTTCTAAAAATACTACTTAGGCACTTCCAAAAATTCAAATTTCACTTTCTAAGGTTGGCCACAGTGTTTTTGAACCATTCTGTGAATTTTTGAAAATTTTGATTTTTTTTCAAAAATTGAATTTTTGAGAATTTCATTAAGTGAGAATTGATTTTTATGATTTTCTGAAAATTTTTATGAATTTTTGAATTTTCGAATTTTTCAATTTTTCAATTTTTTAAAGATTTTTTTCGGAAATTTTCACATTTTTTAATTGTATTTTTAGAATTTTTAGAATTTTTATGAATTTTCTAAAATTTTTTTCATTTTTCTGTGAATTTCCTATTTTTCGGAAATTTCTGAATTTCTAAAAAAAATTGTATTTTTCCTGATTTGTTAATATTTTTATGAATTTTTTCGAAAATTTTTATTGATTTTTATTGATTTTTTATTTATTATTTTTTCAATTTCCCTCTAAGAAAATGAACCAGACCGGTCCGATTCAACCCGGTTCGGGTTGGCCGAATAGGGCCTTGCCGGTGCCGGTCGCCAGTCATCTTCTCCGGCAGGCACGACACCAAACGGCGCCGTTTTGCCCCTCTCTTCATTGCGGCATTTCGCCGAACAAGTGGTGGGCATATTCCCAACTCAAACGTAATCAAGGCTGCCAGTCTGAGCTTGTCGCCGGCGACCTTCCGGTGACCTTTTTTTGATTGATTTTTGGTTCTGTGTCAGGTTCATATCATCCTCTATTAAACTAAACCAACTTATTGGCCGTCGGACCATCGCCGATAGGTGAAAATTTCGTTGGAAAATGTTAATTTGTGGCTAACCTAAACCATGCTCATCAGAAGCTCAAAATCCTTATTCTATTCACCTTAACCGTTTCTATCGCTCAAAACAATTATCAAAACATCATACAAAGCAAGGGAATGCTAACTTGACTGGCCTAAGGCCACGGTGACGCTCCGGTGAGGATGTCCAAGCTCCGGCGAGGTGGTTCATGAGATGGCCGACTCGGTTTATGCATGTTTTATGGCCAAAAATGCAATCAAACAATACAAAATGTGATTAGAAACAAGTTTTGAACACCAAAATGCTAAAAGTCATTAACGAAATCACATAAACATTCACATTGGGACTAGAACTGAATTCTGGATATTTTGGAAAAACAGTGATCATGAGCCAACTTTACCTTCTTCAAATGTGTACAAATTGTAGTTTCCAGACTAATCGACGCCCGTGAAGTTGTTCTCTGATGCTCAGGCTTCAAATTGACGTCTTTAGTTCCATCAGGAAAGGTATGAACTCGCCGGTTGGAGCTCCGTTTCAGGGCTTCACGGTCAGCTCGCCACTAGTCACCCGAGGAGGAGATCCTCCCTAGACGGTCAATTCGCCGGCGCCGTTCAATCGACCGGCGCCGATCACTTGATCTGGGGATCTCCACTCTCTCTCTCTCTCTCTCTCTCTCTCTCTCTCTCTCTCTAGATTTCATGCTTTTTCCCCCTATTTCTCTCTCTTCTCTCTCTTCGGCCATTCGTCAAACAGCTTCCTCTCTTTCCCTTTCGTTTTTTCTTGTTTTTGTTGATTAAAATTCCCGCCCAAAATTTGTTTTCACCACCTTTCGATTGGTTATAACCAATTAGCACGCTAGCGGGAAATTCTCCAGCTATTAGTGTCATTTTACACGTGCTAAATTGGCTGGAAAAGATCGGCAAAGTCGCAGGCCGAAGAAGAACTTTTTATTGAGTTCTGGGCAAACTGGGTGAAGAAGACGAGTCCTCAGGTCAGGTCGGGTTGACCCGGTCAACCCGGCAGGCCCGATTTTGACCAAAAGTTCAAATTAACCTCGATTTGATCAAATTTTCGAAATTAAATCCCAAAATTGAATTCCTCATGACATTTTGAACCCAAATGTATGATTTTCCCCAATTTTTGTCAAAATCGTGTCCTAAATTTTTAAATTTTTGTAATCGGGTTAATAGGGTTTTGTTTAATTTGATATCCTAATGACCTGATTAGGAAGAATTGGTGCCAAAATTGAATTACCCACATCTAATTAACCCTAGAAACGATGGTCTCATGGTCTCATGGTTCGACAATTTCGAATTGGGCACGATTCCCAATTTGGGCTCAAAATTCCTAATTTTTAATTGAATTTTGGGGATTTCTGATTTCTATGACAAATTGTGCAATTGGACAGACCATTATGTAATTCAAGGTCCCAAAATCATTTGTTGTGAAGACACTATGACTTAAAAATGACTAGAAAAGATTTAATTGCATTTTTGGTTCAATTCGGTTTTGATTTTGCCAAATTTTGGGAAAAACGCATACCCGATTGAGATTTTTCAAAATTGATGATGTATTACAAGACTAATGACTATTTTTATGGAATTTTCTGGTTCCATTTGCTATTTTTCTTGATTTTTTTACTTATTTTGACTAAAAGAAATTAAGGAAAAATGCAGGAAAATGCTAAAAAATTTATTTTTAGTTTAGAAGTAGGTTTCTAGGCTTGGCCAAGATTCCTAGTCCTAATTTTGAGATTTTTGAAAATATAAAAAAATGAACTAAAAATCAGGTGTCAAGAGTATGTTCAGTATTATCCTTAGCATTTCGGTTTACTTGTTGTTGCTTTTAACATAGTACGCAGAAGTCTTGTATAATCTTCTTTCAGCCTATTCATCCCCTCTAAGTTGTATTGTTAGCCCCAACAAAAAGGATTTGCACAAGTTAACAGGCATGCTGGCAAGTAGTTATAGGTTAGCCGAATTTGACCACTCATATCTTTTCCATCCAACGTCCTATTGGCCCGATGAATTATCCATTCTCCATCTATTGGCATTGATTTCTAGAGAGTGATAAGAAAGCACATTTTTGGTTATGATATCAAGATGTGACACACATGAATAATCTTTATACTGTCGAACGTCATGTGGTGACGAGGTAGGTATGCTTCAGTGGCCAATGTGGGGATCCTTACAAACATAAACATGACTTGTCTAACCTAACATGCATTAACATATATAATTTCTCGTATAATTCTTCTTCTTATTCCAATCTGTTTCACTGTATTTGAAGGATTATATGTTGTCCTAACTAGTCACTTCAGACTATCTTATCTAGCTTGGCGGGTTTTTTTTTGTTTCAACTTCATTAAAAGCGAAAAAATACTTACTAAATTTCCCGTCACAATTTAAAATATTATTAAAAAATTTTAATGGTTATGACAAATTATATGTATATCTGTGTATCAACATTTACATATTTTACTCATTTTTTAAATTTATTCGATTTTTAAAAATTCGAAGTGCTTGAAAACTTTGATTTAACTAAAAATAAAGAGTAAAGGTTCAAACACATCTTTTACTGATTGGTTTCTAGAAGTATTCTTTTGGACAAGTGGAATGTATTCATATTAAGACTCCATTTATTTCATGGATAATGAATGATTAGAAAACTTTTTTTAAAATTGATCGCTTATATCACTTGCAATAATTAGTCAATAGAAAATATTTTCATTATTAACATTGTTATTTATATCTAAATATTTTTGTGGACGATGAAAATATTTTTCGTTCATTCATTTTGTAAATGATACAAGCAACCATTTTTAGGAAAACGATTTAATCATTCATTTTTCGCGAAATAAACGAAGCCTAACTTTTCCTACCTTTCCTTGCAAGTTACAAGAGCCTTGCACAATGCCACAAAAAGGCTTGCACATGACCAAAAAGGACTTGCACGAGTGAACAGGCCCCCGATAGCAAGGTATTATAGGCATTACCGCACCTCATAATCAGGATCTTTGGAAGCTCGGACCCGCTACCACGTTGCAATATCTTGGCCCAACTTGACCACTCATGTCTTTCCTATCCAACGTCCTATTGACCCGATAAATTATCCAGTCTCCATCTATTTGCGTTGCTTTCTAGAGAGTGATAAGAAAGCACATTGTTGGTTCTTATGCCAAGCTGTCACACATCTTTACAATTTCTCTGTTGGAGTATCCCCTTCTTGTGCAAGCAAAGGATAAGATGCCAACAATTATCCGTCTCTGATGATATTATTCTTATTCAAAGTCCTTTTGCATCTCATCATGTCCAACGTCATGTGATGACGAGATAAGTATGTTTCAGTGGCCAATGTGGGGCTCCTTACAAATATAAACATGACTTGTCTAGCCGAAGATGCATTAATATATATAACTTCTCGTATACTTCTTCTTTTCCAACATGTTTCATTGTTTTTGAAGGATTATATATTGTCCTAACTAGTCATTTTGGACTGACTTATCTAACTCAGTGGGTTTTCTTTGTCTCAGCTTGAATAAAAGCTAAAAAAAATTAAATTTTCCATCAAAATTATATGTTTATCTATGTGTCAACATTGGCATATTTTGCTCATTTTTTTAAAATTTTTCGAATTTTAAAAATTTCAAAGTGCCTGAAAACTTTGATTTTAATAAAAATAAAAAGTAAAGGTTTAGACATGTCTTCTACCGATTGGTTTCTAGTCTAAAAGTATTCTTTTGGACCGGTGGAATATATTCATATTAACTCTTTCCTGCCTTTCCTTGCAAGTTACAAGATAACTTTGCCAAGAGAATCATTTGACTTGACTCGCTCATAATTCGTTAAGAATCCAAAATATCAGTCGAGATATTTACCAAAAGAAACAAGAGGTACCAGAAAAGATAATTTTCATTTTTCATATTATGAAAAGTCGCACTCCGATCCATTGATAAGCCTTTCTAGGTGGATTTAGAAAAAAATTACCATAACAGTCCTAAACCTATTGCAATTATGCCGATTCAGTCCATCCAGCTAATTTTGGCCGATCGGAGCTGATGTGTCATTTTTTAATATTTTTTTCAAAATTGCTATTAATTTTTTTTATCCTTTTCTTTTCTTTTTCCTCTTTTTTTCTTTTCCTTTCCCCTTTTTTTTTATTTCCTTCATCTTCAACCTCTAGCCGATCAACAAAACCAACAACTGACCAAAGGTGGGAACCATCGAGTTGCACTGGCGAGAACAACCTCACCCAGCCACTAGCCTCGCCAACGACAGTCTGGCAAGGTTGGCCTTGCCATGGCTGTCACACGCAGGGACGACCCTTGCTATGGCCGGGTGAGGCTCGAACTTGCCAAATCTAGCGGCCATAACCAGCCACTAGCATCGACCACCAGATATGGCGAGCTTGAGCTTCGACATGGCTCCACCTCGCGAGCAACGACGAGGGTTGAACTCGTTAGCGGCAGTGGCCAAGCTTGGGCATCATTGTTGCTTGCGAGGACAAGCCTCACCATGGCTGGGCGAGGCTCGAGCTCACCAGATCTGGCAGCCGACGCTAGTGATTGGGCACAGCCAACAAATCTGGCAAGTTCGAGCATTACCTAGCCATGGCGAGGCTCAAACTAGCGTGCGACGGCAATGGTGAGGTCGGCCTCACCAGTGTCTGGGTGAGGTCATTCTTGCCAGGGGTGGCCGAGGCTAACCTCGACGGCCCCTACCTCTGGTCGATCGCCAGAACCAGCGACTGGCTAGAGGTTGAAGATGAAAGAAAGACAAAAAAAAAAGGGAAGAAAAGAATAAAAAAAGAGAAAAAGACAAGAAAAGAATTAAAAAATTAGGAAATATTTGTTATAATATATATATTTAAAAATGCCATGTCAGCGTTGACTAGACAACTACCGCCAACCGGCCAAAATTATCCGGATGGACTAAATTGGTACAAATACAAAAAGTTTAGGACTGAATTGACATAATTTCAATAGGTTTATGATTATTTTAGTAATTTTTCCAGTGGATTTAATTTGATGGGAGCACTATAATTGTCACTAAAATATTAAACTAAAGTATCTAAGGTTGCGTGCCTACTATCTCTTAACATGCAACAGATAGTATGCTAAATCTACACTCCAATCTAAAATCTATCTACACGTGAGTGTACGAGAGAATAGCGTGATCGTGTTCCCATGAGAATCACTCCTCTCCCCTTCGCGCCTATAAATATGGATGGTGTCCTAACATTCTTTGCCATGCCCAAACCTTAAAATCTTATAAGAACTCCGTCTCTATAGAGAGCTTTTTCACAAGCTCATCTTGAATGCCAATGGCCCCTCCAGCAAATCTCGCTGACATAGGACGGGAAGGCTTTGATCTCCTCGATAAGACCTATGGCCACAAAAGAAGGCCTGCCGTTGCTCCTCCACCCCCGCTACCGCAGCAGAAGGCCCAACCCTGCGTTTACCATCGGACCGAAGTGCCTCTGATCACCGAGAGGCTTCCTGAATATGTTGTTTCCCATCAGTCGCACCAGCATCAACAGCCAGGCTATCTGTCTTTCCACAGGAGTGAAGTCCCCCTTCATCACCATTATTACAGTAATCATCACCACAATCCTTACCAGCCTGCGGAGGATGATGCCTATGGAGATGCCTTGGACAGCAACAAAGCAACCGTCTTGTATAGGGGGATGAAGATCATTGAGTATCGTCGGGTTTGATTGGAATTTTCTTGCCTTTTTAGCTATTATGTTGTAGTGATATGGTGCTCGGTGTGAAGAACAACACATGAAGCTTTCTCAAGTATGTAGTTTGGTTATGAATAGAGACTGTGAAGTCATGCGGTTGAGTAGAGTCTGTCAAGTCATGAGGTTGTAATTAGCTTTGTGTTATGCTTTTATCGTGACTCTTTCGTGGGTTTTTTGCGTGATTGTGGAAGAGTTGCTCGATCAACGCATGCTATGGGTTATGTGCTCATAACCATCTTTAAAGAAGATAGGTTTAATTGCTTTGGCAATGCACACTGGCCCCCAAACTTTAAAAAGTCACAAATTACCTTCCTGAACTTTGGCTCCACTATTACAAAAACCCCTAAATTTGAAAAGTCAAAGATTACTCCCTCAAATTTTGTAGTTTGTTGCAGCCGATAGCTTATGTCTGCATAACTGAAGTGTGCTGGAAAATGGAGTTAATGAAGTTATCAAAAAAGAAAAAGAAGAAGAGGATGCATGGCTAATGAAGTTCATTGTTCATTCTCTAGTAAAACATAGCGGTTTTGCAGGCGGAAAAACTTCCATTTTGAATGGCGTCAGATGGAATTATCCAAAACAAATGTGGTGCGACCATACTCAAGAGAGAGTTACCAAATAAATGTCCATGGCATATCCTTTGTGATGGAGCGAGAATGACCCTTGCCAAGCGATGCCATTCCGGAAGATGGAGATTCGCAGCTCCATGATGTCCTCTATCTTCTTGATGAGCTCGAACGCACAGACATCTCCGACTCATGGGGAATTTCTCTTTTGCAAAATCTCGCCCAACTAGAGGTACTTGCTGCTGTCTCGGCCGAACAATGGCTTCACTGTCAACCATTCGATCTTTGGAGTGCTCCTTCACAAAGCTATATGGTATGTACTGCATAGCCAAACCCCATTCATGAGCTTTTAAGTATTCTCACCTGCACAGGTTGATTATCTAATTCAGTGTAAACTCATTCATTAGCAAGTTGACATTTTCCAGACATGGAAAGTGCTCGAGATTCAATTGTGTAAAATTTACATGTGTACATTTCAAAAGCATATTGAATATAATAAGTAATGTTATAAAATTCAACTAAAAAGCTTAAATTAATAGGTAGAGAGAGATGACATGTATATTCAATGTGAGCTAGTTTAACATCCATTTTCATATGTAAGCCGGATTAGTAATGACACGTGAAATTTGACGAACGAGATGGACAGACACGCGAAATAAGCTCGAGTAAAACCTGACTCTAGTACCATATCAGAATGTCTAACTCAAAAGCTTGAGAAATGAATACTTTTCTGATATTTCGGGTGTATATTCCATACATGTTTCTGCTTAACTGCTTTATGGGAAACTATAATCATTAGGAGGTTCATTAGAATTTCACCACCTAAAATTAGTTCTATGCAAGGCGCGAAGCAATAATTCCATGTATACAAATCACTTTGAACGTCGTAGGCTAGGACTCTCTCAAAAAAACGAGGAGGCCGGGTCAAGTAGGAGTCCCGCTAGGAGGACGGCGCAGTTATACTGAATTTCTAACGAGGGCATATTGACCACAAGTTTCACTTCAGGAGAGGTGGGCAACTGGATGTTACAAAGTGTGGAATAAAAGTTTTGTCTTTTTATTTTATTGAAGAATAATATTACCGGTGGCGCATCTATTTTTGTCCGAAAATCAAAATCATCCCTCTTATCTTTTTTATGTTTAAAAAACACACTATGTTAGTCCTTCTGTTATAATTTTTCTTTTTCCGGTGAATTTTTGTTGATATGAATTGCGGAATTGCTTACACAAACGTTGAAATACATGTGTCGAATTATGATTTGCTCCACATTATAATGTGCTGCCAAATAGGCATCACATCAAACAATATAAAAGAAAACAAAATAGAGAAAGGGGGGTCCATCATGACCACCATAACCGCAAGCTCAAGCTCTAAGCATGCCGGCAGACATGAATGTACAAGTGCATGGGCGCAAGCTCAATGATCATGTCTGCTAGATCTTTTTTATTTATGGAAATCCCACCAAAGAAACCGGACAATGAAATCGTCCGGTTTCCTTTGAAAAATATGGGGTAAAGATTGTACCGTCGCTCTGCCAAGAGTAACTGTGCAGTCAGCCAAGCTTTTTCTTTCGAAGAAAATCACTCTCTCATCTATTCCTTGGGGAAATAATTGAGTGTGAGTATCTCTTCACCTTTCACGTACAAGGATTCACATGCACATGCATTCACTTAATTGACCATTATATAGCTTAATTTTTGTTTCAATGAACATAGCTTAATGTGTCATACTAATATGAAACGATAAAGTTTTGTGCTTGTCGCAGCGCGTAAGGAAGATAAAAGTTAACGAGCTTTCTAGAGCACTTGTTAATTTTAACTAATTGAAGTGATCATGAAATTAGCAACCTCTAGTCCTGAATGGACGGACTTAGCCAAGAAAATTGGCCTGCATGGACAAGCATGGCTATTAATTTGGGCCCAATGGATTTTTGGGCCAAGTCCAACCCGTCCATTTATTTGTCCGAAAACACAAACATCGGAACCTTAATGCTGACTGAGTTGGTCGGACTAATCCCATATTTTCCCGCGAACTTCTTGAGGGGAATCATCTATAGAGGAGACGGAAAGTATCAAGATAAAAGTAACTATATTGGATTGGAGCATATAAGCTCTTCATTATGCCATACTCAAGGGGGAAAAATAGGATTTTTAAAATAAACCAATTTTCCATATTAAGTAAAAGGAATATATGCACCGTAAATCCTAAAACTTATTATGAAAGCATAATTGAATCCTAAAACTTGCAAAAAGTGCAATCAAATCATAAAACTTGTCAAATCGGCGCAATCGAGTCCTTTTGTTAACTCCGTCTAGCTTGACTAACGGAAAATACCGATGTTGGTTTTTTCTAATATTTTCTCTCTTTTGCGTGGCAACGATGTGGTTAAAATATAAAACATAAAGCTAAAACGACGTTGTTGTGGTCCAAATAGGATTTTTAAAAGAAAATTTATTTAAATTAAAGTAAAAAATAAACTAAAATAAAGATAAAGGAAAAATAAAGGAGAGTTAGACCAGGCAACACAGTTGCAAAACCTGCTATGACCGCCCTACCATTGATAGGAAGGGTTGGTGATGGTGGGGAAATGGTAGCCAATGGCCATCGGGCCCCTGCCCTCGCCTAGTTCTGATTCTAACCTTTTTTTTGTTTATTTTAGCTTTTTTTTAAATTTAATTTAAATAAATTTCGTATTTAAATCAAATTTGGACAAAAAACTACGTCGTTTTAGCCACGTTATCGCCACGTATGATAGAGAAAATAATTTTAAAAAATCACGTCAGTATTTTCTATTAGTCAAGTTAAACAGAGTTAACAAATAACTCGATTGTATCGAAATGACAAATTTTAGAAATTGATTGCATTTTTTGTAAGTTTTAGGATTCAATTGCGCTTTTGTAATAAGTTTTAGGGCTTCCAATAAACATATCCATAAGTAAAATCTGAAAATAAACTAGTTTGCCATATAATTATGGCAAACTGGTTTATTTTCAAAATCTTATCTCATTTTCTTTTATGGAAAATTGGATTATTTTCAAAATCTTTTTTTTCCCCGTTAAGTATTGCCTAATCAAGAGCTTACACGTTCCAAATTAAAAACTAAGTTAGTAGCCAAAAGAAGTTCACAGGAGAAGAGAAGCTTACAATCCGGCCGCTTCGAGTCTCATCGGCGAGAATAATCCCAAATAATATGGGGAGTCTCAGCCTCGAAAATAGCTCTCCGTCATTTCTTGAGCGATAACAAGTATGAATGAACCGCTACGAGCCTCTCTTTTTTCTTTTTCCTTACCTTTTGCCGATTTTTGGTGTTACAGTTCTTGAGGGGAAGAGGTTCTTTGAGTTCCTTCGGTATTCAGTGAATCGGTTCAAGACTTCAATTTCGTCCTTCGTGTTTAAGGATCGCAATGCCAAACGACCAATGACCCACACTGTCGGCCTGCGCTCATTGCATTCATTACGAAAAACTTCATTTGCTAAAATTTCATAAGAAAAACGATGCCAAAGTCATCTGCATTTCTCCACCAGAGCCCAGCAAGCCAGGGACCAGACTTGACTCACATCTCTACACCAGTCAAAAGTGATCACACCGATCTAGTCATTTGCATGCACGAAGCAAAAACACGGTATCTCCAAAAGAAGAGGCACAAGTGTATCAGTCCAAACGATCTTAGTACACAAGATCAATGGTCCAAACAATCTTAGTCCACATGATCTATAGACAGTGCTAAGCCAGCTCCTATAACTCTCCAAAACATTTCTCTTTCTCACCGAAAAGAGCAAAAGTTGTTTCCTGCCCTTCCTTGAGAAAAGCATCAAAACTCCCTTTTTAAAGCCCGTTTCTCACAAGCCAGACCAGCTCCATTCCTTCCTGCTCTGCTCATTATCCTCAACGCTATGGCACCGCCGCTACCTCGACGGTATTCAAACATCAGGGTGTCACCAATCGCGAAGCCGTTCGCTTTGACCACGCTTGGCCACCCACTAATACTGGTGCGCTTAACATATTGGCGCAGCTGGACCGGCCACTTCCTCCCCAGTGGATCTTCTATGACCACGCTTCTCTTTGATTTTAGCCTCGCCTCTCTTGCAAAAGCTGCTGGAAGATTCTGAAATCCCAACATTTACAATCAGTTCAAAGTAGTCTTCCAACTAGTATATTTAAATCGAGGAAAAATACTCTTGGAGAGGAATAACGATTTTAGATTTGACTAAATCATAAAATTTGAAAGATTTTGACAAGAATATGTCCGGATATCCTTTCAGCGATGAATAAAATCAGGAACAGAGTTCTTGTATGTCTCCTAGTAATAACAAGAACCCTTTTCCTCTAGCACAAGATGAGAGTCATGCCACAGTTTTGACTTGAAAAAATGCAGCAAAAGAAGCAAATGCGAACTGCGCATAGGTCCCAGTCCCACTAAATCACCTGTGACTGTGCAACTGAGTACCTATGTGATGTAGAACAGTTAGCCTATGATTATCTTGAATAATGTGATCGCCGTAATCACCGGAAATCTCGGCAGTTTTTCTAATTTTGGGAAAAACAACCATTTAGGCAGTTTCCTATATTATCATTTAGGCAGTTTCCTATATTACCATTCAGGCAGTTTCCTATATTACCATTCATGCAGTTTCTTATATTACCATTCAGGCAGTTTCCTATATTACCATTCAGGCAGTTTCTATTAGTATTAGGAATCCTATCTCTATATATAGGATGTCCGTCTTGTAATCAAAATCACAGTATTATTGAAATAAAATTTCGAGTTCTTTGGAGTTGTTTCAAATTTACGCTTTCTCTCTGCGTCATTTGGTATCAGAGCAGGATTCTCCTGTGACGATGGTAAATAACGTGAATGTCAATCTCCCCGCTGCTAAGGACCGTGAGAACGAGCCTATTACGCAGGCTGAGTTCAATCAAATCGTGGGTCAAACCGATCGGAGGTTTCAAGAGATCCTTGATGCCCTCCAGCGTTTGTCCACAAACCATGCGCCTGGCGTTCTTCCAGCCGAGCGAATTCCTGTCGCTCGTGATCCCGAAGATGCTATGGGGCGTGGAGGAATTCCCCGACAAAGGCGTCAAGACTATGTCGAGGATACGGAAGACGAAGACGATGATTTCCAGGAGATGCAGATTCGTGGTGGTCGCCGATACAGGGGATTCCAGGAGGAGCATGTTCGTGGGAATCGACGTCAAGGAGGATATCGACGAGATCCTGAGCAGTATCAACTAAAGGTAGATCTTCCTACTTTCAATGGGAATTTGGATATTGAAGATTTCCTTGATTGGCTTTGGGAGGTTGAAAAATTCTTCGACGCCATGGATATTGACGAGGATCGCCAAGTGAAACTTGTGGCGTACAAGTTGAAGGGTGGCGCTTCAGCTTGGTGGGAACAAACTCAATTGACGCGACGTCGACAAGGCAAGGCTCCTATTCGATCTTGGGGTCAGATGAAACAGAAGTTGAAGAAGAGGTTCCTCCTAACGGACTATGAGCAACTGTTATTTCAGTAATTCCAAAATTGCCGACAATCAAATAGATCGGTCCAAGCTTATACGGAAGAGTTTCTTCGACTTTCCGCTCGCAATAACCTGGATGAATCCGAGGCACAACAAACTGCTAGGTACATTAATGGTTTGCGACTTAATATCCAGGATCGGGTTTCTTTGCATCGACTATTCTCTGTCGAAGACGCCCAGGATATGGCACGAAAAATTGAGATGCGATTGGAGAGGACTAGCCCTAGTACTCGTGGTAGAAATTATTTGGATCGTGGGTCATTCGCGAAAGGAAGACAGCTTGATGTTACGAGTTCTTCTAGTCAACAAACCCTTGATTCAAGCCAAGTTCCAGGAAGTACTACGGGGACGCCTAAAGAAGCAGTCGCAGCAAGGAATCACACTCCCAATCAGAATACCCAGAATCCATATACCAAACCCCAACCGATTAAGTGCCACAAGTGTAATGAGTTGGGCCATCGTTCCAGCGATTGTCCTCGTCGTAGAATGGCTAATATCGTTGAACATGACGAAGATGTGTATGAGGAAGATTGGGAAAAGGAAGAAGAAGTAGGAGTGGAAGATGAAGTGGACGAGCAAGTTAATTGTGTTGTGCGTCGTCTATTATTTGCTCCGCGGATAGAAGATACCCAGAGGAATCAGCTTTTCCGCACTCGCTGTACTGTCAACGGCAAAGTATGCGATATCATTATTGACAGCGGAAGTTGCGAGAATATAGTGTCAAAGGCTTTGGTGGATCACTTGCAACTAAAGACGGAGCCGCATCCCGCGCCCTACACGATCGGGTGGATATGCAAAGGAGCAGAACTTAAAGTAAACCAATTATGCCGTTTACCTATTTCGATCGGAAAATCATATCAAGATACTATTATCTGTGATGTTGTGGAGATGGATGCGTGTCATGTTTTACTGGGTCGACCATGGCAATATGATGTTGATGCTACACACCGAGCTAGGGAGAATACGTATTCTTTTGTGTGGAAAAGGACTAAAATTACTTTGAGACCAAAAAGTAATTCCCCTCAGATTGTGAAGAAGCAGAATGCAGGAGTTATGATGAACATCCGAAAGCGTTAAGGGATGTATATGATTGTGGTCAAGGGCGACCAGCAAATTGTGGTTCGTGTTCCCGACATTCTTAAGCCCTTATTAAAGGTATTCAGTGATGTTATGCCTGAGGATTTACTTGACGGATTACCTCCTTTGAGGGATATCAAGCATGAGATTAATTTTCTTCCAGGAGCTAGTCTTTCTAATTTGCCGCATTATCGGATGAATCTGAAGGAGAATCAGATTATACAGGAGCAGGTGGGAGATCTCCTTCGAAAGGGCTTCTTGCATGAAAGCAAAAGTCCATGTGCAGTTCCTGCGCTTCTCACGCCAAAGAAAGACGGCACCATGCGTATGTGTGTAGACAGTCGTGCCATTAACCGGATTACTGTCAAGTATAGGTTTACGATTCCACGACTTGATTATATGCTAGACAGACTTGCTAGATCACGGATTTTTACGAAGATCTACCTTCGAAGCAGATACCACCAAGTTCGCATCTGCCCTGGCGACGAATGGAAAACGGCCTTCAAGACAAGTGCGGGTTTGTACGAATGGTTTGTCATGCCGTTTAGACTCACTAATGCACCTAGTACTTTATGACGTTTGTTTGGGACTGATTTACAGTATAATAGTTCTTTTCATCCCCAAACGGATGGTCAGACGGAAGTTGTGAATCGTACTATGGCGGATATTATTCGCTGCCTCTGCAGTGATATGTCTAAGCAGTGGGACCGGTATCTTGCTCCTGTTGAGTTCGCCTTCAACAACTCGGTTAACCGCTCTACTGGTACATCTATCGATACACCACAGCATACTCTGGATTTGGTTCCCTTGCCCAAGATTCCAGGCTATAGTGTCGCGGTAGAGAATTTGGCGACCATAATTAATGAAGTCCAAGCTGCTGTGGCTAGTCAATTGGCTGCTTCTAATTTAAAGTATAAGGAGGATGCTGACAAACGGTGACGTTCGAAAATTTTTTAGGTAGGCGATGAGGTAATGGTTTTCCTGCGAAAGGAGCGTTTTCCTGTAGGTACCTATAATAAATTGAAGCACAAGAAGATTGATCCTTGCCGCATCCTGAAGAAGATCAACGATAATGCCTATGTAGTTGACCTTCCTGGTGATCTCAATATTTCCCCTACATTTAATGTGGCAGACTTATTTGAGTATCATGCTTCCGATACACCTCTCCATCCTGATCATAACTCGAGGGCGAGTTTTTCCGAAGAGAGAGGAAATGATGTAGAACAGTTAGCCTGTGATTATCTTGAACAATGTGATCGCCGTAATTACCGGAAATCTCGGCAGTTTTTCTAATCTTGGGAAAAACAACCATTTAGGCAGTTTCCTATATTATCATTTAGGCAGTTTCCTATATTACCATTCAGGCAGTTTCCTATATTACCATTCAGGCAGCTTCCTATATTACTATTCAGGCAGTTTCCTATATTACCATTCAGGCAGTTTCCATTAGTATTAGGAATCCTATCTCTATATATAGGATGTCCGTCTTGTAATCAAAATCACAGTATTATTGAAATAAAATTTCGAGTTCTTTGGAGTTGTTCCAAATTTACGCTTTCTCTCTGCGTCACTATGAATTTGACGAACAAAATAAAACAAGTCCATACTTACAAGCCAACGCATTTGAAATTTCCTCATGGAGCACACAAAATAAGGATGCCTAGCAGGCATGTTACTTTCAACCCCCATAAGCGACTCTTCCTCCTGTTTTTTGACCTCATCGAATGGACTGCTTTTTTCTTCAGCATATGCACCTGCATGCCTTGAAGAATTCCGTGACTACTTTCTTACAGAAAAATCAAGCAGGAATGAACAAGAAAACAAGGGCTTAGAGCTCACCAGGTTGTCCTCCATAACTCCTTGTAGAAATGGTTTTTCTCCCGCAGCAATCTGTGTCATATACGACCACTTCAAATGTCTCCTGACCAACCATTGAGAAAATTACCAGCTCCCCTAATTCCAAGTGTAGGTCCTTAACAAACTCTGCAAGACCTTGTGAAAAGTGGTAGCCCTCGTCACTTTCTTCTGTCCTAATGAACCATGACCTCCCGCCGCATTTGACAAGAAGTTTCTTCGGTACATTTCCCTGGAAATTCTTCAGAAAAGCTGGCGGGATTTTCTGCGCATAAGTAAAAAAATCTGTGATGTATTTCTTATTGGATATCCACCTTCCCTCACCAAAATAACATGAAATGAAAATACTGTTCCAAGGAAATGCTTCAACAGATTCATAACAAGTATCTATTGCTTTTTAGATCATAATCAGGTTTTCAGACACTGTGAAGGAAAATTCGTTGTCGTGTGTTAGGGGGGAAAAAGTGGGAAACTCTGTATATAACAACATACACTACTAGGCAAGGTCCTAATGATGAGACAAAAAGTTGAATCCTGGTTCTGTTAGAGTAAACAATTTGGAGATAGATGTGTATGAAAGAAGACTCACTTGATGTCATAAATTGATCTAGAATTCATGAAATTGTCCGCCCATTTTAGACTAGGTGGTATAGCGACAATGCAAGTATGTCGCTACAGCAAAATGATATCCAAAGAAAGTCCATGTTTTCTTCCTGCCTGCATCTAGATTTCGAAGTGAAAGAGAAACCGACATTGTCTATTATTTAAGAGACCACTTTCAAAGGCCTGGGATCTTACCGCAAATGAGTTTCCTATTTACAAAGACTGAGACAGAGAGTTGGTGAATGCCAAGCACTACACCGTGCCACCATTCAAATCCTCTCCCCCCACCCCCACCCCAACAAAAGACAACCTCTTCATATGACGCATTTAAGGGAACCTTGTTTTAGTTGTGCTGAAGCAATAAGGTGCAAATAACTCAGAGAGACAGAGAGAGCGAGAGATAGAGAGACAGAGAGGAGGGTTACGATCTTGCGGGTGAAATCGCCTAGCAACTTCTTGAAGAAAGAAGGGGGACGCTCGCTCCGCTCCATGGCCATCTCCATTCCGTCGACGGTGAAGGGGTGGAGGTAACGAAAAGCCTCTACGAATAATTTAGTGTTTGCATCGACGCTTGCTGTCTCAGCGTCCACTCCGCGATCATAATTACTCGCACTGGTTTCTCGAAAAGGGACGCTGGAGAGGGAAGCCCAAAGATCAGGAGAAATGCATTGATGGAACTCCACGCTTGAGAGGGAAGCTCAAAACTTTTTTGTACTAAATATATAATCAACATGTATTTTGAGATCACTAGTTAACAAAAATCTTTTAATTTTTTCCATTTCAAAGATCGAAAAACTATTTTCAAGACATTTTCTGTCCAATATTTTACTACTTGCTATTGTTCTTAAATTAGTTTTCATTCATTTGTGACGCACGGATTACAAATAGAAATCTTGCTCTAACCTACAGCAATTATAGAAGTACAATTCAAGTAATTTTTTTAAATTATTACTACCACAGAGTTTTCACTGCACACTTTTTTTTTGGTTAAAAGTTTTCACTGCACACTTGTTAAACACTAAATTTAAAAAAATTGTAATTTTCGATATTTTATCTTACTCATATTATGTTTAACTAGTACATCAAAGATCAAAACTTTTTTGTATAAATATAGTCAACGAGTATTTTGGGATCACTCGTTAACAATATCTTTATAAAAGTTACTGGTTTTTTCCATACCAAAGATCGAACAACTATTTTTTGTTTCCAATATTTTTGAAATTCAGGTTTTTATTATTATTAAAGTGCCATTTGGATTCATTTTCTTTTTTGTTCTCATTCATAATAATAAAACCTTTAAATTTCTTTCCAATTTATTCAAATTATTGACAGTGAAAAATAATATTTGGTTACTCCAAACAATAACATGTTATTTAACATCAGTTTCACTAAACAATGCATGTCCTTTATATAAGGACATTATACTTTTTGTTTATGTTAGCGCGTTGTAATACATTTCATTCATAAGTTAAGCACTTGACATTGATATTAACTACTAAGAACTAATGAAAGCACTGCAATCTTTATTTGTTGATAGCCTTCAGAATTAGGGTTAATACTACGAAAAATCTCAAACCGGTACACATGTGACAGATTTATCCGAACTAATTTTTTGACAATCAAAAACCCCAAAACTAGTACACTTATGACAGATTTACCCTAAACTAATTTTGACAACCAAAAACCCAAAAAATGATACCCTTGTGATAAATTTTCCTTTCCATGAAATTGGATTAATACCATGAAAAATCACAAATTGATAAACATGTAATAAATGGAGGGATAAAATCCCAAATTAGTATGCTCGTCAACTGTTACGTATCATCCAATTCAGCAATTTGACGGTAAGATTTAAAGGCAACTAATGGAAGGTAAATTTATCATAGGTCTATCAATTTGGAGTTTTTCGTGATATTTACCTCAAGAAATATAATGCATTTGCTAATTTAATAAAACAACGGTACTACTTATTAATCAACATAAGAAATTCCAATTATTCAAAGACAAACAAAAATTCAAAAGCAATAATTGCTCTTATAATATGATATGAGAGGCATCACTATGAATGGTAATGATATGCCGCTGCCATTAATTTTGCAATTGCATGCCTCACAAAAAATTAAAAGCACCAGTAGCTTTTATTAATGTTAGGATGAACAAGTAAAAGATATAGGTCCTTAGATAAAATAGTCTTTTGGCTCCAAGTTTTATTACGTTGATATAATGTTAAAGCTAATCAAAATCATTTTTTCTATTTACGAAAAGCAAAAAGTTTCTACTTTCAAACTTATATATTCATTGATTTTTTGTTTAATATATCTTGTTATCGAGAGTAATCCAGACAGCTTTTTCTTGTCAAAAAATGTTTGTTCTTTCAAAAACACAAAAACTATTTATACAAACATAACCAAAACAGCACTAAATTGTCATGATGAACTTAAAGAACCTACAGATTCTTATCGGGCTTTTTATCTCTTTAGGCATTTTTTTTTCCTTCGGATTCTTATGCATCTTCTTTGTTTTTTTATGTAAATGATAGATCTGTCCACATGGCTGCTGTATTTTTTCTCTCGATGGACCAGTCTTACCAATTTCTCAAACTATCACAAAAACTCTAAAACTAGTACCCATAATACACTTACGAGAGACCAATTTTGTGTCATAAAAAGTTAAATGAACTTTTTGAAGAAAAGGATGAGTTTGAGACAAAAGATGGGAATGAGGGAGTTAGACAAAAAAAAATGAATTCTTTGATCCGTCTAAAAGCCTCTCATTGATTGATATGAAGAGATCAAAGGTTGGGATCTCTTTTGCTATTTGCAATGTACATTCTTTGAATTATATGTGATTCAAATTTATGCTTCGACCAAACAAGTAACTAATTAAGTCCATACGTAAATAGAATAATGGCAATGTAGAAATTGCAAATCAACTTTTATATAAATAGAATAATGGCAGTGTAGAAGTCTTATATATATGGCAACCTGTATTCAAGAAATGGGAAAACGACACTAATAGTTTTTAAACTTTGGCTTAATGTGTAATGTTTCCTTGTCCAATGTAGTCTTTCAATTATTTTTTAATGATAAATGCAGTCCTTTTGTTTGATCAAATAGGGAGAAAGTCACTTCAAGTCCTTAACCTATTGTGAAATGTGCAATCTACCGTGGCCCAGATTTTCGAATGTCTTTTTATTTGAATACATTTCCTAAATCAACAACAAAAATATAATATCTTTATTTTACCTTTTTGGTCTTTGTCAATATTACTATAGTTCCATTTAAGTTTATTTTAGCTTGTGATCTCTATAATAGTAAAAGTGGAATCTCATTTCGAGCTATATTTGGTTAATATTTCTACAATTTTAGGTATAACTGTTTTCATAAGGATTTTGTCTATAGTTTTTTTTTTGGTAACCGAGGTGATCGGGCCACCTTGCGCGCACCTCGACTATTCCTCGGAAGAGACTAGCACAACAACCCACTGCCATGGCCCCCACTTAAATCACAAATGCTCAGCTGGGGAATCAAACCTGGGACCAGTGCGCTTAACCACACTATCTCAAGTATGCCCTAACCAACTGAGCTACCTATGGGTGGGTAGGATTTTGTCTATAGTTAATGTTATTACAAATATAAAAAACACAGATTTAACTAAATTTAATGAACGAAACACGAAACACGAAAGTCACAAGGAACTATTCTATTTTCCTTGTCTTCTCCTTGTCTTTCTTACATACCACCAAAAGTAGTTAGTTGTTAGAAATATTAAAAATGTCACAAGATATGTAACTATTCTATATTCCCTGCTAAAAACTTTAAATATTTTTCAAAAATAAAAAAAATTGTAAAAATTATAGCTGACTCTACATAAATTGTAAATACCACATCTTTCTCTCTCTGAACACCATAGCCATTTGAAGCGGTCCTCTTGGGGTTATAACCATACCTCCATATCTCCAAGAATCTTGGGCCTTTGTTCTCACGATGCCATGATCTTGGCTTAGGCGCTTACTCCTTTAAAATCACATTTTGATCCTTCGTGTCCATCTATCACCACATTTGTCACGCCCCGAGACAAGGCTATGGCACTTGATCCCGGCTCGGACGTGATTCATGTAGGTTCCGAAGATATATCTCAATGTCCCATTATTGTTTTCTTCATTAAACACAAGCGGAAGTAATTAACAAACAATAACGACAACACAAGTGAGCCAAGCAACATATTATACAAACACACTATATTTACATGATAGTGGATTATCTATTTTACAAGCCCTTCTTACTTCGGGCCTTCCTTACTATGCTTACATCCGGATCTCTTCCGGTATCCGCTCATATACTTCGTAAAGCTGGGTTAAGCTTAGCTTCACTAACATTCCTTCACAAAAGAACAAAAAGGTTAGTCTCCTTCCAAAGCTTGGTCATCTCACTACGGTTCATCCACTCCGGCCCCGGGCTATATCCCTCAATGGGTCCAATCACGTCTCTGTCCATTAAAATGAACCATGCTAAGTAATGCCGGGGAATCATCTCGTTCACATTCACTTGGACCCAAATGGTCGTGCTATACTTTCGATATGTGACACCGGCTTCTACGTCAATAATATATACCACCCGAACATGCATTTCTACGGGTCAACCAAAATGGACGGGAGGTAGTGTGGCCATACCTACAAAGCTGAAAATAATAAAAGTGAGTCGACACTCAATAAGTTAAATTTACTATGCTCCGGCTAGGAAATAGCCTCGCATAGGACAAGAGAAATACACATTACCATTGGCTTGTCGATGGTAGATCAAGAGCAAATACATCTTACCTTGCCTTTGTAGTAAACATGGCATGTTCTACAAACAAGAAAACATCAAGAAAGGTTTTCAAAGTTGCATGCAAAGATCAACACACGAGATTCATCATTTCATGACCGAAATCCATCGATCCTTCCGGCTTACCACCGGGCATCCAAGTACCCCCTGAGGCATCGCCCCGAAATCTATCGAATAGCAACATCGTCTCAAAATCCATCACAAAAACGGCATCACCCCGAAATCTATTGGCGGTGGCAGCGTCCCAAAATCCATTGGTGACGGCCATAGTCCCTCGTGTGATCATGCAACAAGCAACACACATTTCTGATTCTTATCTTGATCTTATTAACCCACACAAACATGTGGTGCTTGTGTAATTCATGCTTTCTAGGACAAATTGCCTAACATGCAGAGTGCGGTCGAGGGCACGTGACTCAATCCACCATGCCGAGTATTGGCTCGGAGCGAGACTTGGCCCGGTTCTGCACGTCTCAATGTAAAACCCGTACCAAGTCGAGCTCGTCCCGGAACACCACAAAATGAGTACGAGACATACTACACCCCATTTCGCACCTCGGTTATGCCATGACTCACGGCCACATGTAAAACAACAAAGACATATGTAAACTCCAAGCATCACAGACATAGTGACTCCTCGAGTCCAAACGCGCAACACTTCGCCCTAACCAAAGTATAGGAAATTCACTTACTACTCGGGGGCTCTAGGGTATTTAGTGATGATGCGGTAGTGAGAATGAGTGACCGGAGAAGAGATGGCCAAAAATGAGAGAGATGGAGGACAAGAAAGAGAGAGGTCGAGAGAGTAGGGAGTGAGAGGAAAAGGCTTGCTCGGCTTTGGTGAAAAGAAGAATGTGCTTGGTGTCTCTCTATTTATAGGCCAAGGCTTCAATAATTGCCTTGCCAAATGGTCCAATGAAATGCATTCAAGTGGCACCTAATTATTAGAGGCACTCTTGGAAAATCTTGACCAAGTCCTAGGCTTCATTTTTGGTGAAAAGAAGAATGTGCTTGGTGTCTCTCTATTTATAGGCCAAGGCTTCAATAATTGCCTTGCCAAATGGTCCAATGAAATGCATTCAAGTGGCACCTAATTATTAGAGGCACTCTTGGAAAATCTTGACCAAGTCCTAGGCTTCATTATTTGATGGCCCAACTAAACACCAAGTGTCCATCTAGGATCATAATGCCCTATCTTAGGGTATTGAGTCATCATGTACATTAAATTTCTAGAGGACACTTAAGCCTATACATTAATGATCTAGGGGACACATAAGTCTCTATTATTTATCTCTCCAATAATTGCCCTTGCCTTGGCTCTCATTATTACCCTATTTTTAGAGATTGCAAGATCTCATTCATTAATGAAGAAGATTATATTCATTAATGAAGATCTTATCTTATAAGATTCTTCTAATGATGGCCCTCCAATTATTGGTCTCAACTTTGACTTGGTCAACTTTGGCTTCTTACTTCCTATGCTCGGTCGAAACTTGCTGATTTTGTCCTAAAGATCATTGGCTAATGGCACTTAAGCATATGCTCCAAAATCAATGAGTATATTTAGCAAAATGCCTAAGTAAATGGGGAAATTCCAAATTTAAAATGATCAATCATCCTACCCGGGTCAAGGTTCGATGTAAAAATTCCTCCAAATACGATCAAACATAACCAAACCAAAGTGCAAGTCCAATAGTGTAAGCTTGGGCCGGTCGGGTTGCCCAGGCGCATGGCATGTACAATCGAGCCCGACTGAGCGCAGGGCCAGGCACGCTGCTGGGCCACACGGGCACACAGCTAGGCACATGGCTAGGCACGTGGCCGAGCGCACGAGCGCGGTGCCGAGCTGCACGAGCGGTGTGTCGAGCACGATGCTAAGTCGCACGAGCAAGAGGTCGGTTCATGGACCAAACACAAGCATTGACTCATAAATGGGCACAATGCATGGCTCATGGCCAAGTTCATTGGGCACGGAACTAGGTCGAAGCTGGATCTAATGGGCACAATGCTTGGCATAAGGGTCGGGCACAATGACCGGCACAAGGGTCAGGCACAATGACCGATACATGGATGGGCACAAAGCCAATCTGTGGCCTAGCTGACGTGCATAATGGCCGGTCATGATCGAGCACAAGGCCTGGTTGGCGGGGTCGTCATAATGCCTGACCCGTGACCTAGCCACTAGGCTCATGCACTGGCACATGGCTCGGTCATGGCCTACCCGACTCAACGCAACCATCCGTGGCTGATTCGCGACTAGTCCACATTCAATTATCAACAATGCACGGTTGACCCTCAGTTGTCATATGGCCTCGTGGAATCCGGTACCACGGGACATGGCCGTACGGAATTACTCGCGATCGACACATATCGACACAGTACTGATCGTAGTTATCCCCAACCGTCCCACTAACAGCCCTTATGGTCGAAAAATCAATCCACAGTCGTATCACTCTAATCGACTTGCGTGGTTAGGGATTCATTCCTATGTCGATCTCTACGCCAGTTCATGGATAATCTTTCGATCGAATAATAACCAACCCTCAGTACATTCGTTCCGATCATGTTATCCGTTGCATTACCGACCCTTGGCTCGATTGCTCGCCCATTTTATCACCATTTACCTTTGGCTATCTTGGCCCCAAATTTGGGAATGTCACAACATTCATTCTTACTTTCCAATTTGCTGGACTTCGTTGATTCATTCACCAGTGATTTCAAATTCGAAATTCCATAACTACATCTTGACGCCCTGTAAATATCTAGTCTTCTCTTGGTGTTTCAATTGGTAATCTTTTGACTTTTTTAACCAATATCTTTGTCGACTAACTCCATTACGATAATCGCCAACCATACGTCGTCGTGTATCAACAACTAATTAATGGTCATTGGTATACATCAATATCGATAATATTTCTTATGGTCATCAATAATGACTCACATGTTTAATAATAACATGTACTCTAGTTGCATGCCTATCTATGTCAACGACCTGGTTAATTTTTTATGCAAACACCCCCCAAATCCCTTCAGAAGGGTTGGGACATGCGAGTGTAAATGTGTCCTATGCATAACACCTAAACAAATGCAAAACGATGTGCAGAGGTCCTATATGTAACATAAATGACATGAATTAATGCAAGACGGCGTTTTCTGAGTTCATTTCATAACATGACATAGATCCCACACCAACGATGTTCAAAGCATGGATGCAAATGTTCAACAAAACGGTGACGGTCTTATCAAAACCATTTTCCAAGTGTCATATGTAGTTTCAAATTATCGATACAGCACATGCGCGGGGCCTCGATTCAGGGGTGACGACCACCAAGCTCTCCAGAATATAGGTCCGTCTGGACAGGATCCCCATAGTAGATGGTATGAGGTTTGGTTTATTTAAGGGATATGTTAAGTTTGGCTTTAAAATTGATGACAAGAATATTTTGGACCATGCACATTTACTTTAGGGTTTTTTGAAGGGGGACTATGAAATGAATGTATTGCACAACACGTCTCTAACCCTAGCCTCCACATTCTCTCCCTTCTTTGTTCTTCCTATCTTCTTGTTAGATTTTTAGGTTTTGTAGCTCACCAAGTGGTTTTTGAGCTTTCGATTGTACTCGTTGTTGAAGATATAAAACCCCTCTCTCTTCCCGTGGTTTTTCCCTTTTTAGGTTTCCACGTAAATCTTGGGTCTCATGTGGTTCGATTTTACTTTGATCCTTGCTATTTGCGCTTCAATTTGTGTATCTCTTGGTATTGTTCCGCAACAGGATATATGTGATGCAAAGCACTTCAATATAGCCACAAATACTCCTTATCGCTTGAACTTTTAATCCAGAGGAACAATAACACTTAATATCACCTGGACCTAATTCAGTAGAATGACAGGTTATAAATCACAAAAATTTATGACCTTAAATTCAATGCGATACCGACTAAGTAGAATATCCATATTATTAAAATGAATCAATCAACATGATAACTATTTTCTAACTTTTATAAGCAAAAGTATATTATTCATCCAAAAGAGAGATTTTGGGGTCTACCCGGTCCTCAGATTGCATTCTTGGAGATCCATCGACTCCACGACTACCTTGCAAAAACATAGATCAAAGTAAGGGATTAATACCATTAAAAATTCCTCATCAGTTCCTCATGACACATTTATCCAAACTAATATCCGTCTCACAAAAAATCTCAAAAAATTAGTACCCCATGACACATATACCCCAAATTAATTTTCATTTGATAAAAAATCTGACATTGGTACCATAAAATATGACCCCAAACCTACTCTCCGTTAGTAATTTGGGATTTGATGTGAAGGGTAAATTTGAGTCAGAGGTACCAGTTTGGATTTTTTGTGAGGTGAAATTTAATTTGGAATAAATGTGTCGTAAAGTACCAAGTTAGGATTTTTTTGGAAGACTAAAATTCAATTTAGTGTGAATATATGCTGAGAGTACCAATTTGAGATTTTTAATAGTGTTAATTGAGTAGCAAGAAAGGGGAGAGCTCCCTCCCAAATATAGCACAAGTAAAATGGACTTACCTTGAGGAAAATGACCATTTGGCCTTCCTATTTATAAGGAAAAATTTGACGCAAAAGAAAACCTTTTATAAGGTGGGTGGACCTTGCATAGGGTTGGAGGGGCCTTGCACAATGCTACAGAAAGGGTTGCACAAGGCCAAAAAGTGTTGGAAAAACATTCCTATGGAATTTGATGATTCCAAAAACCATCCTAGGTACTAATACCTACAGTGATAACTGCATATGTAAATGTTTCCGAAGATATGAGAGAAGATGAGAAACTAGATATTGACAATTCGGAGAACAAGTGCCAATATGACAAGTACTCGTGGTGAATTGCAAGTACCAAAGTCGATCTAGTGTTCTTCGATGTCTTTGCAGACTGATAAAGTCGAAAGGATCATTGATCCCACAATTGCGTGTCATTTCGTCAATGCTGTTACTAAAGATCATCAACCGACTTGCTGATAATTTGCACTTTCTAATGATGAGTTTCAGATCATGCTGATGGCAAGTCGCAAGTAATGATGGTGAAGTATTCATCTGAATATGACCATTCTGGCAAGGATTTCCTCCTATCCTCAAACGACTAACTTAATCTTCTTTAGAGTCTCTGGCAGACTGATTGAAGACTTCTATATAAAAAGCATTCGCGAAGCTGGGAAGAGGTTTGTCAAAAGAAATACTAAGAATACTATAATTACACTTCATTGTCCAAAATCAGAAATCTTCCTTGTTCTTTATCTGATAAAGCTCTTGTATTGCATTGTAATAGCAAATAGTCAAGTGAACAAAAGTAAGAGCGGTCGTTGTGTCATAAAAGTGTGATCTATCATATGAGAGGAATAACACTTGTCAACTATACCTTGTATTGCTGATTATTAGTGGAATCCAGTTTGTGTTAAGGCTGTTATATGGAGATTGGACGTAGGCTTTGAGATAAACCTGAACCACTATTAATCGTTGTATGCTTTACTTCTTTAGTTCATTATCTACATCGTATGTGTCGCGCCGCGCTTTTTTGGACTTTCGGGATTTGCGCGCTAATGAGGTATTTCCGTATAAGGGTCTCTTCCAGACCATACATCACGTGACATCGGATGGTAATTTCCTATTTGGTCTAAGTTTTTTATTTTGGAGTCGCCACTAGTCATTATTGGTAGGTAGACTAGAAACCTAATCGGGGTATGGGAGAAATATCACGATTCTACGAACTAAAGATTCTGAGTACGGGGACTTGGTTACGTTAATGATCTCAAATTGAGATTCCTAATGCCCTTTCGGTACCTAAGAACGATACGATATCTAACGTGTCATGTAAGTTTTCGAGGCTTACCCACTAATTCTATCCATTCTAGTCGCGAGAAATCAATCAAGAATTAAATGCGCAATCAATATCAATCAAATCAATCAATCCTAAACGGTCTCTAAAAAAATGAAAATTAATCAAGACATCCAAACCCTAATGAAGCCCTAGAAGTTTATTCATTTCGTGATTTGCATTTTTTAGGGTTTTAGGGTTTTTTAGGAGTTATAACCCCTGAATTTGAGATTTTCTAAAAATGCCACTTGGGCACTTCTAAAAATTCAAATTTCACTTTCTAAGGTTGGCCACAGTGTTTTGGAACCATTCTGTGAAGTTTTGAAATTTTTGATTTTTTTTTCAAAAGTTGAAATTTTGAGAATTTCATTAACTGAGAATTGATTTTTATGATTTTCTGAAAATTTTTATGAATTTTCGAATTTTCGAATTTTTCAATTTTTTAAGATTTTTTTAGAAATTTTCACATTTTTAATTGTATTTTTAGAATTTTTAGAATTTTTATGAATTTTCTGAAAATTTTTTCATTTTTCTGTGAATTTCCTATTTTGCTGAAATTTCCAAACTTCTAAACAAAATTTGTATTTTTCCTGATTTGTTAATATTTTTTTTGAATTTTTTCAAAATTTTTTATTGATTTTTTATTGGATTATTTATTTATTATTTTTTCAATTTCCCGCTAAGAAAATGAACCAGACCGGCCCGGTTCAACTCGGTTCGGCTTGGCCAAACCGGGCCTTGCCGATGCCGATCGCCGGTCACTTTCTCCAGCAGGCACGACACCAAATGGCACTGTTTTGCCCCTCTCTTCACTGCGGCATTTCGCCAAACAAGTAGTGGGCATATTCCCAACTCAAACATATTCAAGGCTCTCGATCTGAGCTTGTCGCCGGTGACCTTCCGGTGACCTTTTTTGATTGATTTTTGATTTTGTGTCAATTTCATATCATCCTCTATTAAACTAAACCAACTGATTGGCCGTCGGACCATCGCCGATCGGTGAAAATTTTGTTGGAAAATGCTAATTTGTTGCTAACCTAAACCATGCTCATCAGAAGCTCAAAATCCCTATTCTATTCGCCCTAACCATTTCTATCGCTCAAAACAATTATCAAAACATCATACAAAGCAAGGGAATGCTAACTTGACTGGCCTAAGGCCACGGTGACGCTCCGGCGAGGATGTCCAAGCTCCGGCGAGGTGGTTCATGAGATGGCCGACTCGGTTTATGCACGTTTTATGGCCAAAAATGCAATCAAACAATACAAAATGTGATTAGAAACAAGTTTTGAACAACAAAATGCTAAAAGTCATTAATGAAATCACATAAACATTCACATTGGGACTAGAACTGAATTCTGGAAATTTTGGAAAAACAGTGATCATGAGCCAACTTTACCTTCTTCGAATGTGTACAAATTGTAGTTTCCAGACTAATCGACGCCCGTGAAGTTGTTCTCTGATGCTCAGGCTTCAAATTGACGTCTTCAGTTCCATCATGAAAGGTATGAACTCGCCGGTCGGAGCTCGGTTTCAGGGCTTCACGGTTAGCTCGCCACTGGTCACCCGAGAAGGAGATCCTCCCTAGACGGTCGATTCGCCGGTGCTATTCAATCGACCGGCACCGATCACTCGATCTGGAGATCTCCACTCCTCTCTCTCTCTCTCTCTCTCTCTCTCTCTCTCTAGATTTCATGCTTTTTCCCCCTTTTCTCTCTCTTCTCTCTCTTCGGCCATTCGTCGAACAACTTCCTCTCTTTCCCTTCCGTTTTTTCTTGTTTTTGTTGATTAAAATTCCCGCCCAAAATTTGTTTTCACCACCTTTCGATTGGTTATAACCGATTAGCCACGCTAGTGGGAGATTCTCCAGCTATTAATGTCATTTTTACATGTGCTAAATTGGCTGGAAAAGATCGGCAAAGTCGCGGGCTAAAGAAGAACTTTTCTGGGTTTTATTGAGCTCTGCGCAAACCGAGTGAAGAAGACGGGTCCTCGGGTCAGGTCGGGTTGACCCGATCAACCCGGCAAGCTCGATTTTGACCAAAAGTTCAAATTAACCTTGATTTTGATCAAATTTTTGGAATTAAATCCCAAAATTGAATTCCTCATGACATTTTGAACCCAAATAGATGATTTTCCCCAATTTTTTCAAAATCGTGTCCTAAATTTTTAAATTTTTGTAATCGGGTTAATAGGGTTTTGTTCAATTTGATGTCCTAATGACCTGATTAGGAAAAATTGGTGCCAAAATTGACTTACCCACATCTGATTAACCCTGGAAACGATGGTCTCATGGTTCGACAATTTTCAATTGGGCGCAATTCCCAATTTGGGTTCAAAATTCCTAATTTTCAATTGAATTTTGGGGATTTCTGATTTCTATGACAAATTGTGCAATTGGATAGACCATTATGTAATTCAAGGTCCTAAAATCATTTTTTGTGAAGACACTATGACTTAAAAATGACTAAAAAATATTTAATTGCATTTTTGGTTCAATTCGGGTTTGATTTTGCCCAATTTTGGGAAAAACGCATACCCGATTGAGATTGTTTAAAATTGATGATGTATTACCGAAATTGGATTTAAAAGAAGACTAATGAATATTTTTATGGAATTTTCTGGTTCCATTTGCTATTTTTCTTGATTTTTTTACTTATTTTGACTAAGAGAAATTAAGGAAAAATGCAGGAAAATGCTAAAAAATTCATTTTTGGTTTAGAAGTAGGTTTCTAGGCTTGGCCAAGATTCCTAGTCCTAATTTTGAGGATTTTGAAAATATAAAAAAATGAGCTAAAAATGAAATGTCAAGAATATGTTCACTATTATCCTTAGCATTTCGGTTTACTTGTTGTTGCTTTTAACATAGTACGCAGAAGTCTTGTATAATCTTCTTTCAGCCTATTCATCCCCTCTAAGTTGTATTATTAGCCCCAACAAAAAGGATTTGCACAAGTTAAGAGGCATGCTGGCAAGTAGTTATAGGTTGGCCGAATTTGAAGCACATTTTTGGTTATGATTTGAAGATGTGACACACATGAATCATCTTTATACTGTCGAACGTCATGTGGTGACGAGATTGGTATGCTTCAGTGGCCAATGTGGGATCCTTACAAGCATAAACATCACTTGTCTAACCCAACATGCATTAACATATATAATTTCTCGTATAATTCTTCTTCTTATTCCAATCTGTTTCACTGTATTTGAAGGATTATCTAGTCATTTCAGACTATCTTATCTAGCTCGGTGGGTTTTTTTTGTTTCAACTTCATTAAAAGCGAAAAAATACTTACTAAATTTCCCGTCATAATTTAAAATATTATTAACAAATTTTAATGGTTATGACAAATTATATGTATATCTGTGTATCAACATTTACATATTTTACTCATTTTTTAAATTTATTCGATTTTTAAAAATTCGAAGTGCCTGAAAACTTTGATTTAACTAAAAATAAAGAGTAAAGGTTCAAACACATCTTTTACTGATTGGTTTCTAGAAGTATTCTTTTGGACAAGTGGAATGTATTCATATTAAGACTCCATTTATTTCATGGATAATGAATGATTAGAAAACTTTTTTTTAAAATTGATCGCTTATATCACTTGCAATAATTAGTCAATCGAAAATATTTTCATTATTAACATTGTTATTTATATCTAAATATTTTTGTGGACGATGAAAATATTTTTCGTTCATTCATTTTGTAAATGATACAAGCAACCATTTTTAGGAAAACGATTTAATCATTCATTTTTCGCGAAATAAACGAAACCAAACTCTTTCCTACCTTTCCTTGCAAGTTACAAGAGGCTTGCACAATGCCACAAAAAGGCTTGCACATGACCAAAAAGGACTTGCACGAGTGAACAGGCCCCCGATGGCAAGGTATTATAGGCATTACCGCACCTCATAATCAGGATCTTCGGAAGCTCGGACCCGCTACCACGTTGCAATAACTTGGCCCAACTTGACCACTCATGTCTTTCCTATCCAACGTCCTATTGACCCGATAAATTATCCAGTCTCCATCCATTCGCGTTGCTTTCTAGAGAGTGATAAGAAAGCACATTGTTGGTTCTTATGCCAAGCTGTCACACATCTTTACAATTTCCCTGTTGGAGTATCCCCTTCTTGTGCAAGCAAAGGATAATAAGCCAGCAATTATCCGTCTCTGATGATATTATTCTTATTCGAAGTCCTTTTGCATCTCATCATGTCCAACGTCATGTGATGACGAGATAAGTATGTTTCAGTGGCCAATGTGGGGCTCCTTACAAATATAAACATGACTTGTCTAACCCAATATGCATTAATATATATAACTTCTCGTATACTTCTTCTTTTCCAACATGTTTCATTGTTTTTGAAGGATTATATATTGTCCTAACTAGTCATTTCGGATTGACTTATCTAACTCAGTGGGTTTTCTTTGTCTCAACTTGAATAAAAGCTAAAAAAAAAAAAATTTCCATCAAAATTATATGTTTATCTATGTGTCAACATTGGCATATTTTGCTCATTTTTTTAAAATTTTTCGAATTTTAAAAATTTCAAAGTGCCTGAAAACTTTGATTTTAATAAAAATAAAAAGTAAAGGTTCAGACACATCTTCTACCGATTGGTTTCTAGTCTAAAAGTATTCTTTTGGACCGGTGGAATATATTCATATTAACTCTTTCCTGCCCTTTCCTTGCAAGTTACAAGATAACTTTGCCAAGAGAATCATTTGACTTGACTCCCTCATAATTCGTTAAGAATCCAAAATATCAGTCGAGATATTTACCAAAAGAAACGAGAGGTACTAGAAAAGATAATTTTCATTTTTCATACTATGAAAAGTTGCACTCCGATCCATTGATAAGCCTTTCTAGGTGGATTTAGAAAAAAATTACCATAACAGTCATAAACCTATTGCAATTATGCCGATTCAGTCTATCCGGCCAATTTTGGCCAATCGGAGCTGATGTGTCATTTTTTAATATTTTTTTCAAAATTGCTATTAATTTTTTTATCCTTTTCTTTTCTTTTTCCTCTTTTTTTATTTTCCTTTCTCCTTTTTTTTTTCTTTCCTTCATCTTCAACCACTAGTCGGTCAACAAAACTGGCAACTGACCAAAGGTGGGAGCCATCAAGTTGCACTGGCAAGAACAACCTCACCCAGCCACTGGCCTCGCCAACAACAGTCTAGCAAGGTTGGCCTCCCCATCGCTGTCACACGCAAGGATGACCCTCGCTATGGCTGGGCGAGGCTTGAACTTGCCAAATCTAGCGGCCACAACCAGCCACTAGCATCGACCACCAGATATGGTGAGCTTGAGCTTTGCCATGGCTCCACCTCGTGAGCAACGACGAGGGTTGAACTCGTTAGCAGCAGTGGCCAAGCTTGGGCATCGTTGTTGCTTGCGAGGACGAGCCTCGCCATGGCTGGGCAAGGCTCGAGCTCACCAGATTTGGTAGCCGACGCTAGTGTTTGGGCACGGCCATCAAATCTGGCAAGTTCGAGCATTACCTAGCCATGGCGAGGCTCAAACTAGCGTGCGACGGCGATGGTGAGGTCGGCCTCGCTAGTGTTTGGGTGAGGTCATTCTTGCCAAGGGTGGCCGAGACTAACCTCGACAGCCCCTGCCTTTGGTCGGTCGCCAGAACCAGCAACTGGCTAGAGGTTGAAGATGAATGAAAGACAAAAAAAAAAGGAAAGAAAAGAATAAAAAAGGGGAAAAAGACAAGAAAAGAATTAAAAAATTAATAAAAAATTAGGAAAATTTTGTTAAAATATATATATTTAAAAATGCCATGTCAGCGTTGACTGGACGACTAGCGCCAACCGGCCAAAATTGTCCGGATGGACTAAATTGATACAAATGCAAAATGTTTAGGACTGAATTGGTATAATTTCAATAGGTTTATAACTATTTTGGTAATTTTCCCGGTGGATTTAATTTGATGGGAGCACTATAATTGTCACTAAAATATTAAACTAAAGTATCTAAGGCTGCGTGCCTACTATCTCTTAACATGCAACAAATAGTATGCTAAATCTACACTCCAATCTAAAATCTATCTACACGTGAGTGTACGAGAGAATAGCGTGATCGGGTTCCCATGAGAATCACTCCTCTCCCCTTCGCGCCTATAAATATGGATGGTGTCCTAACATTCTTTGCCAAGCCCAAACCTTAAAATCTCATAAGAACTTCATCTCTATAGAGAGCTTTTTCACAAGCCCATCTTTAATGCCAATGGCCCCTCCAGCAAATCTCGCTGACATAGGACGGGAGGGCTTTGATCTCCTCGATAAGACCTATGGCCACAAAAGAAGGCCTGCCGTTGCTCCTCCACCCCCGCTGCCGCAGCAGAAGGCCCAACCCTGCGTTTACCGTCGGACCGAAGTGTCTCTGATCACCGAGAGGCTTCCTGAATATGTTGTTTCCCATCAGTCGCCACAGCATCAACAGCCAGGCTATCTGTCTTTCCACAGGAGTGAAGTCCCCTTTCATCACAATCCTTACCCGCCTGCGGATGATGCCTATGGCGATGCCATGGACAGCAACAAAGCAGCCGTCTTGTATAGGGGGATGAAGATCATTGAGTATCGTTGGGTTTGATTGGATTTTTCTTGCCTTTTTAGCTATTATGTTGTAGTAATATGGTGCTCGGTGTGAAGAACAACACATGAAGCTTTCTCAAGTGTGTAGTTTGGTTATGAATAGAGTCTGTGAAGTCATGCGGTTGAGTAGAGTCTGTCAAGTCATGAGGTTGTAATTAGCTTTGTGTTATGCTTTTATCGCGACTCTTTCGTGGGTTTTTTTGCGTGATTGTGGAAGAGTTGCTCGATCAACGCATGCTATGGGTTATGTGCTTATAACCATCTTTAAAGAAGATAGGGTTAATTGCTTTGGCAATGCACACTGGCCCCCAAACTTTAAAAAGTCATAAATTACCTTCCTGAACTTTGGCACCACTATTACAAAAACCCCTAAATTTGAAAAGTCAAAGATTACTCCCTCAAATTTTGTATTTTGTTGCAGCCGATAGCTTATGTCTGCATAACTGAAGTGTGCTGGAAAATGGAGTTAATGAAGTTATCGAAAAAGAAAAAGAAGAAGAGGAAGAAGAAGAAGAGGATGCATGGCTAATGAAGTTCATTGTTCATTCTCTGGTAAAACATAGCGGTTTTGCATATGGAAAAACTAATGACGGAAAAACTTCCATTTTGAATGGCGTCAGATGGAATTATCCAGAACAAATGTGGTGCGACCATACTCAAGAGAGAGTTACCAAATAAATGTCCATGGCATATCCTTAATGATGGAGCGAGAATGACCCGTGCCAGGCGACGCCATTCCAGAAGATGGAGATTCACAGCTCCATGATGTCCTCCGTCTTCTTGATGAGCTCGAACGCACAGACGTCTCCGACTCACGTGGAATTTCTCTTTTGCGAAATCTCCCCCAACTAAAGGTACTTGTCGTTGTCTCGGCCTGTAATATCCTCAGTTTCAATCCCTAGGAAATGACTATAGTTTAAGTTTGGTAGTTTTTCAATTAGAACAAATTTTTTACTCTTGTTTTGGAAAACCCAGTTTTGGATCCTTTGTACCCCTTCGTTTTGTTATTTTTGGGGAGACTTTTGTGGTCTTAATTTCTAAACACTTCCTTCTTGAAAGTTTCTCCAAACATCTTGACGTTTTACATACTTTAATTTCAGAATTTTTGAACTTGATATGAGTGGTACGATGGCCTGATTTTCGGACCGTGTAAAACTGCCCAGAATGGATATTTCGGTGATGTTCACCCTTTCTTTATTTTCTACAAGCTTTTTCTGGGCCAATTTTGGAAAAGTTTCCTTCACAAAAATTATTGAGAACTTCTTTTTCTATAACATATATAAATTTGTGAATTTTTCGAGATGATTTGGATTCTGGACAGAGCTTACTTTGAGAAACAAAAATTCTATTCCAGTAAACTGTTTTTAGTCTATTTTTGAGCTACTAAAAATAGTATTTGCAGAAAGATTTCGATTTTGTGTTTTGCATGAAAAATGTTTTTTAAGGCCTTGTTTATGACATATTCAAATTTGAGAATTTTTGGAGTCCATTTATTATGTTTTCAAGTTCGATTTCGTGAACAGTGCAAAACTGTCCTGTTTTGTCAGATTTCAAAGATTCATCGTTTTCTATATCAGAACGTTGAAAACTCGACTTGATGTCTTTTGATGATATTTGAGGACATTTCAGTGCCAAATTTCGGGTTGAACGAGATTATTATACGTGTTTTGTTGCGGAAAACCCTCGGAAATCATGGAATTGATTATGATGCGGGTTTGCAACTTGAGTGTAGATTAGTTGTTATAGTGCAACCCGATGGTGCTGAGTTATTGTGAGCCGAACCGACATTTCTAGAAAGCTAAAATAGGCTCCATGTTTGGAAGAAACTAGAAGATAAACTTGACTAAGTCAAAACTTAGTTACCAAGCCACATTAATTAGTTGGACTTTGAGGCTCCCACCATCATGACACATTAAATGACCTTGACTTTGGAGTCTCTATCATGATGACATGCCTTAATTGAGCTTAGACTTTAGGGACCCATTTCATAATTATAAACATTAATTGGCCAAGCCATGGGAGCCGTGAGAAAAGCCATTCGGCCACAGAGAGAGAGAGAGAGAGAGAGAGGGCCAATAAGGTTAGGATAAGCTTGGCCTCTTCATCATTTTAGTTCATTAATAGGATTAAATGCATGCCATGATGACTCTTGACTTAGAGCACCTCTCTTATTGGCTTAGTCTAGGATTTTCTAGGAAGTTTCAAGGGTTCTATAAATAGCAAGACACCCCCCTCTTCTCTTCTCATGCCAACATCTCACGCCAACTTCATCATCCTCTTCCTCTCCCTTCTGTTTCTTATTTTCTCACCCTTTTGGCCCGAAAAGCTCATGCCCAAACAATCCCGAACCGGCCTGTGTTTCATCTCGTTTTCACCCAAGAGCCCGCGATTTAGCCTTTATAGGCCTAGGTTTGCTCAGCCAAGCAAGAAGAAAGCAAGCAGAAAGCCTGAAATTTCCCGAGCTCACCCGTCTCTAACTCGTTCTCTAGTTTTGTTAATCGTTATGTAAGTGAATTCCCTAATATCAGGAAAGGATGTTGAGATGCATTGTGGCGTGGTTTGCTTGGACCGTTTCTCGATCGTTTGGTTGGTCGTAGTTGGTTCATTTTCTCGATTTAATCATATTTCATGTTTGATGTTGTTTTGAAATAGGATCGAGCCTTAGTTGGTGTACATGATGTGGCCATGCATGATGTTCTCTTATTTGAACTTTGTTATTGATCTATCATTGATGCAGGTGAGGTAAGGGCCAACTTATGTTAACAGGCGATCGATATATCCTCGCTTGATATTAGTATTTTCACTTGCTGAGTCTTCCCGACTCATCCCCCGCTGTCTCCCTTTTCAGGTCCGTAGGATGGTATCTCCCCCAACCCGCGTTGGCAATCTCGTGGTGATGAGAGCTGAAGTGCTCACCGTGATAAATGTTAGAAAAGACCGCGCCTACTGCCGAATCATGACGCTTGTAATGTTCGATGAGGGCCTAACGGACTTGGTGCCTCATCCGTACATGGTGTAGTATCACTACGCGAACAGAGAGTGGGTTGATCCTTATGTGGTTTCAACGGTACTTTGGCTGTCACACCCTGCACCTAACGGCACGCGACAACCCAACCGAGGTCGATTCAAGCGCGACGTCCCAAGATGCGTCGCCGACCCAACACCCAAACAGAATATAAGGCACATGCGGAAGCAATGTAAACACCCGTACAATTTAAAACCACTTGACCAAGGATAGCAATACACTAAACAACATGAACAAATATACACTTACATTAACAGCAGGAAACATTTACAATATTCATATATAGCATGAACATCAAAAATCAAAAGCGGAACATTAGCTACTACTGATAAAAAGGGGTAAATAGCCTAGGCAGTCAGGGGTACTAAAACTAGGTGGGGCTCCGGTCAAAAAGGTACTTGCCCGACCTATCTGCAATTAAGGCTAAACCTACGGGACCCAGTGCGGGTTGGATCCCAAGGACTCAGAAGAATTGTCTGACGACTTGTCTTCGGAGTCCATGGAATCCATCTCGGACTCGGCCTCTGCCAGCTCCTCCTCTGAATCCACCTCCTCTGGCTCGGGGTCCTGCTCCATCGGCTTTGGCTCCTCATCCAACTCCATCAGCTCTGGATCAAAATCCCAGTCCGCTGGCTCCATATCCATCGGGTCAAACTCGTCAATCTCCCAGATAACTGGCCAGCGGCCAGAACTGGAACTCCCCTCGAATGTGTATTCCGGACTCGCCAGGTCTCCATCCTGACACTGGGGGTCTACCTCTTCTAACCCGTTAAACAGGACATCAAAAGTCCCCAGGGGCCCGAAGGTCCCGGAATAGTCTCTAAACAATTAAGCTATATACTCGTGGGCCTGAAAATGATGCGTGCCCACATCGACCCATACTGTGGTGAAATGCTTAATATATGTATCCATGTTCCTTACGGGGTACTCGGTCACATCCCGATCTATCCAAGACGAGATCCCAAAACGAATAGGTACCTCAGACATCTTCAAGGCAGGGGCTCTAAAAAGCTTGGTTTTAACAACAATGAGAATAAATCTCAGCGAGTAAAACCCCATAAACCTAAACTAGGCTAACATGCACCTCCTGACAGACAAACAATCACATGAACAATTCAAAATCAATTGACCTAGGCCCTCAGGCCCAAATCGTGCACACAAATGACCTTGCAGGTTAGGCATATAATAATCACAATAATAGCACATACGCGACAGGCTTAGTCACACGTACACCATACACATGCTCATGCTCATTAATACTTGCATTGCACACGAGTCACCGACACTCACATGCTTGCACACTTGCCAATGCACTCTTGCACACAGATGCCGGGGTAAGAACAGCATTGGTGCCAAAACTTGTGTACGGAGGCCACTTTGGTGCCAAAACTTCCATTTGGATCACTTTAGTGCCAAATAGAAGGAAAAATGATCATTTTGGTGCCAACGGCGAGAGATTCCGGCCAAAAAAATACGTGGCATTTATATTAAAGAAAAATAAGTTGACATGGCAAATATTTTAAATCGCAGTCCACGTGGAATGGCATAAACGATGTCGTTTTCCATCCTCCACAAGAAATGACGTCGCTTTATTTTCCTACGTGGAATGCATTTAAAAAACGACGTCGCTAAAGACGGGGACTAAAATTAGGGCTCAAATCTTGAGTTCTCCCTCGCTCGACGTAGCTCCCTCGATTGCCTTCCGTCGCTTGCCCACCGTCGCTCACCCGCCGTCGCTCGGCCGTCGTCCACCACCATCGATCTGTCATCGTCGTAGCTGCGCCATTGTTTGCTAGCCCACCGTCGCTCAGCCGCTTCACTCAGGTTTTTCATGTTCTCACCGTGGGTCAATTGGGTGGAGAATTTAGGGTTCCGACAGGCAAATTGGGGCACGGAGGGCAAAATGAGGGCTCGGCTTGGACTGCTTTTATGGGGAGGGAAAAATGGTGGGGACCTCATTTTTGTTTAATCACTTTTGTGGGGAGGGCAAAATTGTGGGGACCGAATGTGACTGAATTGAAAAATAGGGCGTGGAGAGGAAAATGAGGGCTCGGCGCAAAGGGAAACTGGTTGGAGTGCTGGGGACAATGGTGGGGACCCGACTTTATTTAGTTAGTTAGTGTTTCTGTGGGGACCGAACGGGGTCGAATTGAAAAATGGGTGTTGGGGACATTACGTTGTTTAATCAATTGAATAAATCGGCTTCCTTTGTTTCTTTCGATAATTGTTTAATCGATTAAATGTAAAGTTATTGATGATTCCGCTATGTGGTCCCAATGAATGACTTTTTATTTTTATTCTTTGGGTGCAGCATTGAAATGGAGGGGAATCATGTAGGCGTCATTGTTTGCTATGGTGGAGAGTTTGTTATTGGCCCTGACGACTAGGAATATTGTGGTGGGAACGAAGGTACTATTTATGTCAATGTTGGGAAGCCATCATATATTGATTTTGTGAAGGATTTGTTGTATTTTTTTCGATGCAAAGTGCAACAATTGCACTATTGTGTTCCTGAGAAGGAATTGAAGGATGGTTTGAGATTTTTTAGTGACGATAATGGTATTAAGGATATCATTTACTATTATCTTCACGACGATGAAGCTAAGGTCTATGTTGAATATTATAGTGATGATGAGGCTGATGGAAATGATAGTAATCAGGTTGGGGATGAGTCTACGTTAGATGGAGGGCAACATGAGAGTCAAGTGAGGGAGGAGAGGGAGACAAATTTTGATAGAAATATGGGTGAAGTCTCAGTTGAAGCTGTCACTGATGAAGACTTAGTTGGATTAGAATGGGAAGTTGCTCAATATAGTGTGTCAGAAGATGAAGCTTTGCCAATTGTCAATTTCCTAAGTGATGAAGACGATGATGAACTCCAACAATCAAGACAAAAACAAAGGGAATTTTTCAGAAAAAAACTCCCAGCTTTAGGAGAAAGGCTTGAGCTGGATGGAGTTCCAGTTGGAGGTAATGGAAGTGAAGATATAGCAAGTTGCAGCAATGAAACTGCTGGTTCGGAGAATGATAATGAAGAACCTGCTCGTCGAAGGAAAAGTAAGTACCCTTGCTATGATCCAAATGTCGATAAACCTATTTTGTGTGTCGGCATGAAATTTGATAATGCAAAACAATTAAAAGAAGCTATTGTGGAGAGTTCTATTGTTGAACAGAGGAGCGTAGAATTCATTAGAAATACGAAGGAATTTGTGAGAGCTAAGTGCTCACAACCTAATTGTCGTTAGAAGCTGTACGGCGCTATAAGTAGGAAGGGGTCATTTCAGATTAGGTCCTTCCAAGAGGAACATACTTTGTTCAATTCATTTTGATAACAAAAGAGTAACAAGTGTGTGATTGGCGAAACATTTTTTTAATACAATCAAAGCAATGCCCGAGATCAAATGCCCTCAGTTGAAGCAGTTAGTGAAGGAGGTAGGAGTTAATGTGTCAAGGAATCAGTGCAAGAGAGCTAAGCAGAGGGTGATGCAAATTTTGATGGGTCGGTACAAGGAAGAATATGCGCAGGTATGGGATTACGCCCACGAATGCGTAGTTCAAAACCCATCTAGTAGGGTATATGCTGAGGTTGTAGAGAGGCCACTGCCTGATTGTGGCCCTAGGTTTGATAGATTTTATGTTTGTTTTGATGCATGCAAACGGGGCTTTTTGGCTGGTTGTAGAAGAGTTGTAGGATTGGATGGATATTTTCTTAAGGGTATATGCAAGGGGGAGTTGTTGGCTGCAGTCGGGAGAGATACCAACAATCAAATGTTTCCGATAGCTTGGGCAGGTGTCAAGATTGAGAACAAGGATACTTGGTCCTAGTTCCTCAAGAATTTAATGGTTGACCTTGACATAAATGATGGGGGAGGATGGGCATTCATGAGCGACCAACAGAAGGTAATGTCATTGTCAATTAATTCCCTTTTAATATTAATTACTTGAGTATTTTCTGACTTGTATTTGTTGATTTGAATTTTTGTAGGGACTTGTTCCTGCATTGGCTGAGTTGATGCCATATACTGAGCATAGAATGTGTGCGAGGCACATATATGCAAATTGGGTAAAGATCTACAAAGGAGATATGCTGCAGAAGCAGTTTTGGCAGATAGCAAAGAGTACCAACATGGCTGACTTCAGATTAGCCAAACAGGGATTGTTGCAGCTGACAAACGAAGGCTTTGATGCACTATTCCAGACAGAAGCTAAGCACTGGTATCAGGCCTTCTTCAGCAAAGAATTTAAATGTGATATAATTGACAACAATCTCAGTGAAGCTTTCAATGGCAGAATTTTAGAGGTCAGGTGCAAGCCAATCATCAGCATGCTTGATGATATTCGTGTTATGGTCATGACCAGACTGCACATGCAAAGAGATGAGGCTACCAAGTGGAGCAGAGAATGCGGTCCTAGAATTGTAAAGAAATTGGATGCGAACGTTGCTGCTAGTAGGTTCTACCACCCGGTTTGGAATGGAGAAAATGGATATGAAATCATTCACAATAATGATAAGTATGTGGTCAACCTAGATAGAAGAAAGTGTTCATGCCGAGCCTGAGAACTAAGTGGAATTCCTTGTCCCCATTCTATTTGTGCCATTTTGATGAAGCAAGAAAGGCCAGAGGATTACCTACATGATTGGTACAAAAAAAGATCATACCTTAATTCGTACCAATTCATGATGCAGCCTATCCGAAGTAGCAAATTTTAGGAGCTAACAAATCATGAAGGCCCTCTACCTTTGCCACTAAAGAAGCAAATAGGAAGGCCAAAGAAAAAACGAAGAACACAGGAGGGAGAGGCATCAAGTCAGAGGATGAGTAAGACCGAGGTGAAGATGAAATGCTCCTATTGCCACAAGGAAGGGCACAATAAGAAAGGTTGTCAGTTGAAAAGGCAACGTGAACAAGAAATTGTTGTAAGAGCTTATCATGGGTCAAGAACAATACCTACTGAAGAGGTTGCTCTTGGGCCTACTGAAGGGCCAACAAAAGGCCCTGTTGTAGGCCCAAGTGCAGGGACAAGTACAGGCAGGACAGCAACAACAACAACTGAGTCCACTGTCGAACAAACGAGGAAAAAATATCGAGTAAGCTATACATTGTTGTGTTTGTCTTTTATGGGCTGAGTTTAATTTTGTTATGTGTTTCTCAGGTGAGAAGACGACCAACTGCACAAGTTGCACAAGGACAGGGAGCCCCACAGGTTGCTCCCCCACAAGTTGCTCAAAGTGATGCACCACAACGAACAAGAGGGGTTCTTGGAAAAAGAATAAGGTAATATGGTTATGGGATTTACACAGATGAACGTACTGGAATGACTATTTTCAATGTAAGATTTGTAGGACTCATGTATTTAATTTATGGTATTTCAATTCATTTGGTTAACAATATAATTATGTTCTTGTAGCCTGGAAGAAATTCTGAGGTGCTTATCTCTCAAGGTGGGCCAACTCAAGAGTCAATTGCACAGCCAAAGAAGAGTGCAAAGAAGACGAAGAAGACAGTGAGTACAGCTTCAAAACAGCCACCAACAAATAAAGTTGCACCAGTTCAATCTCAATCAACAGAACCAGTACTAGTTCCTTCTCAACCGACTAATCATGGGACCAATGTTCCTACGGAGAGGTCCCGACACATGACACGTGCTACAAAAAAATTTGTTGATGCTAAGAAGAATGTGACAGAAATGCAAGTTAATGAACCTACGCATCCAGTTCGAAAGAGTGCCCGAATTATGAATCAATTCAAAAGTGCAAAAGGAAAAGGAGCCGGGGGTGTTGTGCATATTGACTAATGGGAGGGTGCTGGACATGGTATCTTCACTAATGGGGATTGCTGCCATTGTTGTTATGTGTTCGCTTTGACATATTAGGTGAGAGGGGATTGTTGACTGATTGGGGGTTGATGTTTTTTATGGACATGTTTATTTTTGTAAAGAACCGAGCAATGTCAATGGCAACAACATTTTTGTTATTTTCTTGTCTTGCACCTTATTATGAGGCTGATGTTGTTTTTGGAAGTTGTTGATTGATTATTATTGCTCGTTAAAGTTGTGGGTGCTGGATGTACGTGCTGGTTGAAGTTGCGGGTGCTGCATCTTCCAGCACTAGCAAATACAAATACTGGTGTAAGAACAAGATGCATTAGCACAGCACTAGTGCAATTGTGGCTGTTGGTGCATCCTGTTGCACCAACACAGCTCTCGGTGCAACTCTGGGTGCTGATGTGTCTTCTTCCACCAACACTTGTATGAGCTGGTGCAAGAACAAGATGCACTAGCAACTCAACTGGTGCAACAACATACACCATGACTGGGGCAAGCCAATGGAAACATAGTTGAAACTGACTTGTTCTTTTTTTTAAACTCCCGCAACACGAGTGATCACTTTTTCATCGCGATTGACACTAAAATAATCACTTTCAGAAAAACTTGGCACTGAAACGATCACTATTTACAACTTATGGCACTGAAATAGTTACTCGTGAATTGTCACCACCCTTTAATTTCTTCATGGTTTACAGATGTAATGGTTGTAGCAAACCATTACATCTGATGCAAAAACCAAGCAAACCAATATATACAATACAGAACCAAGCAAAAAAAAATTAAAGTGCTCACAACCAATGAATTCCAACTCCAATCTTCCATTTCCACCATAGATTGGAACAAAACCTTTTGTTCCATACAATTTACAGCAAATCGATAACACACTTTACTTACAAATGACCCAATACAAGTAAATATTCCACATCTTTGATTATGGTAGACATAAAAACTTCTTCTCATTACTCACTTCAAATTTGAATATACTACACAAAAGAACAACAACACAAGAGAACAACAACACAATCAATGCTCGATAAAAGTTTCTTTCAATTTTCAGCCTTGAAACTTCCCTCTTCAAATGGTCGATTAAAGATGTTAAACCCTTCATTTGAGCTTGCATTGAGTCGACATCATCTAACTCGTCCATTAATGTAGGTGGAGGTTGATGTCGTCCTTCAAGTAGCTGCAACATCACTTCTGTGGCTCGGCCGGAGAATTTGGCATCAACCCATTTGAAATATTTGCACTTTGAGCCTTCTCTATACATGCCGCATCCATGGAATCTTCTCCTGGGATTTAATTGAGTCCAAGATGATCTTTTCGGACTCGGTAACCCATAAAAATAGTAACACTCACTATCTAATTCACTTTTTTTAATCGAATGTGAGCCACTGCTGAAGCTTCCACCCTCCATCTGCAAGCGCGAGCTGATAATTAGGGATTTAAGGTTCTGCTTTTCGCGGGTTAGGTATCCCGAATGTGAGCCGCTGCTGAGCTTCCGCCCTCCATCTTTCAATTTGGGGATTAGGGTTCTTATTTTGGGGAGAAGAAGCTAAATAAAACGGCGCCGTATAGGTATGGTGAATAAAACGGCGTCGTTTTATTCTTTGCACGCTAACTGTACTCTCCGGCAAGCCACGTCGGCTTCAAATACTAATAAAAAATTGGCACGTCAGATTTCTGACCAATCAAATCGGAGTTGGCACTTAAAAGATCGTTTTTCAAATTTTTTGACACTAAAGTGATCCAAATGGAAGTTTTGGCACCAAAATGGCATCCGTACACAAGTTTTGGCACCAATGCTATTCTTACCCCCACAGATGCCACTAATGCGTTCATGCTCATGATCCGGCTTAATAACGCACATTGGCACACTGCTCAATTTCTCATTAAAAGCTTGACTCGCGTAAAACGCATCAGGTCTATTCATATCCAGCACTTCCTGGCCCGCGTAAAACGTATCAGGCCCAGTGTCTCTAGCTCGCGTAAAACGCATCAGGCCCAACACCGATCTCCTTATACGAACCAAAACCTGCGTAAAACCCATCAGGTTGGCCGTCTTCCGGCAATCCGGGCATCGTCCCGCTTTAAACACAACAGGATGGATTCAATACCTCGCGTAACATGCATCAGGGCTTTAGGTGATCACACTTGCACACAGTCAATTTTATCTGGACCCCGCGTAAAACGCATCAGGGCGATTTAGTGATCACATGCTCATGCGAGGCACGCATATTCGAATAATTCTCGGTTCAAGCCAATGCACAGCAAGCTTAATGCATAGCCATGCACAATGGGCACTCGGGTTATAACATAATGCACAATGAGCATTCAATTCCAACGTGAGCACATCATCCAATCGTGCCAAGAAATTATCGAACAATGCAGTAACGTGCTCAAATACCCAATTGGCATGCTCACATTTAATTCCAATATGCCTAATCAACATATTAGCATATCCAATCAAACAATTCAATTCAACTTTGCATGATACATAACTCACATGCATAATTCACGCGGCTAGGCTAGTATGATTAGGCACACTCGAGGTCCGCCATGCTAGTACATTCTCGGTCACACTAGGCATGTGACATGGCATCTCAAAATCAATATCCAATCAAGGGTAAATCAACCACCAAATGAACAATTTAAGACATGCTCGAAATTCCACAATTGAACCCTAAGCTAACCAATCTCTGGCCAATTAACTCCTAAAATTCCAGCCGTCAAACAACCCACTCTTGGGCACTAAATCACATTGAAATTCACATTTTAGACTCCCTGATCATCCCATAAACCACCACTAATCTAATAGCCCACTAATCATTCCCAATCCACCTCAATTAACTCATAAATCACCCTAATCCTATCTAGAAATGCTAATTAGCCTAATTAAGGTTTAGGGACTAATACTCACTTAGGCTCCTCAACTCTAAACAAGGCTGAACAAGTGGGAAAATGGGCTGGCTGAGCTGGTTCGCGGCGGTGCACGGCGGCTCCTCGGCAGTGATTGGCGGCGGTTCAAACGGCGAAGAGGGGAGGCGGTGGTGCTGGATAGAGGTGCAACGAGAGAGAGAGAGAGAGAGAGAGAGAGAGAGAGAGAGAGAGAGAGAGAGATGGTCAGGATGGTGGTGGTGCAAGGTGAGGTAGTGGTGGTGGACCGGCTTCGGCGGCGGCAGAGCTCCTCCGGTGAGGGCTTCTCACGGCCGAGCAAATGGAAATGAGAGGGAGAGAGTGAGGCCTGGGAGGAGAGGTGTGGCCGGCTGGTGAGGAAGAAATGAGGGAGAGAGAGAGAGAATGGGAGAGTTACACACAAGCTAGTGGGGTGGTTGAACTACTTTGCACAAAAGACCATCATGTCCCCCATCCAAGGCTTGAGATTCATTGATGTCCAATAATGGAGGGGCAATCTTGTCCAAATTTCCAGCATTATTGGGCTGATACAAACCAATTTAAAACACTAAAATACTCTCCAAATAATCCCCCAAATTCGGAATACAAGGCTAGGGCACAGGGGCAAAACGGTAATTTTTCGGTCTCGGGTCAAATTTCCATTTTTTGACCGTACCGATCCCAAATACAATTGGCCACACTTATACGACGTTGTCCTTGCAAAATAGTCGCGTACGCCCACGAAATTCGACACCAAAGTCCGGACTCAATTCCACAATCGATTTCGCTCAATTTACAGTTTTAGCGTCTCTCACTAACGGGCAGCTGTTTAGGGGTTACGCGTATCGATCTAGGGTTACTCAAGTCGTGACGATATCGATCTCCTAGAGAACGCGAGGATTTATCGCTAGTTCCGAGAGTCGCGATGGTTAGGATTAATTTTGGAATTGTTCGCCGTGCGCACTCTCGGCCGTGCGGAATCATCCGCGATTCGATCATACATCGTCGGCCAAACCAACTCCGTCACTCTCCTTGGAATCATCCCACATTGGCGCAAATTATTTCCTCGTCATTTCTCGGAATCGGACTCGATTCACGATCGAGTTCTTGGATCCACGTACCGTTTTTCCTAGTTAGACATTCCCCATTGGTCAATATCCCGAGAATGATCAGTTCTGGGCGAGACTTACTAAAACGAAATGAGAAATAACATCAATTTCATTGATCACGAAAGTGAGTCGAATTCAGGACGTTACATTGGCGGTGCAGGCGGGCCGGCTTCGGGACAAGGCCACGGGTGGGATGTGAGATGGCCAAGCAGATGAGACCGGGGTGGAGATGAAGAAGCGAGGAACAAGAAGCCATAGTGGGTATAGGATAACCCAAGTCAAGTTTTTCTATCCTTAGTTGGCCTGTATTTAATATGTTCACATGCATTGTAAACATAAGGTTTGCTCATGATGCTTCTTGTCTTATTTCTGCTGTATGTATTGATTGTGATTGTCCTAAAATATGCTTCGGCTTGTGTGTAACGAAAGATAATAATGAACGGGATGTCACATGAATAACCCCGAGGTGGGGAAGTTACGCGGCCAAACGATGGCTTCACTATCAACCATTCGATCTTTGGAGTGCTCCTTCACAAAGATATATGGTATGTACTGCATAGACAAACCCCATTCATGAGCTTTAAGTATTCTCACCTACACAGGTTGATTATCTAATTCAGTGTAAACTCATTCATTAGCAAGTTGACATTTTCCAGACAAGGAAAGTGCTCGAGATTCAATTGTGTAAAATTTACATGTGTACATTTCAAAAGCATATTGAATATAATAAGTAATGTTATAAAGTTCAATCAAAAAGCTTAAATTAATAGGTAGAGAGATACGACATGTATATTCAATGTGAGCTAGTTTAACATCCCTTTTTATATGTAAGCCGGATTAGTAATGACACGTGAAATTTGACGAACGAGATGGACACACACACGAAATAAGCTCGGATAGAACTTGGCTCTAGTACCATATCAGAATGTCTAACTCAAAAGCTTGAGAAATGAGTACTTTTCTGATATTTCGGGTGTATATTCCAGACATGTTTCTGCTTGACTGCTTTATGGGAAACCATAATCATTAGGAGTTTCATTAGAATTTCACCACCTAAAATTAGTTCTATGCAAGGCACGAAGCAATAATTCCATGTATACAAATCACTTTGAACGTCGTAGGCCAGGACTCTCTCGAAAAAACGAGGAGGCCGGGTCAAGTAAGAGTCCCGCTAGGAGGACGGCGCAGTTATACTGAATTTCTAACGAGGGCATATTTACGACAAGTTTCACTTTAGGAGAGGTGGGCAACTGGATGTTACAAAGTGTGGAATAAAGGTTTTGTCTTTTTATTTTATTGAAGAATAATATTACCGGTGGCGCATCTATTTTTGTCCGAAAATCAAAATCATCCCTCTTATCTTTTTTATGTTTAAAAAACGCACTATATTAGTCCTTCTGTTATAATTTTTCTTTTTCCGGTGAATTTTTGTTGATATGGATTGCGGAATTGCTTACACAAACGTTGGAATACCTGTTTTGAATTATGATTTGCTCCACATTATAATGTGCTGGCAAATAGGCATCACATCAAACAATATAAAAGAAAACAAAATAGAGAGAGCGGGGGTCCATCATGGCCACCATAGCCGCAAGCTCAAGCACTAAGCATGCAGGTAGACATGAATGTACAAGTGCATGGGCCCAAGCTCAATGATCATGTCCGCTAGATCTTTTTTATTTATGGAAATCCCACCAAAGAAACCGGACAAGCTCCTCGGAAAAATCTGGGGTCAAGATTGCACCGTCACTCTGCCAAGAGTAACTGTGCAGTCAGCCAAGCTTTTTCTTTCAAAGAAAACCACTCTCTCATCTATTCCTTGGGGAAATAATCGAGTGTGAGTATCTCTTCACCTTTCACGTACAAGGATTCACGTACACATGCATTCACTTAATTGACCATTATATAACTTAATTTTTATTTCAATGAACATAGCTTAATGTGTCATTCTAATACGAAATGATAAAGTTCTGTGCTTGTCGCAACGCGTAAGGAAGATAAAAGTTAACGAGCTTTCTGGAGCACTTGTTAATTTTAACTAATTGAAGTGATCATGAAATTAGCAACCTCTAGTCCTGAATGGACGGGACTTAGCCAAGAAAATTGGCCTGCATGGACAAGCATGGCTATTAATTTGGGCCCAATGGATTTTTGGGCCAAGTCCAACCCGCCCATTTATTTGTCCGAAAATACAAACATCGGAACCTTAATGCTGATTGAGTTGGTCGGACTAATCCCATATTTTCCCACGAACTTCTTGAGGGGAATCATCTATAGAGGAGACGGAAAGTATCAAGATAAAAGTAACTATATTGGATTGGAGCATATAAGCTCTTCATTATGCCATACTCAAGGGGGAAAAGTAGGATTTTTAAAATAAACCAATTTGCCATATTAAGTAAAAGGAATATATGCACCGTAAATCCTAAAACTTGTTATGAAAGCATAATTGAATCTTAAAACTTGCAAAAAGTACAATCAAATCATAAAACTTATCAAATTAGTGCAATCGAGTTCTTTTATTAACTCCGTCTAGCTTGACTAACGGAAAATACCGATGTGGATTTTTTCTAATATTTTCTCTCTTCTACATGACAATGATGTGGTTAAAATATAAAACATAAAGCTAAAACGACGTTGTTGTGGTCCAAATAGGATTTTCAAAAGAAAATTTATTTAAATTAAAGTGAAAAATAAAATAAAATAAAAATAAAGGAAAAATAAAGGAGAGTTAGACCAGGCAACACAGTTGCAAAGCCTGCTACGACCGCCCTACCATCGACAGGAAGGGTTGGTGATGGTGTGGAAATGGTAGCCGATGGCCATCGGGCCCCTGACCTCGCCTAGTTCTGATTCTAGCCTTTTTTTGTTTATTTTAGCTTATTTTTTTAATTTAATTTAAATCAAATTTGGACAAAAAACCACAACGTTTTAGCCACGTAATCGCCACATATGATAGAGAAAATAATTTAAAAAAATTACGTCAGTATTTTCTGTTAGTCAAGTTAAACAGAGTTAACGAAATGACTCGATTGTACCGAAATGACAAATTTTAGGAATTGATTGCACTTTTTGCAAGTTTTAGAACTCAATTTTGCTTTTGTAAGAAGTTTTAGGACTTTCAATGAACATATCCAAAAGTAAAATCTGAAAATAAACTAGTTTGCCATATAATTACCGCAAACTGGTTTATTTTCAATATCCTATCTCATTTTCTTTTATGGAAAATTGGATTATTTTCAAAATCTTTTTTTCCCCCGTTAAGTATTGCCTAATCAAGAGCTTACACGTTCCAAATTAAAAACTAAGTTAGTAGCCAAAAGAAGTTCACAGGAGAAGACAAGCTTACAATCCGGCCGGTTTGAGTCTCATCGGCGAGAATAATCCCAAATAATATGGGGAGTCTCAGCCTCGAAAACAGCTCTCCGTCTTTTCTCGAGCGATAACAAGTATGAATGAACCGCTACGAGCACCTCTTTTTACTTTTTTCTTTCCTTTTGCCGATTTTTGGTGTTACAGTTCTTGAGGGGAAGACGTTCTTTGAGTACCTTCGGTATTCAGTGAATCGGTTCAAGACTTCAATTTTGTCCTTCGAGTTTAAGGATCGCAATGCCAAACGACCGAGGACCCACACTGTCTGCCTGCGCTCATTGCATTCATTACGAAAAACTTCATTTGCTAAAATTTCATAAGAAAAACGATGCCAAAGTCATCTGCAAGCCAGGGACCAGACTTGACTCACATCTTTACACCAGTCAAAAGTGATCACACCGATCTAGTCATTTGCATGCACGAAGCAAAAACACGGTATCTCCAAAAGAAGAGGCACAAGTGTATCAGTCCAAACGATCTTAGTCCACAAGATCAATGGTCCAAACAATCTTAGTCCACATGATCTATAGACAGTGCTAAGCCAGCTCCTATAACTCTCCAAATCATTTCTCTTTCTCACCGAAAAGAGCAAAAGTTGTTCCTGCCCTTCCTTGAGAAAAGCATCAAAACTCCCTTTTTGAAGGCCGTTTCTCACAAGCCGGACCAGCTCCATTCCTTCCTGCTCTGCTCATTATCCTCAACGCTATGGCACCGCCGCTACCTCGACGGTATTCAAACATCAGGGTGTCACCAATCGCGAAGCCGTTCGCTTTGACCACACTTGGCCACCCACTAATACTGGTGCGCTTGACATATTGGCGCAACTGGACCGGCCACTTCCTCCCCAGTGGGTCTTCTATGACCACGCTTCTCTTTGATTTTAGCCTCGCCTCTCTTGCAAAAGCTGCTGGAAGATTCTGAAATCCCAACATTTACAATCAGTACAAAGTAGGTCTTCCAACTAGTATATTTAAATCAAGGAAAAATACTCTTGGAGAGGAATAACGATTTTAGATTTGACTAAATCATAAAATTTGAAAGATTTTGACAAGAATATGTCCGGATATCCTTTCAGCGATGAATAAAATCAGGAACAGAGTTCTTGTATGTCTCCTAGTAATAACAAGAACCCTTTTCCTCTAGCACAAGATGAGAGTCATGCCACAGTTTTGACTCGAAAAAATGCAGCAAAAGAAGCAAATGCAAACTGCACATAGGTCCCAGTCCCACTAAATCACCTGCGACAATGCAACTGAGTACCTATGAATTCGACGAACAAAATAAAACAAGTCCATACTTACAAGCCAGCGCATTTGAAATTTCCTCATGGAGCACACAAAATAAGGATGCCTAGCAGGCATGTTACTTTCAACCCCTATAAGCGACTCTTCCTCCTGTTTTTTGACCTCATCGAATGGACCGCTTTTTTCTTCAGCATATGCACCTGCATGCCTTGAAGAATTCCGTGACTACTTTCTTACAGAAAAATCAAGCAGGAATGAACAAGAAAACAAGGGCTTAGAGCTCACCAGGTTGTCCTCCATAACTCCTTGTAGAAATGGTTTTTCTCCCGCAGCAATCTGTGTCATATACGACCACTTCAAATGTCTCCTGACCAACCATTGAGAAAATTACCAGCTCCCCTAATTCCAAGTGTAGGTCCTTCACAAACTCTGCAAGACCTTGTGAAAAGTGGTAGCCCTCGTCACTTTCTTCTGTCCTAATGAACCATGACCTCCCGCCGCATTTGACAAGAAGTTTCTTCGGTACATTTCCCTGGAAATTCTTCAGAAAAGCTGGCGGGATTTTCTGTGCATAAGTAAAAAAATCTGTGATGTATTTCTTATTGGATATCCACCTTCCCTCACCAAAATAACATGAAATGAAAATACTGTTCCAAGGAAATGCTTCAACAGATTCATAACAAGTATCTATTGCTTTTTAGATCATAATCAGGTTTTCAGACACTGTGAAGGAAAATTCGTTGTCGTGTGTTACGGGGGAAAAAGTGGGAAACTCTGTATATAACAACATACACTACTAGGCAAGGTCCTAATGATGAGACAAAAAGTTGAATCCTGGTTCTGTTAGAGTAAACAATTTGGAGATAGATGTGTATGAAAGAAGACTCACTTGATGTCATAAATTGATCTAGAATTCAAGAAATTGTCCGCCCATTTTAGACTAGGTGGTACAGCGACAATGCAAGTATGTCGCTACAGCAAAATGATATCCAAAGAAAGTCCATGTTTTCTTCCTGCCTGCATCTAGATTTCGAAGTGAAAGAGAAACCGACATTGTCTATTATTTTAGAGACCACTTTCAAAGGCCTGGGATCTTACCGCAAATGAGTTTCCTATTTACAAAGACTGAGACAGAGAGTTGGTGAATGCCAAGCACTACACCGTGCCACCATTCAAATCCTCTCCCCCCACCCCCCACCCCAACAAAAGACAACCTCTTCATATGATGCATTTAAGGGAACCTTGTTTTAGTTGTGCTGAAGCAATAAGGTGCAAATAACTCAGAGAGACAGAGAGAGCGAGAGATAGAGAGACAGAGAGGAGGGTTACGATCTTGCGGGTGAAATCGCCTAGCAACTTCTTGAAGAAAGAAGGGGGACGCTCGCTCCGCTCCATGGCCATCTCCATTCCGTCGACGGTGAAGGGGTGGAGATAACGAAAAGCCTCCACGAATAATTTAGTGTTCGCAACGACGCTTGCTCTCTAGCGTCCACTCCGCGATCATAATTACTCGCACTGGTTTCTCGAAAAGGGACGCTGGAGAGGGAAGCCCAAAGATCAGGAGAAATGCATTGATGGAACTCCACGCTTGAGAGGGAAGCTCAAAACTTTTTTGTACTAAATATATAATCAACATGTATTTTGAGATCACTAGTTGACAAAAATCTTTTAATTTTTTCCATTTCAAAGATCGAAAAACTATTTTCAAGACATTTTCTGTCCAATATTTTACTACTTGCTATGGTTCTTAAATTAGTTTTCATTCATTTGTGACGCACGGATTACAAATAGAAATCTTGCTCTAACCTATAGCAATTGAAAGACATAATGGGTGGACCGCTCAAGATGGGCCAAACCCGGCCCGTGAGCCACAAGGGCCCACGAGGTAGTTATTTGCCTATCTATAATAGAAGGCACCCCTTGGAAAACAGAAGTGATTTTCCATATACAAACATACTCCTTCGAATATGACGTCTTCTCTGTTTTTCTTTGGAACGCACACGAGTATGAAAGACAATCGAAGAACTCTCAAGCGCAAAGCGATGCTTAATCTGTGACAATACCGGGTATGCTTGTTGTGTGATATACCTGTACGATCGGTGATACAAGTTGATGGTCCTCGGGCACGTTTTCCACATTAATCGAATTCGTTCCGAATATGTTTCGCACAAGACGATCGGGGATTTAGTTTTTCCAACATTGGTATCAGAGCCCGTTTACTTGTTTCCCGATCATGCATATGTATCGTCTGAAGTGTATACTGCTTGTTTTTTCGTTTTAGCCTCGTTTTTGTTTGTTTTCTTCACTTCGCCGAACTGTTCATGCATGTTTCGATTTTTGTCTTTTGTCAAAACTTGAATTTTATTGCATAAACAGAAAGTACTCGTCGAGACGAGCAAAATGATGGGCGGCGCGTCGCCGGAGGACGCCGCACGCGCCCTCACACGCCGCCAAGAGCCTTGGGCGCGACGGCATGTGAAGCCCACGAGCGGCCGTGTGAAACGACGCGTCGATCGCCACTAACCGCCGACGATGACGTCAGCGTGACGTCATCGGGAGCAAACCTTGACCCGACCCGATTGACCGTTGACCCGACCTGGTTGACCGTTGACCATTGACCGATCAACGGTCGGACCGGTCGAACCAGTCGAACTGGACCGGTTCAAACCGGGCAGAATGACCCTATGTGTTCTTTCGGCCCGTTTGAGCTCATTTGAGCTCCGATTTGGGCGTTCTTGGTATCGACGTGCTCGTATCGGAATGCTCTACGTTATGGTGTATTCATATTACATGTTTGCTGCACTTATGAATGTGAAAATGCACGATAAACCCTATGTACATGTACTTAGAGGTATATTCTTTGGCATTTTCTCTAGTATTTCTCTCTAGTTTTTTGAAATACAAGTGCTATATCATATGTATATGAATAAGTATTCCTTATCTTAATGTATCATGGATTATAAGTAATCCTTCGTTCTGCATTCGTTGCAGGAACAATGGTACATTTGAGACGCACTCCGATAATCCCAAGAACGGCAGCTCAAAAGGAGAAGCTTGAGAACCTAAAAGTCAAGCTAGCTCTTTATCAATGGGACGCAAGAGATGATATGATGACATACATCATCAAGGTCAACAAAATGATACAGGATATCATTTGGAACGGTTTTGTAATGCCGGAATATGTAATGGTCGGAGCCCTAAAATGCACTATGCATGATGAGTTGGGAAGAATGCTTGATAAGGTTAAAGAAACCTTAAATAGTTCAAGCTATAAGATGCTTGTGGAGAATTTTGTGCAAGAATACATAAAGATCGGGGCAAGAAGAACATCAACCCTTGCATTGAATGGGTCTAGGCGCAAACCATGGCCAGGATCTAGGGATTTTCCGGGAGCCTCTGTTTATGTTCCAAAGAAAATAAAATTTTCTAAAGAATTTTATGAGTCCTTTCCTGTCTATGTGTTGGATTGGTACACTTGATGTTGTTCTTTTAGGTTTTGGAATCAATTCTGTACATGCGTCAAGTTGTTATTACATGTTCTTAAATATTTGTAAATGTGTTATTATATATATATATGGCTATGATTTTTTTTGTGTTTTATCACTTTATATTGCCATATTATATGTTATGTTATATGTGGGAAGTTCTTAAAAGTTTGTATAACTTTTGAAGAACTAATTTCTTTACATAAATGATTATGTTAATGGTAATTTCAAATTAGATTTTTAGACGATGATTGGGAACATAGTGAACTTTCGACTCTAAGACCTTTTGTGAAACTATTTACTAACATAATTAGTTTATGTAATCATGATACTGATGAAGCATTTAGATAGGCTTTAATAACTCGTGCGTATGTGTCTAAAATGTTCAGATACAATGGCTTCAGCAACTAAGAACATAGTGACTGAACTAAATAAGGGAGAAAAATTGAATGGCGACAATTATGAGACTTGGAGTCTCAAGATTCAATATGTGCTGGAAGAGCAAGAGGCACTCGAAACTCTTAACCAGATTATGGAAGAACCTGAGGATGGGACAACTGCCCAACACAAGAGGGACAAAGATGCCTTTGCTATTTGGAAAAGAAAAAACTCTCTTGCTTGCATTACGTTGCTAAGCAGCATGGACAATGACATTATGCAAGAGTTCGGACATTTCCAAAGTGCCAAAGACATGTGGGCTGTACTGACATCAAGATTTGGTCGAACTTATGTGATCAAACTAAGACAACTCACTATCCGTTTCGACTCATAAAAGATGTCTCATGGAAAGATCATGAAACAACATTTGAGGTAGATGTCAAATATGATTAGTGAGCTAAAGGATGCCGGGCACATACTCACTGATGAACAGTAGGTGCAGGTAGTAATCCGCTCCTTGCCTCAAAGCTGGGAGCACATGAAGATCCATTTGACCCACAATAAGGGTATCAAGACCTTCGAGGATCCTATGCGGCATCTTGAGCTGGAAGAAGATCGCCTCATGGCGGCTAAGCCAGAAACTGATATTTACTTTGCTGGTTCTAGCTCGCATGGAGTTTCGGGCTCCAAGAGGAAGCACCCTGCTGGGTCAAAGAAGTGGAAAGCAAGGGGCCAAGTCCTTCAGGGAAGAAGCCGAGACTAAACCAACGGGACAAAGGAAAGCGTCCTTTCAAGAAGAACATTTCAAGAGTGAAATGTTTCAACTGTGGCAAGAAGGGTCACTTTACTCGTGACTGTGGCGAGCCAAAAAAGGTAGAAACCCTTAGCATTCATGAAAATGCTACTTATGTGTCTAGTTCAGTATTTCTAATCGAATCTAATCCTTTATGGACTGTAGACTCGGGAGCCACAGACCATGTAGCGAAGGACAGAGAAGCTTTCGTGGAGTTCCGATGAGTTCCACAAGGAACGAAGTGGATATACGTGGGGAATAATTCAAGAGTGGAGGTCAGAGGCATTGGCACCTATCAACTACTTATGTGCGGTGGACGCACATTGTTCCTACATGATGTGCTATTTGCTCCAGAGATTCGTCGGAACTTAGTTTCCGTGTTGGTTTTAGTTAGACTTGGTTTTAATGTAAACTTCTATAACAATGGTGTAGACTTGTGTTTAGGTACAAGTTATTATGGTTCCGGATATTTTTTAGATGGTTTCATTGTATTAGATGTTGACTATTGTGAAGTTAATGTTAGTTATTCCTTATTTACATCATCTGATTCTTATGAGAATGATGTGAACTTGTGGCATGCTAGACTTGGTCATATTGGCCAACAAAGAATGAATAGATTGGCTAAAGATGGCTTATTGGGTAATATTAAAAAGGTTGATTTGCCCATATGTGAGCATTGCCTAGAAGGAAAAATAATGCAGAAACCATTTGGAAAAGGAACAAGAGCTGAATTTCCTTTACAGTTAATCCATACTGACATTTATGGTCCAATGAATGTAAAAGAAAGGCACGGGTCTGTTTATTTCATCACATTTATTGATGATTATACTCGATTCGGACATGTCGATTTGATTTCTCATAAGTCCGAGGCCTTAAATTGCTTTAAAAGATTTATGAGCTTAGTGAAAAATCAATTAGACAAGAAAATAAAAGCATTAAGATCCGATCGAGGTCGAGAATATCTATCTGATCAGTTCATAAATTTATGTGATGAAAAGAGAATAGAAAGACAAATGACTATTCCATATACTCCTCAACAAAATGGTGTTACGAAAAGAAAAAACAGAACCTTAATGGAAATGGTTAGATTAATGATGGCATAAGCTAACTTGCCCATTACCTTTTGGGGTGATGCTTTGTTGACTGCTGCCTACATACTTAACCGTGTGCCTTCTAAATCAGTTGCTTCTACTCCATATGAATTATGGACAGGCAGAAAGCCTGATTTAAGCTTTCTAAAACCTTGGGGTTGTGCTGCCTATACTCGTGATTCTTCTCACAAGTATGGAAAATTAGGCCCAAAAGGCAAAAAGAGTATTTTTATAAGATACTCAAAGCACTCAAAAGGATATGTATTCATAGGTGAGCAAGAAAGCGGAAGTATAACTGAATTTGAATCACGGGATGTCACATTCTTAGAGAATGAATTTCTTAAAAAGGGCAAAGTAGGTGGTGATTACTCACTATATGAATCTGTGGATCATGATAGTGAAGTTAGTGAGATCATTGTGACAAATGGAGTGTTGAATACAACACAATCTCAATTGCAACCACTTAAAGAGACGACACTACCATTATCTCATTTGAGTGGGAGCGCCATGAAACGTGGTGAATCATCAGGAGTACAACATTCCATATGACAGTCAAGTCGTAATAGGAATCCCCGTCGACATTTTGACATTGAAAGAGAAGCTTTCATGATCGCCCCACAAGATGAAGATGAGCCGAAGAATGTGAACGATGCTCTAAAGTGCCCTGATAAGGAAGAATGGATACATACAATGGAAGAGGAAATTGAGTCATTAAGATCAAACCAAGTTTGGGAATTGGTTGACCTTCCAAAAGGACGCAAAGCCATTAGGAACAAGTGGGTTATCAAAATAAAGCGTAAGACTAATGGCTCAATAGAGAGGTATAAGGCTCGCCTTGTGGCGAAAGGATATAATCAATAGAAAGAAGTCGACTTTGAAGAAACTTTTTCTCCTGTGATTAGATTTACCTCTATTCGCCTTATTCTGGTAATAGTAGCTAGTATGGATCTTGAATTACATCAAATGGATGTAAAGACTGCATTCCTCAATGGAGAATTAAAGGAAAAAATTTATATGGAACAACATGTTGGTTTCATTACAAAAGGTCAGGAGCACAAAGTATGTCGACTATTGAGGTCGATATATGGCCTTAAGTAGTCTTCGAGACAATGGTATATACGTTTTCACAATGCAATAATGGCATATGATTTTGTAATGATTAGTGAAGATAATTGTGTATATATCAAAAGATCGAAAGATCAATTTGTGATCTTATCATTATATGTTGATGATATACTAATTGCCGGAAGCAGTATGGAGTTGGCTAATACAGTCAAGAATTGATTATCTTCCAATTTTGAGATGAAAGATATGGGTGAAGCTGCATACATTCTTGGAGTTAAGATTTCAAGAGATCGCTCAAAAAAATCCCTATCCTTTTCACAAGAGATGTATATGAATAAAATCCTTGAGCAATTTTGTATGCAAGACTGTAAATCAATAGATACTCCTATTGCAAAAGGCGAAGCATTAAGCGACAGAATGTGTCCTAAGACTTCACAAGAAAAAGAGCAAATGGAACAAGTTCCATATGCTAGTGCTGTCGGAAGCTTGATGTACGCTATGATGTGTACAAGACCTGATATTTGTTATGCAGTTGAAATGGTAAGTAGATACCAATCCAATCCAGGTCAAGCTCATTGGATCGCCGTCAAAAGAATCCTGAAATATCTAAAGGGAAGTGCCGACTATGCGCTGACTTATGATGGAAGTGATCTACACCTTGAAGGCTATACTGATGCTGACTGGGGAGGAGATTTAAAAGAAAGGAAATCTACTTCTGGATATGTGTTCTTACTGAATAATGGCGTCATATCTTGGAGCAGTAAGAAACAACAGTGTGTAGTCTTATCTACAATGGAAGCCGAGTTCGTGGCTCTATCAGCAGCGGCACAAGAAGCTGTTTGGCTTAGAAGATTTTTAGATCACTTAGGTATAACTGAGAATGCTGCAAACCCAATATTGGTCTATTGTGATAGCCAAGCAGCAATAGCGTACACTAAGGATCCCATGTACCATGGAAAGACCAAACATATAGATATCAAGTATAACTATGTCAAGGATATGGTTGCACGAAAGGAAGTAAACGTGAAGTACATATCTACACAAAGGATGATAGCAGATCCTATGACGAAGCCGATTCCTAGAGAAGATTTCCATGGTCATGTGAAATCTCTAGGACTGCGTAGAATATGATGTACTAAATTTTGTAATTTTCCCAGAAAGTTCACTATTAATGAAGTTTGTTATTATCAATGCCTATAAGTTTGTATGACGTTTGTGAATGTCGATGCTGAGTGCGTTATATTGAAAAGGTATGTCGGACAGATGAGAGATTAGCCCACTCATACGGGTAATCACCTCTACTCACGGTGTGATGAATAGAGATGAGACAGTTTTAAGCTTGTTATCTAGGTGATAATTGAGAGCTAAAGCTTGAAGCATAGACGTCGCCTTAACAGAATGTTAAGATGAGGACATATAGATTATTATGTCCGAAAGTGAAATGACCCACATATTTCACTTTACCTGTCTTTAATGCCAGACGTGAGTTTTGATAGATGCTTATGAATAGAGTAGATTTGTGAACTCAAGTTAGACATTGAGTATGTCTAAACTATCATATGTATGGTATTGAGAGTAAAGACATATGCTCTATGGGAAAAGGAGAGAATACCGTAATACGTATTTCATATTTCGTATATATGGGACGACCGATAAGAGTTGGCAAAAATTTATGATCTCAATTTTTAAGTCGTGTGAGATTCTTGAGGAAAATAGTTCTTCTCAATTAAAGTGCCCTCACGACTCTTACTTATTCTCGAAATTTCTATTCAGTATTTGCTATCTTAGGATGTTGCCGATGATCATAATAATTCGGTCTAACGGGGCATTTCTAGAAAAGCGAGTTGGATTGAAATGGAGAGGTTTAAGGAAAGAGGAAGATCAATTCAATTTATGATGTCACATTCTATATTTGTGTTCACAGGTCGACCAATTATGATTTTGAGTAAATCATAGTTGTGAATACAATATATGAGATACTAAAAGAGATCAAGAGAGATAAAAAAAAATGTGACTGATTGATCTAGGGAACTGCATACTAATTCTACTCTGGATATTGCCCAAATTTGAGCTGTTATATATTCCTAACAGATGTATAACAACGAGCTCTCGTAGTATGCTGATCGCACGGATTATTTGCCAATATGAACTTTGCAAGGAAGAGAGTTGTGTTTAGCCCATCGTGGGCGAGTGGGAGATGAAAGACATAATGGGTGGACCACCCAAGATGGGCCAAACCCGGCCCGTGAGCCACAATGGCCCACGAGGTAGTTATTTGCCTATCTATAATAGAAGGCACCCCTTGGAAAACAGAAGTGATTTTCCATATGCAAACATACTCCTTCGAATATGACGTCTTCTCTGTTTTCCTTCGGAACGCACACGAGTACGAAAGACAATCGAAGAACTCTCAAGCGCAAAGCGGCACTTAATCTGTGACAATACCGGGTATGTTCGTTGTGTGATATGCCTGTACGATTGGTGATACAAGTTGATGGTCCTCGGGCACGTTTTCCGCATTAATCAAATTCGTTCCGAATATGTTTCGCACGAGACGATCGGGGATTTAGTTTTCCCAACAGCAATTATAGAAGTACAATTCAAGTAATTTTTTATTATTATTACTACCACAGAGCTTTTTCCCTGCACACTGTTAAACACTAAATTTTAAAAAATTGTAATTTTCGATATTTTATCTTACTTGTATTATGTTTAACTAGTATATCAAAGATCAAAACTTTTTTGTATTAAATATAATCAACAAGTATTTTGGGGTTACTCGTTAACAACATCTTTGTAAAAATTACTAGTTTTTTTCCATACCAAAGATCGAAAAACCTATTTTTGTCCCTTACCAAAAAAAAAAAACCTATTTTGAAACATTTTGTGTCTGATATTTTACTACTTGCTATTGTTCTTAGATTAGTTTTCATTCAAGTGTGATGCACGGATTACAGATAGAAATCTTGCTCTAACCTATAGCACCTATAGAAGTACGATTCACGTATTATTATTATTATTATTATTATTATTATTATTATTAAGCCGCCGTTTGGATTCATTTACTTTTTTGTTCTCTTTTATAATAATAAAACCTTTTAACTTGTTTCCAATTTATTCAAATTATTCACAGTGAAAAATAATATTTGGTTACTCCAAGTAATAAAATGTTATTTAACATCATTTTCGCTAAAAAAATGCATGTCACTTATACATGGACATTATACTTTTTGTTTATGTCAAGGCTCAGTAATACATTTCATTCATAAGTTAAATACTTGACATTGATATTAACTACTAAGAACTAACGAAAGCACTGCAATCCTTATTTGTTGATGGCCTCCATTTGTTAATTTAAGAAAACAACGGTACTAGTTATTAGTCGACATAAGAAAATTCTAATTATTCAAAGACAAACAAAAATTCAAAAGCAATAATTGCACTTGTAATGTGATATGAGGGGCATCACTATGAATGGTAATGATACGCAGCTGCCATTAATTTTGCAATTGCATGCCTCACAAAAATTTTAAAGGCACCAACAGCTTTTATTAATGTTGTGATGAACAAGCAAACGATAGAGGTTCTTAGATGAAGTAGTCTTTTGGCTCCGATGTTTTACTTCGTTGATATCATGTTAAAGCTAATCAAAATCATTTTTTTCCTATTTACCAAAAGCAAAATGTCTCTACTTTCAAACTTATATATTCGTTGATTGTTTTTTTAATATCTCTTGTTATCCATAGTCATCCAAACAGCTGTTTCATGTCAAAAAATGTTTGTTCTTTCAAAAACACAAAAACTATTTATACAAACATTACCAAACAAGCACTAAGTTGTCATGAAGAACTTAAAGAACCTATGGATTCTTCTTGGGCTTTTATCTTTTCATGCACTTTTTTTTGTTTTTCCTTTGGATTCTTATGGATTTTTTTTTTTGTAAAAGATAGATCTGTCCACATGGCTGCTGTATTTTTTCTCTTGATGGACCGGTCTCACCAATATCTCAGACTATCACAAAAACTCTAAAACTAGTACCCATAATACATTTACGAGAGACTAATTTTTGTGTCATAAAAAGTAAAATGAACTTTTTGAAGAAAAGGATGAGTTTGAGACGAGATGGGAACGACGGAGTTAGACAAAAAAAATCGTCGATCTGTTTGAAAGCCCCTCATTGATTGATATGAAGAGATCAAACGTTGGGATCTCTTTTGCTATTCACAATGTACATTCCTTGAATTATATTCAATTACAAATCTATGCTTCGACCTAGCAAGTAACCATGAAAGTCCACACGTAAATAGAATAACGGCAGTGTAGAAATTGCAAATCAACTTTTTTATAAATAGAATAATGGCAGTGTAGAAGTCTTACATGTATAATAACTTGTATTCAAGAAATGGGATAACGACACTAATAGTTTATAAACTTTAGCTTAATGTACAATGTTATCCTTATACTTTTAATTCGTCCAATGTCGTCTTTGAATTATTTTTTAATGATAAATTATGTCCTTTTGCTTGATCAAATAGGGAGAAAGTCACTCCAAGTCCTCAACCTATTGTGAAATGTGCAATCTACCATGGCCCAGATTTTCGAATATCTTTTAGTTTGAATACATTTACTAAATAAACAAAAAAATATATATTTATATTTCCTTTGTGGTCTTTGTCAATGTTACTATAGTTACAATTAAGTTTATTTTAGCTTGTGATCTCTATAATAGTAAAAATGGAATCTCATTTAGAGTTGTATTGATTCAATATTCCTACAAGTTCAAGTATAATTGTTTTCATAAGGATATGTTCTATAGTTAATGTTATCACAAATATAAAACACACAGAATTAACTAAATTAATTAAGGAAACACGAAACGCAAAAGTCACAAGTAACTATTCTATTTTCCTTGTCTTCTACTTGTCCTTCTTACATACCAACAAAAGTAGTTATTTGTTTGAACTTTAAAAAATGTCGCAAGAAATTAACTATTCTATTCTCCCTACTAAAAATTTAAAATATTTTTCATAAATCAAATAATTGTAAAAAAAAATTATAGCTGACTGTACATAAAATTGTAAAACCCCATCTTTCTCTCTCTCAACAGCATAACCATCTGGAGCAGTCCTCTTGGAGTTTTAACCATACCTCCATATCTCCAAGAATCTTGGGCCTGTGTTCTCGCGATGCCATGATCCCGTCTCCGGACATTGCTCCTTTAAAATTGCATTTTGATCCATCATGTCCATCTATTATCACCTTCATTCTTACTCCACAATTTACTAGACTTTGTCGCTTCATTCACCTGTGATTTCAAATTTGAAATTCCATGACTGCATCCTGACGCCATCTAGGCATCTAGTCTTCTCTTGGTGTTTCAATTGGTAATCTATTGACCTTCTTTCACCGATATCTTTGTCGACTAACTCTGTTACAATAATCGTCAACCATACTCTACCGTGTTTGGACAACTAATTAATGTTTATTGATGCACATCAATATCGATAACATTTCTTATGGTCATCAACAATGGCTCGTGTGTTCATAATAACATCTACCCTAGTTGCGTGTCTATCCATATCAACAACCTAGTTACTTTTTGGTGCAAACACCCCCCAAATCCCTTCAGAAGGGTTGGGAAATGCGAGCATAAATGTGTCCTATATGCATCACGTGTGACCAAAATAAATGCAAAACGACATGCAGAGGTCCTATATGTAACATAAATGACATTAATTAATGCAAGACGGCATTTTCTGAGTTCATTTACACGACATGGATCCCACATCAATGATATTGTTCACTACAAAAAAAAGTAGGTTTTAGCGACGAATTTAGCCACGAAAAAAATGGAAAAATTTGTCGCTAAACGAATTTGCGACGAAAAAAATTTCGTCGCCAATTTGGTGTCACAAAATTTAGCGACAAAAAATTTCAATTTTCATCACTAAATTGTGACAAAATATATTCGTGGCAAAATTTGTCACTAATTACTCGTCTCTAATTAGTCACGAACTGTATTCATGACAAAATTCGTCGCTAATTATTTGTGGCAAAATTCGTAGCTAATTAGCAACAAATTGTATTAGTAGCAAAATTCGTCGCAGATTGTTTGTGGCAAAATTCATCGCTAATTATTCGTGGCAAAATTCGTCGCTAATTTGCCTTGAAAAATTTTTACTTTTGCCACGAACATTGCTCCGGAACGAATTTAGCGACAAATTTTTATTAACTCTTTAGCAACGAAGTCAACGACGAATGTAATTTAGGGACGATTTCGATTTAAAATATAATTAACGGCAAAATTATTTTCTAGAATTTTTATTTAACATTGATTAAACACTTAATAACATCAAAATTTAGTGCTTAAATACATAATGATATGATGATGAAATACATAGTGCTCAAAATTTAGTTCTTAAAAATATTATAATGATATGAAAATGGAAATTTTAACTAGCAAGGACTGACAAAATCATTATCATCATCAGCAATGTCATCATCATCATGTCACTCATCATTGTGGCCATCACCTATTGGATTAGTGAGAGGCACAGGAGGAATCTCATCGTGATCAAGGTTAAGGTGTCGCAAGATCTATTGCATTTGTTATTTGACCACCCTTATTTCTTCATCCTTCTCTACAAGTAAATATTTCGGTTGGCTCAATTCTTGGGTCATTTGCTTCTCAAGTCGTGTCCTCCTTCAAACAGCCGCATTGGAGGATGAAGTTGCAGCAGCGTGCGTTGTGTATACCCTTGACAAGGATCACATCCCAAATATTTTTCCTCTTTTCATCCCACCCGATGCCTCCACTCATAATGCCATACTGTCAACTAATGGCTCAAACGCAACAACACCATCACCACCACTACCACTAGCAGTACTCATTAAAAGTTCATCATATTTTTTCTACATTAACAATATAGATGAAAATAAAATAACTTCATATATATAACTATCATTAATATTAAAAGCATTCATGGTTTTTATTCTAGTTTCCATAAACTTACATACCTTCAAGTATAATCTTACATACCTTAATAGCTTTTGCTCGATCGTCAGTCCATGTCTTATCTTTTTGAAATGTGCATTCAAATGTAGCTGTATATGTCAATTCCATCCCTAATCCATCTGCCTACAAAATATAAACATAAATAAGTAATTGAATTAAATTAACTTACAACATGTTTAACAGACTTTCCATTCTTTTTCTATGCTCCCCGATGTTGATAGAGCCCCTAATATATGTGGCAGACCCTTCACTAGAACTAGGAGCTCAATTCTTCTTATTCTATTCACTCATTTGCTTATTCTTTCAATTTCCCAAGTTCTCTTAATTTCTGTTCAATTGTCACCCATAATAAAATCTGGCTTTACTTGACTTATCTTTGCTTTATTCATCACATTTCATATGTAATCACCAGCTTTCTTCTTAAAAATTCTTTTAACTTCATCCTCTTCCGTTTCATCCCACTTGAATTTCCGCTGCATCAATAGAAAAACAACTGAAAGTTATTATGAGGGTCACATATCCATTACCATGCACCAGACAATTCGGCAATGGATTTTCTAAAGTTCATATCCATTACTACTTGATGTGGGACTTCCCACTTCTGACAACTAAAGAGTTGTATAAGCATTTGCATTCCCTCTCTTGGCAAGCCGACTTTTCGGAATGAGTTCTTCCACCCTTTATATATATCCATTGACATGATATTAGAGCAACTCTTCGGATGCACACACACCTTCTCAAACTGATGAAGTTGCAACCAAAGGCATATTTATGAACTCTGGCGAAAATGTAGGAACATATTTAGAAGAAACAATATTTGTTACACAAGTGAAAATGTAAACATGCCAAAATAATGAAGCCATCTACATTCTAAGAACTTGGAGGCCTAAGTAGGGAGCAATTTAACAATAGCACCCAGACTACATTTCGTAACACAAGGTGGCACTCTCGTATATAACATGCCCCCAAGGAACAATCAACTCTTGTCTCTTCTTCCTGCTATTTTACTTTACATATGAAAATAATGGACATATAGACATCAGATTAAAAAAGAAAAAGAAGCTATACTATTGCTATTGAAAGTCATTTGCAACAAACACACAGGAGTAACCAACCAAGGTCTTTAATAGTCTCTCGAAAAACCATTCCCTTATCATTAATTGTCCTAAATATACACACTTTGTTATAGGTTCATTTTAGAATTATTCGTGATTTTTAATAGTAAATAGGTTCATTTTTATCATAAAAGTGCAAAAACGTTATAAAACACGCACAAAAAGAGAAAAAAAACTTAGTCACTTAAAGCAAGGATAATTTAGAATCTTTGTTGAGTTGGCATATTTTCCCTTTGGGGTTCCATTAACCCCAAACTTGCAACCTTTTAGGATGGCTTTTGGACTATCCATCACGTTGTGACTAACTCAGTTTGGTCATGGCCAAAAAACTGCAAGAATATATTTAGGAGAAACTTCAAAGTACCGATAATGGCGAGATCGAATCCAGAAAATGGATATCGGTGACACACTGGACATAATTCCAAACTTAAAAGTACTAATAAGAGGGTATGATCCGATCCCTAACACGGCCACTAGAAACACCTAAAAGAACAAAACTTGCCTTGAACTCATTTCACCACAAATCATTTACTTCTTTTGGAGCACTACTGTAACTAATATACTGCTCCCTCCAAGAGTTATTGACTATTTTATTAAGTTGCCTCATAACATACTTAGCATTCGTGAATCTACAAACAGGTTAGAAAGAACAATATGGACAATGAAACAATGAAGCATAGGATAATTCGCAACATGGACAATTTAGTTGACATCCATATCTAAAACCCTAAATATTACATATACTTAAAAAAATGAAGTACTTACGAATCTCCATATAAGCATATTATGAATTGGCTATCTTCTTCACCTGTGTTTCCCTCATCATTCGAGTGTTGCACTGAAGAAGAAGGTGGAACTGAAGGACAAGGACCTAAAGTAGATTCAGTTCGTATGTGTCCAAGTTGTCCCCTAATATGTTCTTGAGGGTCGGAGGAATCCAGTATGTGTTAAGGTTGTTATCTGGAAAGTAAATATAGGCTTTGGGATAAACTCGAACCACTATAAATCGTTGTATGCTTTGCTTCTTTAGTTCATTATCTGCATCATCTATTCACTATTATCCTTTGCATTTCGGTTTACTCGGTGTTGCTTTTAACATAGTATGCAAAAGTCTTCTATAACCTTCTTTTAACCTATTCATCCCCTTTTAAGTTGTCTTGTTAGCCCCAACGAAAAGGATTTGCACAAGGTAACAGGCCTACTGGCAAGTAATTATAGGTTGGCCGAATTTGGCCACTCATATCTTTTCTATCCAACGTCTTATTGACCTGATAAATTATCCAATCTCCATCTATTGGTGTTGATTTCTAGAGAGTGATAAGAAAGCACATTTTTAAGTTCTCACACACATGAATTATCATCTTCATAATGTCGAACGTCATGTGATGAAGGTATGCTTCAGTGGCCAATGTCGGAATCCTTACAAACATAAACATGACTTGTCTAACCCAATATGCATTGACATATATAATTTCTCGTATAATTCTTCTTCTTATTCCATTCTGTTTTATTATTTTTGAAGGATTATATGTTGTCCTAACTAGTCATTTTCAAACTGTCTTATCTATGTCTTATCTAGCTCGGTGGGTTTTCATTGTTTCAACTTTATTAAAAGCAAAAAATACATACTAAAATTCCCGTCAAAATTTAAAATATTATTGAAATTTTTTAAAGGTTATGAAAAATTATATGTATATCGGTGTGTCAATATTTACATATTTTATTATTTTTTAAAATAATTTCGAATTTTAAAAATTCGAAGTGCCGAAAAACCTTGATTTTACTAAAAATAAAGAGTAAAGGTTCAGACACGTCTTCCACTGATTGGTTTCTAGAAGTATTTTTTTGGGCAAGTGGAATATATTCATATTAAGACTCCATTTATTTCACAGAAAATGAATGATTTAGAAAATATTTTATTTAAAATGATCACTTGTATCAATAATTAGTCAATATAAAATATTTTCATTATTAATAAAAAATTATATTTAAATATTTTTATGGACGATTAAAATATTTTTCATTCATTCATTTTGTAAACGATATAAATAATCATTTTTTAGGAAAATATTTTTCAAATCATTCATTTTTTGCGAAACAAGCGGAGCCTAATTCTTTTCTTCCTTTCGTTGTAAGTTACAAGAGCCTAATTCTTTCCTTCCTTTCGTTGTAAGTTACAAGAGGCTTGCACAATGCCACAAAAAGGCTGGCACATGGCCGAAAAGGACTTGCACAAGTGAACAGGCCCCCGATAGCAAGGTATTATAGGCATTACCGCACCTCATAATCAGGATCTTCGTAAGCTCAGACCCGCTACCATGTTGCAATATCTTGGCCCAACTTGACCGCTCATATCTTTCCTATCCAACGTCCTATTGACCCGACAAATTATCCAGTCTCCATCTATTCGCGTTGCTTTCTAGAGAGTGATAAGAAAGCACATTGTTGGTTCGTATGCCAAGCTGTCACACATCTTTACAATTTCCCTGTTCGAGTATCCCCTTCTTGTGCAAGCAAAGGATAAGAAGCCAGCAATTATCCGTCTCTGATGATATTATTCTTATTCAAAGTCCTTTTGCATCTCATCATGTCCGACGTCATGTGATGACGAGATAAGTATGTTTCGGTGGCCAATGTGGGGCTCCTTACAAACGTAAACATGACTTGTCTAACCCAAGATGCATTAACATGTATAATTTCTCGTATACTTCTTCTTATTTTCCACTCTGTTTCATTGTTTTTGAAGGATTATATATTGTCCTAACTAGTCAATTCACTACAAAAAAACACGTTTTTTCCGACGAAATTTCCAACAAAAAATTTGAAAAAATTCGTTGGAAAACGAATTTCCAACGAATTTTCCAACGAAAAAAAATTCGTTGGTAATAGGTCGTTGGAAATTTTTCCAACGAAAAATTTCAATTTTCGTTGGAAATTTGCGATGAATTTTATTTCGTTGGAAAATTCATTGGAAAAATCGTGACTAAATTCGTTGGAAAAATTACAAAATTTTTTTTCTGGTCGAAAAATTGTGGAAATTTTTTTTCCAACGAAAAATTTTTCGTTGGTAAAATTATAAATTTTTTTTTTGGCGAAAAATCGTGGAAATTTTTTTTCCAACGAAAAATTTTTCGTTGGTAAAATTATAAATGTTTTTTTTTCGAAAAATCGTGGAAATTTTTTTTCCAACGAATTTTTTTTTTTGAAAAATCGCCCTCGCCGCCGGCGAGGGCCAGCCTCGTCGCCGGCGAGGGCCGAGCTCGCCGGCCATGGTGAGCTCGGGCCTCGCCATGGCCGGCGAGGCCCAGCCTCGTCGCAGGCGAGCCTCGCCGGCGACGAGGCTGGCCCTCGCCGGCCATGGCGAGGCCCGAGCTCACCATGGCCGGCGAGCTCGAGCTCGCCCAGATCTGGGCGAGCTCGGCCCTCGCCGGCGAGCTCGGCCCTCGCCGGCGACGAGCTCGGCCCTCGCCGGCGACGAGCTCGAGCTCGCCCAGATCTGGGCGAGCTCGGCCCTCGCCGGCGACGAGCTCGAGCTCGCCCAGATCTGGGCGAACTCGAGCTCCCCGGCGACGGCGACGACGTGGCTGAGGCGACGGGCGAGGTGGGGGCCCATGGTGGCGTCGGGGGCGCCGACCGCCGCGGGGGCCTGGCCCTGGATGGCCGTGGCGGCGAGGGAGCCGACGTCGCCCTGGATGGCCGCGGGGGAGGGAGCCGACGTCGCCGAGATCTGGCCGCGGCGGAGGAGCTGTCCATGGCGTCGGAGCCGGAGCCGGAGCCAGAGGAGGAGGGGGGCGGCGAGGGAGGAGGCGGAGCGGGAGGCAGAGGAAGAAGAAGATGGAGGCAGAGGGAGAAGAAGGTGAAGGCAAGAGAGAGAGAGAGAGAGAATGTGTTGAGCGCGAACGTGTTGAGCGCGAAAATATGAAGAAGTAGTGTTTTCGTCGCAAAATTCGTGAGAAATTTCTCACGAATTTTGCAACGAAAATTTTACAAACTGAAATAATTGCCCGGAAAATTCAAATTCGTTGGAAATTTCGTTGAAAATTTCCAACGAAAAAAAATTCGTTGGAAATTTTCAACGAATTTTCCAACGAAAATTGTACACGCTGAAATAATTGTCCGAAAATATAAAATTTGTTGGAAAATTCGTTGGAAATTTCCAACGAATTTTCCAACGAATATAAAAAATGCCGAATAGTACCGGTTTTTTTGGAATTCGTTAGAAATTTCGTTGGAAATTTCCAACGAAAAAAAATTCGTTGGAAATTTCCAACGAATTTTCCAACGAAAATTGTACACACTGAAATAATTGCCCAAAAATTGAAACTTGTTGGAAAATTCATTGGAATTTTCCAACGAATTTTTCAACGAATATAAAAAATGCCGAATAGTACCGGTTTTTTGGAATTCGTTGGAAATTTCGTTGGAAATTTCCAACGAATTTTCCAACGAAAATTGTACACACTGAAATAATTACCCGGAAATATCAAATTCGTTGGAAAATTCGTTGGAAATTTCCAACGAATTTTCCAACGAATATAAAAAATGCCGAATAGTACGGGTTTTTGTGTAATTCGTTGGAAATTTCGTTGGAAATTTCCAACGAAAAAAAATTCGTTGGAAATTTCCAACGAATTTTCCAACCAAAATTGTACACACTGAATAATTGCCCGAAAAATTGAAATTCGTTGGAAAATTCGTTGGAAATTTCCAACGAAATTTCCAACGAATATAAAAAATGCCGAATAGTACCGGTTTTTTGAAATTTCGTTGGAAATTTCGTTGGAAATTTTCCAACGAAAAAAAATTCGTTGGAAAGTTCCAACGAATTTTGCGATGAAAAAAAATTCGTTGGAAATTTCCAACGAATTTTGCAACGAAAAAAAATTCGTTGGAAATTTCCAATGAATATTGCGACGAAAATTTTTTCGTTGGAAATTTCCAACGAATTTTGCGACGAAAAATTTTTCGTTGGACATTTCCAACGAATTTTGCGACAAAAAATTGGTCGTTGGAAATTTCCAACGAATTTTACTTTTCGTTGGAAAATTTGTCGAAAATTTGCGACGAAAATTTTTTCGTCGCAAATTTTCGTGGCAAAAAACCGGTTTTTTTGTAGTGATTCAAATTGTCTTATCTAGCTTGGTGGTTTTTATTTGAGCATAAGAATACTGAAAGTGCCAAAAGTTTTGTATGGCACTTGCTTTGGTGCCAAACTTTCCAGTCAAATCACAACAGTGCCACTTTTTTTTAATAAAAAAATCAATTAAGTGCCAACTCCGATTTAAAATTACCTGAAATCCAACATTGCAATATTTTTTTAATTCTCCGACTGACGAGACTAGCCGGCATGCCCGGTCAGCATATATACACCTAACGACGTCATCTATATGTTTTGCCCTAAATATAAACCCTAAATCAAACCATCGAGCATTTCCCAAATTCAAAGACCCAATTCTCAAATTCGTGGATCGACTTCACTCCGGAAAATCAACAAACACATGGTGATCAGTTCAAATGAAGGATATAGATGCAATGTCGAAGCACCAATTCAGATCCAGAATATCATAGTCACATCAGAGTATGTTTAGATTAAAGAATAAACAAGACTTGTCTAACCCAGTATGCATTAACATATATAATTTCTTGTGTAATCTTCTTCTTATTCCAATCTGTTTCATTGTTTTTGAAGGATTATATATTGTCCTAACTAGTCATTTCGGATTGACTTATCTAACTCAGTGGGTTTTCTTTGTCTCAACTTGAATAAAAGCTAAAAAAAATTAAATTTTCCGTCAAAATTATATGTTTATCTATGTGTCAACATTGGCATATTTTGCTCATTTTTTTAAAATTTTTCGAATTTTAAAAATTTCAAAGTGCCTGAAAACTTTGATTTTAATAAAAATAAAAAGTAAAGGTTCGGACACATCTTCTACCAATTGGTTTCTAGTCTAAAAGTATTCTTTTGGACCGGTAGAATATATTCATATTAACTCTTTCCTGCCTTTCCTTGCAAGTTACAAGATAACTTTGCCAAGAGAATCATTTGACTTGACTCGCTCATAATTCGTTAAGAATCCAAAATATCAGTCGAGATATTTACCAAAAGAAACGAGAGGTACTAGAAAAGATAATTATCATTTTTCATACTATGAAAAGTCGCGCTCCGATCCATTGATAAGCCTTTCTAGGTGGATTTAGAAAAAAATTACCATAATAGTCCTAAACCTATTGCAATTATGCCAATTCAGTCCATCCGGCCAATTTTGACCTGCCGGAGCTGATGTGGCATTTTTTAATATTTTTTTCAAAATTGCTATTAATTTTTTTATCCTTTTCTTTTCTTTTTCCTCTTTTTTTCTTTTCCTTTCCACTTTTTTTTTCTTTCCTTCGTCTTCAACCTCTAATCGGTTAATAGAACCAGCAGCCGACCAAAGGTGCGAGCCAGCGAGTTGCACTGGCGAGAACAACATCACCCAACCGCTGGCCTCACTAACGACAGTCTGGCAAGGTTGGCCTCGCCATAGCTGTCACACACAAGGACGACCCTCGCTATGGCTGGGCGAGGCTCGAACTTGCCAAATCTGGCAGCCGCAACTAGCCACTAGCATTGACCACCAGATATGGCGAGCTTGAGCTTCGCCATGGCTCCACCTCACGAGCAACAACGAGGGTTGAACTCGTTAGCGGCAGTGGCCAAGCTTGGGCATCATTGTTACTTGCGAGGACGAGCCTTGCCATGGCTGGACGAGGATCGAGCTCGCCAGATCTGGCAACCGACACTAGTGATTGGGCACGGCCACCAAATCTGGCAAGTTCGAGCATTACCTAGCCATGGTGAGGCTCAAACTAGCGTGCGACGGCGATGGCTAGGTTGGCCTCGCCAGTGTCTGGGTGAGGTCATTCTTGCCAGGGGTGGCCGAGGCTGACCTCGCCGGCCCCTACCTTTGGTTGGTCGCTAGAACCAGCGACTGGCTAGAGGTTGAAGATGAAGGAAAGACCAAAAAAAAAAGGAAAGAAAAGAATAAAAAAAGGGGAAAAAGACAAGAAAAGAATAAAAAAATTAGGAATTTTTTGTTAAAATATATATATTTAAAAATGCCATGTTAGCGTTGACTGGACGACCAGCGCCAATAGGCCAAAATTGTCTGGATGTACTAAATTGGTACAATTGTAAAATGTTTAAAACTGAATTGGCATAATTCCAATAGGTTTATGACTATTTTAGTAATTTTTCCAATGGATTTAATTTGACGGGAGCACTGTAATTGTGGGGCTCCTTACAAATATAAACATGACTTGTCTAACCCAATATGCATTAATATATATAACTTCTCGTATACTTCTTCTTTTCCAACATGTTTCATTGTTTTTGAAGGATTATATATTGTCCTAACTAGTCATTTCGGATTGACTTATCTAACTCAGTGGGTTTTCTTTGTCTCAACTTGAATAAAAGCTAAAAAAAATTAAATTTTCCGTCAAAATTATATGTTTATCTATGTGTCAACATTGGCATATTTTGCTCATTTTTTTTAAAATTTTTCGAATTTTAAAAATTTTCAAAGTGCCTGAAAACTTTGATTTTAATAAAAATAAAAAGTAAAGGTTCGGACACATCTTCTACCAATTGGTTTCTAGTCTAAAAGTATTCTTTTGGACCGGTAGAATATATTCATATTAACTCTTTCCTGCCTTTCCTTGCAAGTTACAAGATAACTTTGCCAAGAGAATCATTTGACTTGACTTGCTCATAATTCATTAAGAATCCAAAATATCAGTCGAGATATTTACCAAAAGAAACGAGAGGTACTAGAAAAGATAATTTTCATTTTTCATACTATGAAAAGTCGCACTCCGATCCATTGACAAGCCTTTCAAGGTGGATTTAGAAAAAAATTACCATAACAGTCCTAAACCTATTGCAATTATGCCGATTCAGTCCATCCAGCCAATTTTGGCCGATCGGAGCTGATGTGTCATTTTTTAATATTTTTTTCAAAATTGCTATTAATTTTTTTTATCCTTTTCTTTTCTTTTTCCTCTTTTTTTCTTTTCCTTTCCCCTTTTTTTTTATTTCCTTCATCTTCAACCTCTAGCCGATCAACAAAACCAGCAACTTACCAAAGGTGGGAATCATAGAGTTACACTGGTGAGAATAACCTCACCCAGCCACTGGCCTCGCCAACGACAGTCTGGCAAGGTTGGCCTTGCCATGGCTGTCACACGCAAGGACGACCCTTGCTATGGCCAAGCGAGGCTCAAACTTGCCAAATCTGGCGGCCACAACCAGCCACTAGCATCGACCACCAGATATGGCAAGCTTGAGCTTCGCCATGGCTCCACCTCGCGAGCAACGACGAGGGTTGAACTCGTTAGCGGCAGTGGCCAAGCTTGGGCATCATTGTTGCTTGCGAGGACGAGCCTCACCATGGCTAGGCGAGGCTCGAGCTCGCCAGATCTGGCAGCCGACGCTAGTGATTGGGCACAACCACCAAATCTGGCAAGTTCGAGCATTACCTAGCCATGGCGAGGCTCAAACTAGCGTGCGACGGTGATGGTGAGGTCGGCCTCACCAGTGTCTAGGTGAGGTCATTCTTGCCAGGGGTGGCCGAGGCTAACCTCGACGGCCCCTACCTCCGGTCGATCGCCAGAACCAGCGACTGGCTAGAGGTTGAAGATGAAGGAAAGACAAAAAAAAAAGGAAATTTTAATTGGTACAAATGCAAAATGTTTAGGACTGAATTGGCATAATTTCAATAGGTTTATGACTATTTTAGTAATTTTTCCAATGGATTTAATTTGATGGGAGCACTATAATTGTCACTAAAATACTAAACTAAAGTATCTAAGGCTGCGTGCCTACTATCTATTAACATGCAACAGATAGTATGCTAAATCTACAGTCCAATCTAAAATCTATCTACACGTGAGTGTACGAGAGAATAGCGTGATCGGGTTCCCATGAGAATCACTCCTCTCCCTTTCGCGCCTATAAATATGGATGGTGTCCTAACATTCTTTGCCAAGCCCAAACCTTAAAATCTTATAAGAACTTCATCTCTATAGAGAGCTTTTTCACAAGCTCATCTTGAATGCCAATGGCCCCTCCAGCAAATCTCGCTGACATAGGACGGGAAGGCTTTGATCTCCTCGAGAAGACCTATGGCCACAAAAGAAGGCCCGCTGTTGCTCCTCCACCGCCGCTGCCGCGGCAGAAGGCCCAACCCTGCATTTACCGTCGGACCGAAGTGCCTCTGATCACCGAGAGGCTTCCTGAATATGTTGTTTCCCATCAGTCGCACCAGCATCAACAGCCAGGCTATCCGTCTTTCAACAGGAGTGAAGTCCCCCTTCATCACCATTATTACAGTAATCATCACCGCAATCCTTACCCGCCTGCGGAGGATGATGCCTATGGCGATGCCATGGACAGCAACAAAGCAGCCGTCTTGTATAGGGGGATGAAGATCATTGAGTATCGTCGGGTTTGATTGGATTTTTCTTGCCTTTTTAGCTATTATGTTGTAGTAATATGGTGCTCGGTGTGAAGAACAACACATGAAGCTGTCTCAAGTATGTAGTTTGGTTATGAATAGAGTCTGTGAAGTCATGCGGTTGAGTAGAGTCTGTCAAGTCATGAGGTTGTAATTAGCTTTGTGTTATGCTTTTATCGTGACTCTTTCGTGGGTTTTTTGCGTGATTGTGGAAGAGTTGCTCGATCAACGCATGCTATGGGTTATGTGCTCATAACCATCTTTAAAGAAGATAGGGTTAATTGCTTTGGCAATGCACACTGGCCCCCAAACTTTAAAAAGTCACAAATTACCTTCCTGAACTTTGGCACCACTGTTACAAAAACCCCTAAATTTGAAAAGTCAAAGATTACTCCCTCAAATTTTGTATTTTGTTGCAGCCGATAGCTTATGTCTGCATAACTGAAGTGTGCTGGAAAATGGAGTTAATGAAGTTATCAAAAAAGAAAAAGAACAAGAACAAGAACAAGAAGAGGAAAAGGATGCATGGCTAATGAAGTTCATTGTTCATTCTCTGGTAAAACATGGCGGTTTTGCAGACGGAAAAACTAATGACTGCATAAAAGTCAAAGTTGAGGAGGTTAATCCATAACTTTTCAAAACTAATGCGTTATTATGCAATGGTGCCGAACTTGAGAGCAATAATCTGAAATTTCTAATATTTGTATGCTATTGTGCATCAATACAAAAGTTGGGAAATTTTGAGCAATGAAGCCAACAAAGCACGTGAGGATGTACGTCAGTAGAGAGCCTAAAACAACAGTTGTCGATGCATAATGATGAGCTATCAGCAACAATTGACATAGCAATGAGCAAACAATAGAAAGCCATCTCAGCTCTTTCGAAGCACAAGAAGCATGGGGATATAGTTACCAATTCGAGATGCAGTTGGGAAACATTAGAATAATCGGAAGGGATTTGCTTAAAAAGCATAGAAGCACTACTACAAAATAGAGCAGTCAGATTCGAAGAGGAACGAACGTGCATGTTGGAGGGAACAGTTACCATTTGATCATGGGACATGTCATGACTTGGAAGACAAGATCATGGAACGGCAAGATCGCGAGACAGTTACCAATGAGTAATTACTAACATTCATTCAAGAACCATGGAATAGCTAGTGCAAAAAAATAGTTGCTCAGAAATGGTATTAGAAGCTAGATTTTCCGAGCTAAGAGACGCAGAAGAAACCCCCGAAAACCACCTAAAAGAAGTTACCATTAGATCATTATAAATACCACCAGTTGTCTACTAGAAGCCACCCCGCATAAATCAAATAAATTTACTCTCTTTATCTTTACTTTCCTACATTGCATTTTGCTTTTCCTAGCAGTAGCTTTCTTATTCACGTTGTTGATTAAATTCCAACGTATTGTCATTACGTTACCAAGCTTTGTCATTGATTAAATTCCAGCAGAGTTCGTTAATATTTGTTTTGTTCGGAACAATTGTACTTTCCAAACCTTGTTGTCAATTAAAATTCCAGCATAGTTCGTGTTTTGTATAGTCCTGCTTGGAGTAAAACCATTGATTTCTATACTCGCCTGGATATTTCTTGTACGGAGTTAGTGCAAAACCCTAATTTCCTTTAATTAAAAGCCGATAAACAATTTTTTATGAAAGGTGTTTCGTCGCGGAAACAATTTCGGTGAAACAGAAACATCATCTTCTTATTTGGGCGGCAAAAATGAGTTCATCTTTTTGGGCACTCTTGTTATGCGGCCCTCTATGGTCCATTGAGAAATCGATCACCTATTGCAACTCAATCTTATCATGTCCATTTTATCGTAACTCCTATACAAAATATCTTGACACATAAAAGAAATGATTAATACCATGAAAAACTCAAAAATTGATATATTTATGACAAATTTACCCTAAATTAATTTTTTGACCACCTCAAACCTCAAACCGGTACATCTGTGACAAAATTACTCTAAACTAATTTTTTAACCACTAAAAACCCCAAACTGGTACATTTGTAATAAACTCACCCTTTATTAAATTGGATTAATATCACGAAAAATCGTAAACTAGTTTACGTATGACAAACGGATGGTAAAACCCTAAACAAGTACACCTGTCAACTTCCATGTGTTATGAACTCAGAAATTTGACGGTAAAATTTAACAGAAATTAACAGAGGGTAAAATTATCACAGGTATACCAATTTGGGGTTTTTAGTGGTCAACAAATTAGTTTGGGGTAAATTTATCACAAATATACCAATTTGAGATTTTTCATTGTGTTAAGCCTAAAAGAAATTAATTGATGTCGGATTGACCGGCGTGAATAACTCTCATCTTGATCCAACGATGATCACAACTCCTGAGGATCTAATTCTGCGGAATCTATAGAACTCCCCACTCTTGTCATTGCCAAAAGGTGCTCATCATCCCCACGTAAAATTCTTTGGCCACTCTCGTCACTGCCAAGAAAGATATATAGGTAAAAAAAAACAAGAATTTATTTAATTCTTTAATCCATTCTCCTTTTTACTTGCGTTAGCTGTCGGCAAATAATTAGGGTTGTCCATGCAACATAGTTTGTGCTAATTCTGGTCAAAAAAACTTCCTGTCGGACAGGGAGTTTCAAGGATCAGCAGCAGCCAATTTTAGAGGCGCCAAATCATCACCACTCCAAACATAAATAAAGAAAACACCAAACACAACGAATCCATTGCCTAAATTAGCTCAAAACTGCGAGAATTTACAGACAGATTTAACAGCTATTGAATCGGTTGGCAACAAAATTTCAACTATATCCTAATCAGAAGACAAAGATTGCTTCTTCCCTCTATCTATTGCTCCCAGGTACAAAGGGGGCGTTCTTCCTCAAATTTAAACACAACTCCGACAAAGGAAAAACGAAGAACCCCCCAAACCACAAGATCTTTCGTTTCTTGTTTAATTTCTTGAGAGAGCGGCAATGATGGCCATTTCAGGAAGAGCGGCTTTAATCCTTTGTCTAGCTGTGGTAATTAGGTCTTGCGAAGCCCGTGGCGGGGTCAACCCGTTGGTGCATCGAGCTCATGGAGCTAGCCATGGCATTGTCGACCCAAGTGAGAAGATCTTTGATGTTGTGCAATTTGGAGCCAAGCCAGATGGACGACATGAAAATTCATTGGTCAAGCTCTTCCTCATACCCAAATGACAGATAGATAATTTAATTTCCTTCTTGCTCCTTTTATTATCAACCTTTCTAGATCTTTTGTTTATTTCCTATAAAATTGAACTATTCACTGATAGGATAAGGATCCTGAGAAAAAGAAAGATTTAATGTTGTTGAAGCATCTAGGAAAGGTGAATTAGGGTTTGCATGTTTGAGAGATTCTTCAATTCCATTTTGATGTGTTGGATAATGAGGAATAATAATTCACTTTATTCAGTTATAAATGCCATAAAAAAGCATCTGAACCTAATCAAAGCTTAACCACATCGTTCCTCATTATTCCAAATCTGTGCAGCAATGATTTGATATTCCTACTTGCATTATTGGATGCAGGGATCACTTCAACCCTCTCCAACTTTTGTTTTTTGACACGGAATTCGGTTGTGAAAGCCGTTCGTCTTTAGCTCCAAAAGGCTAGAGGCAACGTGGCATATGCTATGTTTGGATAGACTGCATTTACAAGCACTTTAAAAAACAGTGAACAGATGTTCGGAACAAGATTTGTGTTTGCTGTTGTGATTACGATTCATCAATTGACCTCGTTGTTTTGGGGGGTGGGCAGCAATTCCAGAGGACGTGGACAGCGGTATGCCAGTGGCCAGGGAAGGCGAGGATGGTGATCCCACTGGGAAGATTCTTAGTGGGCCCGCTCGTTTTCACAGGCCCATGCAGAAACCGAGAGCCCATAGTTGTGCAGATCAAGGGGACGTTGCTGTCCGCATCACCAGACCAATTGGACGACTTTCCCATGGATGTCGACAATTGGGTTCAATTCTATGACATCAATGGGCTTATTGTGATTGGAGGAGGCACTCTTGATGGCCAGGGTGCTTCTTTCTGGTCGCACAGTCTTGGTGGCCAAGGTCCAGGCCTCCCAGTTGTAAGTGTTCCCAAATTCTAGCAAAGAAAAGAGAATGAAGAACAAAGCAGGAAGGATAGATAATGCCCAATTTCTTAATGGCCTTGCCGTTTTTCCTCTCTTCTTGTAGAATTTGATGTTCCAGAAAGTCACGAACGCGATCGTTCGCAAGCTCTCCTCGGTCAACCCCAAAGGGTTTCATATCGGAGTCGTCCAGTGCAACAACATTAGATTATACAACCTTCGCATCATCGCGCCCGGAAACAGCCCGAACACCGATGGGATCCATATTAGCAGATCCAACCTGGTGAAGATAGCAAGAACCCAGATTGCCACTGGCGACGATTGCATTGGCATGATTCAAGGTTCTACCAACATTAGCATCAAAAAAGTAACATGTGGCCCGGGCCATGGTATAAGGTACCCAACCCGACTATCCCTCGAGTACGTAAGTTCGGTTCAAGTTCTTGAATCGACAGGAAAAAACTGTTGCGCGTCAAACAAAAGTAAGAATCTCTTGATTAAGAGAAATCTGTTGACCGCAAAGCGGTTCCTGAGTTAGATGATTGCTTGAATTAAATGATTTTTGTGTCTTTCTTAAGGGCTGATGAAAAAGTTTATGTATGCGTTTTTTGAACAGCATTGGCAGCCTTGGCAAGTACGAGAATGAGGCAGATGTTAGAGGGGTCATTGTGAAGAATGTCACGTTTTCAAACACAGAAAATGGAGTCAGAATCAAGACAATGCGAGGTCCAAAGGCAATAGCAACCCAAGCTTCAAGCATAATTTTTCAGGACGTTATTATGCACAATGTGAAGAATCCTATCATTATAGACCAAGAGTACAATGCTCATGGCAAGAAACAGGTACTAATGATTCAGAGTTCTCGAAGTCGAGCTGGTAATAATAACCTACATTATCAATACCTGAGTTTTTGCAATCACATGGCTAGTGCCTAAATCAACAAGTCGGTCGAAATTCTATTCCTTTAAACTCTCTCGTTTTAAGTTTGTTCCTACCCTACTTGTTTACTCAGATATCAGAAAATTTGACATTATCGTTGATATCGCTGTTTTCTTCTTCTTTTGAATTGTGTAGGTCAATCCATCGATAGTTAAGATCAGTGATGTTCACTTCATCAACATCAGGGGGACAGCAACATCACCAGTTGCGGTTCAGGTGGTATGCAGCAAAAAAGTGCCCTGTCAAAACATCCAATTCTACAACATTAACTTGGACTACGTGGGAAGACCGGTGAAAGCTTTGCCTCCTATTTGCACTTCCACATGTAGTAATGCATATGGACTGTCCTATGGAGGCATCCAAAAGCCCCCAGCTTGCCATTAGGGTTATATTTGGATTATCTCGATTTGAACCCCCATTCGTTTAATCTGTATAGATTGAGAAGGAGGAAGGTGGCATTTTCTTGTGGGGTAAAGGGAAACTTTGGATCTTTGGGAGGATTGGTTGTGTAGAAATTCGAACTGCTATGATTCATGCAATGCCTTGAGAGAGATGTGGCGAAAAAGAATGATTGTTGTGCTTCTCAGCAATTTAGTTCTCTACTGTGCATAAACCAACATGTCTTCTATTCAGATGAACATTGAACTATAATCAAAACATGTGGTTAAGATAATATTTGTTAAAACTCATGTTTAACATGAAGACCAATTGACCTCCCAAGGGCTGGCTCAATGTTATGGTCCAGCCCTTGGTGGGTACGCAGTAGACCTACAACAAGCTTTGACAATTTGCAGCAACAAGAATTGCCGCTAATGGAAGATTCGCAGTTCTATCAGAGGGCCGTATGATATTTTTGTCGGCGATGATAATGTCGCTGCCGGGAATGGCTTCTTGTAAATTGCTGTTGATGGATCTTAGCAGCAAGTTCTTAAATAATATTTGTTGCAAACACTGTTGGCAGCAAAGAAAAGTATGTTGCTGCGTAAAATACTAATATTGGCAGACCAAAGATGCTGCGGAAAAAAATTACTCGATAACAAAAAAAAAAATTGTTGCCACAAACATAAATAGTATATTAATGGATATCTTTTGCAATTTTTTAATAATGTCGGTAAGATATTATTTTGCTTGGAGAATGTTTTTTGATTTTTTTTGTGGAGCAAATATTCTTGTCCAGCAATTTACAATTGAATGATAAATGTGTGAAATTTGTTGCCCCGTCCTCATTTAACGTGCATTGTTATTTCGACATTTATATTTAGTTGTAGATAAAACCAGAAAGCGTAAAGTAGAGAAGAGAAAAATAATAAATTGCCAAAAAATGTGTGACATTTACAAATAAAATAGAAAATGCTCCTTGGCTCCAAAAAAAAACTTAAATGGCTAGAAACTATGTCAAATAGGAAAAAGCTATGATATATTATGGGATGATTTTTCAAGACCACTCTGAATTTGTCACCGATGTATAATAGTCCCCGAATTTTGAGGGTTTAGAGATTATCCCCTTGAAATTTAGTTTTTATTATAGCGGCTAGCTTTTCCCTTCTGCATAATTGTTGAATGTTATCTGACTCATTTTTCGTGACCAAAATAACATTAAAGTATCAACGGTTAATACCACGAAATACATTAAACTAGTACACATGTGATAAATTTTTCCCAAACTATTTTTTTGATAACAAAAAATCCCAAACTAGTACACCCATGACAAATTTACTCCAAATTAACTTTTTTATCATAAAAAACCTCAAACTGGTACATTTATGATAAATTTACCTTCATTAGTTTCCGTTAAATTGGATTACTACTACTAAAAATCATAAATCAATACACATGTGACAAACGGAGGGTAAAATCCCAAACTGATATACACATCAACTATCACGTGTTATCCAAATCAGCAATTTGACGGTAAAATTTAACGAAAACTAACAAATGATAAATTTGTCATAAGTGTACCGATTTAGGAATTTTCGCGGTCAAAAAATTAAGGGAAAAATTTCAAATAAGGGCATAAAGTGAACTTTGTGTCTAATAAGGGCTTGAAGTGCCCTCATATTCTCAAATAAGGGTCTAAAGTGGATTTTATTTCGAATAAGGGCCTGAAATGGCTATGTCTATTTTAAAGAAGGGCTCGACTTTCAAGATGGTAAGGGCATTTTTTTCTTTTTACTTTTTTTGATTTTTTTCCTTTATTTTCTTTTTTCTTTATTTTTTTTCTTTTTTCTAGTTTCTCTTTGTTCTTCGCCGGTGGCCGACTAGCCACGGGTGAAGCCCGAGAAGGGATGGGCAAGGGTTGCCCTCGCCCGATCTGGCGAGGGCCACCCTTGCTAGCAATAGGCAAGGTCAACACTTAGTAGATCTGAGCGAGGGTCGCCTCGCCAGCTGCCGGTGAGGCGACCCTCATCCTGGGCGAGGATCGCCTCACTGAGGCGTGACTGGCCTCGCCCAAGGGAGGCCATCTCTTGCCAGCAACTGGCAAGGCGACCCTCACCCAGATCTGGCAAGGGCAACCCTTGCCTAACCTTTCTCGGGCTTCATCAGTGGCCAGTGGTCGGCCACTGGCAAAGAACAAATAAAAAATTAGAAAAAGGAAAAAGGAAAAAAGGAAAGAAAGAATAAAGAAAGAAAAAGGAAAGAAAGGAAAAAATAAAATATAATTATAATTTTCTCTGGATGAAAATGCCCTTGATCGGCCAGAATATTTCGCTGATCGGCAACCAGCGAGGTCAGGCTCTTATTTGAAACTCTCATGGCCACTTCAAGCTCTTATTTGACATAATGTCCACTTTGGGCCCTTATTAAAGAAAATAATGTTATTTCAGGCCTTATTTGGAATTTTCCCAAAAATAAATTTGGGTAAATTTATCACCAGTGCACCAATTGAGGGTTTTTCGTAGTATAAACCAAGTATCAATCATTCTCTATTTTCTTAACTTCATTAACGATATATAATAGAATATTTGATCAAGAAAACTGAGTCCGTCTATTTTCAAGTAACATTTAATGGCCATGCAGACTAAAAAACTACAAACAGCAACAAAAATCAAAGTTCAAGGGAGTATCACTTCTCAAAGTTGGGGACTATGGGGCAATGGTGCCAAAGATCAGGGGACTTTCAAGAAATTATCTTGGAAACTAAACGGTGATGCTTGGCCATCTCTTCTTAATTTCACATCTCCAATTCCCACATCACCTTCGGTGTGATATTTCTTGTTGAATGTGTCTCGAGTTTTGGGCAACTTCTTGAGCAAAAAGAGAAGCTCAGAGATGGAGACGGAGACGGATGATTGAAAGACGCGAGAAGACGGCCTGCCTAGCGCCCGGACAAGCTAGTTAGGTGGGAACCAGGCCAAGGGGTGGCTAGGCGTAAAGGCAAGACTAGCAGGACACCCAATAATCCTTTAGAATTAAAAGTTGTGGCCGGCTGTTCGAACACCCGCAACCCCTCCCCCGGGCACCCAGACATGTTTTAAACCCTATTTCGGTGAGCGTCTTATGAAAAAATGAGATTGCACGATTAAAAACCTCTTCGAGGTATTTCTAAGGTCTCTCTTAAGAGCTTTCTAAGGAAAGCACTTGAGATATCGAATGAAACATCAGATTAGGATCGATTGGATGTAATTTGGGGCTTAGGTGTGACAAACCTTTTGATCTAATTTTGTTATTCGTAGGTCATAGTGGATTCTTCATGGCCGCTCTCCTCTTGGAAATGTTCCAGCATCCAAACCAAACTACATAAATCTTACCATATTATTTTCTCTGTTTATCACTTATTTTTCCATTCATCTCGCCAATGTGATCGATGCACAATCCTCTTTCCAGCTTCAACAAGCTGGTATTGGAAATAGGTTAGGGTTTCTCATCGATTTAGGGTTTTTATGCTCAAGTGATTGAATGGATAATTGAAGTGCAATTGATCGTGGTTTTGATTTAGGATTTGATTCTAGAGCAAATTTGGTGGTTTTGTTGTAGCTTTCTTCATTGTTTTCGGGAACACAAAAGCTGAGAAAGAGAGACTAGGTGTCATACTTTCTACAAGAACGACGGTGAAAGGCTTGGTGATATCTCTAGGTTCTACAGATAGAGACATCAGACAATCATGGCACATGCGAATACATGTCTTGCAACCAATTTTCCATGTCATGTCGCCTGTAATTATTGCCATTTCATGTCAACTCGTCGTCAAGTCTTTGATTTGCCGACAAAGTACTACTTCAATCTAGGAAATACCGAATAGAAACTACAGGATAGGTGACTTTCTACAGTGGCCTTCCACCTCGTTGGGATCAAATTTGTCATGTCATATTGCATGTGATTATTGTCATATCATGTCATTTTGTGCCCCCGAATCACCCGGATCCCACAAGTAAATAAAAAGTTTGATTTACATTGGATCTCACCTGAATCGCCATATCTATCCTCCTAAGGAGAGGTTTGGTTTCAACCCCAATTCAAACAAGAGAAGTACGCCATGCTATTGTGCCTTGGATGATCCACATCTCAGGGTTAGGCACTGATGAGTACAACATCTTATTTTGCATTCAATTGTCATGTCTTGTTATATGTGATTATTGTCATATCATGTCACTCTTGTGCTTTATAATAGAATTTTGTGTTCAATTGACATTTCCATTCGCATTTTTACACACATTGATTCATACCATTGTGCACAAGAAAGCATCCTCGTTAATCATTAGCGAAGTCAGATAAGTGCTTTCGCAACATTCAAGTTGTTAAAAACAAAAACGCATACTCAGGAACCGATTGATCAATGTTTTAGAACTTAATAAAAAAAAATAAAACCATAATATCAAAAGGGTATCATGAGATGCTAATTTCTCCCATGCGTAACAGAACCCTTGAACCTAAAACCTCATGCTGTCATTGGACCAGCTCCTTACAAGTGCACCTTGTTAGTTCACCTTCCCATCACTATTTGGACAATCTAGGTATTCTTTTTTTTTTTTTTAGTCCTAGGCTCGGACACTATGGTATTAGAATATACGATGAAAAGCTTAGTAGATTGTCCAAATAGTGATGGGGACAATGTAGGTATTCAATCGACCTACGTTTACCTAAATTGATTGGTGGCAACTCCCATATCGTATTTAAGCTTTTCATTGTATACTTAGGATCAGAGAGATCCTTTGGGTCAAAGGCACCACCAGCGAACGACCCCCCTTCCCCCCGACTTGCAAGATATGAGGCACTACACTAGTGATGAGATCAGAGTGTTAAAGTCATTTTCCTGATTAGATTCATGGGAGAGAGAGAGAGGTACTAAAAGAAAAAACACTGTGGCAAATTAGCTGCAAGAACTTTTATAATTTGACTTGTGATGATAGCACAAACGGTACTTGAACTTTTGGTATTATGGGCAATGTCGTCCCTGAACTTTTAATTTGTTTAATGTGGTCCATAAACTTTAATCCAATATGCAATATAATCCTTAGATTATACAAAAATATCTAAAAGTTCATGGACCAGGACCACATTGAATATTGGACGAAAGTTCATAAATCACATTAAACAAATTAGAATTTCAAAAATGACATTGCACATTGAATTAAAGTTCATTAACTATATTGACCAAATTAAAAGTGTAGGTGATATTACACATTGGACTAAAATTCATAAATTATTTGTGTCATTTTTCCTTTCAACTTTCGTGTGAGGCTATATTATGTTTTTACAATACAAAAGGATTGGGAAAGGGCTGGCCAGGCCCGTACCGGTTGCTTTCTATTTGACATCTATTTGGTTTATTCACAAGAAAAAGGTCGGAATGATGCTTTCTACATCATCAAAATTACCTTATAATGTACGAATTACAACATGGTCTATCCAATGATTGATAATTCTCCTTTTACTAACTAGCTTCAACGCACGCGCTACACGTGCGGAATTGGTTTTTTTAATAATTTTGTTAAAATAGCTATTTTAAATTAAATGTTAGCCTAAAATTATCGTAGGATTACGTATCTTTTGTGTTCTTTGGATTGTGAAAGTAGTGGAGGAGAGCGCGTTTTATCTATATATATATTTTGTTTCATAGCATCTTGAATGGGTTGGTCTTCATCATCAACTATTCTTTAGCCGAAATCATCTACCTTATAAGCATTAAGAATTTGGTTTCTTTGTTCTTTTGTTAGATAATTATCACACCATCCTTTTAGCTTACTAGTAAATCCTGCTACTAAAAGGTATGCTACCGAATGATCCGTGATATCTGGGATAGTTTTATAAGTATTAGCAAGCATAAGCATTTGGGTTAAAATATTTATAAGATTTTGTTCAGAAATACCATTTATGTTCCATTCATATATAGTAGCATCAGAAGAGTATTTATTCTATATTTTTTAAGATGATTCTTCCATAAGTATATCAAGAGGTGTTGCCCTAGAAAAGTATAATTTTTGTGGATCTTTCCAAGTAATCTTATTTATTTCAGGGATCGATTTTGTATCGGACTTATCTAAAACGTTAATCTGTTTAGTAGTATCTTTAACAGTAAGGTTTTTGTATCATGGGAGTGTCAAGAGTTATAGAAGGTTCTATTTTTCCTTTTCCTTTTTAAGTCTTTTTCTTTCTTCTAAAACTCTAGCAAATTACATACTAGCATTTTTTGGAAGTTCAAAATTTTTAAAAAGGGGTGTTTTTAAATTTTTTGAAATGTTTTTGGAGGAAGTGTTTTGGACTGTAGATTCTATTCGGTCCAATTGCTTTCCTGTGGTATGAAGATGTTGATTTGAATAATTATTTTGTTCAACAATTTTCTTAGTACCTATACCTTCTATTTCTGAAGCGATTTTGAAAGGGGAAGATACTATTTTGGTTTCTCTATGAGGAATTTTTATTTTTCTTAGAGGAGGATGATTGGATTCAATTATATGGCCGTTATCTAGTTTCCACTTATAAAATTGATCTAAAACAAAAAACTTGCTTTTCTTTTAAAAATTCTTTTTCAAACCAATCAAAAAAGAACAGTTGAATTTCATGCTGATACATGTATTCATAATATTCTTCTTTGATTTGGATAGCTTGATCTTTGAATTTGACAAAGAACCATTCTTTGATTTGCTTATTTTTAAAAGAATTAAATTATTGATTTAAAAGAATCTTATTAGGCACAAATTCTTTTTCCAAAACATTAATTTATGGGTCTTCCATTTCAGAAGGAGTGGGTTCAGGATAATCGGGGCTTTGCTGATAAACAGGCCTAGATATTCCTGATCTATTATCTATACTGCTAATATTGGGAAGAGTAGGAGCACTTGATTGTCCTACTTCTGGAGTGATTATAGAAGGCAAATTTGGATTTAAATCTACCAATCTTCTAGAAGAGCTAGAATGCCATGAAAGAATGGATCGAATATCACAAGATCTTCTAGGAATATCAACAGATCTTCTAGAGAATTGTATTATTACTTTTCCTCCAGGATGTTGAATAATATTTGTAGGATCAGTATTCTGAATACTTTGTTGGGGGACTGGGTTATCAACATCCCATTGCTCAGGAAGGGTTATTTGATTCCATAGAATTGTCCTAGGAATGGTGACGTTGGCTTTTAAAATATCTATTTATAAAAGGAGAGTTTCTCTACTTAAATTGAGTTTAAAGGCTTTGCTTCCAAAAGCATAATTCATTACCTTGTAATAAACTCTATAAACTAAGGCTATGGGGATTGACCCTTCAGCTATAGAATAGTTGTGAGTTTTTATTTGAAGAGTTAATGATTTCAAAATATTTTTATCCTTGAGAGAAATTGTGAATCCTGGATGACTATCAAAATGAATAGGGCCATTGCAAAGACTGGTTTCTACTGCTCCGAGAATTGATTCATGATATTTCAAAAGTCTTGTATCTCTTAAAATAAGAAGTAAAGAAGTATCTAATCCTTCTTTAGTAAGAGGCTTGACTCCAACTTGGACTAAACCTATGTGTATATAATTCCATTTCTGGGCGTGTTTTTCCATTGAATCTTTATTTAAAAGTTGTATTGAAGAAAAAGCATTAGAAAGAGGAACGTCTCTTTCTTTAGTAACTATTATATAATCATTTTTCGCGAAAATTTTGAAATTGGAATGTTCATAAATTTGGTTAAGCTTTACTTTAGGAATGATCCAATTTTCTATAGATTTATTAAAATCTTCTATACTAATTTCTTCCCTATTAATAGGTCCTTGGTCCGAAGACATTTGTGATATGGAACTAGAAGAGGATATTGATCTTCTTAATAAGTTCATTATGCAAAAGGCTACTTTCTTCTTTCTGATAGATCTCAAATGATATTGACCAACGATCTCACTACCCCACTAGGTTTTACTGTGACATTCCGAATTTTGGCCCATTTTTGGGATTTAGAAAATGTGTAATTCGTCAGTGCGCTTATAATAGAATCTCGCCCGGGAACTGATCACTCTCGGGTTCTTGTTTTTAAAATAGAGATTTTGCTAGAATCGCACTCGATCGAATTTGACCGTTATTTAGATCTCGAACTTGGCAATCGATTTTCGGGAGTTTCGGGACGAAATAATTTGGATGATGTCGATAGTATCGTAGCCAGCGTTGAGATTGTCAGGAATAATGGAAAAAGGAGAGTTTTTGACCGGGTGCGAATTTGGACTAGTAGACCTCCTCGGGGTAATTTGACTTAATTGATTTGGCCTTTGTCCCTTTTTATATTCGAGGTTTATTTTAGACCGGTAGATCGTTTTCGATTTTGAATATGGGCCGTTAGATCGCAATAATTATTTGATTGAACTTTTATTTCTTTTTCTCTCTCTTTCTCTCTTCCTCTCTCTCTCTTTCTCTCTCTCTCTCCTCCCTCTGACGCGCTGAGCACGTCCCCTCCACGCACGTCCCACCCCCCCTCTGCCATGCAGACCTGCCCCATTCTCTCTCCTCCTTTTTCTTCTTTTCTTTTTTCTCTTTCTTCTTTTCTTCCTTCTTCTTCGCCCGCGTCTGCTCCAGCCTCTGCATCCGCTTCTGCTCCTTCTCCCTGCTGTCCGACGCCGTCGTCGCCAGCTCGGCCGCTGCCGCACCGTCCGTCCTTCGCCGCCGCGGTGCCACCGTGTGACCACCCCCTCCCCTGGTTTTTCTTCTTCCCCGGCCTCTCCCTTTTCTGGTCGAGCTCGTCGCCGAGCTCATCGCCGCCGCGCGCCGCCATCCCGGACGCCGTCGCCCCTCCCCTCGGCTCACCACCACCGCCCCAACTTCCCCTCCCGAGCCGCCGTGCTGCCCCGGCCGCTCCCCAGCTCGCCCAGCAGCTCGCCGCCGCGGGTCTCGCCAGTAGCCGCTCGCCTCGTCGTCGTCGCCCTGCTGCTCCGACGGCGACGCAGCTGTCCTCGCTCCGGTCGAGCCCTCACCGCCCCAGCTCTCTCTCTCCCTCGCCCGTGGCCGACCGCTGTGCCCGTGCGTATGCCTAGTACGCACTGTTCACCCGGGCTATCCTAGGCCCGAGCCGACTTTTCCCGGGCCAAACTTAGGTAAGTGACTTCCTAAACCCTACCTAGTATTTTGGGTACTTTATTGACTTGTCTCGGGTTAGAACGGCTAGGACGTATTTTAATTTAATTATATTGTGTTATAATTGTGCTATTTGAATTGGATTAATAATATGCTTGACTTGGGTTTTTGTGCGTGGCCGACTTGAACGTCAGGTGTGTGGATTGAGGTGGCGACTTGTGAATTGGATTGAATTGTGAATATGGATTGCTTGGTGTGGCGTGTTGTGGATTGGATTGAATTGTGAATATGGTTCGCTTGGTGTAACTGGTGTGAAATTGATTGAATTGAATGGCGTGTGCTTGCCTGCCTATTTTAAGCCCGGATCGATCGGAGGGCTACGGACTTGGGACGTGTTGACGGCGGTCCGTGTGAAGGTTTGACTGGCCGGTGTGCCAAATAGATGCGGGCTTGAGACGTGTTGACGGCGGCCATGAGAATTGAGCGAATTGTATGGCTTGTATGCCTGTAAGACCGGACTTGAGACGTGTTGACGGTGGTCTGTGAGAGGAAGGTTGATTGGGCACGTGTGTGTGATGTGACTGATTGGTTTGGCTAAATGTGCGTGTGGGTGCTTGGTTGGATTGGCTGATTGAGCGTGTGATTGAATTGGCTGGTTGAGCGTGACTGAATTGGCTGGTTGAGCATGTGACTGATTTGGCTGGTTGAGCGTGATTGAATTGGCTGGTTGAGCATGTGACTGATTTGGTTGGTTGACCGTGTGATTTAATTGACCGGTTGAGCGTGTGATTGAGTTGGCATGGGCCTGATAACGAGGTAAGTACAATGTTGCGAATTTTATATGTTATGGGGTAGATTGCGTGTACGACTTGTCTGGGTATGCATTGGCCTACGTGGGGTATAGGGGGCTGCTTATTGAGACTCGTTTTCACGGTTATTATATAACCATTTCAGATTCGCGACCATGAGTGATTGGAGACGCTGCAAGGGTATCTCGGAGATCGAGGACGGGTCAAGTATACTGTATTTTGAGTCCCCCTTTGTAGAGGAGTTAAGTTTGCGAACCTTTGTCCCTTGTAAGGAATGTGGGTCTGTTGTTGTGACCTAGTGTAGGAATTACAGTTATTGTTTCCTGCTTTTGCTACTCCTTTGTTATTATTAATTGTCTGGGTTATTTCTATTTGTTTCCGCGCGTGCTTAATCTCTGATGTTTGGGTTGGGTCGGCGACGCGTCTGGGACGTCGCATTCAATGATCGACCATCGAGGGGTGATCACGCGCTCGTAGGGTGCGAGGCGTGACATCACCCGGTTGATTTGGTATCAGAGCAAGGTCAGCTCGAACCAAGATGGTCGAAGCTTGGAGTGATAAGGAGCGATGACTTTGGGGTAGCCAGTTAGGGAGACTTGTTGGCCATGCGTTACCCAGATTGCTTGGTTGTGATTGCTGGGTGATATTATGTACTAATATGTGAAATGCAGGTGCGTCAGGACTTGAGGTAAGTGCGCGAAACCTGTTGGCTGTGATTGAGTGATATTGGTGAACTGCTACCTGCTGTGTGAATTATTGTGTGGCGCACTGCCTAGGGCGTAGACTGGTATAGTTGGCCTAGGTCTTTAATTCCCGAGGGGAATTATAGTAGGTAAGTGGGTGGTGTGAACCCTAAGTGAGTATGAGTAGCCGAGGTCGAGGTCGAGGTCGTGTAGGTCCGCAAGTTGGAGTTGTAGGGGATCTCAGATGGGATGAAATTTTGAGGGCGCTCGAGGAAGTTGGAATGTTATTGGGAAGGCAGATTGAGGAGCGAAATGCTACTGTTGCTACTGATGCTGAGGCCACTATTGTCGTCGTCAATGGAAATAATGGGAATCATGGGCATAATGGAAATGTTGGGAATCAAGGTCAAGGGTAAGTTAATGCAGTCAGACAGATGTATCAGCTGGTTGGAAAAAATTTTTGGAATTTAAACCTGTAAAGTTCGATAGTAAAGGTGACCCTAAGGCTACGTTACTTTGGATAGAGGAGGGGCTTTTGAGGTATTTGAGTGCACTGATGAGGAGAAAGTGACCCTGGCTATATATCAACTCCAAGGAAATGCAGGTGATTGGTAAAAGGACCCCTAAAGTAGGATATTTTGAAGGACATAACTCCAAGCTGGGGTGTAGTTGTTGAGGCCTTTAATGAGAAGTACGTTCAGAGAGTGTGCGAGGACAGAAAATGACATAGTTCCTTTGACTTCGCTAAAATTGGATGTCAGTCGATCAGTACGAGGTCAAGTTTATAAGGTTGCCTAAGTACGCACCAATAATGGTTAAGGACCGTGAGGATAGGACAAGGAAGTTTCGGGACGGATTGGAATCGGAATTCCGCAATCAGATAGTACTTTTGGGTCTTAAGGGATTACAATGAGTTGCATGAGAGAGCTTGATGGTTACACGGATATGAGTGAAAGGATTGCCGCTACTGGATCACGGTACGCGTCAGCTAGGGACAATAGGAACTTTGGAAAGAAGCCTATGACAGAGAATATGAGACTTGTCCCTCCGGTAAGGACGAACTCTGGAAAGTCGAACTACTACTCCAATGCTACAAATCGGTCTTACGGAAAGAGGCATAGGAATGGTCATTGCCAAGGTAGAAGTGGAGCATATTATGAATGTGGACAGTAAGGTCATCAGGTGAGAAATTGTTGAACCGACAAGTTAGGTCACTAATGCAATTGCAGCAACCGCAGGTAGGACATTAAGCAAGGACCGCCCCGTAGGTTAATCAAAATCGGCTAAGGACGTGAGGAAAAGCGTATGTTTTGGCTGAGAAGGAAATGAAGGATGTGCCTTGAAAGTCTAGGTGCATTATGAGATGCTATTGGGTACAGTAGGAGATGATTTTGAAGTTATCGTCCGAGTGGTTATGTAAGACTTAAAATCAATTTTATAAGGAATCGGCGTAATCAGTTTAAGGATTTATGGATTACTGATAATATTTTGGACAGGTTGGGAAGGATGTGTGTTGCTTGGAAATTTCGGATTCTGTAAAGAGCTGAGGTAATTTGTTTTGGGAGACTGTGGGTTGAAATTGGACGGATTGAGTTGTATTGGGGTATCGAAAGATAATTATTTTGTGGTTGACTAGTTGGTTGAGGGACCAAGACTAAAGGACATAGTTGATGTGTAACCTTCCCGATGTCTTTCCTTAGGAATTGTTGGGATTACCACATGATGGTGAAGTGGAGTTTCTGGTTGAGTTGGCCCTGTGGATGGAACCGATTTCAAAAGCACCTTGTAGGATGTCACTGTCGGAATTAAATGAATTAAAGGTTCAAATGCGGGAATCGTTGGATAAGGGCCTTATTCGTCTGAGTGGGTCTTCAGGGGGAGTGCCAATTTTATTCGTGAGGAAGAAGGACGGATCGTTAAGGTTATGCATTGACTACAGACAGTTAAATCAAGTGACTATTAAGGATAAACACCCATTGCCAAGGGTAAATGACTTGTTTGACCAGTTACGAGGGGCGTCAATGTTTTCTAAGATTGAATTGAGGACTGGCTATCACCAATTGAGGATCAAGAAGGAGGACGTGCCGAAGTCGGCATTTAGGACGAGGTATGGACACTATGAGTTTACGGTGATGCCGTTTGGACTGATGAATGCCCATGCAGCCTTTATGGATTTAATGAATCAGGTATATAAGGAATTTCTGGATCAGTTTGTAATCGTGTTCATAGACAATATCTTGATATACTCAAAAAGTTCCGCTAAGTATGAGTTACTTTTGGAAAAAGGTTCTACAGACTTCAAAGGGGATATGCTCTCTACGCCAAGTTCAGTAAGTACGAATTCTGGCTTTACCGAGTAGCGTTCTTAGGATATGTGGTATATGGTTAAGGGATCACAGTGGATCCGGCAAAGATTGAAGCCGTCATAAATTGATCAAGATCGACAACGGTAATCAAGGTTCGGAGTTTCTTGGATCTGGCATGTTATTACAAACATTTCATGGAAAGGTTTTAACGTTAGCAATACCGTGGACGCGTTTGCTAAAGAAGGAAACGAAATTTGAATGGACGGATAAGTATAAAATGAGTTTTCAGGATTAAAACAGAGTTCAACGACCACGCCAGTGTTAACGGTCCCGTAAGGTCTAGAAGGATATGAAATCTACAGTGACGCTTTGCTAAGAGGACCCAGATGCACGTTGACACAATGTGGAAGAGCGGTAGCACACGCATCGCGACAATTGAGACCGCATAAGCTGAATTATCCAACACATGATTTGGAATTTGTCCCAATTATCGTCGCTCTTAAGATTTTGAGGCATTACCTGTGTGGGGGAGAAATTTCAGATTTGTACGGATCATCAGAGTTTAAGGTACTTATTTTTCCAAAAAGGATTTAAATATGGGACAGCATAGTTGGATGGAACTCTTTAAGGACTACGACTGCGATATTATGTATCATCCTTGGAAAGGCTAATAAGGTAGCGGATGCACTGAGTTGGAAATCGAGCATTGCGCATATGATGGTCAAGAATGAACTCTGTTGGAGGGAGTTCAGGATTTGGAATTTAAGTTCAAGGTGAGTCAGGTCTCAAGTATGCTTGCAGCATTGAGGATTAAACCGAGAATCTGGACTAAGATTTAGGCTTTACGGTTGATGAACCTGGAGATCCAAAAGATTCTAGAATTGGATGTCACAAAAAGGAAGTTGGACTTTCAGGTATCCGAGGATGGAGTTTTGAAGTTTCATGGGAAGTTGTGTATATCCAATAATGCAGGGCTTAAGGAGGAGATCTTATCAGAAGCCCACCGGAATAATTACAGTATTCACCCGAGGAGTACAAAAATGTATCAGAATTTACAGTAACATTATTGGTGGAACGGCATGAAAGTGGACGTGGCCAAGCATGTGGCTAAGTGTTTAACGTGCCAATAAGTGAAGGCGCAACGTTGCAAGTCGGGTGAAATGTTGCAGTCATTGGAAATTCCCAAGTGGAAATGGGAAACATCACGATGGACTTTGCAATGAGATTACCGAGAAGTCAAAAGGGTCATGATTCGATTTGGGTGATAGTAGATCGATTAACAAAGTCAGTACATTTTTCTACCAGTGTAAAAGGATTTTTACCTTGGAAAAGTATGTCGATTTATATGTGCGACAAATAGTCTGTCTGCACGGGATGCCAGTGACAAACACTTCAGACTGTGATCCTAAGTTTATTGCCGCTCTTTGGAAAAGTTTTCATACGGCATTAGGAACGAGATTACAGTTGAGCATGACCTATCATCCCCAGACGGATGACCAGTTTGAAAGGACGATTCAGACTTTGGAGGACATGTTGCGAGCATGTGTTTTGGATTTTAAGAGTGGTTGGGAGGAACAGATACATTTGGTTGAATTCGCCTACGATAAAAGCTATAAGCAAGGTATCAGAATGGCACCATTTGAAGCATTTTATGGCATGGTTTGCAGAACATCGGTTTGCTGGGATGAAGTTGGTGAGAGGAGTATCACGGGTCCCAAGTTAGCTCAGCAGTCAGTCGAAACAGTCAAAGTGATTCGGGATAGGCTTAAGACCGCTCAGAGCCGCCAAAAGAATTATATAGACCGGATACGTAGGCATTTGGAGTTTCAAGTAAGGGACCACGTTTTCCTCAAGGTGTCGCCGATGAGAGGATCGTCACGGTTTGGTAAGAAAGGAAAGTTGAGCCCGAGGAACTACGAACCGGACCCGACCCACGTGCTAAATTACGAAGAAATAGACGTAGACGACAGGGTGTCGTATGTAGAAAAGTCAGTTCAGATCGAGGACAAAATGGAGAGAGTGTTGCGGATCAAGGCGATTTCGATGGTCAAAATAATTTGGGAGCACCATGGGACCGAAGGTGCGACGTGGGAAAGTGAAGAGTTGATGCGACACCAGTACCCCTATTTGTTTGAATAGTTGGGTTGGATTGTAAATTTTGATGACGAAATTTTTGTAAGGGGGGAAGAGTTGTGACATTCCGAATTTTGGCCCATTTTTGGGATTTAGAAAACATGTAATTCGTCAGTGCGCTTATAATAGAATCTCGCCCGGGAACTGATCACTCTCGAGTTCTTGTTTTTAAAATAGAGATTTTGCTAGAATCGCACTCGATCGAATTTGACCGTTATTTAGATCCCGAACTTGGCAGTCGATTTTCAGGAGTTTCGGGACGAAATAATTTGGATGGTGTCGATAGTATCGTAGCCAGCGTTGAGATTGTCAGGAATAATGGAAAAAAGAGAGTTTTTGACCGGGTGCGAATTTGGACTAGTAGACCTCCTCGGGGTAATTTGACTTAATTGATTTGGCCTTTGTCCCTTTTTATATTCGAGGTTTATTTTAGACCGGTAGATCGTTTTCGATTTTGAATATGGGCCGTTAGATCGCAATAATTATTTGATTGAACTTTTATTTCTTTTTCTCTCTCTTTCTCTCTTCCTCTCTCTCTCTTTCTCTCTCTCTCTCTCTCCTCCCTCTGACGCGCTGAGCACGTCCCCTCCGCGCACGTCCCACCCCCCCTCTGCCATGCAGACCTGCCCCATTCTCTCTCCTCCTTTTTCTTCTTTTCTTTTTTCTCTTTCTTCTTTTCTTCCTTCTTCTTCGCCCGCGTCTGCTCCAGCCTCTGCATCCGCTTCTGCTCCTTCTCCCTGCTGTCCGACGCCGCCGTCGCCAGCTCGGCCGCTGCCGCACCGTCCGTCCTTCGCCGCCGCGGTGCCACCGTGTGACCACCCCCTCCCCTGGTTTTTCTTCTTCCCCGGCCTCTCCCTTTTCTGGTCGAGCTCGTCGCCGAGCTCATCGCCGCCGCGCGCCGCCATCCCGGACGCCGTCGCCCCTCCCCTCGGCTTACCACCACCGCCCCAACTTCCCCTCCCGAGCCGCCGTGCTGCCCCGGCCGCTCCCCAGCTCGCCCAGCAGCTCGCCACCGCGGGTCTCGCCAGTAGCCGCTCGCCTCGTCGCCGTCGCCCTGCTGCTCCGACGGCGACGCAGCTGTCCTCGCTCCGGTCGAGCCCTCACCGCCCCAGCTCTCTCTCTCCCTCACCGCCGCGTCGCCGCCACCGCTAGCCGCCGGAGCAAGCCCAGCCGGCTAGCCGACCAGCCACTGCCCGCGCCTGCGCCCGTGCCCGCGCCTGCGCCCGTGCCCGCGCCTGTGCTCGTGCGTGTGCCCGTGGCCGAGCCCGTGGCCGGGCCTTATGCCCATGGCCGAGAGCCGCATGCCCCTCGCCGCGCGCCCGTCGCCCGTGCCCGTTGCCCACGCCCGCGCCCGTTGCCCGCGCCCACGCCCGCGCCCGTTGCCCGCACTCGTGCCCTCGCCCGTGCCCGCGCCCGTCGCCGCGCCCGTGCCCGCGCCCGCGCCCGTGGCCGACCGCTGTGCCCGCGCGTGTGCCTAGTACGCACTGTTCACCCGGGCTATCCTAGGCCCGAGCCGACTTTTCCCGGGCCAAACTTAGGTAAGTGACTTCCTAAACCCTACCTAGTATTTTGGGTACTTTATTGACTTGTCTCGGGTTAGAACGGCTAGGGCGTATTTTAATTTAATTATATTGTGTTATAATTGTGCTATTTGAATTGGATTAATAATATGCTTGACTTGGGTTTTTGTGCGTGGCCGACTTGAACGTCGGGTGTGTGGATTGAGGTGGCGACTTGTGAATTGGATTGAATTGTGAATATGGATTGCTTGGTGTGGTGTGTCGTGGATTGGATTGAATTGTGAATATGGTTCGCTTGGTGTAACTGGTGTGAAATTGATTGAATTGAATGGTGTGTGCTTGCCTGCCGATTTTAAGCCCGGATCGATCGGAGGGCTACGGACTTGGGACGTGTTGACGGCGGTCCGTGTGAAGGTTTGACTGGCCGGTGTGCCAAATAGATGCGGGCTTGAGACGTGTTGACGGCGGCCATGAGAATTGAGCGAATTGTGTGGCTTGTATGCCTGTAAGACCGGACTTGAGACGTGTTGACGGTGGTCCGTGAGAGGAAGGTTGATTGGGCACGTGTGTGTGATGTGACTGATTGGTTTGGCTAAATGTGCGTGTGGGTGCTTGGTTGGATTGGCTGATTGAGCGTGTGATTGAATTGGCTGGTTGAGCGTGACTGAATTGGCTGGTTGAGCATGTGACTGATTTGGCTAGTTGAGCGTGACTGAATTGGCTGGTTGAGCATGTGACTGATTTGGTTGGTTGACCGTGTGATTTAATTGACCGGTTGAGCTTGTGATTGAGTTGGCATGGGCCTGATAACGAGGTAAGTACAATGTTGCGAATTTTATATGTTATGGGGTAGATTGCGTGTACGACTTGTCTGGGTACGCATTGGCCTACGTGGGGTATATGGGGCTGCTTATTGAGACTCGTTCTCACGGTTATTATATAACCATTTCAGATTCGCGACCATGAGTGATTGGAGACGCTGCAAGGGTATCTCGGAGATCGAGGACGGGTCAAGTATACTGTATTTTGAGTCTCCCCCTTTGTAGAGGAGTTAAGTTTGCGAACCTTTGTCCCTTGTGAGGAATGTGGGTCTGTTGTTGTGACCTAGTGTAGGAATTACAGTTATTATTTCCTGCTTTTGCTACTCCTTTGTTATTATTAATTGTCTAGGTTGTTTCTATTTGTTTCCGCGCGTGCTTAATCTCTGATGTTTGGGTTGGGTCGACGACGCGTCTGGGACGTCGCATTCAATGATCGACCATCGACGGGTGATCACGCGCTCGTAGGGTGCGAGGCGTGACATTTACCGCTAGGACCACACCAACCACACAGATCTATAAGAAAGATCTCCACGAAGGAAATCGCCTTTACTGCGAGAAAGAAATTATAAAGAGTATCTATATCATTCCCCTTGGCTCTGATACCATTAATGGCCTAGAACGAAACCTTCTTCTTCTTCTTCCTCATCTTTCACTTCTCCCCATGGGATGCCTAGTATGCCCGGAATACCATAATAGTCATCTTCATTTGAATTTCCACTATGGTGGGAGTGTAAAGAGCTTGAGTCTTCTAGTTGAGAAAGGGCTTGTTTTAGCATTCCTACTAGTTGTTGGTGAGACTTAGCAGATGCCAATTTTGACAAAACAAACCCTTTGTTATGGAGAAATGGGGTGATATTATTAGAACTAGTTGGGTTGGATCCTCTAGAAATTAGCCATCCTAAGACGGCCTGTTCAATAACTCTATCCCAGAATTTAAAACCATCCCACTATTTAATTTTGAATTTTTTGATTAAAATGGGCATGCCTATTTTTGTTGCTTTTCTATAATCAAAATTCCAACTAAGTAGTACTCATGATACTTTGAAGTAATAGAAAAAGAGTATCAACTTGGGAAATTTTTTCTCATATGGAATGGGAGTGAACTGGTTGGTAAATATTTCATAACTGGTTTGGATTTTAAGATGAAGAATTTCTTCAATGGGTCCAAGATTATCCCACCATCTGATAAACCAGCAGGGAACTCGTTGAATATCAAAGTTTTCGAAAAAGAATAGCCAAGTACGGGAGTTGTTGGCATTTTTTCTCCAAAATGTATTATACCAAACTTGTTGGTAATCAAAATAAGAGTAAGAGGATCTATATGGTATGGGTTTAGTCATATTGATATCAAATTTCTTCAAGGTTATAGGGTCTAGTTTCCATTGGGAAGGGTGGATGACCCGGTGAATCCTTGCAGTGGAGTAATTTATATGACCCTTATCAAAAAAGTGCCTGAAAGTGACAGATTTAGTTTCTGCCAAAATTTTCTCATAAAATTCCATTGTTTTGTAGGGATTATAAGGGGTGTAATTAAACTTATCAGGAAACATGATTTTGCAAAAATATTTGGATTTTCATGATAAAATTCATTTTGAACACTACATATATTTTGGAATATTGTTTTGGCAAAAAAATTTGATTTTGGAGGGGTTGCCTGAGTTGGCTGAATAACCACCTTGCTAGAAATTCTTTTTCCTATTGCCCTTTGATTGGCCGTAGAAGAGGGAGAATGATTGGTACTTACTATGGTTATTGAAGGTTGTGGTTGGTTATTGAAGGCCTTCTGAAAAAGTTGTAATGCTTCTTCCTGGGATATTTTAGAGATATCAAAAGAAGTATTTATGGATGGAGAAGCAGGTTCCTTTTTAACCTGGTTAGAAATAGTGGTAATATTCAAAGATGGTTCAGAAGGTTGGACTGCTTGAAGCCATATCTTGATATTGGTTAATTTTTTCTCTGGGGTTTTGGCAATTTCTTTGCCTTTGTATTTTCGTGTTGGTTTGTTGGGAGGATGTATTTTCCCTGTAAAAATTCTCTTGTAAGAAAATTTAGTAGAGAATTTGAAGAACCATTTATGAATTCAATATCAAAATTGGAGATAAATAGAATGGCTTGCCATCTGGCAAAAATCTATTTAGAAGCAATATTCTGAACATCCTTTTTTAAAAATCTTAAGCAGATTTTCAATCAATTCTTAATAAAAACTTTTGATTCAAAATATCTCCCTGAAATTTAGAAATAGATAAGACAATAGTAAGAATTTCTTTTTTAATAGTAGAGTAATTCTTTTGGCAATCATTCTAATACTTGGAGACAAATTGAACTATTTATTCTTTACTGTCTTTTTTATTGTTTAAGAATTCCTCCTGTCAGGCCCTGATCCCTGCAAGCACGTGACATCCCGCCTCGATCATTAAGAATGCAATATCCCAAGATTTATCGCCGACCCAAACTGACAAACTGAAGAGCAACACACCCGGAAGCAATTCGAACTCTCCATACAACATACAATCAGACGGGGTAATAAAGAGACACTTGAAACGCATCAACGAAACACTTTTATAAACATAATGTTACTTACAATTTCACATCATACAAGCCTAACAAGAGATCGTCACTACAAACCACACACATCAAAAAGGGTCGGGTGGTTGGGTTAGCCTAACTTCACTACCAAAAGAAGTACACAACGGATGGGAGTACTAAGCTTATCAATCACCCCCGTGATGGCCAAGCGGTGTCTCCGAATCTGACTCAAAGAACTCAGGCGAATCCGAATCCACCATGTCATCGGACGGCTCAAGCTTAGACTCTCTAGGCTCCGGCTTGGGATCAGACTCCATCGGCTTCAACTCGAGCTTCGAATCCTCAAGGCCGGTGTTTGGGCAAGTAACAACACCATCTGGAGGCATGATCTTCATGGGGGCCCATCCCTCTCCTCCATCATCCGGAGGACGATGGACCATCAAACCCATGCAGTGGCCCAAACAAGGCATCTCCCTCCCAGTAAAACCATGCTAAAAAGGTATGGGGTTTCCAAGCTTCACCCTCACCTATCCAAACGGTACTCGTATATCTAATATACACCCTATCCTCTCCTACCGGGTACTCCGTCAACATATGGTCAATGTCCATTGAGACCCCAAAACGTTGTGGAGGGCTGTTGAGTTCCATGGTCAAGGGTCTGAAAGGTTTGGGGAAACAACAATGAAAATAATCTCAATAAGTTACTACCTAAGCCTCGCTTAAGCTAACGCGTACCGCAGGACAGTTCAGAGCATGTAATTTTATCACTCAACGTGCCACATCAATCACAGGCATTCTTACATCGCCTTGGCACATAAACAAGCCCTGCACGTTAGTAAACCACCACAATATGGCAACCACTCAACGAATGTCACAACCTAAATCGAGGCAAGAGCATGCATAGCACACCTAACAATCCAGACATGCACAATAATATTCTCAGTATGGCATACCACAATGCATATCACGTTCACAAGGTCCAAATTATTAGTGGCCCCTCGGGCTCCTCAAACCAGCATAAAACGCATCAGGTTATCGAGCTTCTGGCGTAATCGGGCATTGTCCCACTATGTCAGCGACGGTATCGTCCCTCGTCACACGCATCAAGATGGCATTCTATGAGGAGTATCAATCTGGCCTCTACCGTGATTGGCATCCGGGCCTCTCGGGTATCCAATAAATCGGGCATCGTCTCGTGTAAAATGTATCAAGACGGGTTACAACCCCGCGTAAAACGCCTCAAGGTATTTTGTGATCATATGGGCATTCAAGCACTCAAACCCATTTCTCATCTTTTGATTAGCCAATTGCCACTCAATTCATGTTCAACTCACAACCAACCACGCCCCTCACATACAACAACAATACCGAAAAGCTCTCGAGAGAGAGAAAACCAAATTACACAAAATCGGGCTAAAATAGGTAATTGTGCAGTAACCGAAATCTTTTCGAAATAAATAGTAATTTAACCCGAAAAATTATGAATTTTGGATATGTCTTAGAAAACATCTTGATAAACATTTTTCATGATAACAAAAAACCCAGTTCCAACTAGAAGCGCCTCGTTTTGTCACTCAAAGTCAGACGGAAAATTAGTCCATCGGGACAGACCGTTTGTCTTTCAAATCCATTTCAATCAATACTCAAATATTTTGGAAAATCTTGAAATTTTTATATGTCATAGACACAAGTGTCCTCGACAACTTTAATGAAGGAAGTTTATTGAAAAGAGGTATGGAAAAATTTATAAAAATTCATAAAGACTGTCACGCCACGAACCCCCCGGTACGCAAAGCATCCCACCTTCGGTCGATTATGGTACAACGCTCCCAGGACGTGTCGCTGACCCAACATCCAAACAAAGATAAGGCACATGTGGAAGCAATAAATAAACACCCGTACAATATAAATATATGAGACCAAAGATAGCACAACAAACCAAACAGGAATATAATTACAAATATACATTTTCATTTCTACAAAGAAACCTTTTTACAAAGTACTTTTTACATAGATCAAAAGACACAAACACAGAATACAGTCAACAGCCACTAGATCAAAAAGGGACAAGTGGCTAGGGGAAGATAGGCCAACTATAGGGAAGGTCATAGTAAAAAGGTACAAGCCTCCCAACTAAGGGCTAGGACCTATACTAGGGATCCCAGTCCGGATTAGACTCTGAGGACTCCTCTAAGGAACTCTCTTGAGGCTCGGACTCCTCTGAATCCATGTCTTCTGCCGCGGCCCTCTCATCCTCTGAGTCCGGTTCCAACTTCGGGTCGAGGTATAGTCCTATCTCCTCATCCGAACCTAACTCTGCAACTTCCCCATCCTCGTCCTCATCTAAGTCCATGGCCTCCGGTTCATCCTCTTCATCCGCGAACTGATCTGGGTCTTCAACTATCACCTGTGGCTCATCATCCATTACTTCATCCTGAACATCCCAATCATGATCATCCTGGGGATTTATCACCTCACCATCCGCAACTATAGGCTCCATCAGACCATTCTCGTCAAGTGGGGCGTCGAAGGTCTTGAGAGGCCGGCCTATGTTCCCATCAACGTCTCGTAGACACCAGGCTAGGTATTCTTGTGTCTGATAAAAGTACTCCCCAACATTAACAAAAACCACAGATCAATACCTTATATACGTTTCCCCATTGCCAGAGGGAAATACACTGATCGACTGCTAAATTTGCATCGGAATCCCAAAAAGTGTAGGTAACTTCGGCATGATCAGAGACGGGGGTCTGAAAAAGTTGGGTTATACAATAATGAGAACGCGTCTCAGTGAGTAAAACCATCTAAACCTAGGCTAGGCTAACATACATCTCCCTAACAAGCAAAACAACACAATACACAAACAATGACGTAGGCTCTCAGGCCCAGATCGATAATCACATTGATCCTGCAAGTTAGGCATGTCAATATAATAATCAAGTCACATACACGAACACACTATCCATACGTACGTCATACGCATGCTCATGCTCAATAGTGTTCGTTTCGCATGCCATTCACCGAGTCTCGCGCACTCGCACACTGGCCCATGCATTCTTATGCATGCAAATGTCATCATCATGCCATGTCTCATTTTGGCTCACATTGCACACTGGCTAAATGCTCAATTATCAATTAATATGACCCGCATAAAACGCAATTTCCGACCCAGTGTCTCTAGCCTGCTACAAAGTGCATGAGGCGCAACACCGATCTCCTCAATTTCCGACCCAGTGTCTCTGGCCTGCTACAAAGTGCATGAGGCGCAACACCGATCTCCTCACGAACCAGAGCCCGCGTAAAACGCATTAGGTTGGTCGTCATCCGGACAAACCGAGCATCGTCCCTCGTAAAACGCATCAGGACGGCACACCCCGCGTAACACGCATCAAGGCGAAATGTGGTCACACATACACACAGCCAGTTATTATCTGAACCCCGCGTAACACGCATCAGGGCGATTAGGTGATCACGTGCTCATGTCAGGCACGCATTCTTGCATAATCTCAATTCATGCCTCATTCTCGGCATATAATGCGTGGCCATGCAATGCAATAAAATGCAACATGAGCATCACATATCACACTCAGTTATTCAATCAATCCATGTCGCTATAACGTACTCAATTGGCCAATTTAATACCGTGCGGCCCAATGCACAATTCAACGGTCGGAGAAATAACACGGGCCATCAATTGGCCAATCACACTCCGCACTGGTCGGCCACACGATCACACGACATTGTATTATTCGATTTACCAAAATTGAGCACAACAATCAATAAATCAGTCAACCCGGGCATACCCGGCAATTCAGGCGCATAATACTCAATTTGTCCATTTTAACCAAATAATCCACCATATGGATAGCCACTACTCAGCCTAACCTCGGCCTCAATTTCTCATTCAAATCAGCCTATTGATACTTCAAAATTACCACGACCTCAATCTCGAATCAACGATACCAAATTCTCCCTAAGTCGCGTACAAATTCACTAAACCAAGCCCGTCTAAAGTGTATACCATCCTAGTTCGGGTTTAGGGAAATATACTCACTTAATCCAACTAAGGCGACGAAGAATAGGCGACCAATTGCCGATGAACGGCGAAATCGACGGCGGCGTTCCAACGGTGAAGGCGGCAACGGCGGCTCTGGGTGGCGCGGCGGTACGGACGGCGGTCCTTGGCCAGACCGTACAGCGGCGAAGATGATGATGGTGAAGCGGCAGCGGGGAAGTGATTCGGTGAGGGTAAGCGACGGTGGCATGGGCGGCGTAGACGGCGGCGACGGTACCGGCGACGAGCGGCATGGCTTCCTGGTGGCGTGAAGGCTTGATCGACGTTCCTTGGCCGGGAGGGAGAGAGAACGAGAGAGAGGGAGAACGGGATGGTGATGCCGGTGAGGTGGTGGTGAGGCACGTCCGGAACAGCGGCTCGGCGCGGCGGCGTGCAGCTCCGGCGAACGGTGGCTCCGGCGACTTCACAAACGGCGAAAGAGAGGACGATCGTGGGAGGGAGTTGGCCGGGAGAGGTGAGAGGGAAAATGAGGAGAGAGAATGGGTCAAAGGGGTCAAATATGGGGGCCTAGTGGAACACTTGTCAAAATCTAAGGCTAATTCCCAAAATACCCTTGATCCAAAGGCCCACATTTGTTCCAATCCAATAATTGAGGGACAAAATGGTCTTTTGATCCAATAATTGAGCTGAAAGCCTTATTTTAATTTTCCCAAATTTCCAGTCCAAAATTCGGAATACCCAGTACAGGGTCCATGGGCAAAATGGAAATGGTAATTTTTCCGTCTCTAGCCGAAATTCCATTTTTCGACCGTACCAACCCAAAATATGATCGGCCAGCATAATATGATGTCGGTTCCGTAAAAATAGTCTCTTAAGCCCTCAAAAATCGACATCGAAGTCCGGGCCCAATTACGCAATCAAAACTTGCTCAATTTCAAATTTCAGTGTCTCTCACTAACGAGTAGCTGTTTAGGGGTTACGCGTATCGACCTAGGTTATCCGAATCATCACAGCCTCGATTATCGGGTGAACGAGAGGAATTATCGCTAGTTCCTAAGGTCTCGATCGTTCGGTTCAAGTTCAGGATCAGTTGGCCACGTGTACTTTCAGTCTTGTAGAATCACCTGCTATCCGATCGTACGTCGTTGGCCTTGGCCAAACCAAATCCATCACCTTCCTAGGATCGGTCCACATTGGCCCAAAATATTTCTTCATCGTTTCTCGAAATCTGTGCCAGGCTGGCAATCGGATCCCTGGTCCACGTACCGTTTTTCCTAATTAGCCATTCCCATTTGGTCAGTATCTCGAAAGTGATCAACTCCTGGCAAAACTTACTAAAGTGAAATGAGAAATAACACTCATTTTATTGATTCCGGAATTGAGTCGAAATTCGGGGTGTTACAAAGACAAGGCGGTCGGGTGAACAGTAAATTCAGCAGGTTTAAGACGGTCCGAAATGGACTTTCAAATGTCCCAAAAAGGTCTCCAAAAATTATAGATTTAATATGTGACATACTTCAAGATATTAGGGTTAACTTTTGTGAAAAACACCACCTCATATTTGGCCCACACAAGTCTCCACAAAAATAACAAAATAACATGGCACAGTAGCAACCAAATCCGAGAAACAACTCAGCAACAACCAATCATCAATCAAGCTCAACCAGCCACTAAACCAACTCTAATCAACCCCTAATCCACCCCTAAACATGCCATTGATAACCCATTGTCCTAACCAAGGCTTAGAAAAATACTTACTAGGAGTCCTAAGTTAAGGCAAGCAAGCTAAGCCAAGCCAAGCCAAGGAGCTACTATTCCGGTGGCCGGACGGGAAGATTGGCAGCGGTGCTGGTCACGGCGGTCCATGGCTGGGGCAAACATAGGCTGGTGGTCATGGTTAGGGGTGGTATTGGCTTCGGTGGTGGCTGGTGATATCCGAAAATGGTGAGGAATGAGAGGGAAAGAGAGAGATATACTGGTGGTGTGCAACAGCGGCGTCGGCGGCTGCTCCGGCGAGCCTTCAGCTGCGCCACAGTGGCTAGACAGAGGCTGAGATGGGCTGAACTGTTCGGCAAGGTGAGGGGGAAGATGGTTCGGCCAAATGAGGGACGATAAGGGAAGAGAGAAAGAGTGAGAATGGGAGAATGAAGGAGAGAGAGAGAGAGATATATATATATATATATATATATATATCTGATCTTGATCTCACTGACCCCACTCACACAAAACCCCATTCAAATCCAATGGCCAAGAATCCAACCCCTTCTCCAAGCCAAGATCCAAGGGTCCATAAAATTCCTCTCATTAATTTCCCAAAATTCATAAATGGCAAACAAAATAATAAAGCAAGATAAGAAGGGGCACAATGGTCCAAGAATTTCGGCCAAGGAGGGAAAGTCCAAATGTCCAAGTTGCCCTTCCACCTTTCAAATGAATTCAAATATCCTCGGGGGTAAAATGGTCTTTTTCCATACCCGGTCCAATTTACACTTTTCCGACAATTTTGAGCGATCTAATGGTTGGCTACGCTTAATGAGACAACGTCCAATAAATTTTCGTGAAATCTTGAAAATTCAACATCCCATTCCGAATTTTAATTCATGGCTAAAACCAATCAATCGTAACTTTTGTGTATCTCAAACTAACAGGCGACTTTTAGGAGTTACGTGTATCGACTCGTGGCCGATTCGATATTGAGCCAAATCTAAGTTTACTCTAGCCATGGCGATCTCGGTTGTCATGTAATTATAAGGGTCAATCACTTGTTCCAATTGACGCGATCGTTCAAATTAGGTTTAGGATAGTTCGAAATTCGTACAACGGTCAAGCGGAATCACCCGCGATCCAACTATACAACATTTGCAAATCGTTCGATAACCATCCTTGGATCGGCCTATAATTTCCCAAAATATCTCCTTGTCAATCTTTATGGTCGAAGTCCTGATCCATGGGCAAGTTCTTAGGTCCACGTACATGATTCCTAGCTAGCCATTCCTATGACATTCTGAATTCGACCCACTTCCGGGATCAATGATATGGATGTGTTTTTCTCATTTCGTTTGAGTAAGTCTCACCCGGAACTGATTACTCTCGGGATACTGATCAATGGGGAATGGCTAACGAGGAAAACGGTACGTGGACCCAAGAACTCGACCGTGAATCGAGCTCCGATTTCGAGGAACGACGAGGGAATATTTTGGGCCAATGTGAGCCGATCCAAGGAGGGCGACGGATTTGGTTTGCCAACGATGTACGATCGAATCGCGGGTGATTCCGCACGACAGAGAGTACACATGGCAAACAACCCCGAACTTACTCCGAACGATCACGACCCCCGGAACTAACGATAAATCCTTGCATTCTCTTGGAAATTGAAACTGTCGCGACTCGAGTAACCCTAGGTCAATACGCGTAACCCCTAAAAAAGTCGCCTGTTAGTGAGAGACGCTAAAATCGCATTTGAGCGAAATTGGTCATTGAATTGAATCCGGACTTGAGCGTCGAATTTCACGGACGTACGCGACTAATTCGCAAGGACGACGTCGTATTAGTGTGGCCAATCATATTTGGGATCGGTATGGTCGGAAAATGATACTTTGGACCGAGAGTGAAAAATTACCGTTTTACCCCTGAGCCCTAAGGTTTAATTCCGAATTTTAGAGGTTAAATTGAACTTAATCAGCCCCATTAGTGGCCCAAAATGATGGACCATAATGCCCCCACTACTCTTGCTCAATCTCAAGTATACCCCTAGATATTTTGGGTTAGAACCAATCTTGACCATTGATCTTGGATGTTAATGATGGGTGTTTGAATTTCAGCCATTGGATCTAGTTGTTAGTGGGGTGGGTAGTATGGATAATTTTAGTGGAGTGGGTCAACCACCCCCACTCACCATTTTGATCACAACTCTCTCAATCTCTCTCTCCTCTCATTCTCCCCCACTGGCTACTCTCTCCCTCTCATTCTCGCCTCACTCTCTCCCTTTCTCTCCTCCCTTGGCCACGTGAAGCACCGTCGGAGCAGCCCAGCCCCCGCCACGCTGCCGCCACCCACCGGAACTGCCAGCCACGCCACCTCTTTACGCCACCACCTTTACCCGACCGTCTCACCCTCTCCTTCCCTCTCTCTTCCCATCGCCACCATCAGCATCGTCCGACCACCCTTGGCCGCATGAGGCCGTGAGACCGCCGCCCAAGCGTCGCCACCGGATGCCCGTCCGCCTCAAGTGCCACCACCATAGCCACCCTCACCTCTCCCTCTCTCATTTCCATCTCACCACTAGCACCATCACCCCCTTCGCCGCCTTGCCCAGCTGGGAGCCACCAAGCTGCCGTCGTTCGCCGCCAGCTCCGCCGCTTGTTCCGCCATGAGCCGGTGACCATCCAACTCGTTTCATCCCTAGTTCGGCCCACATTTGAAGCTTAAGACCTTGTGAGTGGAAACCCTAAACCCTAATTAGGATTATGTGCATTTCTAAATGATTTTAGGGGTTAATTGTTGGCTGGTGATTAGGCTTGGTAATGAGGTGATTAAGGTGGCCTAATGTGCTGATTTGGAGGTGATTTAGAGGCCTTTAGTGGACTGTTCATGGCTGGTTGGTGTAGGTTTGATTTGGGCCATATTTTAGTAATCATGATTGAAATGTGAATTGTTAGGGGTACAAGGATTGGACCAGGTAGTGGCTGACTTGTACATGGTTTGTGATTAAGTATGTGATGCCACATTGAGTGCTAATATGGCCGAGAAATGAGAAGCATTGTGGGCCATAGACTTGTGCAATTTTAATGGCTTAATTGTGTGATTTTCGTACGCCAATTATGCACCATGGCTGATTTGATTTAATTGATTAATTGGGCATGTTGATATGTTGAATTGAACATGTTGTGGTATTAATTGAGCATGTGGTTTTATTAAATTGAGTGCTCAATGTGGATATCATGAATGCCCGAGTTTCGGATGTTATGACCATGAATTGTGCATGCTAAGTGTTTGCATAACATGTGCATCATGTGAGTGTGCACGATTGGCATTGAGCATGTGATCACATAAATTGCTCTGATGTATTTTATGCGGGGTTCAGATAATAATTGATGGAATGTGTACGTATGATCACATAAACCCTGAAGCGTTTTACGTGGGGTATTAAACCCGTCTTGAGGCGTTTAACGCGGGACGATGCCCGAACTATCGGAAGATGGCCAACCTGAGGCGTCGTTTACGCGGGTTGTGTCATGAGCCTAATGCATTTAACACGGGTCGGAGATTGATTGAGAAGTGATAGACCTAATGCGTTTTACGCGGGTCGGACCTGATGTGTTTAACGCGGATCGGAAGTTAATTGAGAAATTGGCATGTGTGCAAGTGTGCATAAACGAGCATGACCATGTGCATTGTAACGGCACGTGTGCAAGAGTGCATTGACGAGTGCAAGCATGTGCACGACATGTGTTTGTGGCCAAGTGATTTTGTGTATGTGCCAAAATTGGGTTCTGTGCTATTATTGCTATTATTATGTGCCTAACCTGCTAGATCAATAATATGTTTGATTTGGGCCCAAGGGCCTAAGTCGTTTGAATGCTAGTCTGTTTGTTTGGTTAGTGCTTATTCTGGATGTGCATGTTAGCCTAGTTTAGGTTTAGGGGGCCTACTCGCTGATATTTATTCTCATTGTTGTTAAAACCCTACTTTTCAGACCCCCAACCTTGAGGATGGCAGGCGTACCGATATATTTTGGAATCCCATACCACATAGAGCTTTCGGTGATCGAGTACCCCGTTAGGAACGGGGAGACTTAGGTTAGGCATTTTACCACCGTTTAGGTCGACGTGGGCCAACCATAGTTCTAGGCTCATCAGTATCTTGGTTGGTGTTTTCGGGATCAATTCGGCATTTATGGGCCCCTTAGGACTTTTAATGTCCCGATCGATGGGGTAGGGCAATAGGACCTGCAGGCAGCTGATGGGGAGGTAGTCAGCCCCAATGCCATGTCCGAGGAGGATTCTGACCCCCAGCCAATCATTTTCGAGATGGATTCTGACCTCGAGGAGGAGGAGCCAATGGAGTGGGAGTCCGACCCCGAGCCGGAGCCGATGGAGCTGGAGTCAGAGATGAAGGATGGTCCCGAGGAGGAGCCAGTAGAGGTTGAGTCCGAGTCAGAGTCTATGGATCCTGAGTTCGAGTCGTCTGATGATTCGTCCGAGTCATCGGGATTCAACCCGGACTGGTTGCCCTAGGGTTTAGTCTTGACCGTAGCTAGGGTTTAGGGTCGACACTTTTTGGAATGAGCCCTTCTTAGGTTTAGTACCCTGACCGCTCGAGCCATGTACCTCTTTTTTATGTTAGTGGCTATTGACCCGTTTTGGTTTTTTGTATATTGCTGTCAATGGATATTGTAAATCCCTTTGATTAATGTAAGTATGTATTCATGGTGTTTGTTGTTATCCTTGGTCATGTTTTATTTATGTACGGGTGTTTGATTATTTCCGCATGTGCATTATTCTCTGATTTGGGTTTTGGGTCGGTGACGCGTCCTGGAACGTCGCACAAATTCGACCGCGGTAGGGTTGTCGCATGCCATAGGGTTCGGGGCGTGACAATTCCCTTGTGGTTAGTCTTCTCGAGAGTGATCAATTTCGAGTGAGATTTAACTAAAAGTGCATCGATGAGATAATCATTTCAGAAATCCCGAAAATGGGTCGAATTTCAGAATGTCATACCTCCATATCCAATTTTAGAAGCATCAGTTTCTACTATTTTGAAAGTAGTAGGGTCAACAAGATGTAAACAAGGAATTTCTTTGATAGTATGCTTGATTTGTTTTATAATATCGGTATGAACTTAAGTCCAAGGTAGAGGATCTTTTTTAAGTCTCTGATGAAAGGGTTTGTAAATAATGTTGATATGAGGAAAGAAGTCAATAATATAATTTAAACTTCCAAGAAATCTTTGCAATTGGGTTTTATCTCTGATTTCATTAGGAAATTTTTTGGAGAATGCAATTGATCTTTCGATGGGTATAATACTCCTTAAATGGATATAATGTCCTAGAAACCTTATCTTTGTTTTAAAAAGAGATATCTTAGTAGGCGAAACTACTAAATCATTCTTTTTTACAATATTAATGAAATGATTTATATGTTTGAAATGTTGGGCTATATTTGTTGAAAATATCAAAACATCATCTATATAGACTATGATATAATCAGAATATGGATTAAAAATATCATTCATTATTCTTTGGAATTCAAAAGGGGTATTTTTTAAACCAAAAGGCATAACATTCCATTCATATTGACCAAAAGGAACTGTGAAAGCAGTTTTATATCTATCTTTTTTATTAATCTGAATTTGCCAGAATTCTGATTTCATATCAAATTTGGAAAATATTTTTGCATTATGTTATCTATTTAACAAATCTTTTTTGTTATGAATTGGATATCTTATCCATTTTAAGGCAGTATTTAAAGGTTTATAATTTATAACTAATCTCGAAACTCCTCTTTCTAGTTTGGCATTTTTGTTGACATAGAAAGCTGAGCAACTCCAGGGTGACTAACTTTTCCTAATAAGTTTTTTCTCAAGAAGTTCTTGGACTTCATGGTTCATTTGAGTAGGTCTAGCTTTAGTAGAAATATTATTTTTAGAAAATTCTTATTCATAAGGTAAATCCACTATATGACATTTTCTGGACCAAAAAGCATTAGGAATAGTTAAGCATATAGAATTTTTTATTTGAGTTTCAAGTTTGGAAATTTTCTTCTGGAGATTTGTTTCAGAAAGATTTTTCTCAATCTTTTTATACTCAAGATCTTCCTTTAAAAATTGGAGATAGGCTTCCTTGTCTTGAATAATATAATTGATTTCAGAAATAGAATGTTCTTGGAGAATGTTTAAATTTCTGGTTTGGAGTTTTGTTATAAACTCAAAACATATTTTCTTTTTCAAGTTTTTGGTTTCAATTCCTTTATTAGTGACTTTAAAAGGATGTATTCATTCTATAAAAGGTGTTCCTAAAATTACATTTTGTTTGATACCTTTAACAAAAAGAAAAGGAGTTTTATAAGAAATTTGATCTTTGACAATTTCAGCTTCTGGAATTTTATAACTTATATTTAACCTATTGCTAGACGCTGATTTGAGAGACTGAGTTGTTTTCTGAAAATATTTTGTAAGTATGAGACCTTCTTTAATACAGTTGAGATCTACACCTGTATCAAAAGAGCTATTGTTTCTAGAACAAATTCATTATTGATTTTTATAGTCATATTAATTATCCATTTTATAGATGTTATTTCAAAAAGCATTAATAGAAAGTTTGGATAAGAAGAACCAGTTACTTCAACATCTTCATCCTTTTCTTTTTCTTTTAAAAATTTAACTTTGATATCCAAACTTTCTTGTTGCATTTTGGCTTGAGTAAGTTTGAGGTTTTGAATTTCTTGTTTTTGTTGGTTGATTTCTTGGTTAAAATCGCTTATAGAAATGGGTTTGGAATCTATTTTCTTTCCTTTACTAAGGATAGTGGAAATATTATAAGGAATGTCAAAATGAGAAATAGGTTTTGATGATTGAAAACTATTTAAATATTTAATTTTTGTTTCAGGATCAGTAATTTGATTAATGGTTTACAAAAGAATTTCTTCTTCTTTTGTTAAAACATTTATTTCAAAATTTGTAGTTTCCTCATCTTCATTTTCTGATGTCAAAAATGAAGAGGTTTCGGTACCATAAACTTGAAGACCGTTTTCATATTCATCAAAAGAACTGGTATTAGTCTCGGCCATAATTTGTCTAAGTTGATTGAGAGTTTCTTCATCTAAATCTAATTCATTTAATTTTTTGTTGATTTTGCAATATTTGGAAGTATGTCCTTTCTTTCCACAATTATAGCTTGTAATATTACGAAAAATTTTCTTAGGATTTTTTGGTTTTTCAAATTCTTTCTTTTCGTTCTTTTTCTCATAAAGTTTCCTTTTAATTTCTTTTTATGAAATTTCTTCTTGTCATTTTGCTTAAGTGAGCAATTTCCTGAACACTTAGATTTGGTTTTTTCAAAGGATTCAAAAGATGGATCATATTGGGCACAAAATTCTCCCAATCCTTTTTTAGAGAGTTTTTGTTCCTTTTTAATCTGTTTTTTAAGTCGGATATTGGTACACATTTTTATTCCTATTTTATAGACATAGGAAGTTAATTCTCCATAAGAAAGGTGGTTATATGGAATTTGATCTCCATATTCTTCCCTTATCTTATTGCGAACTTGTTTTCCTATGAGTTTTGGTAAACTAGTAAGAAATTTTTCTTTCCAAAAAGGTTGATTACAATCCGTTCTTTGGAAAACTCTTTGCATAAAAATTTATTTTTATTCTTTAAATTCTCCTAAAGACCTGCATTTCATGTTAGATAAGAGATCTTGATTCTTATCTCGTATATGAGAAGGGTCTCCTATGAAATGTTGAGATATAAAAAAATATTAAGGAAAAAATGACAAGAATAGGAAAACAAGTATAGATAAATGGGCACAATAAATAAGGAAAAAATGTTCATATGTGTATCAGTTTAGGATTTTTTGTAGTATTAACCCTTTTTATAAATGCTCCACTTTCAAATTTGGTGTCCAATCCCGAAATAACTATAACGGTCCTTTAATAAATCAAAGATGTAAGGTATTGTTAACAAGGGATTTATGGTCAAAGTATGTGGTGGATGTAACAGATTTCCCACAATTTAGCTCTCTACAAGTAATTACACTAATCAAAATTTACTCCGCTACTTTCACCGTCTAATGGAGAAAGTTTGACCGAAGGCCACTTGTCCCCTTAAGCCAGCTTCTTCTATCCTAATTAGACACTTATCCTAAGTAATCATTTTCCTTGGCCATTACTCCCACTGTACAAGCCATTGATTTCTTACACCTGGCCGTGATGAAGAGAGAAGATGCCACCTGTGAATACAATGTATTTATCCACTTCACCATCTACTTCTCTATTTCATCTTCATCCGGATGAATACCGAATGATAGTTTCACCCAAACCATAACACCCTTCTTCACTTTCTACTTTCACTATCGCTTGGTCCAAAAATCTTTTGGAGAACTTTAACTTTTGGGTGTTTTAGTTTCTGCACAAGATATGTGAAGATTCTAGAGTTAAGCTAGTTAAATCTACTTGACACTTTTTAACTTGATTGCTTGAGAAATGCTATTATGATGTGTGATCATAGTGAAGATATGGTGATGGTTTGATCTATTTTGCTGGTTCTATACATCTTCCAATGGATGTGTTTTGCTTCCTTAAAGTATGTTGAAAATCGGCAAGTGTAATGGTTAAATATGAATGTGTAAATATTATCTTTGAGGTGATTATTGAATTCTTCTTGCTGGTTTTATGTATGTTTAAAAGGGTAGAAAATCGTTTTACTCAACGTGGTGTATATTAGGTGAGTGTAAATGATGATTTTGTTTACTTCTGAGCTGAAAAAATTTTAAACCCAAATTCTGGTTCTATCTACTTTACTTTTAAAACTGCTCAGACCTTACATTCAGCCTCTACTTTCAAACTTTATGTTCAAACTTTACCTTCAGGCTTTACACTCAGACTTTACGCTCAAACTTTACCTTCAGCCTCTACCTTCAAAATTTACGTTCAGACTTTACCTTCAGACTTTACGCTCAGACTTTACCTTCAGACTTTACGTTCAGACTTTACATTCAGCCTCTACCTTCAAACTTTACGTTCATACTTTACCTTCAAACTTTACGATCAAACTTTACTTTAGACTTTACCTTCGGACTTTACTATTCAGACCCTAATGTTCAGACTTTACTACTCAGACCCTACTGTTCAGACTTTACTGTTCAAACCCTATTGCTCAGACTTTACTGTTCAGACCTTACTATTCAGACTTTACTACTCAGACCTTACTATTCAGACTTTACTGCTTAGACTTTACCGCTCAGACTTTACTGCTCGGACTTTACTTTTGATACTGCTCGGACTTTACGATCAAAATCTGGTTGTCTATTTCTAAAACTGACCAGAACTTACTTTCAAAGTCTGAATAAATGTATTTTCTAAATCGATGAAGTTTTATCTCAAAATCTTGATATGAGTACCTTTTGAACTTGAGTAGACTTTAGCCTTTTGAGTCTAAACTCGTATTTCTTCGTACTTATTTGCTCGAATGATGCATTTCATGGCTTTAAAAGACAAAACCGTGAGGCTCAGTGTCACACCCTAAGATAAGACCGTGGCAATTAATCCCGGCTTGGCCATGATTCATGTGGGTTTCGGGGATTATCTCAACATCCCGTTATTTTTTTCTTGATTAAGCACAAGCTGAAGCATTTAACAAACAATAACGAAAACATAAAGTGAGTCAAACAACTTGTGAAACAAACACACTATATTTACATGATAATGGATTATTTATTATACAAGCCCATCTTTCTACGGGCCTTTCTTACTACGTGCTTACATCCGGATCTCATCCGGTATCTGCTCACATACTTCATATGGCTGGGTTAAGCTTAGCTTCACTAACATCCCTTCACAAAAAGAACAAAAAGGTTAGTCTCCTTCTCGAGCTTGGTCAATACACTACGGTTCATCCACTCCAGCCCCAGGTGATCCACTATACCCCTCACTGGGACCACATCTCCATCCATCAAAACGAACCATGCTAAGTAACGGTGGAGGACCATCTTGTTCACATTCACTTGGACCCAAACGGTCGTGCTATACTTTCGATATGTGACACCGGCTTCTACATCGACAATATCTACCATCCGAACATGCATTTCTATAGGTCGATCAAAACGGACAAGAGGTGGCGTGGCCATACCTACTAAGGTAAAATAATAAAAGTGAGTCAACACTCAGTAAGTTAAATTCACTATGCTCCGGCTAGGAATTAGCCTCACATTGAACAAAAAACATACACATTACCATTGGCTTATCGATGGTTAATCAATAGCAAATGCATCTTACCTTGCCTTTGTATTAAACATGGCGTATTCAACAAATAAGAAAACATCAAGCATGGTTTTCAATGTTGCATCCAAAGATCAACACACGAGATTCATCATTTCATAACCGAAATCCATCGATTCTTTCGGCTTACAACCGAGCATCCGAATAATCCCTCGGGCATCGCCTCAAAATATATCAAATAGCGACATCATCCCGAAATCCATCGAAGACGGTATCTCCCCGAAATCTATCGGCGGCAGCAACGTCTCAAAATCCATCGGTGATGGCCATAGTCCCTCGTGTGATCATGCAACAAGCAACACACATTTCCGGTTCTTATCTTGATCTTATTAACACATGCAAATATGCGGTGCTTGTGTAATTCATGCTCTCTAGGACAATTTGTCTAACATGCTGGGTGTGGTCGAGGGCATGTGACTCAATCCACCATGTCGAGTATCAGCTCGAGACAAGACTTGGCCCAATTCTACACGCCTCAATGAAAAACCTGCACCAAGTCAAGCTTGTCCTAGAACACCACAACATGAGTATGAGATCATACGACACCCCATTTCATGCCTCGGTTGTGCCATGACTCATGGCCACATGCAAAACAACAAGACATGTGCAAATTCAAGCATCACAAACATAGTCACTCCTCGAGTCCAAACGCGTAACACTACGCCCTAACCAAAGTATAGAGAATTCACTTACTACTCGGGGTTCTAGGGTATTTAGTGATGGTGCAATGATGCGAGTGAGTAACCGGAGAAGAGATCGCTGAGAATGAGAGAAATGGAGGCCAAAGGAGTGAGAGGCCAAGAGAGTAGGGAGAGGAAGAAAGGCTTGCTCGGTTTTTGGGGTAAAGAAGAAAGTGGCTTGGTGTCTCTCTATTTATAGGCCAAGACTTCAATAATTTCCACGCCAAGTGGTCCAATGAAATTTATTCAAGTGGCACATAATAATGAGAGGCAATCTTGGAAAATCTTAGGGAAATCTTGATCAAATCCTAGGCCTAATTATTTGATAGCCCAATTGAATTCCAAGTGTCCATCTAGGGTCATAATGCCCTATCTTAGGGTATATGAGTCACCATATATATTAAATTTCTAGAGGACACTTAAGCCTATACATTAATGATCTAGAGAACATATAAGCCTCTATTATTGGAATCTTCAATAATTGCCCTTGTCTTGGCTCTCATAATTGCCCTACATCTAGAGATTTCAAGATCACATTCATTAATGAAGATCTTATCTTATAAGATTCTTCTAATGATGGTCCTCCAATTATTGGTTTAAACCTTGACGTAGTCAACTTTTGCTTCTTGCTCCCCCTAGCTTCACCGAAAGATGCATGTTCTTGTCCTTCTAGAACACGGCTTGTAATCCTCTAAAATCAATAAGTATACTTAGCAAAATGCCTAAGTAAATGGGGAAATTTTGAATTTAAAATGATCAATCATCCTATCCAAGTCGAGGTTCGGTGTAAAAATTCCTCCAAATATGATCAATCATATCCAAACCAGAGTCCAAGTCCAACGGTGTAAACTTAGGCCGGTCGGATTGCCCAGGCGCATGGCATGTACAATCAGGCCTGACAGGGCACAGGGCCGAGCATACTTCCGGGCCACAAGGGCATATGGCCGGGCACATGGCTGGGTGCGTAGCCGAGTGCACAGGCACGGTGCCAAGCTGCACGAGCGATGCGCCAAGCACGATGCCGAGCAGCACGAGCAAGGGGCCGGTTTATGGACCAAACACATGCATTGGCTCATGTTTGGGCACCATGCATGGCTCATGGCCAAATATTTTGGGCACGGAGCCAAGTCGAAGCTGAATTTGACGGGCACAACGACCGACACACGGATGGGCAAAAGGCCAGTCCGTACCCTAGCTAACGGGCATAATGGCCGATCATAACCGGGCATAAGGCCTGGCCGAAATGATTAGCACATGTCTGGCCCGCAACCCAGCCACTAGGCTCATGGCCTGGCACATGGCTTGGCCATGGCATACCCGACTCAACGCAATGATCCATGGCCGATTCGCGATCAGTCCACATTCAAGTATTAACAATGCATGGTCGACCTTCTATTATCATGTGGCCTCATGAAATCCAGTATCCCCGGAATCAACTCATGGTCATCCGTGACCAATGCATGGTCGTACGGTATCACCCACGACCAATATATCCTGACACGGCACTGATCCATAATTATCTCGGACCATTCCACTAACGGCCCTTATTGTCGAAGGATTAATCCACAGTCATATCACTCCAATCGACTTGCGTGATCAGGAAGTCATTCCACTGTCGATCCCTAAGCCAATTCATGGATAATCTTTCGATCGAATCATGACCAACCCTCAATTCACTCGTTCCGACCAGTTTATCCATTCCATTACCGACTCTCGGCTCGATTGCTCACCCATTCTATCACTATTTACCTTTGGCTATCTTAGTCCCATATTTGGGGATGTCGCACTCGGTATGGGACTGGCCATAGCGAACATTTACATGCAAATACTTAGTTATCATGACTTGCATGATAATAATATAATTTCCGTCGTCCATTTAGTGGTGTATGACGATGCCCCGTGTGTCGGGATACCATGTTGGTCGAGATGCCCCGGGGAGTGTTTTGGGATGCCTCAGGAGTTGAGATATCCTGTTGGTCGGGATGCCCCGGGTGTGTACTGGGATGTCTCGGAATTGAGATGCCCCGTTGGTCGGGAAGCCATGGGAGTATTCGAGAGGATGAAGTAATTAATCTAATCGGATGAGCATTAATATTTTACATCATATGCTTGCGTCTGAGTGAAAGTATTATGAAATATTGTATTACTCAAACTATGTGGCACATCCAGATAGAACAGGTATAACATGTATTCAAGTTCTATGCATACCATTTGCTATGCATGCATGTTGATTATGCCAGGTGAAGTGGTAAGTTGATTTTCCTAACTTAAAACTAGAGATTTCATTTACTGGGCCTCGGCTCATCCCATTATTTTTCGGACATGTAGGATGGATGTTCCTTAGCCCTTACTTTTTGGAGTTCCCATATATCATGAAGTTGTTTATGAAAATGTGTATGTGCCTAAGTCTAAAGCAGTTTATACTATGTGTAGCTCTACTATCTGGGTTGACATGGGTCTTATGGAGTGGGTTCCTTTTCGGCTCATTGCGTGGTACTCTAACCTTGATGGTGAGTTAGTTGGTCCATTAAGGGGCTTCAACTTAGACAATGGTGATCTCGCATTGGAAGGCGAAGTTATCGATCTACCACGTCTTTAGACTTTAGTCAAGGCAGACTTTTGGTGTAGAATCTAGTTGGAGATAGGCAACCTTGACCTACCCAGTTTTTTTTTTTTGTACTTGTATGATGTTTTGTCTGGTTTCATAAATCTAACAAGGGTTATTAATAAGAAGCAAAAGTATTTTCACTAAATTTGTTTGATATTCACATTTAATACTTACTTCAGACTTTAACTTCCGCTAGCCAAATTATTTTTTTTTTGGTAAAGTCCGCTAGCCAAATTATTAATAATATCAAAAGACACAAGTCGCGCGTGACATTCTGAAGCATCACAACATGTTTGGTATTAGAGCAAGTTTTACACATGGAGTGATAAGGTGTGCTTAAAATTTACAGTAGTAGACTTGACCTAGACCGCTTAAGTGTAGAAAATCAAGTGCATATGTTTGCTCTTGATTGATTTTGCGCTACAAGTAACTTTTGTTACTTATTAGTTAGTGGCTAAGTTAAGCAACACGTATAAGTATTGCAAGATGAGTTCGGATAGCAACGCAGAAAAGGATCCTCAGTTGGAAGGAATCCTTTGGGTACTTGCCAATATCGGAAGTCTAATAGAGAAGCAGGAATTACAACGAGCTACCTCTAGCTCGGGGAATGGCGAAGGTTGTTTGCAAAGTCTAATCGAGCAATTTTTTAAGCTAAAACCACCACAGTTTATGGGAATTGGAAATCCTGAAGAGGCAGAATCGTGGATCAACGGGATGGAGAGGATATTCAATCCGCTAGATTGTAATGATGTTGACAAAATAGCCTTAGTAGAATACTAACTCCAAGGAAATGCCAGACACTGGTGGAAGGCATCCAAGAAAACTGTATTTCCAACTAGCACTAATGGAACTTGGTGTGTTTTTGTCAAGGCACTTTTCAAGAAATATTTCTCAAAATGTGCCCGAGATAAAAAGGTGATGGAGTTTATGCAACTGAAACAGAATGATCTGACTATGGAGCAGTATGAAGCCAAGTTTGTAGAACTTTCAAGGTTCGCCCCCAGGTTGGTTGAAGACAAGGAAGATAAAGCTAAGAGATTTCGAGATGGCTTGAGGCCAAACATCATAAGTAAGCTAGTGCCCTTGAATCTGAAAAATTATAATGAGTTGTACGAACGCACACAACTTGTGGAAAAGGATTTGGCAAAATTAGCAGAAACAACTCTGACTTTCCAAGCACAACCTAATCGTCCAACTTTCCAACCTAATTTTCGTCATGACAAGAGGCCCCTGCAAACTGGAAAGCGCCCATTTATTTTAAATAAAAGGGACAATGTTGGAGATTTTAGATTCGCACGGAACAACCGACCGGCAATGCATATGCAGTCTCCTAATAATGTCTGTCGCATTTGTGGCAAGCAACACGGAGGTACATCATGCCCAACTTTAAAGGAGTGCTATTGGTATGGACAGCGAGGTCACCTATTAAGAGATTGTCCAGTAATGAAACAACAACGTATCACACCTCCACAACAACTGCAACAATCATCCCAAAACAAGATTCCGCAGCAGGGAAATCTCTAGAGACCACCAGCTCAAGGTCAAGTTTATGCAGTCACACAGGAGGAAGCTGAAGCCTCCAAGACAGTTATATCAGGTATCATTTATGTGTGCAACAAGAATGCTTATGCATTATTGGATATAGGTGCCACACATTCATTCATACATGTACGATTCGTGAAATTGATTGGATTAAGTCCTAGACCGCTCAAAATATCCCTTTGTGTTTTGACATCGCTAAGAGATACAATTATGTCCACGTTGATATGTAAAGACTATAAGCTCACTATAAGTGGACATGATCAAATAGTAGATTTGATCATACTGACTATGTACGACTTCGATGTTATTCTGGCAATGGATTGGCTTCGTAAGCAACGAGCCAGTGTGGACTGTTATCGGAAGATAATCCAGTTCAATTCCCCTAATTGTCCTAGTTTTGAATTCTTCGGAAATGGAGCAAATCCTTCAATGCCACTCATCTCTGCACTCGAGGCACATTGTCTTCTTGACAACAGTTGTCAAGGATACTTGGCGTTTGTAGCAGATCAATGAAAGGGACAAGTGAAGCTTGAAGAAATTCCCATAGTTCAAGAATTTCCTGACGTATTCTCGGAAGAATTACCAAGATTACCCCCAGAGCGTGAAATCGAATTTGTCATCAAATTAGCCTCGGAACAGATCCTATTTCCAAAGCTCCATATCGAATGGCATTAATGGAGCTAAAGGAATTAAAAGTGCAGCTACAAGAATTACTTGACAAAGGTTTTATTCGACCTAGTGCATCACCTTGGGGTGCACTGGTATTATTTGTAAAGAAGAAAGATGGGTCAATGCGCCTTTGCATTGATTATCGACAATTAAATCAAGTAACGATTAAGAATAATTATCCGCTACCTAAGATCGATGACTTATTTGATTAGCAGCAAGGGGCATCAGTATTCTTCAAGATTGATTTAATGTCAGGGTATCATCAATTGTGGATTAAGAAGAAAGATATCCCTAAGATGGCTTTTCGAATTCGATATGGACATTACGAGTTCTTAGTTATGCCTTTTGGTTTAACTAATACACCAGCAGCATTCATGGATCTAATGAATAGAGTGTTTAAGCCATTTCTGGATTAATTTGTGATAGTGTTCATCGATGATATCCTTATATACTCAAGGGAACGAGAGGAGCATGAGCAACATCTAAGACTTATGCTTCAAACACTTCGCGAACACAAGTTATATGCGAAGTTTAGCAAGTGTGAATTATGGGTGGATCGTGTAGTATTTTTAGGTCATGTAGTAACCAGTGAAGGAATATCTGTAGACCCATCGAAGGTTGAGTCAGCAATAAATTGGCCAAGACCAACAACGATAATGGAGACTCAGAGTTTCTTGGGTTTAGCTGGATATTATTGAAGATTTGTCTAAGGGTTTTCTCGCCTTGTGGCCCCATTAACTCAATTGATAAGGAAGGAAGTAAAGTTTGAATGGACAAAAAAATGTGAGCAAAGTTTTCAAGAACTTAAAAGAAGATTGACTACGGCCCCAATATTGACGATACCGGCAAGATCTGGAGGTTTTGTAATATACAGTGACGCATCTCATAAGGGGTTTGGTTGTGTTTTGATGTAACATGGAAGGGTGGTTGCTTATGCATCAAGACAGTTGAAGCCATATGAGTTGAATTATCCGACCCACGACTTAGAACTTGCAGCAATTATATTCGCTCTAAAGATATGGAGACATTATTTATATGAGGAGAAGTTCGAAATCTATACAGACCACAGGAGTCTGAAATACATGTTCTCCCAAAAAGAATTGAACATGAGGCAGAGATGTTGGATAGAATTGTTAAAGGATTATGATTGCGAGTTTTTGTATCATCCCGGAAGGGCAAATAAAGTCGCGGATGCCTTCAGCAGAAAGTCTATCCAAATGGTTGCTCAGATGATGGTCAAGGAATGGACCTTACTTGAAACGGCTCGAGATTCTGAATTTAGATTTGTTATGAGTAGTCTTTCAAATGTAATAGCTACTCTTAGAATTGAACTTGAGATTATACAAAGAATCAAGACCCTACAACAAATAGATCTTGAAATTTCAAAAGTCCGGGAGGAGACTTTAGAAGGAAAAAGGCCAGACTTCGGGGTATCAGAAGATGGAATTCTAAAATTTCACGAACGACTTTGTGTGCCTAATAATATTGACTTAAGGAACGAAATTTTGTCAGAAGCATATTGAAATAATTACAGTGTACATCTAGGAAGCATGAAAATATATCAAAATCTCCGTCAACATTATTGGTCGAATGGAATGAAGGTTGATATCGCCAAACATGTCTCGAAATGTTTGACATGTCAACAAGTGAAAGCAGAACATCGTAAGCGGGGTTGAATGTTGAAACCGTTAGAAATACCTGAGTGGAAATGGGAGCACGTGACGATGGACTTTATCTAAGGTTTACCAAGGACATCAAAAGGCCACAATTCCATTTGGGTGATAGTGGATCGTCTAACTAAGTCTACTAATTTTCTTGCAGTGCAAGTAGACTATACATTGGAGAAGTATGCGGAATTATATGTCCAACAAATAGTTCGACTGCATGGAGTACCTGTAACTATCACGTCAGATCGAGACCCAAGATTCACTGCGAACTTTTGGCGAAGTCTCCAAGCTGCATTGGGAACTAAACTCCAATATAGTATTGCCTTTCATCCCCAAACAGATGGTCAATCAGAACGAACTATCCAAACATTGGAGGATATGCTACGAGCTTATATAATTGACTTTAAAGGTAGTTGGGATGAACACTTGCATTTGGTAGAGTTCGCTTACAATAATAGTTTTTGGCAAAGTATTAGCATGACTCCTTTCGAAGCATTATATGGAAGAGCCTGCAAAACTTCTATCTATTGGAGTGAAGTCGGCGAAAGGAAAGTGACGGGACCGGAGTTAGTACAAATCACTTCAGATGCTATAAAAGTGATTTGGGATCAACTTAAAATTACTCAAAGTCGACAAAAGAGTTATGTGGATAAACGTCGAAGACCATTGGAATTCAGCATTGGTGACCATGTATTTTTTAAGGTGTCACCGATGAAAGGTATATTGCGACTTGGAAAGAAAGGCAAGCTGAGTCCAAGGTTTATAGAGCCTTTTGAAATTCTTGAGAAAATCGGTGACTTGGCCTACTGTTTAGCCCTGCCACCCAAACTTTCCAATATTCATGATGTTTTCCATGTATCTATGTTAAGAAAATACGAGCTAGACCCTACTCATGTATTGGATTTTGAGATGATCGAGGTAGACGAAAGAATAACTTATGTGGAGAAGCCAGTATAGATCTTGGATCGAAGGGAACAAGTTTTGAGAAACAAGACCATTACATTGGTCAAGGTCTTGTGGCAATATCATGACATGGAAGAAGCAACGTGGGAAAGTGAAGAGGATATGAGACGCAAATATCCACATCTCTTCGAGTGGTTATGTACTTTTGAATTTCAAGAATGAAATTTCTTAAGGGGGGAAGAGTTGTAACACCCGGAATTTTGTATTAATATGTATGTGACATCGGAAGTTTTTCCATGTTCGAAAATGATGATTAGAAAATAAAGCTAAGTATTATTTAAGTTAGTATTTGTGTGGACGCATAGAAATCATTATTGGACCGTAATTTGCGAGGTGCGGATTCAGGAACGTAATCATTCCGAACTTGATGTGTTTAAAATTTTAAACGTTGTTGTATACGTTAAAAGTAGTGCAGTATTAATTAATTTAACTTTGTCTTGGTAATTAGTGGGTAATATTAGTGGTTAATTTTGGTTAAGTAGTGTTAATCTTTTATTATTTGCTAATTTGTCGTTAAGAGGGGAGGGGGCAGATATTATTACAAAATATCTCTTCTGGACTTTCTTTTCTCACGTGGCTTATGAAGGGGAAAGTTTGAATGAAGGCCACTTGTCCCCTTAAGCCAGCTTCTTCTGTCCTAATTAGACACCTTGCCTAAGTAATCATTTTCTTTGGTCATTACTCCTACCGTATGAACCATTGATTTCTTACACCTGGCCGTGATGAAGAGAGAAGATGCCACATGTGAATACAATGTATTTATCCACTTCACCATCTACTTCTCTGTTTCATCTTCATCTGGGTGAATACTGAATGATAATTTCACCCAAACCGCAACACATTTCTTCACTTTCTACTTTCACCATCGCTTGGTCCAAAAATCTTTGGGAGAGCTTTAACTTTGGGTGTTCAAATTTTGCACAAGGTAAGTGAAGACTCTAGAGTCAAGCTAGTTAAATCTATTTGACACTTTTTAACTTGATTGCTTGAGAAATGCTATTATGATGTGTTATAATAGTGAAGATATAGTGATGGTTTGATCTGTTTTGTTGGTTTTATACGTGTTCCAATGGATGTGTTTTGCTTCCTTAAAGTGTGTTGAAAATCGGCAAGTGTAATGGTTAAATATGAATGTGTAAATATTATCTTTGAGGTGATTATTGAATTCTTCTTGCTGGTTTTATGTATGTTTAAAAGGGTAGAAAATCATTTTACTCAACGTGGTGTATATTAGGTGAGTGTAAATGATGATTTTGTTTACTTCTGAGCTGAAAAAATTTTAAACCCAAATTCTGGTTCTATCTACTTTACTTTTAAAACTGCTCAGACCTTACATTCAGCCTCTACCTTCAAACTTTACATTCAGAATTTACCTTCAGACTTTATGCTTAAACTTTATCTTCAGACTTTACCTTTAGACTTTACATTCAGCTTCTACCTTCAAACTTTACGTTCAGACTTTACCTTTAGACTTTACGCTCAAACTTTACATTCAGCGTCTACCTTCAAACTTTACGTTTAGACTTTACCTTCAAACGTTACTTTAGACTTTACCTTCGAACTTTACTGTTCAGACCCTACTATTCAGGCTTTACTGTTCTGACCTTACTGTTCAAACTTTACTGTTCAAACCCTACTGTTCAGACTTTACTACTTAGACCCTACAGTTCAGACTTTATTTGTGACGCCCCAAAACATTACACGCGACACGTACAAATTAATATTATTAATAATTTGGCCAGCGGAAGACAACAACTAAACATGAATATCACACAAATTTAGTCAGAACACTTTTTCTTCTCATTAATAAACCCTTGTCAGGTTTACAACCCAGACAAAGCATCATACAAGTACAAAAAACAAAAACTGGGTAGGTCAGGGTTACCTATCTCTAACTAGATCCTACATCCAAAAGTCTGCCTAAAGTCCGAAGCTGTCACGAGTCGATCACTTCACCCTCCGCTACGGAACCATCATCGTCTAGGTCGAAGCCCCTCAACGGGCCAATCAACTCGCCCTCCAAATTGAAATACCAAGCAACAAAAAGATAAGAAACCCATTCTGAAAGCCCCATATCAACCTATATTGTAGAGCTACACTTAGTATATACGGCGTCAAACTCCGGCGCAAACACATCCTCATAAATAGCGTCATAATAAACGGGAACTCCAAAACGTAGGGGTTGTGGAACATCTATCCTACATGTCTGAAAAATAATGAGATGAGCCGAAGCCCAGCAAATGAAATCTCTAGTTTTAAGTTAGGAAAGTCAGTTTACCACTTTACCTGGCATAAACACATACGCATACATAGCAAACGATATGCATAGGACTTGAATGCAAGTTATACTTTTTTTTTCCGTCCGGATGTACCACAAAATCTTAATAATGCAACGTATCATGATATTTTCACTCAGACGCAAGCATGATGTAAAACATTTATGCTCATGTGATTAGGTTCATTACTTTATCCTCCCGAACACTTCCGGGGCATCCCGACCAACAGGGCATCTCAACTCCAAGGCATCCCGGCACACACCCGGGGCATCTCGACGTACGGAGCATCTCGACTCCCGAGGCATCCCAAAATACTCCCCGAGGCATCCCGACCAACAAGGCATCCCGATACATGGGGCATCGTCACACACCACTAAATGGGCGACAGAATTAATATTATTCTCATGCAAGTCATGACAACCAAGTAATTGCATGCATAAATCCGCTTTGACCCGTCCCATACCGAGCCATCACGGTTTTTGTACTTTAAAGCCATGAAATGCATCATCCGAGCAATTTAAATATGAAACAATACATTTCGAACTCAGAAGCAAACTCAGCTCATAAGCAAATTCGAGTTTAGAAGCAAATTCGAGTCATCAGAAGCAAGTTCAGCCTCAGAGGTGGGTTCAGACTCAGAAGCGAATTCAGACTCAGAAGCAAATTCAGACTCAAAACCGGGTGCAGACTCAAAAGCGAATTCAGACTCAGAATCGGATTCAGACTCAGAAGCAAATTCAGACTCAAAAGCGAATTCAGACTCATAACCGAATTCAGACTCAGAAGCGAATTCAGACTCAGATCCGGGTTTAGACTCAGAACCGAGTTCAGACTCAGAAATAAATTCAGACTCACAAGCAAGTTCAGACTCACAAGGCTAAAGTCTAAAGGTAAAGTTTGAATGGTAAAGTCTAAACAGTAAAGTTTAAGCGGTAAAGTCTGAGTGGTAAAGTCTGAACATAAGGTCTGAAGGTAAAGTCTGAACAGTTTAAAAAGTATATAGAACCAGATTTTGAGATTAAAAATCTGCCCAGTTTCAAAAATAAACAAAATCATCACTTTGAGTAAAACGATTTTCCATTTTGTTTAAACATACATAAACCAATAAGAAGAATCCAACAATCACCTCAAAATTAACACTTACACGTTTCGATTTAATCGTTTCGCTTATCGATTATCGCCATACTTTAAGGAAACAAATCACATCCTTTTGAACGTGCACAGAACCAGCAAAACAGATTCAACCATCATCACAACCTCACTATTTCACATCAAAATAACCTTTCTCAAGCAACCAAGTTACAAATACCAAGTAGATTTACTTAGCTTAAACCTAGAGTTTTCACTTACCTTGTGCAAAATCTGAACACCCTAAAGGTTAAAACTCTTCCACAGATTTTTGGATCGATGATGGTGAGAGTAGAAAGTGAAGGAGAGAGTGTAGGTTTGGGTGAAATGATCTTCGGTAATTACCCATACGAAGATGAAAACTGAGAAGTATACGAAGGGGTGGGTAAATTCATTGTATTCACATGTGGTGCCTTATCTCTTCTTCATGGCCAGGTGGAAGGAATGAGTGGCTTAATCGTAGGAGTATTGGCCAAGGAAAATGATTACCCAAGGCTTAGGTGTCTAACTCAAGGGAACAAATGACATTCGGTCAACTTTTCCCTTATTAACCACGTGAGAGAAGAAGAGTCCAGAGGATATTTTGAGAAGTTATCTTCCCCCTTTTCCTTACGGCAATAACAAAAAAAGGCTAACCTTACTTAACCAAGATTAATCAATAATAATAATACCCATTAGTTACCAAGACAATGGTAATTTAATTAACACCGCAGTACAATTAACGCATACAACCACATCTAAAAATTAAACACGTTGGACTCGGTACGATTACGTTTCCGAATCCGCGCTTCGCGAAATACGATCCAACGAAAATTTCTACGGGTCTGAACGAATACTAGCTCGAAAATAATACTTAGCTTTAAATCTAAGTATCATTTTCAAATAGAGAAAATTTCTAACGTCACAAACATATTATTACGAAATTTCCGGATGTCATAACTCTTCCCCCCTTAAGAAATTTCGTCCTCGAAATTTAGAATTACCTAATCATTCAAAAAGATGTGGATATTTGCTTCGCATATCCTCTTCGCTCTCCCATGTTGCTTCTTCCATGTCATGATATTGCCACAAGACCTTGACCAACGGAATGGTCTTGTTTCTCAAAACTTGTTCTCTTCTATCCAAAATCCGTACTGGTATCTCCACATAGGTTATTCTTTCGTCTACCTCGATCGTCTCAAAATCCAATACATGAGTAAGGTCTGATTCATATTTCCTCAATATAGACACATGAAAAACATCATGAATATTGGAAAGTCTGGGTGGCAATGCTAATTTATAGGCCAAGTCACCAATCTTCTCAAGAATTTCAAAAGGCCCTATAAATCTTGGACTCAGCTTGCATTTCTTTTCAAATCGTGATACACCTTTCATCGATGACACCTTTAAGAATACATGGTCACCAACATTGAATTCCAATGGTCTTCTACGTTTATCCGCATAACTCTTTTGTCGACTTTGAGCAGTTTTAAGTCGATCCCGAATCACTTTTACAGCATCTGAAGTGATTCGTACTAACTCTAGTCCCGTTAATTTCCTTTCGCCAACTTCACTCCAATAGATAAGAGTTCTGCAGGCTCTCCCATACAATGCTTAGAAATGAGCCATGACAATACTTTGCTGAAAACTATTATTGTAAGCGAACTCCACCAAATGCAAATGTTCATTCCAACTGCCTTTAAAGTCAATTATACAAGCTCATAGCATATCTTCCAATGTCTGGATAGTTCGTTCTGATTGACCATCAGTTTGGGAATGAAAAGCAATACTATACTGGAGTTTAGTTCCCAATGCAGTTTGGAGACTTCGCCAAAAGTTCGCAGTGAACCTTGGGTCTCGATCTGACATGATAGTTACAGGTACTCCATGCAGTCAAACTATTTATTGGACATATAGCTCCGCATATTTTTCCAATGTATAGCATACTTGCACCGCAAGGAAATGAGCAGATTTCGTCAGACGATCAACTATCACCCAGATGGAATTATGGCCTTTCGATGTCCTTGGCAATCCTTGAACAAAGTCCATCGTCACATGCTCCTATTTCGACTCAGGTATTTCTAACGGTTTTAACATTTCACCCGACTTACGATGTTCTACTTTCACTTGTTGGCATTGTTAAAATTCCCAGTAGATTTTGAAGTTGACAAAACTGTCCATGAGTGTTTTGTAAGTCTGATAAATGCTTTGAAGTATTTTGATTCAGGAAGTTATTTTTAGAAGAAAAGCATATGTCAATCTTGATCTAGTTCGTGTTCAGATGGTGAAAGAACTTCAAGCAAAAGAGATTCAGACTCAGAACGAGAAGTTCAGACTCAGAACGAGAAAGTTCAGACGCTGAAATTATTCAGATGCAGACGCAGAATTTATTCAGACGCAAAGTTCAGAACGAAACATAACAGCTAGTGATCTGGTATGGATTTCACAGAAGGAATGTTTTGATTGTCTCAATCTCAATCAAATTGATTGACAATCAAATATTACGACAAGAATGCATTACAACAGACAAAGCTCTACTTATGGAAACCAAAATTCTGATTGTATGGGCGACCAGAATCAGCGGGATTCAGATTTTGTCAACCAACGGCTACTCAATCTATTTTATACAAATCTGTCCAAAGATGAATATTGGAAGATGATCCTCTGAAGACTGTCCAATGGCTAGTTTGGAAGTGGAGGAGTATAAAAGGAGATCAACGAGGAGCAGAAGGTAGAGAACGAAATCAAGAATCAACAAGTCCAAAGTCTGAGCATACTCCGATTTAATCTCTTGTCTTTCGTGAGCTTAAGCGTGTAATCATTTGAGAGGTGTAGACAGTGTTATAAGTGTGTGCTTAGGTGTGAGATAGTGTGATCTATCGGCTTGGTATAAGCAGCACCAACTTCGGGGAGAAGTGCTTGGGTTTAAGCAGCGCAACTTGCTGTAACTTCTCATTGATTTGATTAGTTGAATCCAGCCAGTAGGCTGTCAGCGTGGAAGAGTGGACGTAGGCTTGATCTAAGCCTAACCACTATAAACTTGTGTGCAGATTCTCTATCCCTTATCTTTTACTTTACTTTCTGCACATCAAGAGCTTCATCTATATAATCTGTCTTGAATCTGAATAATATTCAGACTCTTATGTGATTGGTTTTAATTTTCGCATAAATATTATAAAGCTGTTCAAGGTCACCTATTCACCCCCCTCTAGGTGATCCCTGCTAGCCACATCAATTGGTATCAGAGCTCGGTTGCTTGTTTACTGAAGTGTTTTACTTCTGAGCTAACGATCTACATGGCTAGCTTTGGTGCTCCAGGGCTTATTGAAGGTCAGAGTAATAACAGGCCACCATATTTCGATGGCAAAGAATATAGCGTCTGGAAAATCAAGATGAAGGCATTCATCAAATCAATTGATCACATGCAATGGGATGTTGTCATTAGAGGAGTCAAACCAAGATCTTCTGATTCAAAAGAAAAGACAGAATGAAGCATACCAGCAGATCCTCCATTATCTCAAACTGAGATAACAAAAAGAGAAGCTTTAGATTCAAAAGCAATTTATTCATTTTATTGTGCTTTATCACCTGTTGAGTATAAGAAAATTGCTTCTTATGAATCAGCAAAGGACATCTGGGACACCCTCTACACCACATATGAAGGAACAGATCGAACGAAGGAAACACAGATCAATCCGTTGCTTGGACAATATGAATCCTTCAGAATGAAGACAGGAGAATCAGTCGCTGATATGTATGACAGATTTGCTAACATAGTAAACAGTCTTGCATATCAAGGACAACCAGTCTCAGATGCGATGAAAGTCAACAAACTTTTGAGAGGACTGTCAAAGCAGTGGGACAACATCAAAACCTCACTTCGAGAGACATAAAGAATCAAGCCTTTATCAGTGAATGAGCTAATTGGAAATCTTCAATCATATGAGACTGAACAACTGAATGAGGAAAATGAATCCAGAGGTAAAAAGTCAATTACGTTAAAATCTAACCTTGATTCTGATGAAACAGATTTTGAAGGAGAAGACGACAATGAAGAGTCTGAATCTAGCGATGATGAAATCTATGGGCAAGGAAATCTATGCTTAATGGCGGACATTGAATCCGAAGAAGATGAGGTGATTTGTTCATATCCTATTCTCGATGATGATGATCTTTTTGAAGAGTTATGCGCGGAACATGAGAATGCGTTGAAGAAGATCTCCGAGTTGAAAAAGGAAGTCTCTAAATTGAAGCAACAAAATATTACGAATGAGAAAAGGATCATTGAGCTTGAAAAAGAGAATTCCTCTATCAAGGAAGAGAAGGATATTTTGCAAAAAGAAGTTGATTCCTATAAGGAAGAAATTCCGAAGATTTGCAAACAATTTGCTCTGGGCTCAAAGACATTAGAGCATGTTCTATCCAGTCAAGTCCCCTATTACAACAAATCGGGCCTCGGTTTCGAAAATGAAAATGAGATCAAGAATGACTTTCCAAAGGTCAAGGAGAGATTAAAGCGCAGGCCTTCAATCCAGTATTATAGAAATCATTTTGGTAAGCAATTTGTCAAGCCTATTGGATTTCAATATTATAATTGCTCGAGTGATCACTATAAGCAACAATGTCCAACTGATTGGAAGAGATCCAAAACAATCAATTGGAGATTTGATGCTTCTTCTAACCAAAAAGGACCCAAGCAGATTTGGGTACCAAAGAAAAGATGAGATTTCTTTTCTTGCAGGGAATAAGGAAAGAGAATTTGAAATGTCGTAATAAAAGTCAAGTTTATTTTGATGGATTTTTTAGATGAAATTTTATAAAAGAGATTGTTTGATATCTTATTGGAAATGAAATATTTTTTTATGGACTCATTACATGTTCTTTGATATTGTCATGCCTTACAAAGAAAGAATTTTTTGCGAGATATTGTTTTATTATGCATATTTCCCTTAAATACTCTACCGAGATGAGTTGGGAAAGTATCCTTGGGCTTCTATGAAAGTTTGCTATTTTGCGTCTAACAAAAAGAAAGGATCCAAATACAAGGATACTAGAAAGGAAATGAGTTTATTGCAGGCAATTATATAAAGGAAGCATGAATGCAAACCTACGCAAGTCAAGATGCAATCAACGAAGGATCTTAAGTGATGAATTCTTTCTAAAGAGGAAAGGTATATTCTGAACATGCATGTTGAGATACAAATTGGTAATATTTGTTGCCATGTGTGTAAGATATTGCATATATTTAATGCTTGAAATAGCTACATTTCTTTTGCGAAATTCGTTAATGTCATATAATCTTTATGCTTATGAGATTCACGCTTAAGGAAAATTCCTACAAATCTTGAATCACTTGCTATATTCTTGGAAGATTTTTTTAATTAGCAAGTTTGATCTGCAAATCAGAGCAAGGTATGTACGTGACATTCTCTATATTTTGCAAAGATTATTATCTCTCTTACAAGTATTTGCAGGATGTAAAAGAATCTTTTCTTGTGAAGTTTGGAAAGCTTGATCCCACAATCGAGGAGATTCTGTAACTTTTCCGAAGGATCGAAAATTTCTCCTTTATGCAATATTCTGACAAATTATTGGAGGCATGTCAAAACACAATGAGCAAACGCTTAATGCGTCGTACGAAAGGATAAGTTGCTTCAGGTTTAAATGTTTGATATTATTTTAATTGCTAAAGAAAAGGCATTACATATTATGTGACATATTATATCTTTAACTGCAAATTTGTGCAAAAGGTTTGTTGAGTTTATGCAGTTTGAATCCGAGACGAGCTTGATGGAATAAAACAAATTTCTTTCTCAAATTTCAAAATGCAAACAAATGTGGCGGATGTTGCTGTTACAAAGAAAATAGAGGAACAACAATTTGTTCAAAGTGCACAAGCTGCAATGAAAGTTATTTGCAAAAGCTGTCTTGATGACAGGGGGAAAAAAACAAAAAAATGGAAAAATGCAAAAGAAAGGGGGAGAATCATCTCAAAATGGTATCAAATTGAGGGGGAGCGTAAATCAAGTATGAAAGTTAATTTAATTTCTGCCCACTCTTGATTACTATGAAAGAAAAGGTAATGTATGTTAGAACTTGCTAAGTTCTACACAATCCGGGTTAGTATTTCTTACTTTTTGTCATTAACAAATCTCTTATTTCATGATAAAAAATCGTGAAATTTATTATGTGCATACGTGTTCGTTGATATATATGATATTTGATTCTTCATAACATGAGCTATATTGAATATAGGTTATGTTTGCGAAAGATGATATTTTTGAAGGTTGTGTTTCATGCCAAATATATTTTAAAGATAGTATGTGAAGATTTATATTCTCTACGTGATACCCTTTCCATTACTATCACTTTTTATTTATGACAAAAAGGGGGAGAGAATGTAAATATGTATATGTGCTTAGTGGATAATTCTGCTTAATTGATGCATAGTATTGAGTTTTGATCATACTTCCATATATTGTCATGATCATTAAGGAATTTTACGCATATATCTTTCTATGATGCTGACAAAAAGGGGGAGAAATATGCAGATATGATTTGGTTTGATATGCAGATTATTGGATTCAAAGAAAAGGAGACAGACTTTAATTTAGATTTCTTTTACAGTTCAGATTTTGTCATACTCCTTGTCTTATTCAAAAAACTGAGTATAAAAAAAATCTCATATCAAATTACTCTGATCATATATTATATCTTGAATATCTGCTACATTATATGCTTGATCATATTTTTTCAAAATTATCTCAAAATCTATATATCTGCATGGAAGTTTTGTCACCATCAAAAAGGGGGAGATTGTTAAGGAAAATTCCCAGTAGATTTTGAAGTTGACAAAACTGTCCATGAGTGTTTTGTAAGTCTGATAAATGCTTTGAAGTATTTTGATTCAGGAAGTTATTTTTAGAAGAAAAGCATATGTCAATCTTGATCTAGTTCATGTTCAGATTGTGAAAGAACTTCAAGCAAAAGAGATTCAGACTCAGAACGAGAAGTTCAGACTCAGAACGAGAAAGTTCAGACGCTGAAATTATTCAGATGCAGACGCAGAATTTATTCAGACGCAAAGTTCAGAACGAAACATAACAGCTAGTGATCTGGTATGGATTTCACAGAAGGAATATTTTGATTGTCTCAATCTCAATCAAATTGATTGACAATCAAATATTACGACAAGAATGCATTACAACGGACAAAGCTCTACTTATGGAAACCAAAATTCTGATTGTATGGGCGATCAGAATCAGCGGGATTCAGATTTTGTCAACCAACGGCTACTCAATCTATTTTATACAAATCTGTCCAAAGATGAATATTGGAAGATGATCCTCTGAAGACTGTCCAACGGCTAGTTTGAAAGTGGAGGAGTATAAAAGGAGATCAACGAGGAGCAGAAGGTAGAGAACAAAATCAAGAATCAACAAGTCCAAAGTCTGAGCATACTCCGATTTAATCTCTTGTCTTTCGTGAGCTTAAGCGTGTAATCATTTGAGAGGTGTAGACAGTGTTATAAGTGTGTGCTTAGGTGTGAGATAGTGTGATCTATCGGCTTGGTATAAGCAGCACCAACTTCGGGGAGAAGTACTTGGGTTTAAGCAGCGCAACTTGCTGTAACTTCTCATTGATTTGATTAGTTGAATCCAGCCAGTAGGCTGTCAGCGTGGGAGAGTGGACGTAGGCTTGATCTAAGCCTAACCACTATAAACTTGTGTGCAGATTCTCTATCCCTTATCTTTTACTTTACTTTCTGCACATCAAGAGCTTCATCTATATAATCTGTCTTAAATCTGAATAATATTCAGACTCTTATGTGATTGGTTTTAATTTCCGCATAAATATTATAAAGCTGTTCAAGGTCACCTATTCACCCCCCTCTAGGTGATCCCTACTAGCCACATCAGGCATGTCAAACATCTCGAGACATGTTTGGCAATATCCATCTTCATTCCATTCCACCAAAAATGTTGATGGAGGTTTTGATACATTTTCGCGCTTCCTGGATGCACACTGTAATTACTTCGATGTGCTTCTGACAAAATTTCATTCCTTAAATCAATGTCATTAGGCACACAAAGTCGTCCATGAAATTTTAGAACTCCATCTTCTGATACCTGAAAGTCTGGCCTTTTTCCTTCTAAAGTCTCCTCCCTGACTTTTGAAATCTCAAGATCTGTTTGTTATGGGATCTTGATTCGTTGCACAATCTCAGGTTCAATTCTAAGAGTAGCTATCACATTTGAAAGACTACTCATATCAAATCTAAATTCAGAATCTCGAGCCGCTTTAAGCAAGGTCCATTCCTTAATCATCATCTGGGCAACCATTTGGGTAGACTTTCGGCTAAGAGCATCCACGACTTTATTCGCCTTTCCGGGATGATATAAGATTTCGCAATCATAATCCTTTAACAACTCTATCCAACGTCTTTGTCTCATATTCAATTCTTTTTGAGAGAATAGGTATTTCAGACTCTTGTGATCTATATAAATTTCGAACTTTTCCCCATATAAATAATGTCTCTATATTTTCAAAGCAAATACAATTGCGGCAAGTTCTACGTTATGGGTCGGATAATTTAACTCATATGATTTCAACTGTCTTGATTCATAAGCAACTACTCTTCCATGTTACATCAAAACACAACCAAGCCCTTTATAAGATGCGTCACTATAAATTACGAAACCTCCGGATCCTGCTGGTATCATCAATATTAGAGCCATAGTCAATCTTATTTTAAGTTCTTGAAAACTTTGCTCACATTTTGCTGACCATTCAAACTTCACTTTCTTCCTTGTCAATTTAGTCAATGGAGCCGCAAGGCGAGAAAATCCTTCGACAAATCTTCGATAATATCCAGCTAGACCCAAGAAACTTCGAATCTCTGTTATTGTTGTCGGTCTTGGCCAATTTATTACCGACTCAACCTTCATGGGTCCACCGATATTCCTTCACCGATTACTACATGACCCAGAAATACCACACGATTCAACCAGAATTCACACTTGCTAAATTTTGCATATAACTTGTGTTTGCGAAGTGTTTGAAGCACAAGTCTCAGATGTTGTTCATGCTCCTCTCGTTCTTTTGAGTATAAAAGGATATCATCGATGAACACTATTACGAATTGATCCAAAAACGGCTTAAATACTCTATTCATTAAATCCATGAATGCGGCTGGTGCATTAGTTAAACCAAAAGGCATAACTAAGAACTCGTAATGTCCATATCGAGTTCGAAAAGCCGTCTTAGGAATATCTTCCTCCTTAATTCGCAATTGATGATACCCTGACCTTAAATCGATCTTAGAGAATACTGACGTCCCTTGCAGTTGATCAAATAAGTCATCGATCCTCGGAAGCGGATACTTATTCTTGATCGTGACTTGGTTTAATTGTTGATAATCAATGCAAAGGCGCATTAACCCATCTTTCTTCTTTACAAATAATACCGGTGCACCCCAAGGTGATGCACTAGGTCAAATAAAACCTTTGTCAAGTAATTCTTGTAGCTACACTTTTAATTCCTTTAGCTTCGCTAATGCCATCCGATAAGGAGCTTTGGAAATAAGATCTGTTCCCAGAGCTAATTCGATGAGAAATTCGATGTCACGCTCTGGTGGTAACCCTGGTAATTCTTTCGGGAATATGTCAGGAAATTCTCGAACTACGAGGATTTCTTCAAGTTTCATTTCTTCCCTTAACTGATCCCCTACCAATGCCAAATATCCTTGACAACCATTTTCAAGAAGACGATGTGCCTCGAGCGTAGAGATAAGCAGCATTGAAGGATTTGCTTCGTTTCCAAAGAATTCGAAACTAGGACAATTATGGGGATTAAATTGAATTATCTTCCGATAGCAGTCCACGTTGGCTCGTTCCTTACGAAGCCAATCCATCCCCAGAATAACATCGAAGTCGTACATAGTCAATATGATCAAATCTACTATTTGATCATGTCCACTTATAGTGATCTTACGGTCTTTACATATCAATGTGGACATAATTGTATCTCTTAGCGGTGTAGAAACACAAAAGGATATTTCGAGTGGTCTAGGACTTAATCCAATCAATTTCACAAATCATGCAAATATGAATGAATGTGTGGCACCCGTATCAAATAAGGTATAAGCATTCTTGTTGCACACAAAGATGATACCTGATATAACTGTCTTGGAGGCTCCAGCTTCCTCCTATGTGACTGCGTAAACTCGACCTTGAGCTAGTGGCCTCAGGGAATTTCCTTGTAGCGAGATCTTGTTTTGAGATGACTGATGTAGGATTGGTTGGAAAAGTGTCGTCCTGAGGCGTGTACGTTTACGCGGGACGATATAGTCCCTGACGAGGTGACGATGCCCGGCCCGATGGGGTGACGATGCCTGATGAGGTCAGAAAACCATTGGCCTGATACGTTTTGTGCGGGCACGGTAATGAAGGAAGTGAGAGTGTAGGATTCCGTCCTGAGGCGTATTCGTTTACGCGGGACGATGTCGTCCCTGACGAGGTGATGATGCTCGGCTCGACGGAGTGACGATGCCTGATAAGGTCAGAAGACCGTTGGCCTGATGCGTTTTACGCAAGCATGGTAGTGGTGGAAAAGTTGAGAATGAGCGAGATTTGGCTTGATGAGTGAGGATTGTGAAAATGATGCATGGTGTGAGTTAGTGTGCGATTGTGTTTATATCGCGTGATATAGTGCTCGATTTTGGGGTAAAATTGGCTAGACACGGTATGGGACTTGTTCAAGTAGGTTTTGCTTTATAATCGAGGCATGCGCGTGGCTGTGATGTATTGCTGTGGTATATTGGCCGAGTTGTAGTCTAACGTGCAGGAACGTGCATGATGGGTTCCAGGTAGGGTCGCGTATGATTGATTGGCGTGTGTTATGCGTGTTTTCGTCTGGCGGTACGTGAGCACCTATGTGGGGTTTAGGGTTGTACACTTATTGAGATTCGTCTCATAATTGTATAACCACCACTTTCAGACCCTCTGCCGTAAACCCAAGGAGCCTGCCTCCTCTTTTTGAAGTACGAAGAGCCGCCATGGTGCCCAGTGGAGTTGCAGGCGATGCCCAAGAAATCTTCCGGAGGATCGAGTTCGATGAATCAGAAGTAGAATGGAAAGGAAGACGACCATTAGGCTTTCCTTAGGGTATTTTAGGGGTTGGTTAGAATAGGTTGACCTGTAGTGAAGTTAAGATAACTAGACCCCTGAGCTTTTTGTTAAATCGGTGTTGTGGATGCTTAATTGTTAATTATGTTTGTAATATAATGTTTGTTTACTTGATGCAATGGTATTGTATGTTGTCGTTGTTGTTATTTGACTGTTCTGGTAATCTACCCCATCGTCATCTTTGTATTCCGGGGTTTTTATATCTGCTTCCGCATGTGGCTCTGATGTTTGGATTGGGTCGGCGATGTTCTTGGGACGTCGCAACTATTCGACCGGAGGAGTAGGGTGATGTCGCGGGCCCAACGGGGTTCAGGGCGTGACACCAATAACACTCCCTTAAAGCTGGGCATGGCGTACCTTCATGTCGCTTGCCACAAGTGCGACATATATTATTAGGAGATTGCATATGCATCGCCGGTCGATTCTTCCGTGTGAATCCAAAACTTCCAACATTGTTCCCTTTATTTGGAACAAAAGGCTGTTTTCCAGTTTGCTTGGGCCTCTTGTCATGATGAACTTTAGGTTGGAAAGTTTGGCGATTGGGTCATGCTTGGAAAGTCAATGTTGTCTCTGCTAACTCTGCCAAATCCTTTTCAACAAGTTGTGCGCATTCGTACAACTCATTATAATCCTTCAAATTCAAGGGTACTAGCTTACTTCTGATATCTGGTCTCAAGCCGTCTCGAAATCTCTTAGCTTTGTCTTCCTTGTCTTCAACCAATCTGGAGGCGAACCTTGAAAGTTCTGCAAACTTGGCTTCATACTGGTCCACAGTCAAGTCATTTTGTTTCAATTGCATAAACTCCATCACCTTTTTATCTCGGGCACAATCCGAGAAGTATTTCCTGAAAAATGCCTTGACAAAAACGCCCCAAGTTTCATTAATGCCGGTTGGAAACACATTCCCCTTGGATGCCTTCCACTAGTGTCTGGCATTTCCTTGGAGTTAGTATTCTGCGAAGGCTATTTTGTCAACATCATTACAGTCCAGTAGATCGAATATCTTCTCCATCCCGTCAATCCACGCTTCTGCCTCTTCAAGATTTCCAGTTCCAGCAAACCGTGGTGGTTTCAATTTCAAAAATTGTTCAACTAGACCTTGTAAATGACGTTCGCCATTGCCAGAGCCAAAGGCAGCTCGTTATAGTTCCTGCTTCTCCATTAGACTTTCGACATTGGCAAGCACTTAAAGGATTCCTTCCAACCGAGGATCCTTTTCTACGTTGCTATCCGAACTCATCTTGTGATACCTACATATACTGCTTACTTAGCCACTAACTAATAAGTAACAAAAGTTACTGGTAGCACAAAATCAATCAAGAGCAAACACATGCACTTGATTTTCTATACTCGCGCAATCTACGTCAAGTCTATTATTCTAAATTCTAAGCGCACCTTATCACTCCATGGGTAAAACCTGCTCTGATACCAAACAGGCTGTGACGCCCCAGAACGTTATACGCGACATGTACCAATTAATATTATTAATAATTTGGCCAGCGAAAGACCAAGACTAAACATGAATATCACACAAATTTAGTCAAAACACTTTTTCTTCTCATTAATAAACCCTTGTCAGATTTACAATCCAGACAAAGCATCATACAAGTACAAAAAAAACAAAAACTGGGTAGGTCAGGGTTGCTTATCTCCAACTAGATCCTACATCCAAAAGTATGCCTAAAGTCCGAAGTTGTCACGAGTCAATCACTTCACCCTCTGCTGCAGAACCATCATCGTCTAGGTCGAAGCCCCTCAATGGGCCAATCAACTCGCCCTCTAAGTTGAAATACCAAGCAACAAAAAGATAAGGAACTCATTCCGGAAGCCCCACATCAACCCATATTGTAGAGCTACACTTAGTATATACGGCGTCAGACTCCGGCACAAACACATCCTCATAAACAGTGTCAAAATAAACGGAAACTTCAAAACGTAGGGGCTATGGAACATCCATCCGACATGTCTGAAAAATAATGGGATGAGCCAAAGCCCAGCAGATGAAATCTCTAGTTTTAAGTTAGGAAAATCAGCTTACCACTTCACATAGCATAAAAACATATGCATACATAGCAAACGATATGCATAGGACTTGAATGGAAGTTATACTTTTTTTTTCCATCTGGATGTACCGCAAAATCTTAATAATAATGTTTCTTACCAAAAAAAAAATCTTAATAATGCAACGTATCATGATATTTTCACTCAGACGCAAGCATGATGTAAAACATTTATGCTCATGCGATTAGGTTCATTACTTCATCCTCCCGAACACTCCCGGGGCATCTCGACCAACGGCGCATCCCGGTACACACCCGAGGCATCCCGACCTACGGGGTATCTCGACTCCCAAGGCATCCCGACCAACGAGGCATCCCGACACACGGGGCATCGTCATACACCACTAAATGGGCGACGGAATTAATATTATTCTCATGCAAGTCATGACAACCAAGTAATTACAGGCGTAAATCCGCTTTGACCCGTCCTATACCGAGCCATCACGATTTTTGTACTTTAAAGCCATGAAATGCATCATCCGAGCAATTTAAATATGAAACAATACATTTCGAACTCAGAAACAAACTCAGCTCATAAGCAAATTCAAGTTCAGAAGCAAATGACTAAGTTATTGAGTGAAGAGTGTCAAGAATTTCTAGCGACTGTAGTTGATTCAACGGCTGAGGAGCCGAGGCTAGATGATATAGCCGTGGTGTGCGATTATCCTGATGTGTTTCCTTAAGAATTACTGGGATTGCCACTAGAAAGAGAAGTAGAATTTGTAATCGAGTTGGCATCTGGAATTGAGCCAATCTCGAAGGCACGTTATAGAATGTCGTTGTCTGAGTTAAAGGAGTTAAAGGTGCAAATGCAATAATTATTGGACAAAGGATTTATTCGTCCGAATGCGTCCCCGTGGAGAGCGCCAGTTTTATTTGTGAAAAAGAAAGATGGATCATTGAGATTATGTATTGACTATAGGAAGCTAAATCAGGTGACGATAAAAAATAAATATCCCTTGCCGAGGATTGATGATTTGTTTGATCAGTTACAAGGGGCTTCGGTGTTCTCTAAATTTGATTTAAGGACATGATATCATCAATTGAGGATTAGGAAAGAGGATATACCGAAAACGGCATTCAGGATGAGATATGGACACTATGAATTTACGGTAATGCCGTTCGGGTTGACAAACACCCCTGCTGCCTTTATGGACCTAATGAATCGGGCGTTTAAAGAATTCTTAGATCAATTTGTGATCGTTTTTATAGACGATATATTGGTGTACTCGGAGAGCCTAGAGGAGCAAGAGTTTCACTTGAGTAGAGTGTTGCAGACTTTAAGAGAGAATGCACTATATGCTAAGTTTAGCAAGTACGAGTTATGGCTCAATCGAGTAGCATTTCTTGGACACGTAATCTCTGGGGAAGGAATTTCAGTGGATCCAACAAAAATTGAGGCTGTAATGAAGTGGCCAAGACCAACGACGGTAACAGAAGTTCGAAGCTTTCTGGATTTGGCAGGATATTATCGTCGTTTCGTGGAAGGATTTTCAGCAAAAGCAACGCCGTTGACACATTTGTTGAAAAAGGAACGAGATTTGAATAGACCGATAAATGTGAAAGTAGTTTCCAGGACTGTCTTACTCGTTCACATGCTCAACACTGACACACCAACATTTTGGCCATTCACACTTAGCCCGTGCACGCATCAAACCACGCATTTCTCGTGCTCAATCGACACTCAAACACGACCAATTGACAATCAATTCAATTCGGCCCAAGCGCGCACATAACAGAGCACATTTCAATTTATCAAGTTGCGGTACAACAAACACACAAGGCCACTCACGCGCCCACAAACACAGCCACATACACGTGCACAATTTCATTCTTTCACACTCATTTCAAGCCATAATGAGCATCATAATTCAGCCACCATACTACGCACTAACCGACACCAATCGCCCTTAAATCAAACCATAGGCTCGTCACTACAAATTCCAATTTCCAGCAATGAACTCGGCATCAATTCAGCCCCGAAACGTCACAATTTCATCCTCAAATCAGTCCATATTAATTCCCTAAATCAGAATACCGATATAACCCCTAAACGGCCCTAATTTACACTTAAATCGACACTAATTAATCCGGTTTAACACCTAATTAGTCCGTCGATACCCGAAGTCCTAACTAGAGTTTAGGGCGCGACTTACCGAACTCTAGACTAACTCGGCTAGAGCGAAAAACGAGCGGCGATCAACGGTGAGCGGCTTGGCGGCGGTGGCGAGTGGGTAGGACAGCGCGTGGCGGCGACGACCTCCTTGGTCGTGGATCACAGCCACACGAGGGAGAGAGAGAAAGGAAGGGACAGCGTGAGGGTGGTGGTAGTGCGGAACGGCGGCGATTGGGCGGATGGTGGCCGGACGGTGGTGGCGCGGCCGAGAGGGAGGGGCGGTCGGCGGTGAAGGGGAGAGAGAGAGTGGGAGCCGAGAGATAGAGAGGGAGAATGAGGAGAGAGAGAGAGAGAGAGAGAGAGAGAGAGAGAGCTTTGGGCTTTAAATAATCAAGGTCAATTATTGGGGGGCCAATTGACCATCATGCCCTTTCCTCACAAACCCAATCAACGGTCGAGATTCATTCTTATCCTGAGATCGACGGCCCGGATCGAATCTTTTTCAAAAATATCCGAGGGCAATTTGAAAATTTCATAAAATCCCAAGAGCAAAATTTTCCAACTCAAAAATTAGGGCAAAATGACCAAAATGCCATTCCCCTTTAACACTTGCTCTTTATAAACCTCCAAGGGTAAAATGGTCACTTTTCCATTTTCTTGCCGAATTTGAATTTTTCTAAAGGATTCGGGAAAATCCAAAGCTGTACGTTCCAACCACAACGTCGTCCTACCGTCCCATCGTGACTTCCTAATTTTCCGATGCCCAATTTAGGCTCTAATTAATAATTGAATTTTATTTAACGTAACTCGAGCGTTTCTCAAACTAGCGGGCGGCTTTTGAGGAAATTCGCATATTCAACCCATGACTTATAATAAATCGAGTCATGTGCAAGTTCATTTGGTTCGTGACGACTTCGATTGTCATGTAATCGCGAGATTCTATCGCTAGTTCCGTTGGGCACGATCGTTCAATATAGGTTCTGGATCATTCATCAATTCATTTCGTGGCCAACAGAATCACCCGTGATCCACTCGTATAATAGTGACGAGTCGGCCCATAACTACCCTAAGATCGGCCTACGTTGGCTCAAAATGTCACCTCGACGATTCTATAGTCGAAAATCAATTCACGATCGAATTTTCTTTAGTCACACGAATTTAAATCCCTAATTAGCCTTTCTCTAATGGTTAGTATCCCAGAAATGATCAGTTCCGGGCGAGAACTAACTACGAGTACATTCATAAAACCAAGCATTTCATAAATCCCAAATGGACCAATTTCAGGATGTCACGACTCTTTCCCCCTTACAAAAATTTCGTCCTCGAAATTTACAAATCCCGCTACTACTCAAACAAATGGGGGTATTGTTGTTGCATCTGCTCTTCGCTTTCCCACGTCGCGCCTTTTGTCCCGTGGTGTTCCCAAATAACCTTGACCATCGGGATCGTCTTGTATTTTCAAAAGCAAATTGAGGTTCTCGACATATGACACCCTGTCATCGACTTCTATTTTCTCATAATTCAATACATGAGTTGGGTCCGGTTCATATTTCCTCAACATTGATACGTGGAACCATTATGCACTTGCGATAAATTGGGCGGAAGTGCAAGGCGATACGCTAAATCTCCAATTCTTTCTAAAACCTCAAAAGGTCCCACGTACCTCAGACTCAACTTTCCTTTCTTACCGAATCTGGATAGTCCTCTCATGGGCGATACCTTAAGGAATATGTGATCCCCTACTTAAAACTCCAAAGGTCTTTGCCTTCTGTCTGCATAACTCTTTTGACGGCTCTGAGCTATCTCAGCCTTTCGCGAATCTCCTTAATAGCCTCAATTGACTATTATACTAGCTCTAGCCCGGTTATACTCCTTTCTCCTATTTCGTCCCAACACACGGGCGTTCTACAAGCCCTGCCATATAGTGCTTCAAAGGGCTCCATTTCGATGCTCTGCTGAAAACTGTTATTATAAGCAAATTCTGCTAAGGGCAATTGCTCTTCCCACTTACCCTGAAAATTCAACACACATGCCCGAAGCATATCCTCTAAAGTTTGAATCGCCCTTTCAGACTGGTCATCCGTTTGTGGATGGTAAGCTGTACTAAACTGCAGCTTTGATCCTAATGCCGTCTGCAGACTTTTTCAAAAATTGGCGGTAAACCTAGGATCACGATCTTAGGTAATCGTCACTGGTACCCCATGCAAACGAACTATCTGCTGCACATATAACTCAGCATATCGATCTAATGCGAAGTCTTTTCGCATAGCCAAAAATTGTGTCGACTTGGTCAATCTGTCGACAATCACCTAAATAGTATCATGGCCTCTTTGGCTCCTTGGTAATCCCGTCACAACATCCATAGTTATATGCTCCCATTTCTATTCTGGGATTTCCAAAGGTTACAATAATCCTCCGAGCTTACAATGTTGTGCCTTCACTTGTTGGCATGTCAGACATTTGGCCACATGTCTAGCTATGTCTACCTTCATACCATTCCACCAGTAGTACTATCTCAAATTTTGATACATTTTAGTACTACCTGGGTGGATACTATAACTACTACGATGCACCTCCGATAAAATTTCTTCCTTAAGTTCCGCATCGTTAGGCACATATAATCGTCCACGGAACTTCAGTATCCCGTCTTTGGATATCTAGAAGTCCGGCTTTCTCTTGGTATCATCCATCTCCAGAATCCTTTGGATTTCTTGATCCGTAAACTGTAAAGTCTTAATTTTAGCCTAGATCTCCGGTTCAATCCTTAACGTGGCCAACAAACTCGAGACTTGACTTACTTCGAATCTAAACTCCGAGTCTCGCACTTTTTCCAACAAAGCCCATTCCTTGACCATCAAATGTGCGATACTTGACTTCCGACTCAATGCAACGGCTACCCTGTTAGCCTTCCCGAGATGATATAGTATATTACAATCGTAATCCTTCGATAACTCCATCCACCGACGCTGCCTCATATTTAATTCCTTTTAAGAAAACAGATATTTGAGGCTCTGATGGTCGGTATAGATCTGAAATTTCTCTCCGCATAAATAGTGTCGCCAAATCTTCAGGGCGAATACTATTACGGCTAATTCCAAATCGTGCGTCGAATAATTCAACTCATGTAATCTTAACTGCCTTGACGCGTAGGCTACTACTTGTCCATTTTGCATGAGTACACACCCCAGTCGTTTCAACGACGCATCACTATAAATTTCGTATCCTCCGAATCCTAATGGAATAGTCAATACTGGTGCCGTTATCAATCTATGTTTCAATTCCTGGAAACTACTTTCACATTTATCGGTCTATTCAAATCTCGTTTCCTTTTTCAACAAATGTGTCAACGGCGTTGCTTTTGCTGAAAGTCCTTCCACGAAACGACGATAATATCCTGGCAAATCCAGAAAGGTTCGAACCTCTGTTACCGTCGTTAGTCTCGGCCACTTCATTACAGCCTCAATTTTTGTTGGATCCACTGAAATTCCTTCCCTAGAGATTACGTGTCCAAGAAATGCTACTCCATTGAGCCAGAACTCGCACTTGCTAAACTTAGCATATAGTGCATTCTCTCTTAAAGTCTGCAACACTCTACTCAAGTGAAACTCATGCTCCTCTAGGCTCTCCGAGTACACCAATATATCATCTATAAAAACGATCACAAATTGATCTAAGAATTCTTTAAACGCCCGATTCATTAGGTCCATAAAGGCAGCAGGGGTGTTTGTCAACTCGAACGGCATTACCGTAAATTCATAGTGTCCATATCTCATCCTGAATGCCGTTTTCGGTATATCCTCTTTCCTAATCCTCAATTGATGATATCCCGTCCTTAAATCAAATTTAGAGAACACCGAAGCCCCTTGTAACTGATCAAACAAATCATCAATCATCGGCAAGGGATATTTATTTTTTATCGTCACCTGATTTAGCTGCCTATAGTCAATACATAATCTCAACGATCCATCTTTCTTTTTCACAAATAAAACTGGCGCTCTCCACGGGGACGCACTCGGACGAATAAATCCTTTGTCCAATAATTATTGCATTTGCACCTTTAACTCCTTTAACTCAGACAACGACATTCTATAACGTGCCTTCGAGATTGGCTCAATTCCAGGTGCCAACTCGATTACAAATTCTACTTCTCTTTCTGGTGGCAATCCCAGTAATTCCTAAGGAAACACATCAGGATAATCGCACACCACGGCTATATCATCTAGCCTCGGCTTCTCAACCGTTGAATCAACTACAGTCGCTAGAAATCCTTGACACTCTTCACTCAACAACTTAGTCATTTCTAGCGACGAAATCCATAGAATCGAGGGTCCCCCTCGATTTCCTACAAATTTGAATTCCAAATGTCCAACGGGATTAAATTGGATTACCCTGCTATTACAATCTATTACGGCCCTCTGTTTAGACAGCCAGTCTATACCCACTATCACATCAAAATCGTACATGGCAAGAACCGCTAAATCAATCCTTTCCTCCATATCCCCAATCACAATCTTATAATTCGGACACCCCAATGAAACTAGCATCTTATCATTCAAGGGAGTCGTCACGCATAACACAACATCAAGCAACTGCGGTTCTATACCAATCAACTCAACAAATTGCTCAGATATAAAAGAATGTGACGCCCCAGGATCAAATAAAGCATACGCAGCACGGTCGCATAGAGAAACCGTACCTGTGACAACCCCTGGCGCGTTCTCAACTTCTCTTCTGGCCATGGCATACACCCGATCTTGCACCGGTGGCCTATTCTGATTAGCTGTCTAGGCCGCTCCAGTCTGATTCCCGTTCCGAGGTGGCGGCAACGCAGGCAACCTATTCTACCTGAGATTGAGGCAAAATCTTATATGGTGACCAAATCCACCACACCCAAAACATGCTTCGTCCCGGGTTGGACAAGGTCCATTTTCATGTCTTTCTCCACATACCCGACATGGACCATTCTGATTACGGGCAGGCTTCCCTATATTCCTTCTAGTAGGAGGGATAAAACGTCGATTACCCGTCATTGGCCTTTTTCCTAACTGACGGTTGTCCCTACCCTGGACAAACCTCAACCCAGAAACGGCGGCCCTATCCGCCAAATCCCGCTCAATCGCTTAAGCCCTATCATAAATTTCATTATACCATCTCAAATTCAAGGAGATCATTTGGCTGCGAAGGTCCGATTTCAAGTCGTCTCAGAACCTTCGAGCCCTATATAACGGGTCCTCAACCATCTTCGGGGCGAACTTAGACAACCGAGCAAATTCGGCCTCGTATTGATCCACCATTCTCTGCCCCTGACGCAACCTCATGAACTCAGAAAATTTTTGTTCCTGGGCACTCTCCGAAAAATATTTGCCATTAAAGGCTTCCACGAACATCGCCCAAGTCTGGGCTGTGCCAGTCGGGAATATCATTCCTCTGGTGGCTTTCCACCAATCATTCGCATTCCCTTGCAATTGATAGATGGTTAACGTCACTTTTTCCTCATCTGTACATCCCAAGACTTCAAAAGCTTTCTCTAATTCCTCCACCCACAACGATGCACCATCAATATCGCCTCTACCGTCAAACTTAGGAGGCTTCAATTTTATAAACTACTCAACTAATTAATGCATCTGCCTATTCGCATTCACCTGCCCCTGCCCTTGATTTCCATTGTTATTATTATTGGCAGCACCGACCTCGGCAGCTTGGGCAATCGTAGCAGCTCGTTCCTGAGTTTACTGTCCTATCAGATTATCGATCTGTTCTAGGGTCCTCATGACCGCTTCCATTATAGGATCTTCTGCAGGTCGAGCTCGGGCTCGCGAGCTGAACGAACCCCTAGTTCCTCTACCTCGCGAACTCAGCCTCACGATTCTACCACTCGACTACCTGCTATAATTCCATTTAGGAATTAGAAACCTAGGCCAACTAGATCCATCTAGTCCTAGACAGTGAATTAACACAATAATTCACTCAGCAGGCAATCAATCACCACAGGCACAAAGCCACAATCAATAGGGTCTGAACACTTACCTCAGGTCAGACGCACCTACATTTCAATTATCACAACAATCAATTCACCCAACAATCACAACAAACAATCTGGAGGCACGTATAGCTTATTCCGCCCTATGACTTGCTAAGGTCTCCCTAAATTACTACCCCAGGGTCTCTACTCCTTATCACTCCAGACTCCGACCAGTTTAGATTGAGCTGTCCTTGCTCTGATACCAAACCAAACAATGATGTCACACCCCGAACCCCATCGAGCACGCGACCCACTTCTCTGGTCGAATGATGCGACATCCCAGGGTATCGCCAATCCAATCAAACTTATCAGAGATTTGAAACGTCAGCGAAAGCCATCAAATACCCGGACAATACTAACTGGGGTAATTAAGGAGAATAAGCATATTCATTGCTCATCCAAACTTATATAATATTCACGATTTACAAACCACCATATTCACAAGCACACCGAACCTCTACACTAAAAACCACCGATATTCAAAAAGGATCGACAACCTGGGTACCCTATCGCCCAAAAATGATACACTCCAAAACAGCCTATTTCCAACCCCTACACTAGCCCCTACGCCCTCTACTTGGCGTCCACTCCGAGTCTAACTCCTCATTGTCGCGACCTACCCCTCGAGGGCCGAACTCGATGAGGCGGGTTTAGAGATAAGTGTTCATGAGACGGTTCATATGGCACATCATAAAAATGATTTTACTAAAGCATAAATCTTTTGGTTAGCCATATGGCCCATTGATCATGAACGTGGATTTTCCCTAAATCCATATCTCGCATGACAGCGGATCGATTTTATCTGTTTTAGGAGTCGCCACTAGCCTAGATCGAGGGTCGGCTAGAATACCTAATTGAAACGCGGGAATTTCGTTTCGATTTCCACGAAAACCAGAGATCAAAGGTTCGGGGATTAGCTTACGTTAATATTTCTATTAACGCCCTTTCGGTACCGCTAAACTTAATATGGTTGTTATCTAAGTTGTCATGCATTTGTTCTTTACCATTTTCATGTTTAAAGTCTTAGTCCACTAGGTGATCATGCATCTTGTTTTTGTATTTTCATTTAAGATTCTAAGCTAATCCTATCTTAGTCTAAAAAAAGAAAGAAACAATCAATTGTATTGAAAGACATTTCGTAAAATAAACACTCGAATTATTGAAAGGACGGGCTAATTCTAAGTACGAGAAAGTAAAAACCCGCAACTCGTCGGGTATTTATTACAACATGAATTGAAAACTCGAGACATAGTCGGGATGAATGAATTGAATTGAAACCGGATCGGACATCGGTTTACCGCCACCACTAAATGAATACAAATTGAGACCAGATTGGACATCGGTCAATCGCCTTGGCTTTTTCCAATTTTGGATTATCTTCTCCATGGACCGCCTCTCGGGTGTCGGTGTTTACATTCATAACATTCATTCACGACAAACAATATCCGAAAGAATAATCCAAGAAAAAAAAACAATGGTGCAAACAATTCACTAATCAAACATGAGCCTCGGGATCGGCCTTTATTTTTCATGCGTTTCAATTCATCACCCACCTAATCATCTAATATTATTTGATTAATGGTTAACGATAATGGGCTACCATTTGCATTCACAAAACGGCAACTCATATCAATTAACCCCTAAAGTCGGATTCTAAATGACCACAATAGGCTACCCGCCGAACATGCACCGGGCCTAACATTCATCTAACAAACACATGCATAGCAATGAAATAAGCATGCATTCAGGCCCATGGGCCTTATTTCGAAGCCAATCAAACAATGGGAAGTGGGCTTCATAAGGAGACCACTTATTCAATTATTATCTAATTCGGATTGCTTCTGTTCAGATGTGATTAACTACCCTAATGATGTCCAAATGAAATGATTCAAGTGTCATTAGAAAGCTTATGAAATGAGGATCAAAATTCAAGAAGACCATTTTTTCTAAATCCTAGCCGATTTTCCCGAAAATATCAAAATTGATCTCAGTGACAGGCTGGACTCGGTTCTGTTATGGATTTTAAAATAATGGCGGGAAAAATAACAAACCTTATCAAAACCATGTGAAAATTTTTGTGCAATTAGGATTCCCCGTGTGTTGAGTTTTTGCTAAAACATCCTCCAAATGTTTATAAAATTCGGTTTTCGTGAAGGACTCAATTGCAAATCAAATTTTAACCCGTGAAGACCTTTTATGAAATTTTAAGCAAATTGACCCTCCCACAATTGCTATTAGGCTCTCAAAATTTCCAGTCAACATAATGAGACCCTAATGAACAACTTTTTAATTTTGATTTTTTGCAAAAAAAGGACTCTAACTTTATCAAATTCGGAGAAACATCTTTTGAACTCCAAAGGAATGAAAATCAGATCTGGACATAGATACTGATCAGACTGTGAAAATTCCTTTTGAAAATTCAAATGACCTTCGATTTTGATGAAATTAGTATCAATAGAAAGATATCGATCTCAGTGTGAACTTTTGTGAAGAAAAATTTTTTATATTTCGAACGCACGAATTTATGAAAATCGAAGAACACACGAAGGTCAGTCTGAAACTAGTCTGTCACCAGATTCATGCATACATGACGTTACAAATCGTACAATGCTAACATGCTTGGCATTTTATGAAAATTTTATGATGAATAGATTAAGATGTTCTCTACAACTTTTATGAGGAAATTTTTTTCAAAAAATGATCGTAGAAAATCATAAAACATCATCAAACAGCACAACATCAATCAGGAAAATATCAGAACAGACTTAAACATCATATTCCAGATTCTGATCCTAACTTCTAAAAGTGTTTTGACATAGCAAATCAAGTCCGATCGAGGCATACAATATATCAAATCGAAGCTTAAAACACATTTTACGATTCTCTAGTTCATCACTTCACGAGATTTCAACATTAACGAGCTCAAATCAGCATTTCAAACATGCAGGTTTTCCAGGATACGAATTTGCATAATCACATTCAGGTGCACTTACCTTGTTTAACGATGCTCCGACGCGCAATCGAGCGATCCGGCCTCCGTATTCAGATCAAGAACAGCACGGAGAAGTCTCGGAAAGCTCGGCCAACCTATGATAATAGATTGCACAAACTATAGTGAGAATCGATCCGTTTTCGCACTAATGAACTAGTAATGAAGAATCAAATCAAAAAAACACGATCCGGTGGCTGTTCAACGAGCAAACGGCCACCACAGCCGCACGAATACGCCAAGGAATGTTGCTGGAGGTTCGGGATCGCCAAGGGAGATGCCGATCAGGCGGTTCAGCCGCTTGAACCGGCTAATCACATCACCGGCAGCAGCGCCGGTGATGTTGCCGAGAAGAAGATTGGGCCGGAACAGCAAGCTCCGGCCACCAGCGAAGATAGCTGGTTTTGCAACCAGCCTTGTGCCGCCGTGGGGGACGACGGTGGAGCGGCGGCTCGCCGGAAAACAGCTGGCGATGAGGTGGAAGGCCAGCGGCCGAGAGAGAACACGAGAGAGAGAGAGAGAGAGAGAGAGAGAGAGAGAGAGAGAGAGAGAGAGAGACAGACAGACAGACAGACAGACAGACAGACAGACAGACAGACAGACAGATAGACAGACAGACAGACAGACAGACAGACGTGGACTAGAGAGAGAGAGAGAGAGAAGAGAGAGAATTCAGATCTGAAATGAGTGTTTCCACCAAATTTTGGAGGGAAAAAACACTATATGCCCCCCTCAACTTTGAATTTTAGCCCTTAGATTAATCCAATGGCCCAAAATGCATTTTGAATGATAAAAAATATTCTTTAAGGGCTAAGGATTAGTGACATGGCATCAGGGATGGACGTGATCAATTCTAAATGAATGGCCACGATTGATTTGCTTATCCCCTAATTAATTTGTTTAATTCTTGAAGAATGGCATTTTAGTAATTTCTCTTAAGGGCATTTTAGTAATTTTCAATTAAGGGCATTTTTGTCATTTTTGGGCTCAAAAGGATGTGGCCAGCCTTGGCTAGTCGGAATGGACCGTCGATCGCTGGATTTTCAACTGGAAAATGGCCAGTCCGATCAGACCGTTTGAATTTGAATCAAACCGGCTTGAGCCGATTAGTCTCGAATTTGGCCTGATTGAACTGGTTCAATCCTTGATTCCATTTGTTCCTATTTTGTACAATTTGGTCTCTATCATGATTAATTGACCCCATTAATATCGAATTTGATCAAATTGGATCGAACCGATTTGAAATTCATGCACAAATTGATCCAATTTAACTTGTTTGTCTCAATTGATCTTGAATTTGGGTAATTGCATGGCCAAGCTAGACTAACAAATTTAATTGAAATCCAATTAACTAAATTGAGTCTCAATTCATCAAATTGAATATTAGTCTAGAGTGGGTCAAGTTGAATTGCACTGATTAGATCAATTACTCTTAGATTTCTTAATCATTGGATCACTAAATTGATCAAATTGACTCAAATTCATGTGAATCTTCCAAAATTGATTCTGAATTTGGATTTCATATAAGAAATTAGGCTCATTCGTGCCTCAATTGCGCAAATCATGAAGAATCGATCAAAATCACTGATTAAGGCCAAAATTGGGGGTTTTTGTGTTTGGCTTGGATTCACAAAATTGGTTCCAAAATTGAATATAAGATGACCTCTAGATCAAATGTCATGAAGGAAACTAACCTAAAAAATGACTAGAAATGAAGTAATTTTATTTTTGGCCGATTTGAACCAAATTCCGCAAATTGGGAAAAAGTTGATTCTAAATCGATTTTTGTAAAATTTCAAATGCCAAAGGTAAATTGAATGTAAAATAAGATGATTTTTGGATTTTTGTATTTTTCAATTTTTTTGGTCAAAGGTTTGACTAAAAGTCAAATCCTAGTTGACTTTTCACTAGGAGCTTGATTTTATGATCAAATCTTTGAATTTTTCTGAAATTTCCACTTCTAAAGTGAATTTGAACTTAAAAGGAATCTTTTTATGCGAAAAACCTCAATTTGATCTGGGGTTGACTTTTGGTCAAACAATTGACCAAAAAGTCAACTCGAAAGTCAATCGTTTGACTTTTCGAGTTTTTGCATGAAATGAATAGAAAATCATCTACAGAAGCTAGGCCAATAGACAGAATTAAAAAACGACACTTTTTATTCAAGAAACGGGTTCCGTCGCGATCGGAAACCATAATCTCGAATTTTCTATTTTTAATGACGTGTCGGCTAAAAATTAGGTGTCAACAGCTGCCCCTCTTTGAGTGGGAGTTCGAAGAGGTTCCGCTCAAAGACCAATTGGCACGTGTAAATTTTTAGTCGACTCCACTTGGAAAATAAAAGAAACTAAAGACAAAGACATTTGATCAGAGTCTTACCTAAAGCACTTACCATTGACCATTTGGATTGTCAGCTCATTCATGTGTTTTTCTCTTCTCTCTCTCATATGGTGGAATTAAGGAAGAAAAGAAAGAGAAATGGTTTTGTAGAGATCTATGGTTTAAGGATAACCAAAAACCTAAGGACAAAGATAAGGTTTAAGGATAACCTAGAAGAAAAGAAAGGGAAATGGTTTTGTAGAGATCTATGGTTTAAGGATAACCAAAAACCTAAGGACAAAGATAAGGTTTAAGGATAACCTAGAACCTAAGGACAAAGACAAGGACAAATACAAGGTTTAAGGATAACCTAGAACCTAAGGACAAGGTTTAAGGATAACCTAGAACCTATGGATAAAGACAAGGTTTAAGGATGACCAGAAACCTAAGGTAAGGTTTAAGGATGACCATGAACCTAAAATGGGGATTATGATTTAGGTTGACCAAAAACCGAAAATGGGGATTATGGTTTAGGATGACCAAAAATCAAAAATGGGAGTATGGTTTAGGCTGACCAAAAACCGAAAATGGGGGATATGGTTTAGGCTGACCAAAAACCGAAAATGGGGGATATGGTTTAGGCTGACCAAAAATCGAAAATGAGGGGTATGATTTAGGCTGACCAAAAATCGAAAATGGGGATTATGATTTAGGATGACCAAAAACCAGAAATGGGGGATATGGTTTAGGCTGACCAAAAATCGAAAATGGGGATTATGGTTTAGGATGACCGAAAATCGAAAATGGGGGTATGCTTTAGGCTGACCAAAAACCGAAAATGGGGTTATGATTTAGGATGACCAAAAATCGAAAATGGGGTTATGGTTTAGGATGACCAAAAATCGATCCACTGGGGAAAGATATTTTGAAAGAGATTCCAAGATTGTTTAACGACAAACCAAACGGAATTATTCACATTTTGGTAAAAGACACTGACTATCAAAATCCTTAAAAGGAAATTTTAACAAAATGATCTTTGAATAACCATCTAAAGAGGTTAGATAAAAATGCCAAATTGAAAATAACCTAATCAAAAAGGTTTTTCGCACTGGCTCTCGTAAAGGCTTTGATTCCCATCCATTGATGTGGGAAAGCTATTCAATTCTCACTGGTGATGCCTCACGAACCTATGTCAAAGGTTTTCGGAAACGTTCACATTGAATATAAATTGATTGATCAGAAAGGTCTTTTAAAAGGACCGTAATATAGACTTGGTCATGGGCTTACACAAAGGGTATTTGCTTTAAGGCCAAGAAAAGAAATATACCATCAACATCTTTAGCGGGTTTACAAGTCAAGAACCTTGAAGATAAGGTAAGATAGGATTACTTCCACTCCTTCTAGCGGTAGCTTCTTTGTGAAATCTTTACATTAACTCAAACCATCCTAATCAGAAGAGACTTCGGGGACGGTTGTAATGTCGGTTCGGGTTAGGCTCAAACGGCTTGAAATTTGGTAGAAGGGGTTTGAAAGAAAAATGATGATTATCTTGGCATCATTACCAAATCATTCAAATCTGACATTATTTGATTCTTGAAAACCAAATTGTCTCAAGAGTCCATTTTTCTTGCAATATAAGAGCTTTGCTCTTTCTAAGCATCTTTTGCAATGGGAATAAGCATTTTGCTTTTTTTTTTTGCTTTTGATATGTTTTTTTGTGGGCATCGGCCTTACTTTTACCAGGCACACTGCTTTTTCATGCCCACTAATATTTATCTTTTGAGCTCTTTGGACTCTCGAGACAATTCTCTACATATTCACCAATTTTTCTAAATTTTCTTGGTAAATCATATGCATTGCCCCAATATAGGGGGATAATCAACATTTTAGGCTTTGAAATGAACATGCTTAAGGCTCAACTTGGCTAAGCAAGGGATAACTGTGTTTGGGTAGAGGAAAAGAATGCTCTTCTTCACTTTGGGATGATTCGAGCTTCCATAAAGATCCACCTGAAATTACCACAAGAAGGTTGATACAAGTGAAAGCAATAAAATCTTTCTTAATCTTTTTGCTCCAAAAATGATCAACCACAACCTATAACTTGCCCTAATGTAAGATGGTTCTTGACAGGGTGTATTTTGAAAATTCTCCTTTTTTGGCTCAAAGTGGCTAGCAAAGGATAAAATGAGTGTTTAGGATAGATAAATGAAATGCCTTTTATCATTTCAATCCATGTATTCAATGTGAACGAACCCTACGTCCTAGGACATGGTTTTCGCTCAATCTTCTCAAAATGTGTACAGGGACATGTTTGATCAAAAGTTTGCCTTTTATCATCCTAGGCATTTCCATTCGGCATTTTTTAGAAATCCTCTTTTTGCTTTTCCAAAGGATCATTTGGTTAAATCTCCCGTCTGTGGGGAATTTTGATAAATAAAAATATTTGAATTTTTTGAATTTTTTTTTTTAACAATGTTTCAAACTTGAAAAACTTTTTGGATAGAAAAGGTCCTCACAAATAGGATCTACTTCCTAAGCTCTAGGGAGAAGATTGATTTGATGTAGCTACTTGCTAGAGCTTAACTCCTTGGGATTTGGAATTGCTTCCTTGGGGAACAGCTGAGTACCTACAAAATGAACAAATATGCAAAAATGCCATGTATGCATGAGATGCATGATGCAAATGTCCTAAAGTGACTTGGATTCAATCCAAAAGCAACTCAAAGGCTTTTTATTCAGGGAAAATATTTCTTGACAGTATCAGCATTTACAGGTTTTGGCAACTCTCGGCCATCCATTTCTATAAGAATCAATGCTCCGCCAGATAACACTTTCTTGATGACATACGGTCCTTCATAATTGGGAGAGAACTTCCCACGATCTGGAATGATGGGTAGGACTTTCCTCAAAATCAGGTCATTGACCTCAAAATGCCTGGGTCGAACTTTACGGTTGAATGACTTAGCCACTCGCTTTTGGTAGCTTTGCCCATGGCACAGGGCTTTTACCCTTTTTTCATCAATCATATTAAGCTGTTCAAATCTTTGTTGAATCCATTCTGCTTCAGAAAGCTTAACTTGCGAAAGTACCCTTAATGAAGGAATTTCTACTTCGACAGGTAAAACTGCTTCCATTCCATACACTAATGAGAATGGTGTTGACCCAGTCGAAGTGCGAATAGAAGTTCGGTAAGCCATTAACGCGTACGGCAACCGATCATGCCAATCTCGGTAATTCTCTGCCGTCTTGGACAGAATCTTCTTTATATTCTTGTTTGCCGTCTCTACAGCTCCATTCATTTGTGGGCGGTAAGGAGAAGAATTCAAGTGGCGGATGTGAAACTTATTGAGTAGCTCATCCACTACTTTGTTATTCAAGTTTGACCCATTATCAGTGATAATTGCTTCTGGAATGCCATATCGAGAGATAAGGTCTCGACGAATGAATTTTATCACACTTTTTGCCGTGACGTGGGCATAAGAATTGGCTTCGATCCATTTGGTGAAGTAATCAATGGCCACTAGAATGAAACGGTGTCCATTTGATGCCTTAGGATTAATTGGTCCGATAATGTCAATACCCCACATTGAAAAAGGCCATGCTTTGGACATTTGATGCAATTCATTTGGAGGAGCATTGATTTTGTCTCCATAAACTTGACATTGATGGCAACATCTAACATGTTGAATACAATCGGCTTCCATGGTTAACCAGTAATAACCTAGCCTCATGATCTTCCTTGCTAGAAGATGGTCGTTCATATGAGGACCGCATTCTCCTTCATATCTCTCTTTCATTAATAAATTGGCCTCTTTGGTGTCTACACACTTCAACAAAACTGAATCAAAAGATCTTTTATATAAAGCATCTCCGATAAGAAAGAATTTGGAAGCTAACTTGGTCAAGTATTTCCGATCAGTAGCTTGACTTCCTTGAGGAAATTTTCCTTCTTGAAGGTAATTCATGATGTCATAATACCATGGTTGACCATCGAGTTCCTCTTCTATAACCATGTAATACGCAGGCTCTTTCAAAATATCGATTTGCAAAGGATCAATATTCAAACCATCGGTTACTTGTAACATTGAAGATAATGTCGCCAAAGCATCAGCAAATTGATTCTGAGATCTTGGCAAATAATCAAATGAGATCTCTTCGAATTCTTCCACCAAGTCTTTAAGATACTCATGATAAGGAATCAGTTTTGAATCATGAGTTTGCCATTCATCTCCTGTTTGGAGAAAGATAAGTGCGGAATCACCATAAACTTATAATCTCTTAACCTTCATATCGATGGCTAATTGGAGACCAAGAATGCAAGCTTCATATTCTGAAATGTTATTGGTATAAGGAAATACCAACTTTGCGACTACTGGATAATGCTGACCCGCTGGGGATATTAGGACTGCTCCAGTGCCAGAACCGGAGAGGTTAACAGCTCCATCAAAATACATGGTCCATTTGTCATGTAATACCAAATGGATTCTTTCATCAATTTCATCCCATTCATCTAACTTTAAGGGACTTTCAGCCAACATGTCAGCTATGGCTCGTCCTTTAACAGACTTCTGAGACATGCTTTGGATATCAAATTCAGAGAGCAATATTTGCCATTTGGCAAGCCTTCCAACCAGTGCAGGCTTTTCCAAAAGATACTTGATAGGATCATTTTCATTCACAAGCAAGATACGATGGTGAAGAGTGTATTGCCGTAATCTGTGTAATACCCAAATTAAGGCTACACATGCTTTCTCAACTTCTGGGTATCGAGCTTCACCAGAAGTAAACTTTTTGCTGAGGTAGTAAATAGCGCGTTCCATTCGATCCTCCGGTCTCTTCTGTGCTAACATAGCTCCCAAAGACTCATCGTGAATGATGAGATACAAGATCAAAGGTATATCCGAAGTAGGCGGTACTAAAACTGGTGGTCGTGAAAGATACTGCTTCAATTGGTCAAAGGATTTTTGACAATCTTCGTTCCATTCAACTTTGGCATTTTTTTTCAACAGCTTGAAGAATGGCTTGCCTGTTTCAGATAACTGGGAAATAAATCTTGCAACATAATTCAACCTTCCCAACAAACTTCGGACCTCCTGAACAGTAGAAGGGGGTTTCAAATCGCAAATGGCCTTCACCTTCGAGGGATCAATCTTGATGCCCTTGTTACTAACCATAAATCCAAGGAGCTTTCCAGACTTTGCCCCAAACACGCATTTAGCGGGGTTAAACCTTAGCTTGAACTTTCTAAGTCGATCAAACAGTTTCCTCAAGACTTCAATGTGGTTTTCACCTTGTCGTGATTTTGCAATCATGTCATTAACATATGCTTCAATCTCTTTATACATCATGTCATGGAATAGTGTCACCATGGCTCTTTGGTAAGTTGCCCCTGCGTTCTTCAAGCCGAAGGGCATAACCTTATAACAGAATGTTCCCCATGGGGTGATGAAAGATGTTTTAGTCTTGTCTTCTTCTTTCATTCGGATTTGGTTATAGCCAGAGAAACCATCCATGAAGGAAAAAAATTCGAATCCTGCCGTACTGTCTACCGGGACGTCAATATTTGGTAATGAAAAATCATCTTTGGGACTTGCTTTGTTCAAGTCACGGTAATCGACACATACCCGAACTCGCCCATCTTTCTTCATAACTGGGACAATATTAGCAATCCAGTCGGCATAATGAGTAACTTCAATGAAATCAACATTTAACAATTTCATGACTTCTTCCTCAATCTTCTTAGATAATTCTGGCTTCGTCCTCCTAAGCTTCTGTTTCTTAGGCGGAATGGCAGGATTGAGCAGTAATGTATGTTCTATAATGTCGGGGTCCAGACCCGGCATATCAGCATAAGACCAAGCAAAGACATCCCGGTACTCCTTCAAGAGTTTGATCAGTCGATCAGTATCTGTTTGAAAGAAACCTGCCCCAATTTTTGTTTCCTTGGGACTTTCAGAATCACCCAAATTTATAATGATAGTTTGTTCTTCCGTGGGAGGTTTGGATTCTTCATGTCGAATCCATTCTTTTTTAATAACCTTGGAATCTTCTTCATTTTCGAGATCAGAATAATCGGGTCCGCAAGAGTCTTTTGGACACGAATCCGAGCCATGCATATGATTATCATGATTATGTAAAGTGTCATTCTTGAGATGCAACAAAAAATGGTTAGTATATGAAGATAAGAAATGCAATGCATGCAGATGTGATGAAAAAACTTTTTGAATTCCAGATTTTCGAAAATTTCATGGGGAACTCGTCCTCATATCCTCGGACATCCTTGTTCCACAAATCTTTGAAACTAGGAAGCGTGCGAAAGTCCAATCCTCAAAGCATATCAGAGGATTGGTTTGGTGTACTTCCACACGTTATTAATAAAACGTGCATATGCTTTTATTGAATTGAAAGTGATAAAGCCGTATTACAACATATACTACCTTGGATCAACGGCTCAAGATCCAAGTGTTCACACACATGAATGAAAGAACAAAATAACGAAAATGCATGAAACGAGAACTAGTTAAGCATGTTGTACTCTACACCAAGGGAGAAGTGAGTGTGCTCCCATGTAGCTTAGCAACGTCAATCATGTTCACAGGTCCAGGATGACAGGCTCCTTTCGTACTTCTGATGCGACATTCCCAAAAGACAGAATCCCCTTATCAAGCAAATTTTGAATTTTGACCTTAAGAACCAAGCAATTATCAACATCATGTCCTTTTTCTCCCATGTGATACACGCATGTCTTGGACATATCGAATCCAGTAAACTTTGGAAGCTTTTCTCTCGGAACTTCCTTAGCCACCAATCTCTTTTCCAAAAACATAGGCAATAACTGAGAGAGTGGTTTTGGTAAGGGTGCAAACTGACGAAGCGGGCCATGCTTACGTGGCTTCTTATTGGAGTCATGACGCGATTGAACACGAACTACGTCCATTTTTTCAAGATGTCCTTGATTACATTCTCCAGTCCCAGAAGATAGTTCAATTTCAGATGCTTGTTCTTCATAAGGCCATTTTCCTTTACCCTTTGAATGAAGACCAATCGTTTCTGGCATGGAAAGGGATGACAATTCTATAGTCATTTGATTTACACGATCCATGAGACGTATCAACATGCCACGCATTTCGTTAACTTGACTCTGAAGATCCGCAAGAGTAGGCATAATCTTGGTCGGAAGCAGTGGAGTTATGAACGCTTCAAAGTCTGCAAATGCGGCAGTTATTTCATCAATTCAATTTTCCATATCGGCAATTCGATCGTTCTATTTTTTGATAGCCATTTGAAGATCCTTCACGCAAGTGGGGTTGGGCATTCTCCAAATACCTTATAAACGAAATGAAGATCAAATTAGTACGTGGAAAATAAATCGAAACGAAAATGTAAAACCCTTCAATTTTATATTTTCTTTGGATGAAATAGGAATAAGAAATATTCTTATGATCCCAATATCATGTGAGTGATCTCTTATCAAAATTTCTTCACAAGAAATTATACAATTGAAGGAGTAACACGCGATGATTAATCAAGATGCCCCATCTATATTCCATTGGAATCCTCGAGAAAGCACATAAAAGGGAAATTTCACTAATGACAACGAAATTCGTGAAATATAATCCCTATACATCAATCTAGAAACAAAAGGAGAATCCTATTACATCATTACTAACATGAGTAAAAAGGAAACCCTATACATCAAATCTATAAAATGAAAATTACATGAAAGGAGATTTCCTCATGGAATATAGCCAAATTCCTAATGGATCTTCTTTAGATGCGAGGCGAATTCGTTTGTTTTCTTGGGTCAAACGTTCAACCTCGGCTAAAGTCTCATCCTTTTCCCTAAGAGCTCTTGCGGCTATAGCTTGTTGTTGAGTTGGCTTCTCGGGGACATTAGGGAGATCCACTTTAAGCTCAGGCTCGAGACGCCGGTGTATGTACTCCGGCAATGCATGATGTATCTTCATTTCTCCTTCCAACTCCGACTCGTCGGTAATGAGAATCGACTCCGGGTGGCATTTGTACCCCATATCAATGATGGACTTGATCATTTCTTTCAAATCCGCCATTTGATCCTTTTGGACGACATCTTTGCGAGTCAAAATGATATAACCCCAACTTGAGGAATGGCGGAATCTTTTGAAGCGCGCAATATTGACGGATCACCCTAAAAGGGTAATATGACGTAGACCCCGTTAGGCCCAAAAGTGGGATTGGGTTGTCGGATCAGTTGTTAAGGCGCACTTCGGGATTTCCAAGCCAACGAACATGCCATTGGATTTGATTTGGAACAAGGTTCTTGAAAAAATTAAACCAAGTTGAAAATGACTAATAAGGAAAGATTTCTTCCTTTTCTCGAAAGAACGAGATAGGATGACAATCTTTGGATACATCTATGATTTTCAAGCTCAAACTGAAGTCTTTGAGATGAGAGACCAACCAAATTTGGAGTAAACCTATTGGGGCTCTAAAGACACTATTTCTATTTTGTTTGAACCTATTGAGTGATACGAAGGTCTCACCTAGGATCATATTAGAGAATCTTTTGAACATACAAACTTGATTGACAATGTGAACTACCAAAGGATCCATGGTCTTTTTGGTGAATGGAAATACCACAAAACCAAAGAATGCTAAGAGAAAGACTCGAGGGATTTGATTACCCGCTTCTTTTGGCAAGCTAGAAAAATGTCGTTCTAAAAATGTGAAGGAGAGTGCATTGGAATTCCCTCTAAGAACGCTTTTGATTTGGATGGTGTCAACTCCTAAGAATTGACTCAAAAGAGTTATTGGATCTATATCTATCGGAGGACTAACTAGACCGAAAGACCCAACTCTTCCAATGGCAATATCGTACTCCTCAATTGTAGAGGTCAACTCATTTCGACCAAACACAAAAGTAGATGTCTTTGAGTTCCAAAAAATGGGACAATGCCTTAATCATGGCAATACGAGGCTCGACATATAAAAGTGCGGGAAGATATCCGATCCTCTTTTCCACGTAGTCTTTGTGCTTTAACTCGAGACTTTCCCACATGGCCATGAGAGCTCTAGGTACGGTGATGATTCGAATCTCCGACATATCCATTTTGACTAACCCTAATTTGGGACATCAAGATTAATCACCATGCATTATAGAAAGAAATATAACGTGGAATTGAAATGGCGTAATTGAAATTGTAGAATGATGCAATCAACCTTACCGTGAAGGAAAAATGGCAAACACATCGACACATTGCATGAGGACATGTGAGTTTTGACATCTAAGGGTAGGATTCTAAAGGTTTAAGGTCCCCATCTTAATTAGATAAGAAGAGTTTACCCACCGCTACTAACCTCGGTCGGTGCACTTCTTACTAATCAAGATGAGCGGTATTGAAGAATGGATTACCACATGGATTCACGTGCGAGTTCCACTCTTAATACCTCTTAAAGGTGCCCTAAAGCAATCCGGGGTTTTAGACCGCAGGACATGGGTGCATTGTGTCGTGCTAAAGCAAGTAAACATGCATTTAAATCTAAAGCAAACAACACTTCAATATAATCTCATACATTCGACATTCACCCGAACGCCACCTACAAAACAAAGGGTTTGCATTCACTCCACCCCTTATGTCTCCCACCTACAAAACCATTTAACACATGGTTAGTGGACTAACCTTATTTTCCACGCGACTTCGACATGCAGTCGATGCTACAAAATGCAGACAAGTGAGATAACAACCAACAAATTTATTACGGCTTTAATCCACTTAGGTTTGTAACCTAGTCCCCAGTGGAGTCGCCAAGCCTGTCGCGACCTACCCCTCGAGGGCCGAACTCGATGAGGCGGGTTTAGAAATAAGTGTTCATGAGACGGTTCATATGGCACATCACAAAAATGATTTTACTGAAGTATAAATCTTTTGGTTAGCCATATGGCCCATTGATCATGAACGTGAATTTTCCCTAAATCCATATCTCGCATGACAGCGGATCGATTTTATCTGTTTTAGGAGTCGCCACTAGCCTAGATCGGGGGTCGGCTAGAATACCCAACCGAAACGTGGGAATTTCGTTTCGGTTTCCACGAAAATCAGATATCAAAGGTCCGGGGATTAGCTTACGTTAATATTTCTATTAACGCCCTTTCGGTACCGCTAAACTTAACATGGTTGTTATCTAAGTTATCATGCATTTATTCTTTACCATTTTCATGTTTAAAGTCTTAGTCCACTAGGTGATCATGCATCTTGTTTTTGTATTTTCATTTAAGATTCTAAGTTAATCCTATCTTAGTCTAAAAAAAGAAAGAAACAATCAATTGTATTGAAAGACATTTCGTAAAGTAAACACTCGAATTATTGAAAGGACGAGCTAATTCTAAGTACGAGAAAGTAAAAACCCGCAACTGGTCGGGTGTTTATTACAACACGAATTGAAAACCCGAGACATAGTCGGGATGAATGAATTGAATTGAAACCGAATCAGACATCGGTTTACCGCTACCACTAAATGAATACAAATTGAGACCGGATTGGACACCGGTCAATCGCCTTGGCATTTTTCAATTTTGGATTATCTTCTCCATGGACCGCCTCTCGGGTGTCGGTGTTTACATTCATAACATTCATTCACGACAAACAATATCCGAAAGAATAATCCAAGAAAAAAAACAATGGTGCAAACAATTCACTAATCAAACATGAGCCTCGGGATCGGCCTTTATTTTTCATGCGTTTCGATTCATCACCCACCTAATCATCTAATATTATTTGATTAATGGTTAACGATAATGGGCTACCATTTGCATTCACAAAACGGCAACTCATATCAATTAACCCCTAAAGTCGGGTTCTAAATGACCACAATAGGCTACCCGCCGAACATGCACCGGGCCTAACATTCATCTAACAAACACATGCATAGCAATGAAATAAGCATGCATTCAGGCCCATGGGCCTTATTTCGAAGCCAATCAAACAATGGGAAGTGGGCTTCATAAGGAGACCATCATATTCCAAATTCTGATCCTAACTTCTAAAAGTGTTTTGACATAGCAAATCAAGTCCGATCGAGGCATGCAATATATCAAATTGAAGCTTAAAACGCATTTTACGATTCTCTAGTTCATCACTTCGTGAGATTTCGACATTAACGAGCTCAAATCAGCATTTCAAACATGCAGGTTTTCCAAGATACGAATTTGCAGAATCACATTCAAGTGCACTTACCTTGTTTAACAATGCTCCGACGCGCAATCGAGCGATTCGGCCTCCGTATTCAGATCAAGAACAGCACGGAGAAGTCTCGAAAAGCTCGGCTAACCTATGATAATAGATTGCACAAACTATAGTGAGAATCGATCCGTTTTCGCACTAATGAACTAGTGATGATGAATCAAATCAAAAAAACACGATCCGGTGACTGTTCAACGAGCAAACGGCCACCACAGCCGCACGAATACGCCGAGGAACGTTGCTGGAGGTTCGGGATCGCCAAGGGAGATGCCGATCAGCCGGTTCAGCCACTTGAACTGGCTGATCACATCACCGGCAGCAGCGCCGGTGATGTTGCCGAGAAGAAGATCGGGCCAGAACAGCAAGCTCCGGCCACCAGCGAAGATAGCCGGTTTTGCAACCAACCTTGTGCCGCCGTGGGGGACGACAGTGGAGCGGCGGCTCGCCGGAAAATAGCTGGCGATGAGGCGGAAGGCCAGCGATCGAGAGAGAACACGAGAGAGAGAGAGAGAGAGAGAGAGAGAGAGAGAGAGAGAGAGAGAGAGAGAGAGACAGAGATAGAGACAGAGACAGAGACAGAGAGAGAGAGAGAGACGTGGACTAGAGAGAGAGAGAGAGAGAAGAGAGAGAATTCAGATCTGAAAATGAGTGTTTCTACCAAATTTTGGAGGGAAAAAACACTATATGCCCCCATCAACTTTGAATCTTAGCCCTTAGATTAATCCAATGGCCCAAAATGCATTTTGAATGATTAAAAATATTCTTTAAGGGCTAAGGATTAGTGACATGGCATCATGGATGGACGTGATCAATTCTAAATGAATGGCCACGATTGATTTGCTTATCCCCTAATTAATTTGTTTAATTCTTGAAGAAGGGCATTTTAGTAATTTCTCTTAAGGGCATTTTAGTAATTCTCAATTAAGGGCATTTTTGTCATTTTTGGGCTCAAAAGGATGTGGCCAGCCTTGGCTAGTCGGAATGGACCGTCGATCGCCGGATTTTCAACTGGAAAATGGCCAGTCCGATCAAACCGTTTGAATTTGAATCAAACCGGCTTGAGCCGATTAGTCTCGAATTTGGCCTGATTGAACTGGTTCAATCCTTGATTCCATTTGTTCCTATTTTGTACAATTTGGTCTCTATCATGATTAATTGACCCCATTAATATCGAATTTGATCAAATTGGATCGAACCGATTTGAAATTCATGCACAAATTGATCCAATTTAACTTGTTTGTCTCAATTGATCTTGAATTTGGGTAATTGCATGGCCAAGCTAGACTAACAAATTTAATTGAAATCCAATTAACTAAATTGAGTCTCAATTCATCAAATTGAATATTAGTCTAGAGTGGGTCAAGTTGAATTGCACTGATTAGACCAATTACTCTTAGACTTCTTAATCATTGGATCACTAAATTGATCAAATTGACTCAAATTCATGTGAATCTTCCAAAATTGATTCTGAATTTGGATTTCATATAAGAAATTAGGCTCATTCGTGCCTCAATTGCGCAAATCATGAAGAATCGATCAAAATCACTGATTAAGGCCGAAATTGGGAGTTTTTGTGTTTGGCTTGGAATCACAAAATTGGTTCCAAAATTGAATATAAGATGACCTCTAGATCAAATGTCATGAAGGAAACTAACCCAAAAAATGACTAGAAATGAAGTAATTTTATTTTTGGCCGATTTGAACCAAATTCCGCAAATTGGGAAAAAGTTGATTCTAAATCGATTTTTGTAAAATTTCAAATGCCAAAGGTAAATTGAATGTAAAATAAGATGATTTTTGGATTTTTGTATTTTTCAATTTTTTTGGTCAAAGGTTTGACCAAAAGTCAAACCCTAGTTGACTTTTCACTAGGAGCTTGATTTTATGATCAAATTTTTGAATTTTTCTAAATTTCCACTTCTAAAGTGAAATTGAACTTGAAAGGAATCTTTTTATGCGAAAAGTCCCAATTTGACCTGGGGTTGACTTTTGGTCAAACGGTTGACCAAAAAGTCAACTCGAAAGTCAACCGTTTGACTGGTCGAGTTTTTGCATGAAATGAATAGAAAATCATCTACAGAAGCTAGGCCAACAGACAGAATTAAAAAACGACACTTTTTTATTCAAGAAACGGGTTCCGTCACGATCGGAAACCACAATATCGAATTTTCTATTTTTAATGACGCGTCGGCTAAAAATTAGGTGTCAACACTCATCATCTGAATCTGATTTCCCCTGGACTGTTTGCTCCTCTGAGGACTCCAGTTCAGCCTCTATCTCGATCGGGTGGTCTATATCACCCGATTCTGCTGGAACCTCATCCCGCTCCTCCTCGTCCCGCTCCTCATCAGACTCGTCCTCTGGCACAAATTCGGGGTCAATCCAGTGCTCATACGAGGGTATATACTCCGGTTCTTCTTCAGGCTCAGTAGGCTCATCCTCAGGTTCTGCCTCGGGTTCTTCCTTTTCTGGTTTTGCCTCGGGTTCTCCCTCTTCTGGTTCTTCCTCTGGGATTGCCTTGAGATCCACGTCCATTGGATCGTACCCTGCCTGCAACTCTTCAGGCTCTGGTTCGTGCTCGGCCCCTGAGGGCTCAGGTGCTGCAGGCGCCGACCGTAGTCCTGACTGCACTAGACTAGTTTCCAAACTAGTCATCTCACCATCGGGAGGAGGTATGGCGGATGGGTCCCAATCCCCAACTCCATCAAAGGGGACGTCAAATCCACGGACGAGACCAAACTCGTCTATCCCGTCTCGAAAGAACCAAGCAGTATAAGTATGAGCCTGCCAAAGGGGTAACCCTACGTCTACCTAAACAACCATCGTGTGCTTAACTCAGGTCATATTTTCATCTATAGGAAACTCTACAACGTTGTGGTCGGTGTGCATCGAAACTCCAAAATGCTCAGGTGACGGCGGCGGAGGATTCATTGCTCAGGCCGGGATTCTGAAATTGTTGGTTAAAATAACTATGAGAATACATCTCAGCAAGCACACACCCTAAACCCCACCTAGGCTATCACGTACCTCCAGACAATCACGACAAACAATCACACTTGGCTATTACACCGCAGGCACACAATTAATACTAAACTGGGTCTTTCCAGCGTGCAACCTGTACATTAGTCACAATAGCACCATTCCACTCACATGCATGTTCTAATTACGTTTCATGCATTCGTTCCGATCTTATCACATCTTTTCCACACCACTCGCCAGTGACTCGCGTAATGGTACCGCCTCAGGTTCACTGCGATCATCTCACACTTGCCTCGCCAGTGGCCCGCGTAGTAGTACCGCCTCAGGCTCACTGCGACCAACTCATTCCTCAACTCGCCAGTGACCCGCGTAATGATACCGCCTCAGGTTCATTGCGACTAACTCATAACAACACTTCAAGGCCCGCGTAATGGCACCACCTCATGCCATGTATCTTGCCCGCATAGTGGTACCGCCTCAGGCTCAACATCCGTCACCTAGTGCACAACCCGCGTAATGGTACCGCCTCAGGTTGGCTATATTTACAACACTTCTCGACCCGCGTAGTGATACCGCCTCAGGCCATGTATCTTGCCCGCGTAGTGATACCGCCTCAGGCTCAACATCTACCACCTACGACACAACCCACGTAATGATACCGCCTCAGGTTGGCCGTCCTCCGGTAATACCGGGTATCGTCCCGCGTAATGGTACCGCCTCAAGACGGATCAATTCCCCGCGTAATGATACCGCCTCAGGGATTTCCATTATCACACGTACTGCACCACACACGCTGTCTCACTCGTTCACATGCTCAACACTCACACACCAACATATTGGCCATTCACACTTAGCCCGTGCACGCATCAAACCACGCATTTCTCGTGCTCAATCGACACTCAAACACGACCAATTGACAATCAATTCAATTCGGCCCGAGCGCTCACATAACAGAGCACATTTCAATTTATCAAGTCGCGGTACAACAAACACACAAGGCCACTCACGCGCCCACAAACACAGCCACATACACGTGCACAATTTCAGTCTTTCCACACTCATTTCAAGCCATAACAAGCATCATAAGTCAGCCACCATACTACGCACTAAACCGACACCAATCACCCTTAAATCAAACCATAGGCTCGTCACTACAAATTCCAATTTCCAGCAATGAACTCGGCATCAATTCAGCCCCGAAACATCACAATTTCATTCTCAAATCAGCCCATATTAATTCCCCAAATCAGAATACCGATATAACCCCTAAACGGCCCCAATTTACACTTAAACCAACACTAATTAATCCAGTTTAACACCTAATTAGTCCGTCGATACCCGAAGTCCTAACTAGAGTTTAGGGCGCAACTTATCGAACTCTAGACTAACTCGGCTAGAGCGGAAAATGAGCGGCGGTCAACGGTGAGCGGCTTGGCAGCGGCGACAAGTGGGTAGGATGGCGCGCGGTGGCGACGGCCTCCTTGGCCGTGGATCACAACCACACGAGGGAGAGAGAGAAAGGAAGGGACAGCGTGAGGGTGGTGGTAGTGTGGTTCGGCGGCGATTGGGCGGACGGTGGCCGAACGGTGATGGCGCGGCCGAGAGGGAGGGGCGGTCGGCGGTGAGGGGGAGAGAGAGAGTGGGAGCCGAGAGATAGAGAGGGAGAATGAGGAGAGAGAGAGAGCTTTGGGCTTTAAATAATCAAGGTCAATTATTGGGGGGCCAATTGACCATCATGCCCTTTCCTCACAAACCCAATCAACGGCCGAGATTTATTCTTATCCTGAGATCGACGACCCGGATCGAATCTTTTTCAAAAATATCCAAAGGCAATTTGGAAATTTCATAAAATTCCAAGGGCAAAATTTTCCAACTCAAAAATTAGGGCAAAATGACCAAAATGCCCTTCCCCTTTAACACTTGCCCTTTATAAATCTCCAAGGATAAAATGGTCACTTTTCCATTTTCTTGCCAAATTTGAATTTTTCTGAAGGATACGGGAAAATCCAAAGCTGTACGTTCCAACCACAACGTCGTCCTACCGTCCCGTCATGACTTCCTAATTTTTCGATGCCCAATTTGAGCTCTAATTAATAATTGAATTTTATTTAACGTAACTCGAGCGTTTCTCAAACTAACGAGCGACTTTTGGGGAAATTCACATATTTGACTCGTGACTGATAATAAATCGAGTCACGTGCAAGTTCATTCGGTTCGTGACGACTTCGGTTGTCATGTAATCGCGAGATTCGATCGCTAGTTCCGTCGGGCATGATTGTTCGGTATAGGTTCTGGATCATTCGTCAATTCATTTCGTGGCCAAACGGAATCACCCGTGATCCACTCGTATGACAGTGACAAGTCGGCCCATAACTACCCTAAGATCGGCCTACGTTGGCTCAAAATGTCACATCGACGATTCTATGGTCAAAAATCAATTCACGATCGAATTTTCTTTAGTCGCGCGAATTTAAATCCCTAATTAGCCTTTCCCTAATGGTTAGTATCCCAAAAATGATCGATTCCGGATAAGAACTAACTACGAGTACGTTCATAAAATCAAGCATTTCATAAATCCCAAATGGGCAAATTTCAGGATGTCACAACTTTTCTCCCCTTACAAAAATTTCGTCCTTACAAAAATTTCGTCCTCGAAATTTACAAATCCCGCTACTACTCAAACAAATGAGATCCTTAATGCCCTTTCAGTGCCTAAAACGATACAATGTGTCTAACGTGTCACACTAATTCTAACCATTCTAATCGTGGGAAATCAATCAATCAATATAAACAACACAATCAATTGCAATCAAGCAAAACAATCATGATTTGTCTCTAAAGGAATCCAATTCAACCCTAGTAAAGTCCTCAAAGCTTATTCATTCAATGATTCATGTCATTTTAGGGTTTTTGGGTTTTTGGTTTTTTCAGGGGTAAGAGCCCCTTTTTATCCCTAAACTAATGATTTTCTAAAAATGCCACTTGAGCACTTCCAAAAATTCTAATTTCACTTGCAAAGGTTGGCTAGAGTGTTTTTGAGTCATCTTGTGAATTTTTGAATTTTTTGATTTTTTTTTTTAAACTATTTTCTTGAGAGCTACTTTTTACTTTTTATTTTTATGAAATTTCCAAAATTTTGAGATTTTTTATGGATTTTGTGATTTTTTTTATTTTCTATTTTCACATTTTAATGGATTTTCTGAAATTTTTTTAATTTTTATGAATTTTTTGAATTTTTCCAAAATTTTGAATTTTTTTATTATTTTTCTGAAATTTTTATTTTCTATTTTCTAAATTTATAATTTTTTAGATTTTTTTGGAATTTTTTAGAATTTTCTAATTTTATTAGAATTTTTCTATTTTTCGAAATTTTTATTTGATTTTTCTAAATTTCCTTTTTTTTAGATTTTTTTATTTTTTATTATTTTTTAAATTTTCCCGCCGAGGGGTTGAACAGGGCCAATCTAGTTCGACCCGATTCGATCAAGCCGAACCGGCCGACACCGGCACTGGCGACATTCCCCGACGGGCGCAGCACTAAAACGGCCCCGTTTCAATCCTTCTTCATTGTGGCATTTCTCCGAGCACCTAGTGTGCATGTTTCTTCATTTTGAGTTATCAAGGCCACCTATTCAAGCCCTCCTTCGGCAACCTTCCGACGACTTTCAAGACCTGATTTTAGGTTCTGTACTGAGACTAGATCATCCTCTATCAACATCAACTCACAAATTTGCTATCAAATCATCACTGACCAATGAGATTCAAGCTTAAAAACCCTAAATTATTTCTGTCTAAAACTAATATTTCCAGAATTCAAATCATTATCCTAATCGCCCTAGTCATCTAAATCGATCCAAAACAATATTCAAAACAAAGGTTGGGAATCACTGACTTGGATAGCCGAAGTCATTTTGGCGCTCCGGCAAAGGTCTCCGAGTACTGACGATGAGGTTTCAATGTCGGATTGACTCGGTTTATTCCATTTAACAACCAAATGCAATTAAACAATACAAAATGTGATTAGAAACATGTTTTAGACATCAAAATATTCAAAATCATTAAAGAAATCGCATGGATGTTCACATTAAAGTCAAGCTCATTACCTGGAATTCTAGAAAAATCGTGGTAATGATCAAAGTTTACCTTCTTTGAATGTAATCAAATCGGAGTTCCTGGACTAATCGGTGCCCGTGGAGCTGTTCTTCAACACTCGGACTTCCAACTGGTGGTCTCAGCTTCGCCGGAAGGGCTCTGGACATGCTGGCCTAGCACGACTTTCAGGCAATGGCAATCAACCTCTCACCGATCGTCTCAAGTGAGGAAGCTTACCGCCTGGACCATTTTGCTGGCGCTTTTCCAACCGGGAAAGCACCAATCACTCGGTCCGAGAAGCCTCAACTCATGCTCCGTTCAATCTTTCTTCTTCTCGCTCTCTTTCTCTCTCTTTCTTTCTCTGGAAATTTCACGAACATCTGGTATGCGTTTGATAATGTTTTTCCGTATTTTTCTAGCTTGATTTTTCCGCCCAAAGTTGGTTGTCACCAATTTCGAATCGGCTTGATCAAATCTCCAATGCCAACCGGTGATTATCCAGCTATATTTGGAGTTTGACACGTGCTTAATCATTCTAGGTAAGTCGACAAAGTCACGGGCACGGGATATTTTTTCTGGGTTTAGAACGTTCTGGGCGAGTCGGGTGAAGAAGAAGACCAACCCGGGTCGGGTCGGGTTGATCCGACCAACCCGGCAGACCCGGGTTGGTCTTAATTCGCAAATGCAACCCGATTTTGACCCTATTTTTTTTATTTTAACCCCAAAATTGGATTCCTCATCACATTTTGCACCCACATATGAGAATTTGCCCTAATTTTTTTTTTTGATAACCCAGGGAACCCCCGCACGGCCGACAGCCGGGGAGTAAACCCTGGGGGCGACACGTGCTAGCCACCACACACGTGCCACCGGTTAAGTCACCCTGCGGCGCCCGGGATTCGAACACTCAACCTTTTGCGAGAGGAAGAGTGCGCGCTCCAGCAGCGCCACCCAGGCGGGTGGTAGAATTTGCCCTAATTTTTGTCACAATTAAACCTAAAATTTTTAAATTGTAAATTTGGATCATTAGGGTTTTTGTTCAATTTAACATCTAGATAACCTGATTGGGAAAAATTGATGCCAAAATTGGATTATCCATGACTGATTAACCCTAGAAATGATGGTCTCAAGGTTCAACAATTTCAAATTGATCATGATCCCCAATTTGGGCTTAAAATCCCTAATTTTCAATTGAATTTTGGGGCTTTTCGATTTCTTTGGTAAATTGTGCAATTGGATTGACCATTATGTAATTCAAGGTTCCAAAATCATTTGTTGTGAAGACACTATGGTCTAGAAATGACTAGAAATGACTAAATTGAATTTTTTATTCAATTTGGGCTTGATTTTACCCAATTTTGGGAAAAGCACATTCCCAATTGAAATATTCTAGAATTGATGATGTATTGATGAAATTGGATTCAAAAAAAGACTAACGGATATTTTTATGGAATTTTTGGATTTCATTTGCTATTTTTCTTGATTTTCTCTATTGTTTTAATTAAAAGAAATTAAGAAAAAATTCATGAAAATTCTAAAAAAATTATTTTTGGTTTAGAAATAGGCTCCTAAGCTTGGCCAAGACTACTAATCCTAATTTTTTGATATTTGGAAAAATTGGAAGAATTAGCTAAAAAATCAGGTGTCAACAAAAATGTGTATGTGCTTGAGTCTGAAGCAGTTTATACTAAGTGTAGCTCTACTATCTGGGTTGACGTGGGTCTTATGGAGTGAGTTCCTTTTCGGTTCGTTGAGTGATACTCTAACCTTGATGGTGAGTTAGTTGGCCCATTGAGGAGCTTCAACTTAGACGATGGTGATCCCGCGTTGGAAGGCGAAGTTATCGATCCATGATGTCTTCAGATTTTAGTCAAGGCAGACTTTTGGTGTAGAATCTAGTTGGAGATATACAACCTTGACCTACCCAATTTTTTTTTTTGTACTTATATGATGTTTTGTCTAGATTTGTAAATCTGATAAGGGTTATTAATAAGAAACAAAAGTATTTCGACTAAATTTGTTTGATATTCACGTTTAATACTTACTTCAGACTTTAACTTCCACTGGCCAAATTATTAATAATATTAAAAGACACACATCGCACATGACTTTCTTAGGCGTCACACATCAACTGCCACGTGTCATCCAATTCAGAAATTTGACGGAAAATAACGAAGGACAAAATTGTCGCAGGCATACCGGTCTGGGGTTTTTTGTGGTTAAAAAATTAGTTTTGGATAAATTTATAATAAGTGTATTGATTTAGAGTTTTTCGTGGTATTAACTCATGTAAAAAAGTAAAAGAAAATTATTAATTTTACCGTAACTGTTTTTTTTTTTCCATTAACTCTATTTTCATGAGTTTTGCAGTGCCAAAACGAAAAAACGAACGAAAGAAACTTCAGGAAACCAAATTATGAGCGTTGTCCAAAATTCCTATCAGCTCCCAAAAACCAAGCCACCGCCAGCGCCACCGCCACCGCCACCATCCACCGAAGACGAAGAAGAGAACTACGAGAAGCTGCTGCGATCTCTCTTCTTTTGCTCCATCGGCATCAGGTACGCCTCTTCACCTTCATTCTCATCGCAGATCTCATTTCCCCCCTTTCGGATCCGCTGAATTCTCCATCAGATCCATCCGATAGTGATTCGAATTTTTACGGATCTTGCCGATCAGCCCCGTTTGATCTCGAACCCCGAAGATGAATTCCAACCATGGCAAACCCAACAACCCGCAACGCAGCTCCGGTTCCGTCAACACCTTCGATTTCGACATCGGCATCGGTTCGAACAAGCCCAGGTCCCTGAACGATCAGAGGAACAAGACCACGACCACGACCACGACCACCTCCTCCTCCTTCTCGTACGCCCCCATGTCGTCGCCTGCGCAGCCCTCGAGGCCCGCGTGGCAGGCCAACAAGCCCTCGTGGACCCACCAGCCCGCCCCCGCCGCCGCCCCAGCTCAGTCGGCCGGGGCAGCGTCCCTGGGCGGGCCCACGTCGATGGTCGGCGACATCTTCGGCAAGAGCTGGTCGTCGTCGTCGGCGACGGGTTCTTTGGGGTCGGGGTTGGGGTTGGGGATTGGGATCGCGAAGAAGGACCCGAACTTGTTCGGGGATTTGGTTAGCTCGGCTTTAGGAGGGCAGGGAAAGGGCAGCAGCGGCAATGTCCCGTTGAAGAACGCGACGCCGGCGCCGGCTGCATCGGCTGGCAAGACCGCATATTCGACGGGGAATTTGGGAGATTCGCTGCCAAAATCTGGTAATTCGATGTACAATAGTGGAAGTTGGGGATCTGGTGGTTATAGTACTGGTGGTGTTGCGGGTGTTAATCGGAATGGCGTGAATGCTAACAGTAAGAGCGCAACTCTCGGAGGTCCTTCGATGCAAAATATGGCTGCTGCATCTGGTGGTGGAGGTGGAATCAATACCAATAAGGATCCGTTCAGTAATTTGGTTGGTTTCGGATCGAAACAGCAGTCAGGCAGTCTTAACTCAACGAGCAAAGCTAGTGCTAAGACTGGCACCGGTAATCAGGAGTTTGGAGATTTTCAGAATGCTCCGACATCTGGTACAACATTCTCGTCGAGCGGGATTTCCACAAATAAAAGCCATTTTGCTGCATCAAATATGAGCTTTGATTCGAAAATGGATGATTTTGGGATGCCTGCCAAGAATTTCGGTCAGCAGAATCAGACTCCTGTTCAGAGCTCAGGCACAGACAGTTTCGATGTGTTGTTCTCTTCATCCTCTGGCTCGGCTTCTGTTGGTGGTGCCACTGGAGGACAGCAAGCTGTGGAAGTGGATGACTGGGGTTTGGATTCAGATTTTGGAGGAGGAAATGAGGGCGGCGGCTCCACCACAGAGCTTGAGGGGCTTCCACCGCCTCCTTCAGGCGTATCAGCTTTAACCGCTAAGAACAAGGGCATGGATAATCAGAAGCAAGGGCAATATGCCGATGCGATTAAGTGGTTGTCGTGGGCTGTGATTCTCCTCGAAAAGGCTGGAGATAATTCTGCCACCACAGAAGTCTTGTCGTGCCGAGCCTCATGTTACAAAGAAGTTGGGGAGTATAAGAAGGCTGTGGCAGACTGTACAAAGGTAAAGTGCCAATAGTTACTCACAGATTGAAATCTTCCTTATTTTGATGAAGGTGGTGTATGGCGATTCCTTGGGGTTTGTTGGTTGTATCTGTGAGATATTTTTGTATCTTCGGTAAGATGACCTTATTATTTTGAGAATGATTCGTATGCCGTGTGAGTAGTGATTAGCTATTTTTCAGAACACACAAGCTTACCGATGTTTTCTACTATTTCAAAGAAAGAAATATTGAACTCTGAAAGCATTCTTCCCTGTCCGGGAGCTTAAGAATCGATCCTCTCGCCGAGACCCGCCTTTTTTTAGGCATGTTGGGTTTGACTATGCTTAAGATTCCATATCTTTGAGATTAACATTGACAGAACCATGTCATGTGCCTACCCATGCTTAATGAATTTAGGCAGGCAGTATCTGTTTATCGTCTAGATTGGCAGCTATCAAAGATTGCATATGAACTTTTGAATCAGAATTGATGAAGTATCTCTTAAGACATTCTATTTATATTATATTTGCAAGATTTTGCGATATTGCTCGTGAGAAGGATGGAATCAATACAGCGCATGACGGGTGTTTTTGTTGAACAGGTGCTAGAACATGACGATGCAAATGTAGCCGTTCTTGTACAGCGAGCTCTTTTGTATGAGAGTATGGAGAAGTACAGACTTGGCGCAGAAGACCTGAGGACGGTGCTGAAGCTCGATCCTCTTAACAGAGTTGCTCGAAGCACTATTCATCGCTTGAACAAAATGGCAGATTAAGCAACCTGCTGAAACTTATTCGTATACTTCTTTTCCTCAAGCCATGAGCCATACTTATTCCCCTTCTCCAATTTTGTTGGGGGAATAGTAAAAATCTTATCCTTTGTCCGAGATTGAGTTTCACATTGGTTGTAAAACTTTTGAGTGTATCACGTATTGTATTTGCTTCCATTTCATCGGATTCTTCCTGCAACTAATTCTTGATTGTCACTTCATAAAGGTTTGAGATTTTTGAGTTTTTCTCTACTGTCTTCGTCCCATGCATGCACGAGAATTCACCTTGTGGTCAATAGTCGTAGCTTCTTCTTTACATTTCACTGTAATACTCAGTGTACTTTTGAATGATTTGGTTATGCGTAAGTTGATCCCTTAGCAGTTGTGAGGTGGATGAGATTGAGATTTCCCTCACTTCACCCTTCATTTTCTTCTTGAGAAGGTTCTGCTATTGTCACTGAGAATGCCTCTTAGAAAGGAAATTTGATTTGGTTGGGAACTTTAGTGGATTTAGATTGCTGCATTGTGGATTAACTGCACTGTACGTCTTCATTAGTCATGATCTTACAATGGCTTCTTAAATCAACTGCATGACTGTTTTAGTAAATATGATCTTCATATGTCTGCAATGTGGATGCCACAACTTGAATAGCTTCCTGAGCACTGGATTTATCAGCTGGAAATGTACTTTGAAATCTGAATCGCATTTCCTAGTAGCAATGGTTGTTCTTTTTCTATCTAATCATGCTGTGTCTATGCTTTCTCTCCCCCAGAGGAATCATACATTGAAGCAACTAAAAATACATATGTAGGAGATCAACATGTGAACCAATTATGCAGCAAATTGTGTGGCCTCTTCTGTAAGCACGAGTTTAGCTCGAATCTCTGTTAAATTGTAGTTGTACTGGTCCATTAGAATCGATTGGAGTAGTAATCTCGGGTCCTGAATGTTAATGCTACTAGATTGCTAGCTCCTCTTCAGCCAAACAAGCAGCAGTCATTCGAGGAATTTGGCAAGAATTGCACAGCCTACCAATTTTAGCTGGGAATTTGAGTGAAAGCGACTGGTTTACAAGTTTACGACAGCTAATTTTCGGCTTTCAAGCTGGGATTGCTCTCTTTATTTGTCCCTGTGAAGGTGACTAGCGCCGTCTTGCATCCTTGCTGATTGAAGGATTTGAACTCACAGCGCGTGGATGGAATCGAACTGGACAAGTGGCGTATTCATTCCTCACCCTTATGCATTGTTGTGGGAAGATGTATTCTGGGAAGTACCAGGAACAAGAAAAAATTATATTAAGAAGTAGATAAGATCTGCAATTAGCTAGACACTCTTACAAAATAATAACCTCTAGAAATAGGACATTCTTCTTCGGGAAGCCGGCGCCACGGTTGATTGAGGGTTTTCTTCAACGGTAGGGGTATCGTCCAAGGAAGCGTCCTGGCAGGGGCTAGCTTTCGGCACTTACCCTTACAATTCCTCCCAATCGTCGTCAAATCCAGATCATTGCGCGGGCTGAGCCGACATGTATACATCATTGTTGCAGAACTCGCTAAACAAGTCCCGCGTCAATTGCACAGCAAAGTCCGAATTGAGTTGGGACAATCGGACGCGGCTGTGGTTGTTGCTGTTGTTGTTGTTGTTTGCTGCTGTTGTTCTCGATTGCAATACTGAGGACGCAAATAAGCAATTATTGCGAGCAAGGAAATAAATGAAATTGACGAATGATTTTAGAGAGCAAGAGTGTTGGGAAGTGAGATTTTAGTGAAAATTAAGAGATGTTGAAGAATGAGAGGGATTAGGGGGCCAACTATTAGAAGGTCAACAATTTTTTTTCCTCAAACGCCGGCTGTTGCCCGCTGTTACTCGGGTCGACTGGGGTCACTGATCCATTGATTGAATTTTAGGGCCGAGGCCCGAACAATTCTTAATGATTGGGCCCATGTGGCAGCCTCAAGGCCCAACCCAAAATTTTAGAAAAAATTGGTGGGCTTGGGACAGCCGAGGCTGAGACAGGGCATCGGCCCAGGCACAGCCCGCCACCCGACCGGTCGTGCTTGGACAGTGGCGCAGTCGCGGGAGGTCTCTATGTCAGCACGGCCCGAGACATTTATGTACTGCTTTTTTCGATCGTATATTAGGTTATATGTGAATATCGTGAAAAACCGGTTGAGATTTGACATTTATTTCCGACTTTTTCACCGATCAATTAAATAATATGCGAAATAAACCTCTTAGGCACGAAGGAGGTGATTAATTTGGATTTCCCAATCTCTACTGTCACTACTGATGGGCCATCAGTCATGGCTATGAAAATGGGGACTGGACTGCACAGCATGGTCGCTGATTTTGCTTCTCAGAATAAGAAGATTCAGCCACACAAGATATGGAAAAATAAATAGATAAGTTAATAATTTAATAACAATAATAGTAATAATTATAATGTCTAAATATATATATATAGTATTGCAAGCAAACAATTCATTAGGAAATGTTATAAGTTAATATTACGAAAAACTCTAAACTAGTATGCCTGTAACAAATTTACCCCGAACTAATTTTTTAACCATAAAAAACCCCAAATTGGTACGCCTATTACCCCAAACAAATTTTTTTACTACGAAAAATCCAAAACAGGTCATTTATGACAAATTTACCCTCCATTAAATTGAATTAGTACACTTGTAAAACTACAAATTGGTTCACTTGTAACAAACAGAGGGTAAAACCCCAAATTGGTTTACTCGTCAACTGTCATGTGTTATCCAACTCAGAAATTTAATGGTAAAATTTAACAGAAACTAATTGAGGGTAAAATAGTTAGAGATATACCAATTTGGAGTTTTTTGTAGTCAAAAAATTAGTTTTGTGTAAATTTGTTACATGTGTACCAATTTGGAGATTTTAGTGGTATTAATCCAAATGTTATCTAATGCTGGTTAGGTTTTTTTTTTACCCGATTCATATTTTTCTAACAGTTTCTGCAGCTAAAGTGTTTTGCAGTGTGTTTTTGGATGAAATGACTTGAAAGCTAAGTCCTGCACGATGCACTTGCTTTTCAATGACAATTCTTTTTCTCGCATTGAGGTATTCTTTAAGCACAAGTATCTTTAAAACTGCTACTGTGGTACGTCGTAATGCCTCTTTTGTATCCTCACGTGCACGACGTCTCCTTCTCTCCGCGTGTGATTTCACTATGCTTGTCTTTCACGTGTTGTGAAGAAAGAAGAACCAATGACCCGTTCATTGGTTATACGACAACTTGAAATTGTCTGGAAAATGTCTTGAAATCGAAGAATGGTTGCTGAAATTCAAGGAAGAATCAGTAGATCTACCATCGTTCGAGGTTGTTGCGGCTGTTCCGTGGTTTATTTGGCGGGCGAGAAACGGCTATATTTTCCGGAAAAAACACCCCAATCCAGAAATCCTCGTTGAATCAGCGCACAATGTGCTCAGTAATTGGTGCAAGTGGAATCACCAAGAAAAGGAAACTAATTCAGAAGGAGAAGCCCTACCTCGACATTGGCATCCTCCAAAGGAACGAACTTTAAAGGCGAATTTCGACGGCTCTTACACAGAAGGATCGAACTCAGGCGCAGTAGCTATTGTTGTTTGAGATGCGACGGGAGCTCTGGTGGACGGAGTAGCAAGAACGGTACCGGCATCGTCTGTGAGTCAAGCCGAAACCCTAGGCTTGCTCGCTGCTCTCTCTCTCCTCGAAGCAAAGAAGGAAGAAGATATTGTACTTGAATCTCACTGCATGTCTTTAGTTGGACGCGATTAACAGCTCAAATCAAGGTAATTGGGAAATGGAAGCTCACAGGGTCATGGGCCGGTTCAAAAACATTTCTCTAGCCCACTGCAAAAGAGATTACAATAGTGCGACGGACTGGATTTGTAAAGCCCGTAGACAAAAAAATCTACTCTCGAATTGGGTATCCTAACCCCCCAACCTCTTTGGGATCTACTTTATTTTGATGCCCTTGACGTGGGCTTTGATGTTTGAAGAACTTTCAGGTTTAATAAAATTTTGTTTGACCCAAAAAAAAATTTTTCCTTACACAACAAGATATTTGAAACCTCTTTCACTCTTTTTGTCGAATGGTCGTACATTTCCAGCTAGAAAATTGATAATATTGTGATCCCCATATGCATTAAAATGTAGAGGCCTTACGAATTGATTATCCAATCAGCAGTTTTTTGCACCATTGTTCTGTTATGCTAATCGAGCAGGTGTCAATTTCTTAACTAACAACCATTATATGTTTATTTTTTCTTAGGACGGTCGAGAAAACTTTGAGTTATGCTTATTTGCATCTGTTCTGGTGAATGACTTCCCCACTAGAGTACACTAGAGCTCCTATCACTATACTTAGGCTCCATTCGTTTTACAAGAAACAATTTCCAATAAACATTTTTTGGATTTTATATGTTCGTTTCACAAAAAATAAACTAGTGATTGAAAATATTTTCCACCAATAAAAAAACACCTTAAAAAATGAGGAAAATGGTTTCCGTTTTTCAAAAAGTGAAAAACATTTTTTATATCTTCTTTTTTATATCTTCTTTCGCCTCACTTTCTTTCATAAAACACATTTTATTTTTATATTTATTTTTTCTTTCATTTCTTCTTATTTATTTTTTTTAAAATCGTGTTTTTATTTATTTTAAAGCTTTTAAATCATTTTCTTTACCTTTTTTGTCTTCTTTTTTTTCTTTTCTTTCTTCCTCTGCCGGTCACTGGTCATAGCGACAGCCGACGACTGGCCAAAGGCGAGGCTCCAGCTTGCTAACCTCAGGCAACAACTGGCAAAGGAAGAAATGAAAGAATAAAAAAGAAGAGAAAAGAAAAGGCAAAAAAATATATAAATTATTAATAATTAAAAATAAAATTAATTAAAAATTCGATTTTCTAAAATATAAAATAAATTATTATTAAAAGAAGTGCAAGGAAGAAAATTAAATCAAATTTTCCATATCGAACGACAGAAAATATTTTCCAATTCATTTTCAAGTCTCAGTTGAATACTAGAAAATATTATCATTTTCCTAAAAAATGACTTTCTGAAAAATATTTTCCAGAAATATCACATTTCCGCAAAATGAACGGAGCCTCATATAAATTCAAGCTTTTGCTTGCAGAGAAATTCAAAATTTGCTCAGAGTTATAGGTGATCAATAGGTAGGCAAACAATTACCTTTATGAGATCTTTGTGTTCGGAAACCCATAATTCATATTTTCCTTTGATGTTTAATGAATGAAGAGTTTCATTTCGACAAAATATAAAAGATAAAACAGGCAAGCAAGTACAGACCAAAAAAAAAACAGGCAAACAAGCATCACCAATAATCCCCTTTATCCACTAGTGATTACACATCCATGCGGGGCCATGCCACACAAGGCAACCCCTCCTGGGCCGCAGTTGTCATGCGATAATCTTCTAAATGATCATTTGATAGGTCACACCAGTAAAATTATATATCCACGTCCAACACTCGCCTATTTCTCGATTCTTGCATGTTTGAGCATTCACTTTTGACGACTAACAATCAAAGTCGATTAGTGCAGCAAGGTGATGCTTCGGCTTCCACAATCATCCTTGTTTTTATAGCAATGTGTCGTTGAAAAGACAAATGAATAATTCTTTATGACCACGAAAAGGCTGAATAATTTATTCTCATGTTAGCAATAGTCGAAAATCCCTCCTCTCGTTTTTTTTTATCTGTCATATCTCTAACTCTTCTCACTTTCTAACTTTTACTCTGCCTCTTATAGAGTACGGGAGTCGAACCTAGTACATATGATAATAGCGTTGCCACCCCCGCAATCTTTTTCACCAGCAGGGCTGCATGCCTATTAGTATCGAAAATCCTCATTTTTCATTCATATTTTTGAGCTTTTTTTCTATTACGTTCGTATTTTTCAAGTACATAAATGCCATACCCAATATCTCATGGTCTACCAATGTAAGTTCACCAAAAAAAAGTTTATCAAAATAGATTAGGTTTTTCATGTCAACATGTTCTTTTATTATTTTTTGTTTATATCAATGTGAAATTAAAATCAGAAGCGACATATAATTTTATCTTTAACTGAGTTAGAGTACCTCTTCTTATTAATTTTATTCAGCAATCAACAGTCTTCCAAAGTTATGTTTTTATCATTTAATGAGCTCATATGATGAAATATTACCTATTAAACAATGTAAAGTGGACTTATTTAGAGCAATAAATGTTTTCTAAAGTCGTTCATTTAACACTAGCATATTCTTTGAGGTGTTTTTGAAATCGTTAGTATATGGATTTAAGGGGTTTCGATATTGGTTCACTTCTTTTTGGTTAAATCATTTTCAAATAGGGCTGATTTGATTCCAAAATTTCTTAATCTAGGTGAACATATAAACTTTCACAAATTGGCAGCATATAAACATAATTAAGGGCAACTGAACTATACATATTCTTATTTCTTGGCCAGAAAAATTTATATTGATTGTCCCTTCAATGATCATTTCCTTCTAAAAAAACAGAGAAGGATAACATAATTTCAGTAGATATGATGGTTTAATGTAATTGCAAGGAGGAATTGGGTGCAATTTGGTTTTTTATTTATTTATTTATTTTTGGTCATCAAGTGTGCCAATCCTTTGATTTCAAAGAAATGGAAAAAAAAAACCATTAAGCTGCCGAAAATAAATGCATATTCCATGATGTTAGAACTTAAGAGCATTTATAGTCTAAAGTAAATTCAAATGCTCTTGGGAAAATAAAAAAAACTAACGATAAATTGTTGTTGGATGTTTGAATCTACCCCATAGAAAAATGGATACAACGTCTATTGCATATTGGTAAGTTCCCGAAATTAATAGTTTCTAAAGAAACATCGACAATTTATGATATTGTTTAATTGGTTAATGGAAAAGCTACTCTAAAAATACAAGAAAATTGTCCAAAGTCCAAAACATATTATATAGATTCAGTTCTAAACTTTTCAATTTTGTCAATTTAATCCTAAACATTTGCCGCAAATTCCAATGTAATTATTCCAACTAATTTTCACTTGAAATCGTTGACATGGCGGTCTGTCATGTAGTATAGCCAACGATGACTGGATAGACACGTTAACAATTTCCACCGAAAATTGATCATATGATTACATTGAAATCTCGCACAAAGATTTATCACTAAAAAATAAAAAAGTTAAGGATTGAATTACTGCAAGCGAAAAATCCATAAGGAAATCTGTTGCGTATTGCTGGTTAGACTTTTTCTTGATTATATTTTTGTGTAGTTTTTGCAGCAAAAGTGTTTTGCAGGGTGGTTTTTTTTTGGATAAAATGACTTGAGCATTAAGGCCGCTACAATGTACATGCTTTGAAAAGCAATTCTTTTCCTCACAATGAGATATTCTTATAAGAAACACATCACTTTCTCTTTGGGTGGGGCTATTTCATTTCACCCCTTACATGACTAAATTAAACTCATTTTCACTAGATAGGTTCGATGACCCCTAATCGTTCGCATATATTTACACAGATCCCTTCAATTTAACTATTTATGTAGTATCAATGTCCTTCAAATTTGAGCTTGCTCAGCTTATTGTTGTTCAAAAAATAAAAAGTTAGCATGTTTCATCATTACTCTTATCGCAAGTTATCAATTCTGTCTCTCCTAACTCTAAGGCTCATTTTATATTTAAGTTGTTGTTTGATTGGTAGTAAAAAAAATTATCGAGTCTCTCTGTTTACTATTTCCAACAATCGGTTATTCTTTCCTAATACAAAGCATTTAAGAAGATATAGAAATATCTAAAAATACATTACATACAATGACGTGAAAAAGTGATGCACGTTATGCCACCTCATATTATTTTCGTAAAATTAATGGATGATATCAATTCTTGTCAATTCAAAGTGAATGAAATTTAATGTCATTTTAAAATATGTCATTGTTTTATTCAAATTTTTGATTTAATGTTTCTTCTTCCAAAATTTCGCATTGGAATGTTATTATAATTTTATTTTGGGAAATCTTTAGACATGGTCTTGTTTTGTTTCGTCCAGCGATCCCAAAGACAATGACTACTAAGAAAGAACTTTGTTGTGATAATATGTTCAAAAGTTGTTGATGTTTCATGTTTTACCGAGATTCTACTCGACAGTAAATCCATAAATTTGTTCAAAACAGCATAGAAAAGAGTTAGGTTTCCTCAGAATTTCTCTTTTCGAGGAAGCTAATTTGTAGAGAGGTAAAATCTAAAAGCAAAAATGAATACATAAAACTTTCAGTTGGGATGGTGATGCCCACCTAGAAATTAAAGAAAAAATATATTTAAATATGGTAGCTAGATCCTGCACTGACACGAAAAACTAAAAAAAGAAGGAAATTGAACAGATCTGGCTCCGACCATATTAAATTCAAATTATATGATTAAGGACAGTGTTGCTTCTTTAATGAAAATGGGGTGGATTTTGTTATATAGGGCATGAAAACAGCCACATCCTTTCTCTGTTAGTGCAATTATCTTAAAAAAATGTGATTTGGTCGTTTGTCGTAACGTCTCCTTTGTATTCTCACACGCACGATACCTCACTCTCTCCGCGTATATTCTTATTATGCATATCGTCTATGCAATCTTAAGATAGAAGAACCAATGATCCTTCATTGGGTATATGTTTGTCATCAAATAAAGTGTCCAAAAAGTCACAAACTTGTTGCACCGCAGCAAATTCAATCCTAAAACTTTTTAATTTTATCAATTTAGTCATAAACTTTTGACAATTTATCAATGTAGACATTTCGGTCAATTTTGGCCAGAAATCACCAACGCGGTGGTTGTGCCACGTAAGATAGTTGACATTTACGTTAGTGTTTGCCGCCCAATTTAACTAGAATGATTATATTGGCAAATCAGCAAAAATTTTAAAACTAAATTGATAAAATTAAAAAATTTATGACAAAATTAATCGCCGTATGATAGGTTTAGCACTTTTTGGGCAATTTTCCCTTTGAAATTGTGTTGTAAATGTCTTAGAAAATGGGGCCAATTTCCCCCACACAGCAAGATTTTTGAAAACCCTTTCCTTCTTTTTGTCGAAATGAATTTTTTTTTTCGAAATAATGTTCGAATGATACATATTCAAAAGAAATTTGATGATAACGTCATCCTCAAAGCAACCCCCCGTGAGTCTTGTAAATGATCATGATCATTGAATTGGTCGCGCTAGTAATAATAAAATCCATGTCTAATGCTCACCCACTTCTCGATTCTTGCATGGGTGAGCATTCCTTAACGACGGCTAATTAAAGTTAGTTAGTGCAGCAAGCAACTGGATTTTCACTTCTCGAGGTGAAGCTTCGACTTCCTCAATCATCATCCTTTCTGTAGCAACGTGCCATCGAAAAGCTAAATCTATAATGCTCTTGCTGTCCACCAAAAAGCTGAATAATTCATTGTCATCATTTTAACATCTGTAAATCCCCCACTTTTCATTAAAAGGCTTTACGTTTTTGTAGCTTGGACGCCACGAATTACGAGATGAAGATCAGTTATTATCCATTCTATATACATTCGTAAATACCATACACGATAATTGTAGTTCGGTACAGAAGTTCGGCCAAGTTCGTATACCAGAAATTAAAACAAACGGTAGGAAAACTAACCCGAAAGCAGTAGAAGCAATAAGCAGAATGTTGATCCGAGCCCAACGAAGGAACGTCGTGTCCTTAAGACGAATTTGGCCCCTCAATCAGTACCCGAGGATATCGGACAATCGTCTCCCAGGATAGAACGGATCTCGTTCCTCCGAAGCGGTACGTATTCGGAGGACTCCAACGAACGCAATTTTGCAGAAGAATCGCACGAAATGACAATGACGAAAATGAATGTCTGTAGAGCGCGCGCAGGGAAAAATGCCGATGACACGAAGAAGTACTTTCCCGAACTATACTGTTCGGTTATATTGAAGTGGCGAAGAATGAAGAGTTGCAAGGGTTCGTGAAGAGCAGCGAACCGGTTTGCGAAGGGCTTCGGTTTTCGTTCGGGCGAACCGAACCTCACGAACAGACATGTTGTGGCGAAGAATGAAGAGTTGCAAGGGTTCGTGAAGAGCAGCGAACCGGTTTGCGAAGGGCTTCGGTTTTCGTTCGGGCGAACCGAACCTCACGAACAGACATGTTTGTTCGTCAAAAAATAAATTCTAAACAATGTGTCTGTTCGAAAAATAAAAAATAAAAAACCGATAGAGCGTGGACCCGGAACCGAACCGAACCGAGCCGAGCCGGCCGGACGGACGGCGGCGGCGGCGCGCGCGGGGGGTGGACCGACCTAGCTTGACGTAGGTCCTCTCTCTTCCACAAAAGTGGGGTACCCCTTGGGGCCCAAACCCATTTGTGAGGCTCAACTATTTGAACCCATTTCCCATCACCTCTTCTCCTATGTGGGACACTTCACACACTTCTCATTCAATTCTATGGGATTTTGGTGCCAAAACCCCAACAATCCCCCACATGAATGAGAAGTTCAGATATCATGACTCTTCGTGTATGCATGAGATGCAATGTGCGATTATTCCATGAGAAAACGTTGCATTAGGATAAGTAGTCTGAGACTTTGAACTTTCCTTAGTGAAACCTATCGGACTTACTCGGTCAATCAGTAGACTTGATGTCTTTGAACTGTCAACCTTTGGTGTAAGCCTAGACAATAGAAATCACACAACTGTTTCTCGAACAAAATTGGTTCTCACTGTTGTGTTCGTTTTGGCCATGAACACCGCCTGGTCTCATGAGTGTTTTAGAGAATTCGGCCTTATCAATTCTCACAGAAGCGGCCCTCACTTCACACTCACATAGGTGATTTCTGAACATATAGTATATCACATACTCAATTCAGAATCATTAAAAGCTTTGCTTAACCTTCACATTTTAGTACTGTCTTCATCCGGAATGAGTCAAGAATTTGACAGTACTCTATACTGTCTTCATAACTTAGTTGTCCCTTTGAACCTAGATCTTGGGATCTCCAGTCAACTAGGTAGGGTTTCCGCTATGATGACTTGTTTATAGGCCTTAAACCCATTCCCCTTGATGTTGTCGCAACCATCTCTCTAGTTAGGCCTTTTGTTAATGGATCCGCAATATTATCTTTTGACTTCACATAGTCAATGGTGATAATTCCACTAGAAAGAAGTTGTCTTACAGTGTCATGTCTTCGACGTATGTGTCGAGACTTACCATTGTACATGACATTCCTTGCCCTTCCTATTGCCGCTTGACTGTCACAATGTATACAAACAGCGGGCACTGGTTTAGGCCAATTAGGAATATCTTCCAAGAAATTTCGAAGCCACTCTGCTTCTTCACCGGCTTTATCCAAAGCAATAAATTCTGATTCCATAGTGGATCTAGCAATACAAGTTTGTTTGGATGATTTCCAAGACACTGCCGCTCCCCCAAGTGTGAATACATATCCACTTGTCGATTTTGTGTCTTTAGTGCCGGTTATCCAATTTGCATCACAATATCCTTCAAGTACCGCTGGATATTCTGTGTAATGCAAAGCATAATCTTGAGTATACCTTAAGTAGCCCAATAAACGTTTCATAGCTTTCCAATGATTTTCATTTGGACTAATTGTAAATCGACTTAGCTTGCTCACAGCACAAGCTATGTCCGGCCTAGTACAGTTCATGACATACATTAAACTGCCTAGTATACTAGCATACTCATTTTGAGCCTTACTTTCACCAGTATTCTTTGAAAGATGTAAATTAACATCTATCGGAGTCTTTACTGGCATAATATCTAGATTTTTGCACTTTCCAAGAATCGTCTCAATATAATGGGATTGTGATAGAGCTAATCCTCCGGATGTCTTATGGATTTTAACTCCTAAAATAACATCTGCAACCCCCATATCTTTCATATCAAATTTACTTGTGAGCATGCGTTTGGTTGCCTTAACAACCTCACTATTGCTGCCCATAATAAGCATGTCGTCTACATATAAGCACAGAATGGCAAAACCATTATGAGTGTTCTTAACATATACACATTTATCACACTCATTAATCTTAAAACCATTCGACAACATGACTTGGTCGAATTTAGCATGCCATTGTTTCGGTGCTTGTTTTAATCCATAGAGCGACTTGATAAGCCGACATACTTTCTTCTCTTGTCCTGGAACAATAAACCCTTCGGGTTGTTCCAAATATATTTCTTCTTCCAATTCCCCGTTTAAGAAGGCCGTCTTAACATCCATTTGATGGATTTCAAGCTTATACACCGCTGCTATGGCAATTAGCATCCTTATAGATGTAATTCTAGTAACAGGTGAATAAGTATCAAAATAATCAAGACCTTCTCGTTGCTTGTATCCTTTTACTACAAGCCTAGCCTTGTATTTATCAATAGTACCATCCGCTTTCATTTTCCTCTTGAAAATCCACTTACACTGTAGTGGTTTATTACCAGGAGGAAGGTCAACCAATTTCCATGTATGGTTTGACAAGATGGATTCAACTTCACTATTGATAGCTTCTTTCCAGAACGGGGCTTCTGGCGAAGTCACAGCTTCTTTGAATGTCCGAGGCTCATTCTCTAACAAATACGTTAAGAAATCAGGTCCAAAGGACGTGGAAGTCCTTTGTCTTTTACTACGTCTAGGTTCATCCTCCATTGGATCACTTCTAGATATAGTATCTCGAGGCCTCTTATTATTATTAATTGGCTCATATACTATGTTATACGGAAATATATTTTCAAAGAACGAAGCATCCCTTGATTCAATGATCGTATTAACATGTATATCTGGGATCTCTGACTTGTGAACAAGAAAACGATATGCATTACTATTCTGAGCATATCCGATAAAAACACAGTCCACAGTCTTTGGTCCTATCTTAACCTTTTTAGGCTTAGGGACCGCAACCTTAGCCAAACACCCCCACACTTTGAGATAATTCAAGTTAGGCATTCTGCCTTTCCATTTCTCATAGGGAGTTTGTTGTGTTTTTCTGTGGGGCACTCTATTTAAAATAAAATTTGCCGTCAAAACAGCTTCCCCCCACAAATTCTGTGGTAAACCGGAACTATTCAACAATGCATTCATTGTTTCCTTTAAAGACCGGTTTTTCCTTTCCGCCACTCCATTAGATTGTGGCGTATAAGGAGGAGTCATTTGGTGAACGATACCAAACTCGGTACAAATTTCCTCAAAAGGAAATTCATATTCACCTCCTCTGTCACTCCTTATTATTTTAATTTTCTTATTCAACTGAGTTTCAACTTCGGACTTATAAGTTTTAAAAGCATTCACAGCCTCATCTTTGCTACTAAGCAAATAAACATAACAATACCTCGAGCAGTCATCTATAAATGTGATAAAATACTTATTACCACCTCTTGACGGTATTGATTTCATATCGCATATATCTGTGTGTATTAAATCTAAAGGTTCTGAAACTCTATTATCTACAGAATGGAAAGGAGGCTTAGAAAATTTAGATTCAACACACACTTGGCATTTCTCACTTGCACAATTGAATTTTGGCAATAACCCCATGTTCATTAATTTCTTTATCGACTTATAGTTAACGTGTCCTAATCTAGCATGCCATAAATTAGGAGACTCAAGCACATAAGTAGAAACAACTTTATTCATAGCATCATTGGGTACAACAGTCATTACATTCAACTTGAAAAGACCATCACTAAGGTAACCCTTTCCTACATACATCTCATTCTTGGAGAGTACAAACTTGTCGGATACAAAAACCAACTTGAAGCCATTCTTGCTAAGGAGAGATCCAGACACTAAATTCTTACGAATATCTGGCACATGCAGAACATTATTTAGTGTCACAATCTTTCCGGATGTCATCTTTAGAGCAATCTTTCCGACCCCCTCAACCTTAGAGGTTGATGAATTACCCATATAAAGTTTTTCATCACCTCCCACAGTTGTATAGGTCGAAAACATCGATCTGTTTGCACAGATATGACGAGTTGCTCCAGTATCAATCCACCACTCTTTGGGGTTTCCCACCATATTACACTCGGATATCATAGCAGTCAGATTGATATCATCGACACCATTGGAAATATCTTCCATCACATTAGCCTGAGTTTTCTGTCTTTTCTTGGCTCTGCAGTCTTTGGCTCGATGTCCAGACTTGCCACAGTTGAAGCACTTGCCAACGAACTTCTTCAGGCCTTGGGTGGATCCCTCTCCAGACTTGGTAGGCATTTTCCTCTTCTTGTTGGGTTTCGATCCTCCTTCAACAACATTAGCTCTTGAGACCGCCAAATTGCTGCCAACTTTCTTCTCGGAATTCCTATTGTCTTCCTCGATCCTCAACCGAACAATCAAGTCTTCAAGTGACAACTCCTTTCTCTTGTGTTTGAGATAATTTTTGAAATCTCTCCAGGATGGTGGCAGTTTTTCAATGAAGGCAGCCACTTGAAATGACTCACTTAGAATCATTCCTTCAGCATGAATATCATGCATAATCACTTGAAGCTCTTGAACCTGACTTAAGACGGTCCTTGAATCAAACATCTTGAAGTCCAGAAATTTACCGACAATGAATTTCTTCAATCCGGCATCTTCGGTTTTGTATTTCTTGTCCAGACTATCCCATAACTCCTTAGCCGTTTTTAGCGGACTATAGACGTTATATAGAGTATTGTCCAGACCGTTGAGGACATAGTTGCGACATAGGAAGTCAGAATGATTCCATGCATCAACAGCAGCAACTTTTTCTTTATTTGTCTCTCCAACGTCCAATTTAGGACCATCCTCATTGAGGAATCTAGCCAAGTTCAAGGTCGTGAGATAGAACAACATCTTTTGTTGCCATCTCTTGAAATCCGCACCATTGAACTTTTCTGGCTTTTCTCCGTGATTCGGAATAGGGTTAACCGCAGTGGAAGCCGAAGCCATTTCTGAAGTATGAAAACAGAACATATTCATGACTAGAATCGGAATTATATGACTACAAACAGAATAGAAATTTTATAACGTGAACAGAAACGGAAAAATTTTCACGAATAGACTTTTTAAAATAAACAGAAACAAAAAATCTGTTCACGAAGGAATTGAAAAAAATAGTAACGAGAAGTTGTATGAACAGAATATACGAACAACAAACGGTCGACTTAAAGGAACGGCAATCCGATATTTGATAGAAAAACACAACGAACAGCACATAAGAGTATACGAACAGAACCGAAACAAATTCGTCTTAAGATTGTAGTTCGGTACAGAAGTTCGGCCAGGTTCGTATACCAGAAATTAAAACAAACGGTAGGAAAACTAACCCGAAAGCAGTAGAAGCAATAAGCAGAATGTTGATCCGAGCCCAACGAAGGAACGTCGTGTCCTTAAGACGAATTTGGCCCCTCAATCAGTACCCGAGGATATCGGACAATCGTCTCCCAGGATAGAACGGATCTCGTTCCTCCGAAGCGGTACGTATTCGGAGGACTCCAACGAACGTAATTTTGCAGAAGAATCGCACGAAATGACAATGACGAAAATGAATGTCTGTAGAGCGCGCGCAGGGAAAAATGCCGATGACACGAAGAAGTACTTTCCCGAACTATACTGTTCGGTTATATTGAAGTGGCGAAGAATGAAGAGTTGCAAGGGTTCGTGAAGAGCAGCGAACCGGTTTGCGAAGGGCTTCGGTTCGTCAAAAAATAAATTCTAAACAATGTGTCTGTTCGAAAAATAAAAAATAAAAAACCGATAGAGCGTGGACCCCGAACCGAACCGAGCCGAGCCGGCCGGACGGACGGCGGCGGCGCGCGCGGGGGGTGGACCGACCTAGCTTGACGTAGGTCCTCTCTCTTCCACAAAAGTGGGGTACCCCTTGGGGCCCAAACCCATTTGTGAGGCTCAACTACTTGAACCCATTTCCCATCACCTCTTCTCCTATGTGGGACACTTCACACACTTCTCATTCAATTCTATGGGATTTTGGTGCCAAAACCCCAACAATAATCTCATCCCCGCCCGAAATAAAGTTCATCAAATAGATAGGTTTTTCATGTCAACGCATTCTTTTACCTTTTTAAATGTTAAACGAGTTATTATTACGAAAATTCTTAAACTAATACGTCCGTAACAAATTTACCCAAAACTAATATTTTAATCACTAAAAATCTCAAACTGATATATTTTTGACAAATTTACTCTCCGTTCATCAAATTGCTTAATTGAATGACACGTGACAGTTAACAAGTACACTAGTTTGGGATTTTACCATTTGTTTGTCATAGATGTATCAGTTTATAATTTTTCGTAATATTAATTCAATTTAATGAGAACTAACGGAGGGTAAATTTGTTATATATATACCAATTTGGGGTTTTTGATAATCAAAAAATTAGTTTGAAGTAAATTTATCACAAGTATACTAGTTTGGAATTTTTAATGGTTAAAAAATTAATTTTGGATAAATTTATCACAGGTATATCAGTTTTGGATTTTTCATGATATTAATCCTATAAATAAGTTTCAACATTATTCAATTTGAAATGAAAATGAGAAGCGACATATAATATTTAGGCAAGAAAACTAATTTGAACCCCCATGACATCAACTCAACTCTCGATCCAATATAGAAAAGACAGGAGTTTAATTCTCTCTTGTCCTTGCACTAATTACGTCACGTAAGGTCTCAAATTTTAATAGGCTTATGTTGACCCTTCCTTTTGAAACGACATCAAATTTAACCAGGTAAATACAGAAAATGCTTCGCAAAAGTTTAACTCATCGTAGCAATCTTTTTCCCATCTGAGTATGTGTTTTCTTTTCTTTCACTAACAAAGTGAATTCTCCAGAAATGCAATTGTTTAGCAATTTACTAAATTTCTTTAATGCCTTCTATGTTTTTCTTTGAATTTAGCATAACTAGATGATGGGTTTTGTTTCATGTAATTGCAAAATGTAAAACATTTTATTGAACTTACTCTGTGAATTTTTCAGTTAGCACCCAAAAAACGTCTTTTAATTAATTTTGTTTGAGCGTATTGCGCAGGGTAAGCAAATCGATTAGTTAAAAAGGATCCTAATATTAAAAATTATTGAAATAAATCCTCAACTCGTTTTGTTTCATTAAGGATTAAAAAAAAACTGTACGAGCAAAATGGTTATCTCATTGTAACTAGTAGTATCTATTAAGTTACACTTCTTTTCTTTCTTAAATCTGACCTACACTAACTTCTAACCATAACAATTACTTCTTCATTTTTTGAGAAATCTACATATTGCAGAACAAGCCACTTCACTAATTGGATGAAAATTTCATTACAGTCTTGAGTTTTTGTATGTACATGTAATCGAAAGTATGTGTTAAGTGATTTTCATCTAAAATTTTATTTCATGCAAATTTATTTGTAGAAAGAAATGAATATTCAGGTTTTAATAAGTAGTTCACAAAACACTTTTCTTTTTCAAGATTGTGGTTTATTGTGTGCCTATTATTTTAATGGAAAAGTTATTTAATAGGTTATGGGGAGTGACCCTAATCTAGTTTAGGAATCACTCGGCTCGTGCACCGGAATGTAGGGGTGATAAGTTCTCAATCTGGTCTAGTTCCCAATTTAGGACCCAAGGACCAAACTGATAGTCAGGTCTGGTTCCCAATCCCATGAAACCAGTCATTTAAGATTTAATTCACATTTTACTAATTTTTGTCAATGAATTTATGTCAGTGATGTTCACTTAAGATTTAGTTCACATTTTACAAAATGTTTTAGAGAAATAAAAAAAAAGGTGTAAGTAGTCGGTCTGGTCTGGTTCTTGGACCAAATCAACTAGACACCGATTCCACTTTTAGGAAATGGGAACTGGATTGACACTCAACCGGACCAACTAAGCAATTCGGTCCGATCTGGGCGATTCCTAATTTGAGCGGTCCGTTTTGCACACTTCTGCTAAAATGAATTTATAGGGGGGTGTGGCCAATGAGAATTATTGGTTGGGAAGGGACATTGAAAGGATCAAAAGTGGAACGCAAAAATTATGCCATTAAAGATGATGTGTACATTTTTATTGTTTTTGCCCTTCGTCAAAACGTTTTCCCATTATCTAAGTCCTCCAATTTATTCGATACATCCCATCGAATCCTTTCCATAACTAAATAGAACGTCCAAGCAAATAGCAATATAAAATTCAAATACTTCATAAAAATAGGTCAAAGACTCTTTTCTTTTGTGAACAATGACATAAAAAGGGGCAGAAAGTTGATACGTTTTTGGCATTCTTACAAACATTTTTTTTGCATAGCTTGTGAACAGCGATAAACGTTGTAGTTAATTATAAAAATGGAGAGAAAAAAATTAAGTAAGAATTCTAATTGCATGGGAATAGAGTTAATATTGAACACGAAAAGTTCGACATTTCTATATTTAAGGGAAAACACCCAATCGTATCAATTTTGTGTTATCTCCATCAAAACTCTAATGAAGTTATTTTTTTTCTTGCAAATCAAAGAGGAAAAAAAAGGGTCAAATTGACCCGATAAAAATGACAACAAGGTAAAACAAAGAGAGTAACAACCTAATTTTTATCGAGAAAGTGCACCTAGCAAATTACTTAATTTTCCTTCCAGGACAATCAATCTCGTCTTTGCACTCTACGTGAGAAATTCAGAACGTTTCTCTCCCTTTTTTTTTAGTTTTATTTTTTTGTATTTCAAGTAAATTTTTACTTTCGGTTATTAAAAACTAGCAAATTGTTCATATAATGCTTTCTTTTTTTTTTCTTTTGCCAGAACATATAATGTTTTCTTTTTAGAGAAGAATTTGTATAATAGTAGTGAAAAAAAAGAGAGAAGAAAATAATGTCAAAAGTTTTATCATTTTTTACGTGTCATTAGAGGCTTGATTGTAATACTTAACTAATAAATAATGGTGCACGAGGACGAACTAAGACGTTTTCACTTTCTCAACTTCGTCGAAAGAGCAAAAGCCGAACCCCCTCGTCTTCTCCCTCGCTTGCTCGACTCTCATGGCCCCGAAATGCAAGAAGTGCCCAACTCCACCGCACGAATCACCGCAGACGGACGCTTCCTCCGGCGAAGAGTCGCGCACCGACCCCGTGCCCCCGAGAGCCGAAGCGCAACGGAAAGTGGACGAGGAAGCTGAGGAGGATGCGGAGGGAGGGAGTGATGAATCATCCGACTCGTCGGAGCCTCGGTCTGGATCGGAAGATGGGACCCGCGCTGCCGTGCCCGTCGACGCGGCCGAGGAGGGCACGGCGGTGAGGAGGCGGCCGGCCGGAAATCGACGGTTGGAAGAGCAGCCGGGGAAGAGGGCGAGGAAGGACGGCGACGCCGAAGAGGAGGAGGAAGAAGATGAACCGTCCGGGGCGTCCGAGTCCCGCGGTGAAGCGGCGAAGCACGAAACCCTAAAGCCCTCGCGACCGAAGAAGCTCTCTCTGGACCCGGACCCCGAAGACGAGACCCGCACCGTCAAGGCCGTCGCCGCCGGCGAGGAGGTCGCGCCGGCGGCGGAGAATAAGCCGGCGGCCGGATCTCAACAGTTGGAGAAGCGGCCGGCGAAGAGGGCGAGGAAGGGCAGCGACGCTAACGAGGAGGCTGGGGCAGCGGCGCAGCACACCGGGGAGGTGTCGGGGAGGTTTCAGCGCAAATGGAGTGAGAAAGATGAGATCAAGCTCCTCCGAGGTATGATCAAGTTTCGCAAAAAGAAGAGGTTAGAGCCCTCGACAAACGTCGGCATATTCCAAGATTTCCTCGACAAGAGATCGGTACGGTTCGACTTCTCTCCCAACGAATCGCAGCTCCTCAACAAGATAAGGAAAATGAAAGTCAAGTTCGTGAATGGATGCAAGACCGGGCGTGTTTGGAAGAAGCCCCATGATCAGAAGGTCGCTGAGCTTTCCCGTGTCCTCTGGGGCCGTGAGGAAGCGCGCTTGTCTTTGAAGAAGAGTACGACTCCGGAAAGTGCCGGCAAGATTGCTACTGCTGCTGCTGCTGCTGCTCCGTCGAAGGCGCCGGAGGTGTTTGAGGACGGCGATTGGGCCGGCGAATCTTCTCTGTTGGAGCTGACCAGCATGGGGCTGGGCAAGGAAGTTTTGAGGATCGGTATGGCGATGATCGACCGGTCGGAGATGGAGGAATTGAAGGAGAGGTGGCAGCAACTGCGCATGTCCGAGCTACAGGTCGCCAACGATAGGGCGGCGCTCGTGAATCACCAGGCAAGGTTGTTCATGGGTCGCTATCGTCGAGCGAAGCAGCGGCAGGTATAGGAGGGAGGCGATTGCGATCCTCAGGTTGTTTTATGATTAGGCTTTCTTTTTGTCTCGATCTTTTTACCTTGCAAAGCCACTCATGTGTTGGTTTCTTGGTCAGTTGGTTGTTCGAAGCCAGAAAAAGTTAGGAATGGGCGTCCAAAAATCGAGTTAGAGTTCTTCATTTGTCAAATTGTTCCGAGTCTCTCAGGTGCATTGGGCTTTTTGCTGCTCTTCATGGGTGATTTTGTATGAATGCTAAAAATAGGAATTCGATTTCTAAATGTGCTGAATTATATTGGATGTAGAGGGTGAATTTGTCTATCCTCGGGACTGATTTATGGAAGTCAAAATCTACACAAAACTGTCCAATCGTCACGGATGTTTTTCCAGAGTTCATCATCTAAGATTAAGGTGCTATGTAGGGAGCAAAACGAAAACATTTCGAACATCGTGGTGATGTATTTACAATTTTCTTGTAGTTGGTGATGGAGTCGTGATAAGAGGAGCCGATTTGATGATGTGTTGAAGTTTGAAGGCGACGACGGGGAAGCTGCATAGGCAAAGGCTTTGACTTCTAACTTGCGTTGGAACTATTATAAAATAGCACCAAAGTAACAAGATGACACTCCTTAGGAGTGGCATGTCAACCCTTATGGCCTTTTTGGCAAAACGTTTGGCTTAATTCTAAAAAAAAGCATCAATTTTATTTTGAGTGATAATTTTAATTTAAGTATTTTCTTGTTTCATAAAAAATTATCAATTTTTACTTACATCACAAATGATTTGAAAATTTTACACTACGGGAGTTAAATTTGGAATATGTGTAGAAGTTGATTTTTTTTATTGAGAAAAAAAAAAGCAAGGGGTGTTGTTATTTGATAGAAATCATGACCAGGTGCTCCTTTTAACCTCAAGATTGTCTTGTTCTAAACAAATCAAATGACCTTTTTAAGGACCATAATCATTATATTAATAGAAAAAATTCAGTACAAATGTTTTAATTGAAAAGATGCTGCAAACTCGCCTGGCAAGAAAAACCATCTTGTCAAACCTCTTTCCTTCCCGATGGACACCCAGAGTGATGATCAATTCTGACAGAGCGCCTCCATCTCTCCTTAAAAACTATTAAAATTATTTTTATTTTCAAATGAAGAAATCTCAAAAGAAAATTTATAGTAAGTCTCTCCCATCCTGCATATATATATATATATATATATATATATATATATATATATATCTCTTTAGTCGGCTCAAATTGCCCTTTACTAGAACTCCATGGCAATCCCTGGCAGAAAAAATTAATAAGTTCCCTTAAATCAGCTTTTCACCACAAAACAAAACAGTTAACATAGATCAACCGAATTTCAGTCTTATATATTATGTGCCTACAACATGTAAACCAAAAAAGAGAAAAACACAAAGAAAGAATGATTAGAGAGAGAGAACCGCTTGATATATAAATGATTTATAAAAAAAATTAGTCCATAACTAACATCAAAAGAAATATATGTTAGTTGATTAGGTAGTTTTTTTTTTGTGGTATAAAGTTAATTAGATAGTTAAAGAAGTAGATAGTCAAGCTTCTCACGGATCTTTTTTTTTTTAAGAAAAGCTTATCCATTAAATAATTTTTTGATAATTTTTTAGAAACTATTATTTTAAAGGCCTTAATAATACAAAATAGACAATGTGAATTCACTTTTCCGGGTTGTAGATTCGAACATGCTACCACGCTCCATTGTTGATTGTATATTTTATTTTTCCAAGAGCATCTGAATTTTACTGTGGACTATAATTGCTTCTAAGTTCTCACATCATGGAACATGCATTTTATAGTTGGTGGCTGAATGAATGATCTTTCACGTATGGGATCTTATCGAGCTGCTTTATCTCATTTGATTACTCATGCTTATTCGAAAGTATTGTTGTTTATAAGATCCGGATCTATTATTCATTCAACGGAAGCTATTGTTGGATATTGTCTAGATAAAAGTTAGAATATGGTTCTTATGGGAAGTTTAAAAAAGCATGTATCAATTACAAAAACATCAAAGGACAGGCACACTTGAAGATCCAAAGAAAAAGAAAACATTAATACTAAATAAAATAATTTGAAAAACATCTATCTATCACAATGAGCCCATTTTCACCATAAAGAAATAACTTTGGATTATCAATTTCAATTACTAAATAAAAATAATAAGAAAAGGAGAGATTTTCATTTGCGTCTGGCTTTGTACTCCTTGTACAGTACAGACTCTCTCTCGGTTCTGGGCGATTCCGGCACTGTTCATCCCGAGTGGATGATCGTCGATTCTGGGCTCCCAGATCGTCAGCTCTTGCGGATTCTGTGTACTGGGCTTCGCCAGCAGGTGTCCTAGCTCTGGACGCGAGGATCAAGCTTGAGGTAGCCTCCATTAATCGGGTAAGCAGATCTGGGTAGCGATTGGGTCGCTGTTCTTGGTCCTGTTCACTCGGCTGGTGATTTCGTTCGTTTCCGAGTGTTTTGGGGAAAGATTTCTCCGGTACTCTTGGGTTGGGAGTATCTAGACCCTTCGTTTCTTCTTGCCTGAAGGATTTCTGTTTTGCAAGCCCTGGTTGGATCTGCTGTTCTGGGTTTTCTGGGTTTCGGCTGCTTCCTTGCGAATGCATTTCTGGTTCTGGGTTTCCTGGGTTTTATATATCCCGACTGGTGCTTTACGTTCTCTGGGCAATTAAGCTGGCTCGTTGGGCTGTCTCTACTCTTGCTGTGCTGGTCTTTGGGGTATTCATACTTCGGAGAAGATCTGTAGCTTTATTTCTGCAACGCCCTGACCTGTTCATGGCATTGTAACTATGCATATGGCTGGGAATCAATACTCTGGGGTGTCTACCCCGCTCCCGGGGGCTACTAAGGATGCAGGGGAGCCCTTGCAAGGCAAGGGCCCTACTAAACTCCCCAAGCAACAAGCTTCTGCAAAATCTGGTTCATCCAGAACCCACCACAGAATAGTAAGTTCTGGTGACTTGGTGGTAGATGATAGCCAGGATTATACAAAGGTTATTGGGAAGTCTGATGAAGTAGGCCACCAAGCAAATCGCCCTAATAGTCGTGGGCGCAGTAAGCCTCCCATTGCTAGGGAGGAGCGCCACATTCAGCAGGGGCAAAAGCCTTACCGGCGCAGCAGAAGCAGAGGGGGAAATCTCCCCCATAGCAATTCTGTGGATGCTGGAATGTCTGGCAGAGATGAGGTGGTGGCTAAGCTACCTAGTAGGGACCAAGCACAGCAAACCCAGCGATCATGGGCAGCAGTTGCAAAGTCAACAATGAAGGGATACTCCCTGTCCTATATCCCTCCATCTATTGAGGATGGGAAACCGGTAGTGAGAATATCTGAAGAGATTCTAGAGGAAACCAACACGCTGTGGCTGGAGTGCATAGTGGGGTATTTTGTAGGTAAGAAATTGCCATTCAAACTTACGGAACAGGCTGTTCATAGCCTTTGGGGGACACAGGTGACGGATGTTCTAGCTAATGCGGATGGATTCTATTTCTTCCATATACCGGATGAAGCCTTTCGACGGAAAATACTGGATAGTGGCCCAATCACTATCCTTCGAGTGCCAATGATTCTACAGCAGTGGCATCCGGCATTGAAGCTGGAGAAGAATCAACACCATTCCCTTCCGGTATGGGTGAAACTAAGGAACTTTCCTTATGCACTATGGTCGACCTCGAGCATTAGTGCGGTGGCAAGCCCAATTGGGAAACCGCTGCATGTTGACATGCAGACGGAGAAAATGCGGATGATCTCCTACGCTAGAGTATGTGTAGAGCTCAAAGCATCTCAGCCCCTACTGGAATCGGTGGATGTCATCTTGAATGGGGAAACCTGGTCCATAAAAGTGGAGTATGAGTGGCGTCCTATCTCTTGTCCGACTTGTGGCACTTTTGGTCATAGGTGTGCTGTTCCCGTGGAGGCACCTACTGGGAAATCTCAAGCTGGTCTAAATCCTGCTGCTGCAAAGAATAAATCCCCTCTGGAGGAGGATGGTTGGGAGACGGTAAAGAAAAAGAGGGGACCAACTCACGTGCCCCATGCAATGCAAGCCCCCAAAGCATCAAATGCTCCAAGCTCAAGCCTTACTAAGGAGGCTGTTATTGTCAGTCATGCTCCTCTTACTGAGGCATCTTCCTCGGAGTCCTCTGAGGCATCCTCTGAATCTTCAGCTAATACAGAGGACTCAGCCAATAGTGTTGACTATGACCAGATGGAGTACCCTTCCTCCCCTGCCCAGGTAGCTAGCAAGCAAAAGCCCCTTAAGTTACAAGCCTGTGTAGCTCCAACTGGGATTGGCACAGATGCTGGATTCACGGACTCTTTGGGTGGTGACCTTAATCAGGAGGGAATGGTTATGTCAATGCCTGGTCCGGTGATAGCCCCCAACAAAGAGAGCAATCCTCCATCTTCTAAGAAGGCCAAACCGAAACCCAATCGGGGCGGCTCTAAACGTCGGTAACCTCTCTCCTTTGTGTCTATATGTTTTTTGGTATATGGAATATTAGAGGTCTTGGTGATCCTCTTAAGCAAGCAGAAATAAGAGCCTTCGTTAGGAATCACAATATTTCTTGTCTTGGCATCCTTGAGACGAAGATTAGACCGTCTCTTTTTGCTAGAATCTCTTCTGGGCTCTTGCCAGATTGGAGGTGGACTGCCAACTACGATCTCTCTCCTCGTGGTAGAATCTGGATAGGATGGAAACCCCAGGAAGTAGACCTGGAAGTTATTTCCATGACCTCTCAAGTCATCCATGGCCATGTCCGTCTGTTGGCTATAAATAAGTCGTGCTTCTTCTCGGTTGTCTACGGGGAACATACATTCACTGCTAGGCGTTCTTTATGGGCGGACCTTGTTAGATCCAGCGAACTCTTTGAGACTGAACCTTGGATGGTGGCGGGCGATTTCAATGCAATACGGGTCAATTCGGATAGAATGGGAAGCTCTAATTCATGGATTCCTGCTTTTGACGAACTTAACCAGTGCCTTGATCAAGCTGGTCTTGATGATCTAAGATATATAGGCCATCGGTTTACATGGGTGACATCGTCTGGGGGCTCGCGGAAACAAAGGAAGATTGATAAAGTCTTGATCAATGATCAATGGCTCCATTCATTCTCTTTCTCGGAGGCAAATTTTCTAGCCAAAGGAGTCTCGGATCATACTCCCATTATTGTTAGAATTGCCTGTGAAACCCCTGCAAGAAAGCCCTTTAAATTCTTCAATTTCTGGATGTCTCATCCTCTTTTCCCAACGATAGTCTCTCAGATTTGGGATACTCGCACTGGTGGAACTCCCATGTATGTTCTATGCCAAAAACTTAAAATGCTAAAATGCCGTCTCAAGCAGCTTAACAAGGATTCCTTCTCGGATATCTCATCGCGTACTGCTCAAGCAAGGGCTGAACTTACATCTACTCAAGATGCACTAGCACTAGACCCTTTTAGTGTGGACCTGGCGATCATGGAGAAGGACCAACTCCAGGTATTCTCTAATCTGAGACTCCAAGAGGAGAGCTTCTTTAAACAGAAATCAAGAATTAGGTGGTTGAAGGAGGGTGATATGAACTCTAAATATTTCCACCACTTTGTTAATAAGAGACAACTTCAGAATCGGATCCTTTCGATAGCGAATGATGAGGGTGATGTCCTCACGAACCCGAGTATGGTTAACAACCATATCGTATCCTATTTTGAGAATCTTCTCAAGGCGAGCCCCTCAACCTTGCGGCCTACGTGTGCAGATATCCGGGCTAGGGTGGATCGCACCCTTACTGCTGATCAGATGCTTGATCTCTCTAAAGGGGTAACTGCCACTGAAATTAAGAACGCTATGTTCTCCCTTGCCAAAGGTAAGGCTCCTGGACCCGATGGCTTTAATGTTGATTTTTTCACATCTTCTTGGGAAATTGTGGGGCCTTCAGTGGTGCTGGCCATTCAGGATTTCTTTAGGTCAGGATCGATTCTAAAGGAGATTAACACTACGATCCTCACCCTTGTGCCTAAGATCCCTAATGCCTGTTCTATGAACGACTTTAGGCCCATTGCTTGTTGTAACACTATCTACAAATGCATCACAAAGATTCTGGCTAATAGAGTTGCTTCTATTCTGCCGAGTATCATATCCAACACCCAGAATGCATTTGTTAAGGGGCGACGGATAAGTGACAACATCCTACTGGCACAAGAGCTTTTTGCGGGGTTCCATCATGAGCCTTATAAGCCAAAATGTGCAGTAAAAGTCGACTTTCAGAAGGCTTATGACTCGGTAGACTGGACCTTCCTGGAAACGGTTCTTCAAACATTCGGCTTCCCTCAGTTGTTTGTTAAACTAATTATGGAGTGTGTCACTTCCCCAAAATTCTCCGTTGCTATCAATGGAGAGTTACATGGTTTTTTTCCGAGTCAGCGTGGTATAAGACAAGGGGATCTGTTGTCTCCCTATTTATTCACATTAGTAATGGAAGTTCTCTTCGGGATCCTCAACAGTCAAGCAAACAGGCCGGGGTTTAAATACTTCTGGAGATGTAAGGCCGTCGGCTTAACACACTTGTTCTTTGCTGATGATGTGCTTTTATTTGCTGAAGGAAATAGTGACTCAACTACTTTGCTTAAGGAAGGTCTGGACCTATTTTCTAATTGGTCTGGGCTGAAGCCTAATCTAAACAAAAGTGAATTGTTCTTCTCTGGTGGTACGTCAGACAGTAGAGAGCAAGCCCGGAATGTCTTTGGATTCAATGAAGGATCGCTTCCTTTCCGATACCTCGGGGTCCCTGTTATCTCGTCCAGATTAAGTAAGGCGGATTGCACCTCATTAGTGAATGCAATTACTGCACGTGCTCGCTCATGGTCCCAAAGATTCCTATCCTTTGCTGGTAGATTACAGCTCATAAAATCTGTCCTTCATGCTATACAAGTATTTTGGACTAGTGTCTTTATGCTTCCACAATCGGTCCTATCCAGAATTGAAATGATCCTTAGACAATTCCTCTGGAAGGGGCCGGACCTTGGTGTGGGGGGAGCCAAGGTCCCCTGGTGTGACGTTTGTCTCCCTAAACAGGAGGGCGGCTTGGGGATTCGTAGACTCCACGATTGCAATATTGCGGCAATGCTCAAACATTTATGGACCCTCTTTACAGACAAGGAATCTCTTTGGTGTAAGTGGATTCACTCCACTTTTCTCAAGAACAAAAATTTTTGGATAGCGCCCAAGCCGACTTTTTGTTCATGGGCCTGGAAAAAGCTCCTTGACATTCGTAGGGACTTTCATATGTTCTTTAAATGGCAGATTGGTGATGGCTCTACTGTATCTTTCTGGTTTGACTCTTGGCATCCCAAAGGCCCCCTATCGGAATTATTTTCTAATAGGGATATCTATTGTTCGGGCATCCCTAGGGAGGCTTCAGTGCAGGACTTCGTTAATGGTTCCTGGCACGCCTCCAACATGCTCCAAGCTTTCAACTCCTGGCCGGATGGATTCCCTATTCTGGACGGGCAAAGGCCTGATCGCCTAGTATGGAAAGGCCACCCTTCGGGTGCATTCTCTGTGGCATCCGCTTGGGAGCAGATCAGAATATCCAAGCCTGCAGTTCCTTGGAGTTCCTTTGTTTGGGATCACAGTATTGCGCCGAGGTATGGCTTCTTGCTATGGCTTATATCCCTGAATAGGCTCCCAACTCAGGTTGTGTTCCTCAATTATCACAGAATATCAGTTGGTGTTTGCGCCTTCTGCAAATGTAGACCAGATTCAGTGGATCATCTGTTCTTTGCATGTCCTATTACGCGTTCGATTGCCTTGTTCTGGGCTGGAAATTGCCACCTTTCATGGAAAAATCAATCTTGGCAAAATAATCTTCTTTGGGCCACAAATCACATAGGAGGCAACAGATTCGACCAGAGAATTGCTCGGTTCTCATTTGCAGCCTTGTGCCATATGATCTGGATCACACGGAATAATATTCTCTTCGGGAACATTCCTCTCTTCGTGCCGGCTCTCCGGCAACATCTTGCGAAACTCACCAGGGATAGAGGTTTGTCCTACGCACCTGTTGAAGACAGCCCACGTAATCGTCGGATCCAAGTCAGTTGGGGCATGTCTGCTACTATATTTCATCAAGCACTTTGAGATTGTCTTGGCTTTTATTGGCAGGGTTACTTTGCCGGCCCTCCTGTAACTAGCTTTAGTGCTTATAGTTTTTCTTAACCGTTACACCTTTGCACCTTTTGGGACAGTGTTTGTCGCCTTAGGTACGGGGTTTTTGTGCTTTGGTTCCTTATCTTGTAAGGTTCTTGTTGAAAAGTCAATATACTTCTTATCTTACCAAAAAAAAAAAAGTAGTCCACTTTTATGATCATTACTCATTAGAACTGTAATAACTATCCATTAATACGATTTAAATGACTTTTTGATTGATTTAATCTTGAGCTTCTTTCGTAATATATTGGTGCACCGTTTATATCTCTTCCTGCAGACATGGAACTTTTTGCTGCTCCGTAGTAAAACACCAAAGAAAAAGGGGTAAGGATAAAATATTAAACTTATAATCTTAAAAACGAGGAATATTTAAATTGAGTTGACGTTCTTCTTTTTTCTGAAGGCCACTTGAGATCCGCTGAAATAATCAAGCAGTCCCTTGATCTTTTCTCCAGTTGGTCTGGGCTTTGACCGAATAGTAGTAAAAGCAGCATATATCTCTCGGGGGGGACCACGGCCCTGCGTAACCAACTGCTCCAATGTCTTGGCTTTCAATTGGGCTCACTCCCATTTCGATACCTAGGGGTGTCCGTCATCTCATCCAGGCTTCGGAAGGAGGATTGTAAAATCCTAATTGACTTAATTACGGCTAGGGCCCGCTCTTGGGCCCAAAGGTTCCTATCCTTTGGGGGGAGACTTCAGCTCATCAAATCTGTCCTGCACTCCATCTAGGTGTATTGGGCTTCTATTTTCTCCCTCCCAAAATCTGTTTTGCATAGTATTGAGACTATTTTGAGACAGTTCCTCTGGAAGGGTCCTGCACTCGGTTTTGGAGGAGCAAAGGTAGGCTGGAATAATGTTTGCCTTCCCAAAGAAGAAGGAGGGCTCGGTATACGGCGACTTGAAAAATATAATAGAACTATGACTCTAAAACACATATGACTCCTTTTCTCTGACAAGGAATCCATGTGGTGCAAATGGATTCATTCAAACTTTTTAAAATCTAATTTTTGGGTGGTTTCAAAGCCTATGTTCTGCTCTTGGACTTGGAAGAGGATCATAGACTTGCGCATCTCAGCCCAAACTCTCTTTCGGTGGAAGATAGGAAATGGTCATTCCATTTCACTTTGGTTTGACTGGTGGCACAGTAGAGGACCCCTCTATCATATCTTTAGTGATGTTGAAATATACCAGTCGCGGATACCCAGGGACACCTCAGTTCGGAAGTTCTTTGATTGCTCCTGGCAACCCTCATTCGTACTAGACAGCATCCTCAATTGGACTCAACCTCCACCTCTCTTCGAAGATAACATTCACGATAAACTGATCTGGACTTCACATTCTACCGCCTCCTTCTCGGTTGCATCGGCTTGGAATCACATCAGAAGACGAGGCCGTTTAGTCCCTTGGCACTCCTTCATTTGGGACCGCCACATCGCAGCCCGCCATGCTTTTCTCCTGTGGATAGTCTCTCTCAACCGGCTGCCTTTCCAGGTTCTTCTCCTCCAAAATCGCAGAATTGACACTGCTTTATGTGCTTTCTGCGGTACTACACCAGATTCGGTCAATCACCTCTTTTTTGACTGCCCCTCTACAAATAGGTTGGCTTCCTTTTGGGCTACCAAATGCAACCTCCCTTGGCGCAACCGTCCATGGCAAGATCACATCCTATGGGCTATGAAAGTCTGTGGTGGTCCTTCTTTTGCACATTGCCTCTCTCGGTTCTCCTTTGGTGCTCTTGTCCATATTATTTGGACCGAAAGGAACAACGCTATATTCAGGAACAAGAGCGTTTACATCCCGGGTATGCGCAAGCAGCTCATCAAGGTTGTGAAAGACAAAGCCATTTCCATGGGGATAGTTCAGGATACCGCTAGGAACCGTATCTTCCAAAGGAAATGGGACCTCCCTCCCTCAATTTTTGCGGAGGATCGGTCTTCCTTGTAATTCGTGCTCTTTGTTCCCTTTTGCTTTGGTTCTTGTATAGTCTCCGCTGGACCTCTCTAGACCCTCTTAGGACAGCTCTACGTCCTTCTTGGGTCAGGAGTTGGTTTGAGCTTTAGCTTGTATTTGGTTTTTGAAAAGTTATACATTCTTACCTTATCAAAAAAAAAAATACTTGTCAAGTCAACCGACGCTGCTTTTCCCTTTGCGCCTATGAAGATCGACTTGTGAGGCACTTTCCGCCTTTGGGGAGCCGTACAATTAGCAGAGTTTGCAATTGGACTACGCTCGGCCCCAACGTAAACCTGTCAAATAACTTTTGCATTAACAATGGCATTGACTTGGTCAACGATAGAAGTTTCAAAGAAGGTAATGTCAGGCTCCCTTGATATCCAACTTCCCATGAAAAAGAAAACTCTTGAAATTAAGGCTCCGTTCGTTTGACGAAAAATATTATATTTTTAAAATATATTTTTTTAAAAATTATTTTCCTAAAAAATATTTTTCTGTAACACAATTTTTCGGTGTTCGGCTGAAATATGAAAAAGTTTCGGTAAATATTTTCCGGCGTTCGACAACGATTACCGCCGGCTGTATTCTTTTTCCTTCTTCTTCTCTGCAGGTCGCCGACCACGGCCACGGCCGACGTCCGGCGATCGGCCGGAGGAGAGCTCGAGCGTTGCCACAGGCCGGCGAGGCCCCAACTCGCCCGACCGGCGACCTGGGCGAGGTCGAGCTCGCCCGAGGTCGCCGAATCTGGCGTCCTGGGCGAGGTCGACCTCGCCCAAGGTCACCGGATCTGACAACCTGGGCGAGCTCGCTGGATCTGGTAAGGCCCGAGCTTGGCGACCGTGCGAGCTGGGGCCTCACCAGATCCAGCGACCTGGGCGAGCTCGCCGGATAGGGCGACCTAGGCGAGCTCGCCCAGGTCGCCAGATCCGGCGACCTCAAGCGAGCTCGACCTCGCCCAGGTCGTTGGATCTGGTGATGCCCGAGCTCGCCGGCCGTGCGAGCTGGGGCCTCGCCGGACGTCGGCGAACCTCGCCCGAGGTCATCGGCGAGGCCGAGCTCGCTGGTCGCCGGCCGCCGACTAACTGAGGTAGAAGAAGAAGAAGGCCTGAGAAAGATGGGAAACAGAGAACGACGCGAGGGGAGGCAAGGGCGAGAGGGCTTGAGGGCAACGTGAGAGCAAACAAAAAAGAAGGGAAAATGATTTCCTCTTTCTCAAAAGAGAAAATTATTTTTCCCAGTTTGTAGAAGGATTTTTTTCATTCGTGGAAAACATTTTCCCCAAGAAGTTATTTTCCGCCCCCGAACACCGGAAAATCCGAAAAATATTTTTTCGAAAAATATTTTTCGCCAAACGAATGGAGCCTAAAAGAAAAAAAAAGGGGGGGAAATCGTCAAAGCAGATCCTATTTAATGATTGTGTGATGGGAACGTGGACATGCAGAGCCGTTTGCAAAAAACCTTTCCGACTTTTTCTTAACGGGAAAAAGTTAACAAAATCTTCAATATACTCACCAAGACATCTGCATTCTAAATATACTCTTGGGACCATAGCACAAACAGTTCTTAAATTTTAATTTAATATGTAATTTGATCCATAAAATTTTTATTTGTAATCTCTAACCTTCAATTAATGGAAGGACTACATTGAATATTTTCAAATAATTCAGAGACTAAATTGAACATATACTAAAAGTTCATGGACTACGTTGAATAAATTAAAAGTTCATGGACCAAATTGAACATTAGGCTAAAGTTCATGGACTATTAAAAGTTCAGGGACCAAATTGCTCATTGTGTCAAAATTCATGGACCGTTTGTGTTATTTTCCCTATATTTTTATAAAAAAATCTCAAATTATACTCATTATGATACATTTTTCTCAAATCTTTTTCTTAAAAAAAAAGCAACAAACTTTAAACTATGCCCACTGCGAGACATATACTCTAAAATCTCAAATTATATCATTGTAACATATTTGCCCTAAACTTTTTTCTTGTACCTTAGAATTGTACTTGTGTTACGTATTTATCAACTGTTAAGATTCCATCATATGATTTTCCAGACAATGCAACTTTGTTTTTATTTCATTTAAGCTACATGAGGGTCATATTAACACCGTTTACCTTCCGTCGATCATGTAGGTAGATTTTTATCGGTACTCATTGATGAAATCTTAACGGAATAAACATAATATAATTTTTTATGTCATGGAAAAAAGTCTGAAAGAAAAAAAATTAAAGAGAGAAAAGGACGTCTAAAAATAGCCTTTGTTAAAAGGATTTTGCGTTCAAATGAGGAAATCGTAAATGACTTTTCCCACTATCTCTCTAATTGCAAACCCCCAAGTTTTAGGATAATAGGCACATAAAAAATCCTAAAAAAATTACAGTGACATGAAATAAACACTGAAGATGGAACTCACTTAGACCTACTTGTGGTTTGAGTGATCCGTTTTGCATAATTCTGCTGAAATGAATTTATAAGGGGGTGTGGCCAAGGAGAATTATTGGTTGGGAAGGGACATTGAAAGGATCAAAAGTGGAACGCAAAAATTGTGCCATTAAAGATGATGTGTACATTTTTATTCTTTTTCCCTTTGTCAAAATGTTTTCCCATTATCTGTCCTCCAATTTATTCAATATATCCCATCGAATCCTTTCCATTACTAAATAGAATGTCCATGCAAATAGCAATATAAAATCCAAATACTTGATAAAAATAGGTCAGAGACTCTTTTCTTCCATGAACAATGACATAAAAACAGGCAACAAGTTTATTCGTATTTGGCATTCTTACGAACATTTTTTTTGCATAGCTTGTGAACAGAGATAAACGTCGTAGTTAATTATAAAAATGGAGAGAAAAAAATTAAGCAAGAATTCTCATTGCATGGGAATAGAGTTAATATTGAACACGAGAAGTTCGACATTTCTATATTTAAGGGAAAACACCCAATCGTATCAATTTTGTGTTATCTCCATCAAAACTCTAATGAAGTTATTTTTTTTTATTGCAAACCAAAGAGGAAAAAAAAGGGTCAAATTGACCCGATAAAAATGACAACAAGGTAAAACAAAGAGAGTAACAACCTAATTTTTATCGAGAAAGTGCACCTAGCAAATTACTTAATTTTCCTTCCAGGACAATCAATCTCGTCTTTGCACTCTACGTGAGAAATTCAGAACGTTTCTCTCCCTTTTTTTTTAGTTTAGTTTTTTTGTATTTCAAGTAAATTTCTACTTTCGGTTATTAAAAACTAGCAAAATGTTCATATAATGCTTTCTTTTTTTTTTCTTTTGCCAGAACATATAATGTTTTCTTTTTAGAGAAGAATTTGTATAGTAGTAGTGAAAAAAAAGAGAGAAGAAAATAATGTCAAAAGTTTTATCATTTTTTACGTGTCATTAGAGACTTGATTGTAATACTTAACTAATAAATAATGGTGCACGAGGACGAACTAAGAGGTTTTCACTTTCTCCACTTCGTCGAAAGAGCGAAAGCCAAAGCCCCTCGTCCTCTCCCTCGCTTGCTCGACTCTCATGGCCCGGAAACGCAAGAAGTGCCCAACTCCTCCGCACGAATCACCGCAGACGGACGCTTCCTCCGGCGAAGAGTCGCGCACCGACCCCGTGCCCCCGAGAGCCGAAGCGCAACGTAAAGTGGACGAGGAAGTTGAGGAGAATGCGGAGGGAGGGAGTGATGAATCCTCCGACCAGTCGGAGCCTCGGTCTGGATCGGAAGATGGGACCCGCGCTGCCGTGGCCGTCGACGCGGCCAAGGAGGGCACGGCGGTGAGGAGGAGGCCGGCCGGAAATCGACGGTTGGAAGGGCAGCCGGGGAAGAGGGCGAGGAAGGACGGCGACGCCGAAGAGGAGGAGGAAGAAGATGAACCGTCCGGGGCGTCCGAGTCCCGCGGTGAAGCGGCGAAGCACGAAACCCTAAAGCCCTCGCGACCGAAGAAGCTCTCTCTGGACCCGGACCCCGAAGACGAGACCCGCACCGTCAAGGCCGTCGCCGCCGGCGAGGAGGTCCCGCCGGCGGCGGAGAATAAGCCGGCGGCCGGATCTCAACAGTTGGAGAAGCGGCCGGCGAAGAGGGCGAGGAAGGGCAGCGACGCTAACGAGGAGGCCGGGGCAGCGGCGCAGCACACCGGGGAGGTGTCGGGGAGGTTTCAGCGCAAATGGAGTGAGAAAGATGAGATCAAGCTCCTCCGAGGTATGATCAAGTTTCGCAAAAAGAAGAGGTTAGAGCCCTCGACAAACGTCGGCATATTCCAAGATTTCCTCGACAAGAGATCGGTACGGTTCGACTTCTCTCCCAACGAATCGCAGCTCCTCAACAAGATAAGGAAAATGAAAGTCAAGTTCGTGAATGGATGCAAGACCGGGCGTGTTTGGAAGAAGCCCCATGATCAGAAGGTCGCTGAGCTTTCCCGTGTCCTCTGGGGCCGTGAGGAAGCGCGCTTGTCTTTGAAGAAGAGTACGACTCCGGAAAGTGCCGGCAAGATTGCTACTGCTGCTGCTGCTGCTGCTCCGTCGAAGGCGCCGGAGGTGTTTGAGGACGGCGATTGGGCCGGCGAATCTTCTCTGTTGGAGCTGACCAGCATGGGGCTGGGCAAGGAAGTTTTGAGGATCGGTATGGCGATGATCGACCGGTCGGAGATGGAGGAATTGAAGGAGAGGTGGCAGCAACTGCGCATGTCCGAGCTACAGGTCGCCAACGATAGGGCGGCGCTCGTGAATCACCAGGCAAGGTTGTTCATGGGTCGCTATCGTCGAGCGAAGCAGCGGCAGGTATAGGAGGGAGGCGATTGCGATCCTCAGGTTGTTTTATGATTAGGCTTTCTTTTTGTCTCGATCTTTTTACCTTGCAAAGCCACTCATGTGTTGGTTTCTTGGTCAGTTGGTTGTTCGAAGCCAGAAAAAGTTAGGAATGGGCGTCCAAAAATCGAGCTAGAGTTCTTCATTTGTCAAATTGTTCCGAGTCTCTCAGGTGCATTGGGCTTTTTGCTGCTCTTCATGGGTGATTTTGTATGAATGCTAAAAATAGGAATTCGATTTCTAAATGTGCTGCATTATATTGGATGTAGAGGGTGAATTTGTCTGTCCTCGGGACTGATTTGTGGAAGTCAAAATCTACACAAAACTGTCCAATCGTCACGGATGTTTTGCAAGAGTTCATCATCTAAGATTAAGGTGCTATGTAGGGAGCAAAACGAAAACATTTCGAACATCGTGGTGTTGTATTTACAATTTTCTTGTAGTTGGTGATGGAGTCGTGATAAGAGGAGCCGATTTGATGATGTGTTGAAGTTTGAAGGCGACGACGGGGAAGCTGCATAGGCAAAGGCTTTGACTTCTAACTTGCGTTGGAACTATTATAAAATAGCACCAAAGTAACAAGATGACACTCCTTAGGAGTGGCATGTCAACCCTTATGGCCTTTTTGGCAAAACGTTTGGCTTAATTCTAAAAAAAAGTATCAATTTTATTTTGAGTGATAATTTTAATTTAAGTATTTTTTTGTTTCATAAAAAATTATCAATTTTTACTTACATCACAAATGATTTGAAAATTTTACACTACGGGAGTTAAATTTGGAATATGTGTAGAAGTTGATTTTTTTTATTGAGAAAAAAAAAAGCAAGGGGTGTTGTTATTTGATAGAAATCATGACCAGGTGCTCCTTTTAACCTCAAGATTGTCTTGTTCTAAACAAATCAAATGACCTTTTTAAGGACCATAATCATTATATTAATAGAAAAAATTCAGTACAAATGTTTTAATTGAAAAGATGCTGCAAACTCGCCTGGCAAGAAAAACCATCTTGTCAAACCTCTTTCCTTCCCGATGGACACCCAGAGTGATGATCAATTCTGACAGAGCGCCTCCATCTCTCCTTAAAAACTATTAAAATTATTTTTATTTTCAAATGAAGAAATCTCAAAAGAAAATTTATAGTAAGTCTCTCCCATCCTGCATATATATATATATATATATATATATATATATATATATCTCTTTAGTCGGCTCAAATTGCCCTTTACTAGAACTCCATGGCAATCCCTGGCAGAAAAAATTAATAAGTTCCCTTAAATCAGCTTTTCACCACAAAACAAAACAGTTAACATAGATCAACCGAATTTCAGTCTTATATATTATGTGCCTACAACATGTAAACCAAAAAAGAGAAAAACACAAAGAAAGAATGATTAGAGAGAGAGAACCGCTTGATATATAAATGATTTATAAAAAAAATTAGTCCATAACTAACATCAAAAGAAATATATGTTAGTTGATTAGGTAGTTTTTTTTTTGTGGTATAAAGTTAATTAGATAGTTAAAGAAGTAGATAGTCAAGCTTCTCACGGATCTTTTTTTTTTAAAGAAAAGCTTATCCATTAAATAATTTTTTGATAATTTTTTAGAAACTATTATTTTAAAGGCCTTAATAATACAAAATAGACAATGTGAATTCACTTTTCCGGGTTGTAGATTCGAACATGCTACCACGCTCCATTGTTGATTGTATATTTTATTTTTCCAAGAGCATCTGAATTTTACTGTGGACTATAATTGCTTCTAAGTTCTCACATCATGGAACATGCATTTTATAGTTGGTGGCTGAATGAATGATCTTTCACGTATGGGATCTTATCGAGCTGCTTTATCTCATTTGATTACTCATGCTTATTCGAAAGTATTGTTGTTTTTAGGATCCGGATCTATTATTCATTCAACGGAAGCTATTGTTGGATATTGTCTAGATAAAAGTTAGAATATGGCGCCTTACCAAAAAAAAAAAGTTAGAATATGGTTCTTATGGGGAAGTTTAAAAAAGCATGTATCAATTACAAAAACATCAAAGGACAGGCACACTTGAAGATCCAAAGAAAAAGAAAACATTAATACTAAATAAAATAATTTGAAAAACATCTATCTATCACAATGAGCCCACTTCACCGTAAAGAAATAACTTTGGATTACCAATTTCAATTAGTAAATAAAAATAATAAGAAAAGGAGAGATCAAAGTAGTCCACTTTTATGATCATTACTCATTAGAACTGTAATAACTATCCATTAATACGATTTAAATGACTTTTTGATTGATTTAATCTTGAGCTTCTTTCGTAATATATTGGTGCACCGTTTATATCTCTTCCTGCAGACATGGAACTTTTTGCTGCTCCGTAGTAAAACACCAAAGAAAAAGGGGTAAGGATAAAATATTAAACTTATAATCTTAAAAACGAGGAATATTTAAATTGAGAATAAAAGAATACTTGTCAAGTCAACCGACGCTGCTTTTCCCTTTGCTCCTATGAAGATCGACTTGTAAGGCACTTTCCGCCTTTGAGAAGCCGTACGATTAGCAGAGTTTGCAATTGGACTACGCTCGGCCCCAACGTAAACCTGTCAAATAACTTTTGCATTAACAATGTCAGGCTCCCTTGATATCCAACTTCCCGTAAAAAAGAAAACTCTTAATTGGCTCCGATCATTTGACAGAAAATATTATATTTTTAGAAAATATTTTTTTGAAAATCATTTTTCTAAGAAATATTTTTTTGAAACACAATTTTCCTGTATTCAACTGAAATATGAAAAAGTTTCGGAAAATATTTTTCAGCATTCGACAACGATCACCACCGACTGTGTTCTTTTTCCTTCTTCTTCTCTGCAGATCGCCGACCACGGCCATGGCCGACGTCCGGCGACCGGCCGGAGGAGAGCTCGAGCGTTGCCACAGGTCGGCGAGGCCCCAACTCGCCCGACCGGCGACCTAGGCGAGGTCGAGCTCGCCCGAGGTCGCCGAATCTGGCGTCCTAGGCGAGGTCGAGCTCGCCCGAGGTCGCCGAATCTGGCGTCCTAGGCGAGGTCGACCTCGCCCGAGGTCACTAGATCTGACAACCTGGGCGAGCTTGCCGGATCTGGTAAGGCTCGAGCTTGCCGGCCGTGCGAGCTGGGGCCTCACCAGATCCAGCGAGCTGGGCGAGCTCGCCGGATAGGGCGACCTAGGTGAGCTCGCCGGATCCGGCGACCTAGGCGAGGTCGAGCTCTCCCAGGTCGCCAAATCCGGCGACCTCGGGCGAGCTCGACCTCGCCCAGGTCGTCGGATCTGGTGATGCCCGAGCTCGCCGGCCGTGAGAGCTGGGGCCTCGCCAGACGTCGGCAAACCTCGCCCAGATCGCCGGACGTCGGCGAACCTTGCCTGAGGTCATCGACGAGGCCGAGCTCGCCGGTCGCCGGCCGCCGACTGGCTGAGGTAGAAGAAGAAGAAGGCCTGAGAAAGATGGGAAACAAAGAGCGAGCGAGGGGAGGCAAGGGCGAGAGGGCAACATGAGGGCAAATAAGAAAGAAGGGAAAATGATTTCCTCTTTCTCAAAAGAGGAAATTATTTTCCCCAGTTTGTAGAAGGATTTTTTTCATTAGTGGAAAACATTTTCCCCAAGAAGTTATTTTCCGCCCCCGAACACCGGAAAATATTTTTTCGAAAAATATTTTTCGCCAAACGAATGGAGCCTAAAAGAAAAAAAAAGGGGGGGAAATCGTCAAAGCAGATCCTATTTAATGATTGTGTGATGGGAACGTGGACATGCAGAGCCGTTTGCAAAAAACCTTTCCGACTTTTTCTTAACGGGAAAAAGTTAACAAAAACTTCAATATACTCACCAAGACATCTGCATTCTAAATATACTCTTGGGACCATAGCACAAACAGTTCTTAAATTTTAATTTAATATGTAATTTGATCCATAAAATTTTTATTTGTAATCTCTAACCTTCAATTAATGGAAGGACTACATTGAATATTTTCAAATAATTCAGAGACTAAATTGAATATATACTAAAAGTTTATGGACTACGTTGAATAAATTAAAAGTTCATGGACCAAATTGAACATTAGGCTAAAGTTCATGGACTACATTGAACAAATTAAAAGTTCAGGGATCAAATTACTCATTGTGTCAAAATTCATGGACCGTTTGTGTTATTTTCCCTATATTTTTATAAAAAATCTCAAATTATACTCATTATGATACATTTTTCCCAAATCTTTTTCTTAAAAAAAAAGCAACAAACTTTAAACTATGCCCACTGCGAGACATATACTCTAAAATCTCAAATTATATCACTGTAACACATTTGCCCTAAACTTTTTTCTTGTACTTTAAAATTGTACTTGTGTTACATATTTATCAACTGTTAAGATTCCATCATATGATTTTCCAGACAATGCAACTTTGTTTTTATTTCATTTAAGCTACATGAGGGTCATATTAACACCGTTTACCTTCCGTTGATCATGTAGGTAGATTTTTAACGGTACTCATTGATGAAATCTTAACGGAATAAACATAATATAATTTTTTATGTCATGGAAAAAAGTCTGAAAGAAAAAAAATTAAAGAGAGAAAAGGACGTCTAAAAATAGCCTTTGTTAAAAGGATTTTGCGTTCAAATGAGGAAATCGTAAATGACTTTTCCCACTATCTCTCTAATTGCAAACCCCCAGGTTTTAGGATAATAGGCAATAAAAAATCCTAAAAAAATTACAGTGACATGAAATAAACACTGAAGATGGAACTCACTTAGACTTACTTGTGGTTTGAGCGGTCCGTTTTGCATACTTCTGCTAAAATGAATTTATAAGGGGGTGTGGCCAAGGAGAATTATTGGTTGGGAAGGGACATTGAAAGGATCAAAAGTGGCATGCAAAAATTATGCCATTAAAGATGACGTGTACATTTTTATTCTTTTTCCCTTCGTCAAAATGTTTTCCCATTATCTAAGTCCTCCAATTTATTCGATATAGCCCATCGAATCCTTTCCATTACTAAATAGAATGTCCATGCAAATAGCAATATAAAATCCAAATACTTGATAAAAATAGGTCAGAGACTCTTTTCTTCTGTGAACAATGACATAAAAACAGGCAAAAAGTTTATTCGTATTTGGCATTCTTACGAACATTTTTTTTGCATAGCTTGTGAACAGAGATAAACGTTGTAGTTAATTATAAAAATGGAGAGAAAAAAATTAAGCAAGAATTCTCATTGCATGGGAATAGAGTTAATATTGAACACGAAAGGTTCGACATTTCTATATTTAAGGGAAAACACCCAATCGTATCAATTTTGTGTTATCTCCATCAAAACTCTAATGAAGTTATTTTTTTTATTGCAAACCAAAGAGGAAAAAAAAGGGTCAAATTGACCCGATAAAAATGACAACAAGGTAAAACAAAGAGAGTAACAACCTAATTTTTATCGAGAAAGTGCACCTAGCAAATTACTTAATTTTCCTTCCAGGACAATCAATCTCGTCTTTGCACTCTACGTGAGAAATTCAGAACGTTTCTCTCCCTTTGTTTTTTGGTTTTATTTTTTTGTATTTCAAGTAAATTTCTACTTTCGGTTATTAAAAACTAGCAAAATGTTCATATAATGCTTTCTTTTTTTTTTCTTTTGCCAGAACATATAATGTTTTCTTTTTAGAGAAGAATTTGTATGATAGTAGTAAAAAAACAGAGAGAAGAAAATAATGTCAAAAGTTTTATCATTTTTTGCGTGTCATTAGAGACTTGATTGTAATACTTAACTAATAAATAATGGTGCACGAGGACGAACTAAGAGGTTTTCACTTTCTCCACTTCGTCGAAAGAGCGAAAGCCAAAGCCCCTCGTCATCTCCCTCGCTTGCTCGACTCTCATGGCCCGGAAACGCAAGAAGTGCCCAACTCCTCCGCACGAATCACCGCAGACGGACGCTTCCTCCGGCGAAGAGTCGCGCACCGACCCCGTGCCCCCGAGAGCCGAAGCGCAACGGAAAGTGGACGAGGAAGCTGAGGAGGATGCGGAGGGAGGGAGTGATGAATCCTCCGACCAGTCGGGGCCTCGGTCTGGATCGGAAGATGGGACCCGCGCTGCCGTGGCCGTCGACGCGGCCGAGGAGGGCACGGCGGTGAGGAGGAGGCCGGCCGGAAATCGACGGTTGGAAGAGCAGCCGGGGAAGAGGGCGAGGAAGGTCGGCGACGCCGAAGAGGAGGAGGAAGAAGATGAACCGTCCGGGGCGTCCGAGTCCCGCGGTGAAGCGGCGAAGCACGAAACCCTAAAGCCCTCGCGACCGAGGAAGCTCTCTCTGGACCCGGATCCCGAAGACGAGATCCGCACCGTCAAGGCCGTCGCCGCCGGCGAGGAGGTCGCGCCGGCGGCGGAGAAGAAGCCGGCGGCCGGCTCTCAACAGTTGGAGAAGCGGCCGGCGAAGAGGGCGAGGAAGGGCAGCGGCGCTAACGAGGAGGCTGGGGCAGCGGCGCAGCACACCGGGGAGGTGTCGGGGAGGTTTCAGCGCAAATGGAGTGAGAAAGATGAGATCAAGCTACTCCGAGGTATGATCAAGTTTCGCAAAAAGAAGAGGTTAGAGCCCTCGACAAACGTCGGCATATTCCAAGATTTCCTCGACAAGAGATCGGTACGGTTCGACTTCTCTCCCAACGAATCGCAGCTCCTCAACAAGATAAGGAAAATGAAAGTCAAGTTCGTGAATGGATGCAAGACCGGGCGTGTTTGGAAGAAGCCTCATGATCAGAAGGTCGCTGAGCTTTCCCGTGTCCTCTGGGGCGGTGGGGAAGCGCGCTTGTCTTTGAAGAAGAGTACGACTCCGGAAAGTGCCGGCAAGATTGCTACTGCTGCTGCTGCTGCTGCTCCGTCGAAGGCGCCGGAGGTGTTTGAGGACGGCGATTGGGCCGGCGAATCTTCTCTGTTGGAGCTGACCAGCATGGGGCTGGGCAAGGAAGTTTTGAGGATCGGTATGGCGATGATCGACCGGTCGGAGATGGAGGAATTGAAGGAGAGGTGGCAGCAACTGCGCATGTCCGAGCTACAGGTCGCCAACGATAGGGCGGCGCTCGTGAATCACCAGGCAAGGTTGTTCATGGATCGCTATCGTCGAGCGAAGCAGCAGCAGGTATAGGAGGGAGGCGATTGCGATCCTCAGGTTGTTTTATGATTAGGCTTTCTTTTTGTCTCGATCTTTTTACCTTGCAAGCCGCTCATGTGTTGGTTGTTTCTTGGTTGTTCGAAGCCAGAAAAAGTTAGGAATGGGCGTCCAAAAATCGAGCTAGAGTTCTTCATTTGTCAAATTGTTCCGAGTCTCTCAGGTGCATTGGGCTTTTTGCTGCTCTTCATGGGTGATTTTGTATGAATGCTAAAAATAGGAATTCGATTTCTAAATGTGCTGCATTATATTGGATGTAGAGGGTGAATTTGTCTGTCCTCGGGACTGATTTGTGGAAGTCAAAATCTACACAAAACTGTCCAATCGTCACGGATGTTTTGCAAGAGTTCATCATCTAAGATTAAGGTGCTATGTAGGGAGCAAAACGAAAACATTTCGAACATCGTGGTGCTGTATTTACAATTTTCTTATAGTTGGTGATGGAGTCGTGATAAGAGGAGCCGATTTGATGATGTGTTGAAGTTTGAAGGCGACGACGGGGAAGCTCCATAGGCAAAGGCTTTGACTTCTAAATTGCGTTGGAACTATTATAAAACAGCACCAAAGTAACAAGATGACACTCCTTAGGAGTGGCATGTCAACCCTTATGGCCTTTTTGGCAAAACGTTTGGCTTAATTCTAAAAAAAAGTATTAATTTTATTTTGAGTGATAATTTTAATTTAAGTATTTTTTTGTTTCATAAAAAATTATTAATTTTCACTAACATCACGAATGATTTGAAAATTTTACACTATGAAAGTTAAATTTGGAATTTGTGTAAAAGTTGATGTTTTTTATTGAGGAAAAAAAAAAGCAAGGGTTGTTCTTATTTGATAGAAATCATGACCAGGTGCTTCTTTTTACCTAATATTGTCTTATTCTAAACAAATCAAATGACCTATATTTTAACTTTTAAGGACCGTAGTAATTATATTAATAGAAAAAATTCAGTACAAATGTTTTAATTGAAAAGATGCTGTAAACTCACCTTGCAAGAAAAACCATCTTGTCAAACCTCTTTCCTTCCCGATGGACACCAAGAATGATGATCAATTCTGACAGAGCGCCTCCATCTCTCCTTAAAAGCTATTAAAATTATTTTTATTTTCAAATAAAAAAATCTCAAAAGAAAATTTACAGTAAGTCTCTCCCATCCCATATATATACATATATATATATATATATATATATATGCATCTCTTTAGTCGGCTCAAATTGCTCTTAACTAGAACTCCAAGGCAATCCCTGGCAGAAAAAACTAATAAGTTCCTTTAAATCAAACAAAACAGTTAACATAGATCAACCGAATTTCAATCTTATATATTATGTGCCTACAACATGTAAACCAAAAAAGAGAAAAACACAAAGAAAGAATGATTAGAGAGAGATAACCTATTGATATATAAGTGATTTATAAAAAAAATTACTCTATAACTAACATCAAAAGAAATTTATTTTAGTTGATTAGATAGTTTTTTTTTGTGGTATGAAGTTAATTGGATAGTTAAAGAAGTAGATTCCCAATGTGGCGCACCCTATAATTCATAGTCAAGCTTCTCGCGGATCTTTTTTTTTTTTTAAGAAAAGCTTATCCATTAAATAATTTTTTGATAATTTTTTAGAAACTATTATTTTAAAGGACTTAATAATACAAAATAGACAAATGTGAATTCACTTTTCCGGGTTGTAGATTCGAACATGCTGCCACGCTCCATTGTTGATCGTATATTTTATTTTTCCAAGAGCATCTGAATTTTACTCTGGACTATAATTGCTTCTAAGTTCTCACATCATGGAACATGCATTTTATAGTTGGTGGCTGAATGAATGATTTTTCACGTATGGGGTCTTATGGAGCCGCTTTATTTCATTTGATTACTCATGCTTATTCGAAAGCATTGTTGTTTTTAGGATCTGGATCTATTATTCATTCAATAGAAGCTATTGTTGGATATTCTCCGGATAAAAGTCTGAATATAGTTCTTATGGGAGGTTTAAAAAAGCATGTACCAATTACAAAAACATCAAAGGACGGGCGCACTTGAAGACTTAAAAAAAAGAAAACATTAATACTAAATAAAATAATTTGGAAAACATTTATCGGTCACAATGAGCCCACTTCACCATAAAGAAATAACTTTGGAAAACCAATTTCGATTGCTAAATAAAAATAATAAGAAAAGGAGAGATCAAAGTAGTCCACTTTTATGGTCATTACTCATTAGAACTGTAATAACTATCCATTAATACGATTTAAATGACTTTTTGATTGATTTAATCTTGAGTTTCTTTCGAAATATATCGGTGCACCGTTTATATCTCTGCATGCAGAGAAAAACACCAAAGAAAAACACATGGAACTTTTTGCTGCTCCGCAGTAAAACACCAAAGAAAAAAGGGGTAAGGATAAAATATTAAACTTATAATCTTAAAAACGAGGAATATTTAAATTGAGAAAAAAAGAATACTTGTCAAGTCAACCGACGCCGCTTTTTCCCTTTGCTCCTATGAAGATCGACTTTTGAGGCACTTTGCGACTTTTGAGGAGCCGTACAATTAGCAGAGTTTGCAATTAGACTACGCTCAGCCCCTACGTAAACCTATCAAATAACTTTTGCATTAAGAATGGCATTGAGTTGGTCAACGATAGAAGTTACTAAGAAGGCCTCGATCTCCAACTTTCCGTAAAAAAGAAAACTCTTGAAATTAAAAGCTAAAAAAGGGGGGGAAATCATCAAAGCAGATCCTAGTTAATGATTGTACGATGGGAACGTGGAAATGCAGAGCCGTTTGCAGAAAACCTTTCCGTCTTTTTTTTAACGGGAAAAAATTAACAGAAACTTCAATATACTCACCAAGACATCTGCATTCTAAATATGCATTTGGAACGATAACATAAATAGTTCAAATTTTAGTTCAATGCATAATTTGATTTATAAATTTTTAATTTATAATCTCTAAACTTGAATTAATGGAATGACTATATTGAACATTTACAAATAATTTAGGGACTAAATTGAATAAATATTAAAAGTTCATGAATCATATTAAATAAATTAAAATTTCAAAAATCAAATTGAATATTAATCTCAAATTCAGGGATTATATTAAACAAATTAAAAGTTCACAGATCAAATTAAAATATGCACAAAATTATCCAATTGTCACGGATGTTTGCAAGAGTTCATCATCTAAGATTGTGGTGCTATACAGGGAGCAAAGCGAAAACATTTCGAACATTGTGGTGCTGTTTTACAATTTTCTTGCAGTTGGTGATGGAGTCGTGATAAGAGGAGCCAATTTGATGTTGTTTTGAAGTTTGAAGGCGACGACCAGGAAGCTGCATAGGCAAAGGCCTTAGCTTCTAAATTATGGTTGGAAACTCTTATGAAATAGCATCCAAATGACAAGATGAAACTCCTTAGGAGTGGCATGTCAACCACTGAGGTTTGCTCTAGTAGCCATCCTTCTTATTAGGGAAGAGAGAGGTGAGGAGTTCGAATCTCTACCTTCTTAGGAGAGCAAGGGATGGAGACGTATAATTTCATATGTGAGTTTCAACTTCTACGCCCTGAAAGAGATAAAACAAAAGTTTGAAAGTGAGTTAAAAGTTAGAGCAGAACAAAAAAAAAACCCGATGTAGCCTTTTTAGCAAAAAAATATGGCTCAATTAAAAAAAAAGCACCAATTTTATCTTTAGTGATAAATTTGGTCCAAATATTTTTTTGTTTCATAAAAAATCACAATTTTTTGCTTACATTACAAATTTGATATAAACAATTTGAAAATTTAACATTATTGGAGTTAAATTTGAAATTCGAGTAAAAATTTATGCTTTTTATTAAGGAAAAAAATGCATGTTCTTGTTTAATAGAAATCATGACCACATGCTTCTTTTTACCTCAAGATTGTCTTATCCTAAACAAATCAAATGACCTATGTTTTAACTTTTAGGACCCGTTTGGCAAGTTGTCTCACAGTGAAAATTTATATTCTTTTGTTCCCAAAATCAGTTTGGGAACAGAAATCCGTTTATAAAATTTTTTATTCTCGGGCACAAATTTACAAAAAATTATTCTCAGAATCAGTTTTGGAACAAAATCAAGAAGCAAAAAAAGTAGTTTCTTGATTCTGGGAATAATTTTTCCATTTCTGATTTTTCTTGATTTTCTTCTTCCTTCTTGGTTTGTTGTTCTTCTTCTTCCTGGCCTGTCGCCGGCCATAGACTAGGGCCGGCGAGGGCGTCACGACCCTTGCAGCCTGGGCAAGGGTGGCTTGCGGCCGTGACGGCAAGGCCTCGCCTAGCCATGGGGAGGTCGACCTCGTCGTCGTGACCTAGACGAGGGAGATGGGTCGCGACGGCGAGGTTGGCCTCACCTTGGCTGGGCGAGGCTGCAACGCCCTCACCGGCCCTGGCCTGTGGTCGGTTGCCGGCGCCGACAACCGGCCATGGCCAAGGAAGGGAAGGAAAGAAAAAAAAAGAAAGAAATATTAAAATTTTAAAATATTATGAAAAATATTATTAATAAAAAGAAATTTTGTGTAGTTACCAAACGCATTTATTTTTTTTTTCTATTCTAAGAATAGAAATTTTGGGCAGCTACCAAACGCCTTTAAATGCTTATAAATTGTTTCCGGACACGAAATAAAAAATAATTATTTCTGAGTAGGATCAGTTTTCGGATATAGAATCGTTGTCATACGCACTCTTAAGAACTATAATCATTATATTGATAAAAAAATTCCATCCAAATGTTTTAATTGAAAAGATGCTGTACACTCACCTGGCAAGAAAAGCATCTTGTCACACCTCTTTGCTTCCCGATGGAAACCAAGAATGATGATCAACGCCAACAAAGAGTCTCCATATCTCTCTAATTTCTTATCGACCTATTTATGGCATAAAAACTTAATGGGGGAAAAAGGAAGTCGAAAAGCAACCCACTATTAAAATTCTTTTTATTTTTAAATGAAGAAATCTTAAAAGAAATTTATAATAATAAGGGCCATCTTGTATAAATATATCTCTTTAGTCGGCTCAAATTGCTCTTTACGAGAACTCCAAGGCCATCCCTGGCAGAAAAAAATAATAAGTTCGCTTAAAATAAGCTTTTCACCACCATACAAAACAGTTAACATAGATCAACCGAATTTTAATCTTGGATGGTATGTAAGAAGAACATGTAAACAAAAAAAAAACAAAGAAAAAAAGACGAGAGGGGGAGAACCGCTTGATATAAACGTGATTTATAAAAAATCAACTTTATAAATGACATAAAAAGAAATTTGTGTCGGTTGATTAGATAGCTTTTATTGCTACGAAGTTAGATAGTTAAAGAAGATTTCCTACGTGGCGTACCCCATAATTCAAAAGGATTAATATCTTGAAAAATCTCAAACCGATACACATATGATAAATTTGTTTTAAATTAATTTTTTGACCACGAAAAATTATAAACTGATATACTTATGATAAATTTATCTAAATTAATTTTTTAATCACCAAAAGCCACAAACTAGTACACTTGTGACAAATTGCCTTTTGTTAAATTGGAATAATATCAAGAAGATCACAAACTGGTAAATTTATGACACATAGAGAGGTAAAATCCTAAAATGGTATACTCATCAGCCGCCGTGTGTCATTAAGCTTGGCAAGTTGACTGTAAAATTTAATGAAAACTAATTGAGAGTAAATTTATCACAAGTGTATCGATTTGAGGTTTTTAGTAATAAAAAAATTTAGTTTTTGGTAAATTTGTCACAGGTGTATTAATTTGAAATTTTTTGTGATATTAACCTTAATTCAAAGTGAAGCTTCGTCTTTCTCTTCGTCTTCTTCTTTTTTCAGAAGAGCTTACCCATTAACTAATTTTGTTGATAATCTTTAGAAACTATTAATTTAGGGGACTTAGGCTTTGTTTGGTAACATTTTTGTTCCGGGAATCAATTCTGTTCAAAAATAGTTTTTTCTATTTCTATTCCTTGGACAAGGTTCTCAGCAAAAGAATGCGTTTGTTAATTATATAAAATTTTTATTCCCAAAATAAAAAAAGAACAAAAATGCGTATGGTACAACACTAAAAATTTCTAGTCCCAATTTTTTCATTTAATTATAAAAATGTTAGTAGAGATTTAATAGTTCATGTTTGGATAAAACCGAACTACAAATATAATCAAAATAAATTATGATATAGCATTGGATGGCTATAATACAATCATAAAGAAAATTACTCCTTATAAACAAAATAAATACCGAGTGGTGGCTAAGGAAATTACAGTTTAGGGTTTAGGTGTGACATCCATGATTTCGGACCTAGGAAGCCGAGGGCTAGTAAGAAATAGATGAGTGGGTAATTCGAGCCTAGGGTCAGTAATGGAATGGACAGTATGATCAGAATGAGTGTACTGAGGGTTGGTCATGGTTCGATCGAAAGATTGTCCATGAATTGGCCTAGAGATTGACAGTGGAATGACTTCCTGACTACGCAAATGACTAGAGTAATATGACCGTGAAGCGACCCTTTGACCATAAGGGCCACTAGTGGAACCGTCCGGAATAACTGTGGATCAGTCCGGTGTCAACATGTGTCGGTCGCAGGTGATACCTCACGACCATGCATTAGTCCCGGATGACCATGAGTTAATTCCGGGGTACTGGATTCCACAAGACTGCATGACAACCGAGGGTCGATCATGAGTCGTTGATACTCGAACGTGGCTCGGTCACGAATCGGTCACGGATCGTTGCATTGAGTTAGGTAGGCCATGGACGAGACATGTGACGAGCCATGTGCCTAGTGGCTTGGTCGCGGCCCAGGGAAAATTGCCAGTCGCGCCGGCCAAGGCCATGTGCTCAGTTATGATCGGCCATTGTGCCCGTCAGCTAGGCCACAGATCGGCTACGTGCTCGGTCGTGTGCCGGCCATTGTGCTCGACCCTTGTGCCAGGCGTTGTGCCCACAAGATCCGGTTTCAATCCCGTCCCGTGCCTAAGAAATATGGCCATTAGCCGTGCATCGTGCCATTCATGAGCCGTTGCGCATGTTTGGCCGTAAACCAACTCCTCGCTCGTGTGACCAGGCGTGGTACTCGGCACGTTGCCCATGTAGCCGGCAAGGCACTTGGCACGTCGCCCGTGTGGCCAAGCAAGGTGCTCGGCACGTTGCCCGTGCAGCCTAGCGCAACACCTGTGCAGCCCGGTCTCGCACCTGGCCATGTGCCCTTGTGGCCCGGCGACGTACCCAGTCATGTGCCCGGTCAGGCCCAGCCATATGCCTGGCGATCCGGCCATACGCCCAGGCCACCCGAGAAGCCCAAATTGACATAGTTGGGCTTAGATTTTTGTATAGTTATACTTGGTCACTTGCGAAGGCTTTTTCACACTAAACCTTTTTTTGAATGAGATTATTAGAAGTGTTTTATCGCACGAAAACCCTCGAAAATTATGAGAGGTAATATGATGCGGGGTTGCGAGTATAATGTCGTTTAGTCGATTTCGGGTAAACCGATTGGCCCGAGAATATTTTTGCGTGAAACTAGCAACTTAAGAGGCTCCCACGGTTTAGATTTGCTGAGGAGAAAGAGACAAAAATGGTCGACTTGGTCAAAAACTTCAATTAATGCCATTTTAGCCTTCATAATTAGACCCCATGAGGTGTCCCCGTTCCATTATTGCTGCAAGCTAAGTTGTGCCCGTTCATGATGGTTCATTTAAGGCTCTTTGATGACTCATTGATCATCAATAATGGAGCACAAAGCAAGATCAATAATTGGCCAAGCCAAGGAAGGGCTAAGAAAGCCATTCGGCCAAGGGAGAGAGAGAGAGAGAGAGAGAGAGAGAGAGAGAGAGAGAGAGAGAGAGAGAAGCCGAGAGGGAGAGAGAAAGAGAGAGGGCCAATAATGGCTTGGATAAGCTTGGCTTTTTCATCATTTTCCTTTGGCCTTAGTTCATTAATAGCATTAAATGCATGTCATCATGACTCTTGACTTAGAACCCCTCTATTATTGGCTTATTCTAGGGTTTTCTAAGCCTTTTATAAATGGCATGAGACCCCCCTCTGCTTTCTCACGCCAACTTCACCATCACCTTCCTCTCCCTTTTGTTTCTTGTTTTTCTCACGTATTGGCCCGAGAAGCCTCACGTCCAAGGAGTCCCGAGCCGGCCCTTGTTTCGCTTCGTTTCTACCCCAAAGCCCACGGTTTGGCCTTTGTGTGGCTAGTATTGGTCGGCCAAGCAAGGAGAAAGCCCAAAATTTCCCGAACTCACCCGTCTCTAACCCGTTCTCTAGTTTTGTTAGTTGTTGAGTAAGTGAATTCTCTAATATCGGGAAAGGAAGTTGCGATACGTTGTAACATGGGTTGCTTGGGCCGTTTCTTGGTTTCATGGTTGATTTTAGTTCGTTCTTTCTCAACTAATAAAGCTCACGTGTGATGCTTATGTTTGATGTTTATTTTGTTGGTTTCGTACCATGATCCTTGCTGTTTGAATTGCCATCGATGCCGGTACGGTAAGAGTCGACTTATGTGAACGACGATTGTCTCGTCCTCGCTTAATATTAGAGTTTTCACTTATTGAGTCTTTTGACTCACTCTCGTTGTTTTTCCTTTTTTTAGATCCGTAGATGGCGACTCCCCCGACCCGATTTGGAAACCCTGTCAAGATGAGAGCGGAATTACTCACCGTCATTGGTGCCCGAGAGAACCGCGCGTACCATTGCATTACTACGTATGTTATGATGGATGAGGGCCGAACAAAACTGGTCCCCCACTCGCATGTGGCCTAATATCGGCTAGCAAATAGCAACTGGGTTGGACCCCTTCGTGGGTTCGAAGGGCCATTTGGTGGCGCGGGTGGGCCGACTTTGGGGTAAGCCGTGGGCGAGGCGTAGTTCGGCCATCGGACGGGGGAACAGGAGCGAGGAGATGGAGGAGCGAGGAGCTAATGAGTAACCGTAGTGGGAATAGGCAACCAAGCCAAGTGTTGTTTGTTCGATAATGGCTTATGTTGGAACCGCCCTTGGAATGGGCATGTGTAATATATGCGTGGCTTGTAAGGGCCCGTAAGAAAGGGCTCGATAAAAATAAGCACGTATCTTGTAAATATAACGTGCGTTGTTTGCTTATCTCACTCCCGTTTGTCTCGTTTATTTTTTATTTGCTTTCGTGTGCGCATTTGATTGTTTAAAATAAACGGGACGAGCTAATACATTTCCACAAGTCACGGGTCCGTTCGGGTCATGTTCGGTCATTAAGTATCGATCGTGATTCCGAGTCGGGACGTGACATTAGGGGTTTAAAGTTTAGGGTTGGGGTTTTTGGGTATTTGTTTGGGTGTAGGGTTTGGGTTTTGGGGGTTTGAAGTTAGGGTTTAGGGTTTTAGAAATTCGGGTATATGATTTAAAGTTTAGGGTTTTACGATTTAGGGTTTAGGTTTTGGAGTTTTAGGATTTTGGGGTTTGCGTTTTAGGGTTTTGGGTTTTAAGATTGAGGTTTAGGGTTTCGGATTTGGCACGAAAATATCTTGTGAAAGAGAACCAATCTTGTTTCTCTTTTTGTTCTAGGAACAAGAGCCATATTTGTTTTACTTTTTATTTCCGTTCCAAATCCATTTCCGGACCACTTTTTTGCTCTGTTAAACAAAAAAATTAACTGACGTTATCAAATAAATTTCTGCTCTTTTTCTATTTTGGAGAATAAAATAACATAAAAACAGAAAATTTGGAACGTTTGAATGATATGGAATTGAAAAAGAATGCACTTTTTCATGTGGTAAATTCAAACATGCAACCGCGTGGTTAATTGTATATTTTATTTTTTCCAAGAGCATCTGAATTTACTCTAAACTATGGATGACAGATGCTTCTAAGTTCTCACGTCATGGTACATGCATTTATAGTTGGTGGCCGAATGAATGATCTTTCGCCCATTTCTTTGGCATGAAAGGACAGGCATAATAGAAGACCCAAAGAAAAAGAAAATATTAATACTAAATAAAAAAGAATTTGGAAAACATTTATAGGTCACAGTGAGCCCACCTCACAATAAAGAAATAACTTTGGAAAATCAATTTTGATTGCTAAATAAAATATAATAAAGAAAATAATAAGAAAAGGAGAGATCAAAGTAGTCCACTCTCGTGGTCATTAGAACTGTATTAACTACCCATTAATACAGTTTAAATGACTTTTTTGATTGATATAATCTTGAACTTCCAAGAAAGGGTAGGGACAAAATATTAAACTGATAATCTTAAAAACGAGGAAGATTTAAATTGAGAATATAAGAATACTTGTCAAGTCAACCGATGTCGCTTTTCTCATTGCTTCTATGAAGATGGACTTTCGAGGCTCTTTACCCCTTCCGAGGAGCCGTACAATTAGCGATTTTGCAATGATACTTTCTCGGCAGGTGAGTCTGATCAGCCACATCCCCCTTCCAAAATCTTGAAATTAAAAGGAAAAAAAAAGGAGGAAAATCATCAAAGTAGATCCTAGTTAATGATTGTGTGATGGGAACGTGGACACGCGGAGCCGTTTGCAGAAACCCTCTTGCGACTTTTTCTAAACGGCAAAAAGTTAACAAAATCTTCGATATACTCGCGAAGACACCTGCATTATAAACAATCTCAATATATACTCTTATTATACATTTTTCCTAAATATTTTTCTTCAAAAAAAAGTAACAAGTTTTAAATCATGTCAACTGTGACACGTATATTCTAAAATCTTAAATTATATTACCGTAATACATTTTCCCTAAACCTTTTCTTGTACCTTGAAATTTTACTTGTATGACATGATTTTCTAGCCAATGTGACTTTGTTTTTATTTCATTGAAGTCACATGAGCGTCATGTTAACAATGTTTGCCTTCCGTCAATTATGTAGGTAGAATTTTAAAGGTACTTATTGATGAAATCTTGACGGAGTAAACATGTTAGAATTTTTTGTGTCATGAAAAAAAATTTGAAAGAAAAAAAAATTAAAGGGAGAAAAGGACGTCTAAAAGTAGCCTTTGTTAAAAGGATTTTTGTGTTCAAACGAGGAAATCGTAAATGACTTTTCCCACTATTTCTCTAATCGCAAACTCCCAAGTTTTAGGATAATAGGCACATATTGAATCCTAAAAAAATTACAGTGATATGAAATAAAGATTGAAAATGGAACTCACTCAGACCTACATGTTTTTCGTGTATATAAAAAATTTCAAAGACTATAACGAAATCTTCGTTCCATTAATAAAGTGGCTTGTTTAGCAATTATTAGATTCGTTGGGAAAAAATAAGTAGTTATTTTGGTGAAGAGTTTGTGGGTCATTTATTTAAGGAAGGAAGAGAAGGTGAACTTAATTGATGCTATTGTTACAAAGAGATAAACGATTCGTTCATAAGGTTGTTTGGAGGGAAAATTTTTTAAAAAGTTTTAAACTTATTGCATTTTTGCAAATTCAATCCGAAACCTTTTAATTTTACCAATTAAGTTTATCCAGCCAATTTTGATCCGAAATCGTTGACGTGGATGCCGACCGTCCTATCTGATACAATTGGCACTAACGTTGACAGTTTTTTTTAATTTTTTTTTAATTTCTTTTCTTCTTTTTCCTTCCATCTTTCTAGTTTTTGTTTTCCATTGGCTCACCCAGGCATTGTAAAAATGGAAAGATGGAAGGAAAAAGATGAAAATAAAAAAATTAATTATAAAAAATTCAAAAAATTACAAAAAAATCCACGTCAATACTAGCCGTATCACATAAGACAATCGACATCCATATCAATGATTTCCTTGGTCAGATGAACTCAATTAGCAAAATTTGAAAATGTTAGGACTCAATAGGCAAAATTGAAAGGTTTAAGACTGAATTGACAAAAGTGCAATAAGTTTATGATTTTTTGGACAATTTTCTCGTTAAATGGAATAACTAAGCAAACAAAACATGTTGAGGTATTATAGCAATAATCTTTAACATTAGGATCTTCTTGTAACTAATTTTATTTTTGGTCGAACTTTGTAACTAATTGATTTGCCCATGTTACTCATGATGAGATAACATTTATGTTAGTTTATTAGATAGTTGAAGAAGTAGATTCCCCATGTGTTTGCAACCCACAATGCAAACTCCTTTAGGATCTTTTCTTTTTCGAGAAAAGCTTTTTTATTAATTAATTATACAATAACATTAATTATTGATGATATTTAGAAACTATTAATTTCGGGGACCAATATGCAATAGACAATAAATTCACTTTTTCCGATTATTGATTCGAAAGTCTATACACGTTTTATCTTTTACTGTTTTTTTTCTTCTCGTAAGAGCATTTGAAATGCTTCTAAGTTATAACATCTTGGAATATGCATTTATATTTGGTGGCTTAATGGTCTTATTCCCATTTATCTGGCGTTAAGCGAATGGCACACTGATGACAAGTATCAAAAAACGAATTGCACTTGGTCCCTCCCCGCATTTATATTGAATAATCAGATTTACTGAAATTGTTCTATTATTTTTATTTTTTATATATTAAAACGAAATAAACATAGGAAAAATCAATAAATATATTTTGGGCCGAATGTTAAAAAATGTAAAGTTCGGTTGTTCTTGAATATTTCAATGAGAGTTTGTCTGCCTCCTAATTTGAGAAATTATAAATCAACCCTCTAAAAAAATGATTTGATAAAAAAGAAGTGAACCACAACCAAAAGCCCCTTAAACCCATGCAATAAGGTTTAAAAAAAACTTTAAATATTAAATAAAAATAATTTAGAAAACATCCATTGCCAAAAATAAGCCTACTTTATAATATATAATACTTTTATCACATGAGCTCAGTAAATAACAAAAAAAAAACTTTGGAAGAACAATGTTGGTTGCTGAATGAAATTAATAAAAGGAATAATGAGAAAAGGAGAGATCAAAATAATTTCTCTCTAAAGCCATCGGATCTACGATAACTATGCAGTAATACGCTTTAAATGAATTGTCGATTGATTTAATTTCAATCTTTGATGAAAACAACTGTAGCCCTCGCCCCACCACTATAGTTGCAATTCCTACAATGATTCAATGAAGCAAAAAATAAACAACCTCTCTCATCAAAACATTTGTGAACGAGACTCTCGGTTCCATTATCAAGACACGTGAATTTTTGGCTCATCGTTATTCTTTGTATATGATCACATATTGAACCGAGCATATTAGTGCACTAAGTTTTATATACACGCAGATGAGCAACATTTTGCTGCTTCGCTCTCTACGCTGGAAAAAAAAGGGGTAAGGAGAAAACGGTAAACTTCTAATTTGAAAAACGAGGGATATTTAATTTGAGAGAAAAAGAATATTTGTCATTGGATTCAGCTTACACGTTGATCCTATGAAGATCGACTTTTGGCACTCTTTTGTGCCATTTCTGTCTTGACATATGACCAATGGCATGCGATTCGATCTGTCATATTCTTGTCAGGAGCCGTACGAGGAAGAGGACGGGGAGTTTCAGGTTTATTGCTTATTAATTAAGGTTAATATCACGAAAAATTTTAAATTAATATATCAATAATAAATTTATTTTAAATTAATTTTTTGACTACAAAAAATGTTAAATTGATACACATTTGACAAATATTTCCTCTGTTAAATTAGATTAATATCATTAAAAATCACAAATTAGTAAACATGTGATAAACGGAAGGATAAAATCCCAAAATAGTACATCCGTCAACTGTCACGTGACATCCAACTCAATAATTTATCACAGATGTACTAACGGAGGGTAAATTTGCCACAAATATACTAGTTTGAGATTTTTGGTGGTCAAAAAATTAGTTTGAGATAAATTTTGTTCAAGATTATATAAATTTTGAAGTAAAAGAAGTAATTGTTCATCTCCCATTTATATTCTGGATTATAAATACCTCAAGTTCTAACGTCATGGAATATACAATACATATTCCAGGCATAATGGTCTTTTTCTCATTTCTTTAGCATTCAACAAATGGCACACCCGATACCAAAAATAATAATAATTTTGCGTCTGATCCTTCCTAGCAATATATATTCAACTATAAGATTCTACTAAAATCGTTTTATCATTCTCTTTATTTCATATATTAAAACGAAATAATCACTAAACAAAAATGGACAAAGTGCATTGGAAGTCCTAAAACTTGTTATGATAGTACAATCAAGTCATAAAACTTTAAAAAATTACAATTAAGTCCTAAAATTTATCACAAAAGTGCAGTCGAGTCTTAAAACTTTCAAAAAGCGCAATCAATATAAGAACTTGATCGGACTAATTTGACAAGTTTTAGGATTTAATCGCACTTTTTAAAAGTTTTAGAACTCAATTGCACTTGTGTGATAAGTTTTGGGTTTTAATTACACTTTTTTAAAATTTTAAGACTTAATCGCACTTTTGTGACAAGTTTTAAGACTTCCAATGCACTTATCCCAAGAAAAGTAGAAAATTTTTGGGCCAAAAATAATAAAACGTAAAGTTCAATTGCCCTTGAATATGTAATTCTACTATCTATTTCAATGAAAATTTATACATTCACCTAAACTGAGAAATTGAGGAATCATATCAACCCTATCTGAAATTGATTTAACCAAAAAGAAGTAAACTAAAACTATAACCCTCAAATCCATATAATAAAATTTCAAAACAAATCTCAAGAGGATAAATAAGAATAGTTGAAAATATTTTTTACTCAAGACAAGTTCACTTCACAATATTTAATATTTTGATTATATGAGCTCATTGAATAATAAAAAAATAAATTTGGAGAACCAATGTTGAATGATGAGTAACTCGCCCCAAAGGCCAAAAAAGGGTAAAGGACAAAATAGTAAACCTCTAATTTAAAAAGCAAGAGAATTGGATGCAACTTTCCTTTTAACTTTTACCTTGCCTTTATTTGTCTTAACAGATGGCTTCAGTCTCTGGCGTCCATCTTTTCTACTTTTCTGTTTATATTTCAACCTACTTTTTTTCATGGATGTTCGTTTTACAAGAATTTTGAATTTCATATTGCTGAATTTTTAAAATAAAGGCATTTGTACAAAATTTTTAATTAATATAATGATTATGGTCTTTAAAACATAGTGGTGTCAAATTTGTAAAAATAAAAAATAATAGGCATTTCAAAAGGATTAGTAAAAGTCTTCTTTAAAATGGGATTAGCCGGAATTTCTGAAATACTATGGTTCTTTGGAGAAGATAAGCCACCGACGTGAATCCATATAAGGATTTTGTTAAAAAAAAATACATTCTAGCATTGTATTCACTTTCTTTAGTAACTAACAACTTTATTCACCGTGTCCACTTCCTCGAAACAATTACATGAAATAAAAATATCTCATTCTACATTATGTCACCACCTACTTCATCCACTTTCTTTACCAAATACAGATAATTTTTCGTACATTTAAAAAAATTATATTCATGTGATCTTTTCATAAATTTGGCCAAATTTTGATTGAGCATAACTTTTCCATCTGATGTCCCATTGATTCGATTTTTGTAGCAACGGAAAGCCTATGGCCCAATTTCTCAATTCATCAAATTGGGAAAAAAGTTGAAAAACTATATTCATGTGATTTTTAAACAAACTTGACCAAACTTTGACCTTTCTTAACCTCTCCATCTAACGTCCCATCATGCGCAATATATTCATTAACATTTCCTCCTCACTTCCGTTGGAACTATCCACCACTTCTTCGGCATCATTTGACATAAAATTCAACCACGCTTTCGGTGGAAGTGCTGGCTTCGTCAAAGTCGGAATAATAAGTCAGCTGCTCGCTCTCAGACGTGCTCCACATATATTGTCCGCTTGCGTTTCAAAGGGTCACTTCTTCATCACTCGTTGAAATTGCCACACTTTTGGTGAAATCATCCACCACTTCTTCAGCATAATTAGACATAAAATTCAATTCCTCACTTCAAGTGGACATCATCTTCTATACTATTTGTGACATCCCCGAATTTGGACCTAAGAACTGAGAGCAAGTGATCGATGAATGAGCGGGTAATTCAAGTCGAGAATCGGTAATGGAACGGATAATATGATCGGAATGAGTGTACTGAGGATTGGTCATGGTTCGATCGAAAGATTGTCCATGAATTTGCCTAAGGATCGACAGTGGAATGACTCCCTGATTACGTAAGATGATTAGAGTAATATGACCGTGGAGTGACCCTTCGACCATAAGGATCGTGAGTGGGACAGTTCGGGATAACTATGGTTTAGTACTGTGTCGGCATGCGTTGGTTGCGGGTGATACCGCACAACCATGCATCGGTTCCGAATGACCATGAATTAATTCCGGAATACTGGATTCCACAAGGTTACATGACAACAGATGGTCGACCATGGATTAGTGTTACTCGAATGTGGACCGGTCGTGAATCGGCCACGAATCATTGTGCCAAGTCGAGTAGGCCATGGAAGAGCCATGTGTCAAGCTACGAGCCCAATGACTTGGCCGCGGAATAAGCTATGTGCCAGCCATGCCGGCCAGGCCTCGTGCTCGGACAAGACCGGCCATTGTGCTCGTCAACTAGGCCACGGACTGGCTACGTGCCCGGTTGTGTGCCAGTCATTGTGCCTGATCCTTATGCCAGGCAACATGCTCGTTAGATCCGATTCCGATCTAGTCCCATGCCTAATGGATTTGACCATGAGCTATGCCTTGTGCCCATGCATGAGCCAATGCATGTGTTAGACCCATGAACCAGCCCCTTGCTCGTGCGGGTCGGCATTATGCTCGGCACATTGCTCGTGCAGTCGGCATTGTGCTCGGCGCGCTGCTCATGCAGCCCGTCACCGCACCCATGCGCTCGGCCATGAGCCCGGCCATGTGCTCGGCTATGTGCCCGTGCGGCTTGGCAACGTGCCAGGTCATGCGCCCGGTCAGGACCGGTTTGACAGGCCACGCGCCTGGGCAACCCGGCTGACCCAAATTGGACACCAATGGACTTAAATCTTTGATTGGTCATACTTGACCATATGTGGAGGTCTTTTTACATTAAACCTCAGGTTGAACGGGTATACCAAATGTGGAAAACTCTCGAAAAATAAGTTGAACAAATGTGATGCGGGGTTGTGAATGTAGTATCGATTAGTCGGTTTTGTATAAATCAATTGGCCCAAGTAGTTGTGAAGGAAACCAACATGCTTAGGAGGCTCTCACGGTTCAGATATTGAAAGGGACAAGAAGATAAAATTTGTTGACCAAGTCAAATGCTCATTAAAGCCATTTAAGTCTATCATTATTGAACCCCCTTAGATGTCTCCTTCCTTTATTGCTCAACAATTGAGTTGTTTGGTCATTTAAGGTTGCAATTTAAGGCTGCAAGATGACTCATGGTCATCAATTATTGACACAAACAAGAGAGGGGAGTTGGCCAAGAGGAGAAGCCGTGAGATATATATATATAAGACCACATTTAAGTCTTTTAGTTGCCTTTCATCATTTCTTTTGGCCTTAGTACATTAATGTATTTTAATACTTACTTGACTTTAAAGGCATGCAATAATAGATTGGCTTTTTTTCCAAGCTTGGTTTGTCTATAAAATGGAGAAGCCCTTGTGTGAAGGAGCCTCTCTCACGCCCACTTCATACACACACTAGCCAACCTTCTTCCTCCTTGCTTGTTCGACCAACTAGGAAGCCACGTTAGGAAATCTCTTGAGGCCCCGTTTTTTCCGAACTCAAGCTTTTTCCCGTTCTCAAGCCACTTACTTTCTTTAGTTTCTTGTGTACTTGTGTTACGTTGAGTAAGCGAATTCCCTAATATCGGGAAAGGAAGCTGCAATATGTTGTAACATGGTTTGCTTGGTCGTTTCTTGATTTCTTGATCGATTATAGCTTGTTCTTTCTTTAACAAGTGATGCTCATGTGTGACAAACATATTTGATGTTCTTTTGTTGTTTCGTAGCACGAACTTTGCTATTGATTTGCTATCGATATCGGTATGGTAAGAGCCAACTTATGTGAACGGCGGTTGTCTCATCTTCGATTGATATTAGTGTTTTCACTTATTGAGTCTTATCGACTCATTCCCCATTGTTTTTTTTCTTTTCAGGTCCATAAGTGTCACGTCCCGACTTGGAATCACGATCGATACTTAGTGACCGAACATAATCCGAACGGACCCGAGACTCGCGGAAATATATTAGTTCGTCCCGTTTATTTTAAACAATCAAATGCGCACGCGGAAGCAAATAAATAATAAACAGGACAAACGGGAGTGAGATAACGCACATTGTATTTACATGATACGTGCTTATTTATATCGAGCCCTTTTTTACGGGCCCTTACAAGCCATGCACATATCTTACATGCCCATTCCAAGAGCAGTTTCGACACAAGCCACTATCAAACAAATAAAACTTGGCTTGGTTGCCTATTCCTACTACGGTTACTCCTTGGCTTCTTGCTCCTCGCTCCTTCATCTCCTTGCTCTCGTTCCCCCGTCAGATGGCTGAACTACGCCCCGCTCGCGGCTTGCCCCGGAGCCGGCCCTCCTGTGCCACCGAAGGGCCCCTCGAACCCGCGAAGGGGTCCAACCCAGTCGCCATTTGCTAGCCGATACCAGGCCACGAATGGGTGGAGGACTAGTTCCGTTCGGCCCTCATCCACCATAACATACGTAGTAATGTGACGGTATGCGCGGTTCTCTCGGGCATCGATGAAGGTGAGTAACTCTGCTTTCATCTCAACGAGATTTCCAAATCGGGTCGGGGGAGTCATAATCTATGGACCTGAAAAAGGAAAAAAACAACGAGAGTGAGTCAAAAGACTCAATAAGTGAAAACTCTAATATCAAGCATGGACGAGACAAGCGTCGTTCACACAAGTTGACTCTTACTATACCGGTATCGATGACAATTCAAATAGCAAAGTTCATGCTACGAAACCAACAAAACAAACATTAAACATAAGCATCACACGTGAGCATCGTTAATCGAGAAAGAACGAACTATCAACAACCATGAAATCAAGAAACGGGCCAAGCAACTCATGTTATAACGTATCGCAACTTCCTTTTCCGATATTAGGGAATTCACTTACTCAACAACCAACAAGAACTAGAGAATGAGTTAGAGACGGGTGAGCTCGGAAAATTTTCGGGCTTTCTCCTTGCTTGGCCGAGCAATACTAGACACACAAAGGTCAAACCGTGGGCTCTTGGGCGGAAAGAAAGCGAAACACAATATAACTTTCATCATATGAGCTCAGTACATAATAAAAATAATAATTTTGGAAGACAAATGTCAGTTACCGAATAAAATTAATAAAGAAATTAAAAAAGAAAAGGAGAGGTACTAGTTTTTACTTTTTGAGATACCCGCATACAAGCTACTCCTTGCTGCTTCATCCTAAAAGTCAAAAGAGAAAGATCAGCTTTTGACGGCTCTATGCGTACCTTTTCTATTTGCGCATATTTTTGTTATGATGTGTCATTTATTGTTTATGTGAATACCCATCCACATATATATTCATGCAAAAAAAGTAATTTATAATGCGCTATAGTTTTTACAACCCTAATTAAATAAAATTTCCTTCAATCGTCCTTTCAATTGATGGGTTTTTAACCATAACCATTATCAATCTCATATTAATATTTAGTTTATTTTGCACGTGAGTAATCTCCACGATTCGCAATTCGCTAATTAGAAAAGTGGTTGGAACATAACATGGTCCGTTACAAAATCATAAGTAATATTTACAAAAACCGCAAGCTATTCCGATATTCACTTATGATCTCATGCGTTTCTATAATATTTCTAGGACCAATCCATTCGGTGTACAACAGGTGCACTTTTAAGACAAAATGGTGATGCACGATTTCATAAAAGAACGAGCACATTTTTCTATTTGCTATGTATGTACTAAAAATAAACATGGAATTCAAATATTGTATAATATGTGCAATGAACATTTAAACTGAAGAAAGCTCCACTTTACAATACTTCATCCAAGAGCTCTGTAAATAAATTTTTAAAAAAATTGGAAGACCAATGATGATTGCCGAATAAAATGAATAAAGAAAAAAAATAAGAAAAGGAGAGATCATCATAAAACCAGTTTAGAGTCTTTGAAACTGTAATAACTATGTAGTTACACGCTTTAAACAATCTCTTTCATTCGAAACATTTGAGAGCGACACCCGGTTCCATCATTATGACAAAATTGTCGTGGTTATTCTTTATATTTAATTACATGAATCGACCCTTGAGAATTGCTTTTGCGCTGACCGACTATCTTTTGAACTTCTTTCATAACATGTTATTGGTGCACCTAGTTTTTATATACACGCGGACAAAAGAAAAGGGTAAAGGACAAAATTGTCAATTATTAATTTAAAAAACGAGGATTATTTAATCTTATGAATATCAACTTTTGACGCTCTTCGATCGGGAAATTTTTTCCAAAAAGTTATAAGCTTATTGTACTTTTACCAATTCAGTTTTAAACCTTTCAAGTTTGTCAATTAAATCCTAAACCTTTTTACTTCTTACCAATTGAGTCCATCTGGCTAATTTTGGCCATCAAGAGCTGACGTGGACGTCGATCGTTTGGCCAACGCTGACATGGCAATTTTAAATATTTTTTTCCTTTTTTTTTCTGGCCTTTTTCACTCTGGCTGGTCCGATGAGGTTGAACCTTGCCTGATCTCACCGTCTCAACCCAGGCGACAACGACGGTGACGACGAGGTTGGTCTCACCAGATCTAGGCGAGGTCGAGCCTCGCCCAGCCAAGGCGAGGCCAACCTAAGCGATGGCGAGGTCGGCCTCACCAAATTTGGGCAAAATCGAGCCTCATCCAGCTAAGGCGAGGCCAACCTCGCCGTCGCGACCCAAGCAAGGGAGACCTAGGCGACGGCAAAGTTGGCTTTGCCTTGGCCGGGCGAGGTTCGACCTCGCCCTTGCCCAGATATGGCGAGGCCGACCTCACTATCGCTTGGGTCGTGATGGTGAGGTTGGCCTCTTCTCTGGCCGGTCGGCGGACCTGCCAAAGGAAAGAAGGCTAGAAAAAATATTTAAAAAATTGAAAAAAATATTAAAAATTTCCATGTCAGCAGTGGTCGGATAGCCAGTGTCCACGTCAGCTCCGAGCAGCCAAAATTGCCCGAATGGACTCAATTGGCAAACTTTGAAAAGTTTATGACTCAATTGGCAAAAGTGTAATAAGTTTAGGACTTTTTGAACAATTTTTCCCAATTTGGTCGATTTCTGTGTCTTAACAAATGATCAAGGGAATGCGATTTGGTTTTGTTGAATTCTTTCAGACTCTCTGCTTATGCTTAAACGTGCATGTATCTTTCATGACTGTTGGTTTTAGACAAATTCGAATTTCATACCGCTCTTAATATTAAGGTTTTTTGCACCAAAATTTTTATCAGTGTAAGGATTATGATCCTTAAAACGTAGTGATTTTTGCAATGTCCCTTTAGTTTTTTTAAGATAAAATTGGTTTTGTGTAAAAGAAGTAACTCTGGTCATGATTTCTACAAAATATAGACCCTGTTTCGTTTTATATGAAGATCGAGTTTTGAGAAGGATCTATTGATTTAAAAAATTTAATCATATAGTGTAAAATGAATTGAGAAAATTGCGACAATTTTCGTGTTTTGTTTACTTGATAAGGGACAGAAAGACGCTATTTGACAAAAACAAAAGTGACATCAGTTAGGGAAAAAATTAATGAGATTATCTTTTAGAGAAATTAAGGAGATCAATTATAATTTTAAACTAGTTTACATATGCTTTGTATTGAGTTACTATAGAAACAAAACAATTAATATAGATCAACCAATTTTTTTTCATCAGAATAGATCGACCAATATTTTTCGGTTGAAAGATCAAACGAATTTGAATGTTGTATAATATGTGCAAATAACATCTAAATCAAGAAAAAGAAAAAAGATTGGGGGAGAGAGAACCTCTTGATATATAAGTGATTTAAAAGAAAATCTACTTTTTATTTAGTTTAGAGAGGGGAATAACATCCAACCACGTTTAATCATTAATTGTATTCTTGCTTCTAAGTTGTAACCGAATGGAATATGTATTTATGTTCGATGGCTGAATGATATTTTTCTCATTTCGAAAGGCACACTTAACGGAACAAACGTCCCCATAAATATATTCAAAACAAACCTTGAAAACGAATAAAATTAAATAAGAAAAGGAGACGTACTAGTTTTTATATATAAAATAAAAAGAAATGTGACAGACAAGCAACTCTTACCCCTATATACAATACAAGATAGGTATACTGGGCTATATATATATATATATATATATATATATAGTACGAGATATTTTACGATTTCTTCATTTGAAAATAAAAAGAATTATGACAATGGGCTACTTTTCGACGTCTTCTGTCCTATCTTCAATTATGTATAAATCAGATCTATTTTGATGATTTTCCCTCTTTTTTTACCTTTTAAACTTTAAGCGGATTTTTATAGGAAGTTGCAAATATGGAGGCACAGTGATCATATCAGTGTTCAGTATGTATAAATCCTTTCTAATTTAGTAATTAGAACGTCCAAGCAATGACCGTGCAAATTTTTTTTTTGGTAAGGATCACTACAAAAAAACTTGATTTTTGCCACGAAAATTTCCGACGAAAAAATTTTCGTTGCAAATTTGCGACAAATTTTCCAACGAAAATCAAAATTCGTTGGAAATTTCCAACGAAAAATTTTCGTCGCAAAATTCGTTGGAAATTTCCAACGAAAAAATTTTCGTCGCAAAATTCGTTGGAAATTTCCAACGAAAAAAATTTGTCGCAAAATTCGTTGGAAATTTCCAACAAAAAAAAATTTGTTGGAAATTTCCAACGAATTTTCCAACGAATTTCAATTTTCCGGGAAATTACTTCAGAGTGCACATTTTTCGTTGGAAAATTCGTTGGAAATTTCCAACGAATTTTTTTCCTTGGAAATTTCCAACGAATTACAAAAAAACCCACATTTTTGTAATTCGTTGGAAAATTCGTTGGAAATTTCCAACGAATTTTCCAACGAATTTCAATTTTCCGGGAAATTAATTCAGTGTGTACAATTTTCGTTGGAAAATTCGTTGGAAATTTCCAACGAAAAAATTTTCGTTGGAAATTTCCAACGAATTTTCCAACGAATTACAAAAAAACCCACATTTTTGTAATTCGTTGGAAATTTCCAACGAATTACAAAAAAAATCCAATATTTTCGCGCTCATTATTCCAATTTGAACATTCATTCTCTCTCTCTCTCTCTCTCTCTCTCTCTCTCTCTCTCTCTCTCTCTCTCTCTCTCTCTCTCTCTCTCTCTCTCTCTCTCTCCTTCGCCTTCACCCTCTCTCCTTCGCCTTCGCCCTCTCTGTCCTTCTCCCTCTCCGCCTCCCCCTCCGCCTCCTCCCCCGCCGCCCCCCCTCCTCCTCCGGCTCTGGCTCCGGCTCCGGCGCCATGGACTCCAACCTCCGACGCCCCCGACGCCCCCGACGCCACCAAGCCTCGTCGCCGGCGAGGCTAGGAGACGACGACGGGCGGCGACCCCGAAGCCTGCTCCCGCGCGCCCCTGCTGCTGCTGCTGCTTCTTCTTCATCTTCTTGTTCTGGAAGAACAAGAGAGGCGCAACAGCCTCGCCGGCCATGAGGGCAAGCCTCGTCGTCGGCGAGGGCCGAGCTCGCCCTCGCCGGCCATGGCGAGGGCCGAGCTCGCCATGGCCGGCGAGCTCGAGCTCGCCCAGATCTGGGCGAGCTCGGCCCTCGCCGGCGACGAGGCCGGCCCTCGTCGGCCATGCCGAGGGCCGAGCTTGCCATGGCCAGCGAGCTCGGCCCTCGCCGGCGACGAGGCTGGCCCTCGCCGGCGGCGAGGGCTATTTTTCGCCCAAAAAAAAAATTTCGACCAAAAAAAAAAATTTCGACCAAAAAAATTTTTTCGATGGAAAAAAACTTTCACGATTTTTCGACCAAAAAAAATTGTAGTTTCCAACGAAAAAAAATTCGTCGGAAAAAAAAGTTCGTTTCCAACGAATTTAGCTACGAATTTTCCAACGAAAAAAAATTCGTCGCAAATTTCCAACGAAAATTCAAATTTTTCGTTGGAAAATTTTCCGACGACGAATTACCAACGAATTTTTTTTCGTTGGAAAATTCGTTGGAAATTTTTTTTCCAACGAATTTTCCAGAATTTTTCGTTGGAAATTTTGTCGGAAAAAAATCGTTTTTTTGTAGTGGATGACCGTGCAAAATTCAAGTATTATAAAAAAGAAAAAAGATCACAAGCTCTTCTTTTTTTGTGAACAATGATATAATTTCGTCTATTTTATGGATGGATGAAATATTGACTCGCTTCGATTGGTGTTAAAGATTTTAAACTACTCCTAACAAAGCAAAAGTAATAATGTTTACATCACTCGTTTAGCTATAAACATTGGGACTTTGGAAAGCAATGCTTTTGAGAAATTAAAGTCCAATGCTAGTTGACGCAAACTAAACATCGGTTTAATTTCTATTAGCGACCGATTCATTTCATTTTAAAGGAGATTCTCATAACGATTTTTCTTTGAAGAATAACTACATTTTAAGGCCCATTATCATATATTGATAATAATTTTAGTACAAATACCTTAAATTTAAAAAAATTACCAATGTGAAACTCGAAATTCCTCTAAAATCAAAATCCACGAAAAAAGAAGAAGAAGTACGTTTAAATATAAATGGTTGAGAATACCGGGTGTTGGAAATTGGTCAGGCATTCAATGCTTCTCAAATTAATTTTGTTTATTTAAATTTGCATCTAATTTTTGTTCACGCGCCGTAAATAATAAAGCACGTCATAAACATAAACGACCCTTCCCCTTCCTCTTCCGCTTCCTCTTCCTCCTACGACACCAGACTATTTAAGGAACAAGCCAACGAAGCCCGAGCACACTCACCCCGTCGCTCCTTCTTTCTCCGACCCTTCCTCTTCCTCCATCTCCGTCGCACACTCTCCCTCTCGTCTCTCATGGCCTCTTCCGAAGAATCCCCGTCCTTGTCCGAGTCCGAATCCGGGTCCGGATTCGACTCCCGCTCCGCTCTCGAAGCAGCAAGGAGGAAGGCCCCTTCCGCCGAGAAGGCGTCCGGCACTGTCCAGCCTGTTGCCACGCCGGCCACATCTCTACCGCCCGCTAAGAGGGCGAGGCAGGGCGGCGATGCCGGCAAGGGGGCCGGGTCGCCGTCGGCTCTGCATGTTGGGGAGGACACGGTCGGATTCGAGCCTGAGAAGGGGACTGTGAGCGGGCGCGGGAAGAAGCCCCTGCTTTACCGAGTCGTCCGGGGCAGAGGCGGCGGCGGAGTGCCCACCTCCTCCCCAAAGAAGGGCGGCCGTGCCGCTGCCCCGTCGAAGTTGCCGGAGGAAGAGTCTGAGGAGAGGGACTTTGCCAGCGTGTCTTCTCTGTTGCAGCTGAACGGGATGGGGCTTGATGAGGAGGTTCTGAGAGTTGGTATCAGGATGGTCGACCGCTCCAAAGTGGAGGAGATAGAGGAGAGGTTGCGGGAGTTTCGAATGGCGGAGCTGCAGATGGCTGCGGATAGAGCGGTCCTGACGAATGAGGTGACCAAATTGTTCATGGATGCTTACCGTGTCGCAAGGAAAATGTGATGGTTAGGTTAAACTTATGCGGTTTTTTTGGGGCAAGGTCTGAGACTAGAACTGTTTTGTGACTTCTGCTTTTGTCTTGAATCCTTGTATTCCATTTGCCAATGGATACTCTTCCTCAAGATCGTTGTCCGGTTGTCTTTTTGCCAATGGATAATCTTTGTATTCCATTTGCCAAACTTAACGCAGTCGCCAAAATGTGATCGTTGAGTGGTGTTCTATCATGGATACTCTTCCTCAAGCTCATCGCATTCGCCAATGGATAATCCTTGGTCCTCGCCTATTTCTGTGTTACAGCCTCGCCTGTTCACTCATTTTCATCTCTCGTGGCCCCGAAATGCACATGCCCAACTTTTGCATGCAAATCGCCACCCTTTGGCCGCTTCTTGAATTAATGGATTTTATTTTGGAAATAACCAATTCCATTCGTGTCCATCAAAAAAAGATTTTCCAAATAAGAACATTTTCTCATTTCTGAAAAATGAAATAACCAATTTCCCTCGTGCCCATCCAAATGAGGTCACTTTCCCTGAAAATTAAAAGTACATGAGATAAAATCTTAAAACGATGTTTTCATAGGATACATCAATTACATTATTGTTCAGAAGATGTTGGCCGTTAAAATGTAGCCATTGAAATTAGGGTTAATACCATAAAAAATCTCAAACCGGTACATTTATGATAAATTTACCCCAAACTAATTTTTTGACTACCAAAAACCTCAAACTGGTACATTTGTGATAAATTTATCACAAAATAATTTTTTGACCATAAAAAATCTTAAACTGGTATATTTGTGATAAATTTAGCTTCTGTTAATTTCTGTTAAATTGTATTAATACTGCAAAAAATTACAAATTAGTACACTTGTGACAAACGGAAAGTAAAACATAAAACCGGTACATCTATCAATTGTCACGAGTATTTTTAACAAATCAATTTCACAATAAAATTTAACGGAAATAAACTCAGGGTAAATTTGTCATAAGTGTACCAATTTGGGGTTTTTAGTAGTCAAAAAATTGATTTGGGTAAATTTATTACAGGTGTACGAGTTTAGGATTTTTCATGGTATTGACCCTTGAAATTAAAATATTTTTAATTGTTTTCATACATTACGTTGTTTTTATATTTTGAAAAGAATGTTCTAATTCTTTGTGAATTATTTCATTAAAAATATTTTTATAATTATTTTAAGAAACCAGTTCAGGCCAACCGCTCGGGCCTGGCTTGTGGGCCTGCCTACTCCAACTTGCTCATCGCCCAATAAAAAATGGGTACTTGCATGATGGGTAACTCATTCGGCAAGGAAGTGGATCAAAATGGGTTAACAAAAAAACAAGGACAAATTAAACGGGTCAAAAATGAGTCGTTTAGAGGGCCAATAAATGGATCAATGTATATTCCCTCTTAAGTATTGTATTGCCATTGTATTATTGAAGGCATATTCGGCTTCCAACACGTGCATTGTGCAACTTGCAGGTGGTACCATTCAATTTGTACCCGCAATTTTCATTGCAATTTTTTTCCTTTTGTAGTAGAAGCTCAGAATTCTTTTTTATGTTGTAAATTAAAAAAGTTGACGTTGTGAAGTGTAATATTTTCCGAGTGAATCCATAAAATGTCGGATTCTTGCATATATTTGAAGAAAAATAAATAAATGAGTATTTGAAATGATTTTCGTTTTTCTTAAATTTATGGCTTTAAATGAACGAGATTTAATTTGTCTTATACCGAATATCTCAAATCTTTCATAACAACAGTAAGTTTAATTTTAGTTATATAAAATTATTGTACAATTTTCAGAAATTTGGAGCTTTGTTTTTTGGAGAATGCCAGAAATAACTTTTTGAAATTTAAAAGTGAAGGCAAAAAGCGTTCTAATGCAATGAGAAAAATGAAAGAAAGGATAGAAATGAAATAAACTATTCTTTGACCGTCAACAAAAATCAAGCATAGTAAAAACAAGGCATATTTTTCTGTTCGTTTGGTTGTTTTAATTTGAAGGTATTGCCATTGTATTATTAAAGCGCATGTGATCGGGCTCATAACTACTTGGATCTTTGACAACCATGTCATTTATAAATTACAAAGGAAGATTCACATGATCAACAACATAGTGGGAAGAGATGGCGTGACAAATAACGAAGCATACGATTTTTTTTATTCATCTTTAATCAGAAATAGTGGTTGTAATTTTGTTTATTAATTTTTTTTAATTGCACCATGTTATGTGCGCGCTGATAGTCTTTTTTCTTTTTTTTAATTTCGTTTATTTTTAGACGAAATAGTAAATGGTTAATACCACAAAAAACCCAAAATCAGTATACTTATGACAAATTTAACCCAAACTAATTTTTTAATCACCAGAAACCTCAAACTGGTACATTTATGATAAATTTACCTTAAACTAATTTTTTTACCACAAAAAACCCTAAACTGATACACCTATGACAAATTTACCCTTCGTTAAATTGGATTAATAACACAAAAAATCATAAACTGGTAAAGATGTGACAAACGGAGGAGTAAAACTCTAAATTAGTATACCCGTCAACTGTCATGTGTTATTCAACTTGGCAATTTGACGGTAAAATTTAACGAAAACTAGTTGAAGGTAAATTTGTTACATGTGTACCAGTTTTAGGCTTTTTGTGATCAACAAAATTAGTTTGGGATAAATTTATCACAGATATACTAGTTTATGATTTTTCGTGGTATTAACCCAAGCTGCAAAATAAAAAGTGTTAGAACGCTCCGGGTAAAAAAGGAAATTACAATTTTCTTTTGCACGATGCATGTGCTCTCTTTCTATCGCACTAGCTAAAAGAATCACGACTGAAACTGGGAAAAGATAATAAATAGAAAAGACAAGCGTAGCTTGACCACATATAATAAAGTGAGCTCCAAAGTTATTTTTTACTATCATTTATTGAGCTATATGATGTAAATATTACGCTATCCTTTTGTTTCATATTAATATTATCTCTGAGATTCGTATTGAAATAGTATTATTTGCGTTTCAGAGGTTTTAGTTTTGTTTTACTTCTTTTTGCTTCGACCATTTTTTTAAGATGGGGTTGATTAGACTCTACAATTACTCAAGGGCAAATGAACTTTGCATTTTTTTAAATTTTTTTAAATTCGTGTTTATATATATAGGAGAAGGATAGAACGGTTTCAGTAGAATCTAATAGATGAATATACTTGCAGGGAGGGAATGGGCGCAATTTGTTGGCTTTTTTTAGGTCATCAAAGTGTGCCATTCGTTAAATGCGAAAGAAATGGGAAAAAGACCACTAAGCTGCCGAACATGAATATTCCATGAATTTAGAAGAAGCATTTATACAGTTCAGAGTAAAGTTAAATGCTCTTGAGAGAATACAAAATACAGTTAATGATAAAATGTGGTACCGAAATTAACAGTTTTTGAAAATCATCAACATTTTGATGATATTTTTTAATGTGTTAATGAAAAAGCTTTTCTTTAAAAAAAATCCTCGACAAAGTTTGACTTTGAATTATGGGGTTATCACTTGGGGAATCTGTTGGTTTTCTACAGAACATGCATAGTTAAAATTAAATACAAATGCAATGGAAAAATATAACCATATATGTACCTCCAAAGGTGTTATTTGTGTGATTCAATAAAAAATCCGAAGATCATAGGGGGTTAAACGGATTACCTCTTATAATGTGTCCAAAATGATTTCGTTCGAATGTTCTTCACTTCTAGCTCTACAATCGTTGGACCTCTAGTTTGGATACACCATCAATTGCACAACGAATGGATGAAAGAACTTGCGGGTAATCACCACTATAATTGTGCTAGCAATCTCGTGGTGACAATTCTCCGCACTCTTGATATTTCAGTCATGGCACCGGAAAAGAGAAAACGTAATTTTTAGCTCTTACAAACACATGATAATTCCCTTACTTGCACTCTTTCTTCTCTGTTCAGCAATTGTTGCCGATCGCACTTTATTTGCACGATCAGCAACGGTTGCCGATCGCCATGCACCCTTCACACGATCAGCAGCCATTGCTGATCGTCTGTGCATATAGCACACGACCAGCAACCGTTGCTGGTCATGGGTGATGCCCACGTTCAACAATAGTTGCTGACCGTGTGCATGCACCACCCTCTTTTTTTTTTTAAAATTAAAACACGTATGATCAGCAAGGAGCTGATCGTGTGCTGCGCACTGTCAACAAATGTTGACCTTGTACACTTTTAATTAATTTAATTTTATAAAATTAAGAGTGCAAGATCATTTGTCACATTAACATGTATACACTTTAGGTTTGCGTGTGCATCATGTCACGCCCCGAGCCCTACGGCACATAACATCCCTACTGGGGTCGAACTTGTGCGATATCCCAGGTCACGTCGCCGACCCAACACCCAAACAGAGCTCAATACACAAGCGGAAGTAATACAAACACTCGTACAAATATCAACTTAACCAAGGATAGCACAACAACGAGAATAAGCATGATTAGAAACATAAATTTACACTACCATTAAAAATATATACAATATCTATTTACAGTGAGCACTAAAAACAAAAGCGATCAACAGCCACCACTGACAAAAAGGGGGTAAGTGGCTCAGATGGTTAGACTAATATCTAAGGTTGGGCTCCGATCAAAAAGTTACTGGCCCAACCTATATGAGCTAAAGCTAACCCTAAGGGATCCAGTTCGGGTCGGATCCCGAAGACTCGGAAGATGAAGAACTGTCAGACAGCTCCACCTTGGAGTCTAGGGAATCCAGCTCGGACTTGGCCTCAGCTGGCTTCTCCTCAGAGTCCATCTCCTCAGGCTCGCCCTCCAGCTCGGGGTCCTCCTCTAAAAGCTCTGGCTCCTCATTCGGCTCCATCGGCTCTGGATCGAAATCCCAATCTGCTGGCTCCATATCCATCGGATCAAACTCGTCAACCTCGAATACAATCGGCTCGGTGCCAGAACTCGAACTCCCCTCGGCTGAAGCATTGGGGCTCACCATATCTCTATCGGGGCACTAAGGATCCATCTCACCCAGCCTATTAAATGAGACATCAAAAGTCTGAAGAGGTCTATATTCCCCAAAATAGTCTCTAAAACACGAAGCTATATATTCGTGGGTCTCGTAATGTGTTTTCCCCACGTCAACCTATACTAAAGTATAATACCTAACATATATATCCCCGTTCCCCACGGGGGTATACTGACATCGTCTTCTCTATATGATGCAGAATCCCAAAATGTACTAGAGCCTCGGACATCTTCAGGGTCGGGGGTCTGAAACATTGGGTTTTAACAACAATGAGACGAATCTCAGCGAGTAAAACCCCCTAAACACTAGGCTAACATGCACCCCTGACAGGCAAACAAAACACATACAACAGTATAACAATCAATTAGCCTAGGCCCTCGGGCCCAGGTCGATCACACCAATGACCTTGCAGGTTAGGCATCTCATAACAATATTCACGGCACATACGTGAACACACTGAGCCACACGTACGATAGGCACATGTTCATACTCATTAGTGCCTGCATTACACACGAATCATCGATGCATACATGCTCGCACACTTACCAAAGCACTATTGCACACGTATGCCATTTAATATGCCATGCTCATGATCCGGCTCATTTACTCAATTAGAGCTCAACCCGCGTAAAACGTATCGGGTCTATCATTCGATATCAACACTTCCTGGCCCACGTAAAACGCATCAGGCGCAACACCGATCTCCTTATACAGACCTAAACCCACGTAAAACGCATCAGGCTAGCCGTCTTCCGGTAAAACCGGGTACCGTTCCACGTAAAACGCATCAGGACTCATAATGATCACAAGTTCATATCAGGCACGCATACTCGCACAATTTCATCTCATGCCCATTCTCAGCATACCAAATGCGTGGCCATGAAATTCCCGCACTCGAGCAATAATGCTATGTACAATGAGCATCAAATCTCGCAGAGGCACATAATCATTCAATGGCCAAATCGACGTGCATCTCAACATGCCCAATCAAATCAACAATTCAATTCAGCCACAACATGCCCAATTAGCCACACCGACATGCTCACTTAGTCTTTTTAATACCATTTGGCATGACACACACCTTGGCACTTGAAATTCACCAATTTGAGCAATATAATTCGTGCCAATTATTGGCCAATCACACAACGCACTAATTGGCCACACGAACACGTGACATGACATCAAATATTGATCACCAAATCAGCATAATTCAACCAATTCATCAACCAAATAGGCATACCGGGACTTTCCCCAATTGAACTCTAATTATCCCGAACTAGGACCGATTCGACACGCCGTGGACAGCCACCAATTCGGCACATTCTAGGCCACTTAATCCCCTTAGAATCAGCCATTTAGTTCACCAAAATCATCACAATACCAGCCACTATAATCAGTCCACTATTTACCCCTAAAATACCTTAATTTAACCCCTAAATTAACCTAACCTATCTAGAAATGCATAATCGGTCCTAATTAAGGTTTAGAGGTTAATACTCACTATTTTCCTAAGCTCTAAAATACAGCCGGACAAGTGGGGGAACGGGCGGTCCAAGCGAGATTCACGGCGGCGGACAACGGCTCTCGTGGCGGTCCGGCGAGCGATGGTTGTCCAAGGCGGCGAAGGGGAAAGGAGCTGGTCGGTGTTGCTTGTGAATGAGGGAGGGAGAGAGAGAGGGGCGGTCTGGTGGTGGCGACGAGGCGAGGCGGTTGAGCTGTGGCCTCGGCGGTGACGGGCGCACGGCACTTGGGCGAGCGGCGGTGGTGGCGGTCCTCACGCGGCCGGGAAGAAGAAATAGAGAGGAAGAGAGAGAGAGAGTCGGGTGAGTGGTGTGACGGTGAGGCCAGGCGGGGCTGGATAGGCGACGCTCGGCTCCGTGATCGGCAGGGGCGCCTCCACCGGCGGGCGGTGCACACGGCCGGGAGAGAGGGGGAGTGTGCCGGCGTGAGGGAGAGGGAAAAGAGAGAGAAAAAGGGCTGGCTGGTGGTGAGGAATGAGGGAGAGACGAGCATTTATTAGTCTTAGGGGGTGTTTGACTAACTTTTCCAATATTCTCATCTTGCCCCTCACTTCAATGGCTAAGATCAAATCTTAGACAAATATCTAGGGGCACACTTGACTAGCAAAAATTGAATTATTGAGCTGATACAAACCCTTTTAAAACTCTAAAATATTTTCCCCTAATATCCCGAAATTCGGAATAAGCTTATAATATCTAGGGGCAAAATCGTCATTTTCCGTTTTCGAGCCGAATTTTCATTTTTCGACTGTACTGATCCTAAATATACTTGGCCATACCAAAATGATGTTGTCCTCGCAGAATAGTTGTGTACGCCCACGAATTTCGACGTCCAAGTCCGGATTCAATTTTGCGATCAAAATTACTCAATTTAAAATTTTAGGGTCTCTCACTAACGGGCGGCTGTTTAGGGGTTACGCGTATCGACCCAGGGTTACTCGAGTAGTGACGGTTTCGATTACCGGGAGAACAAGAGGAATTATCTCTAGTTCTGGAGGTCGCGATCGTTCGGTTTAAGTTTGGGATTTTGTTCGCCACGCATACTCTCAGTCATGCAGAATCACCCGCGATCTGATCATATGTCATTGGCCAAACTAAATCCGTTACCTTCCTAGGATTGGCCCACATTGGCTCAAAATACTTCCTCGTCATTTCTCGGAATCGGTTCTCGATTCGTGATCGGTCCCTGGTCCACGTATCGTTTTTCCTAATTAGCCATTTCCTTTTGGTTAGTATCCCGCGAGTGATCAATTCCGGGCGAGACTTACTAAAATTAAATGAGAAATAATATCTATTTCATTGATACCGGAAATGGATCGAAATTCAGGATGTTACACATCATATGCATGCACACTCATGACTGAAAATAAAATAAAATAAAATCACATTTAATTTAATTTCAATCTCACTAATCGATTGCTATAATTGCAAACATATTTGCAGTATTGCATCTCCCGTTCAACATCATCCTGAATTGGTTATGGTACGTGACATCCCTAGGTTCATCATCGAGCTGGTAGTAAGACTTACACTAACACATTAGTATTTCCAAGAGAATTGATTATCCTGATTAACCTCTAGGTTCGACAAGCCATGATTGACATCTATCAATATGTCATGGTTACTCAGATAGTGTGAATGCTTTAAGAACATAATGAACCTATCAGCTTTGCCTATAATGTAATTCAATCCCTCTGTCTTACTGTATTCTGATTGAATAAAGACCATGGAATATTTGTCAAGCCATCAATTCGATCATATGCATAAACCTAATTGACATGCATTTTATATGAGACATGAACAATTCATTCTCGGTTATAACCCCGGCCGAGGATTTTAATGCAGTGTCAAGATTAGATTGCATAGGACATCATTATTGTACCTTGCGTATAACAAGGAGATAGATTCCATTTTGCGCACACGTGTAACTTCGTATGTGAGTGAATTATGGCCATCAAGTACCGAGACAGATCAACGAACAGGTAATATGTGCACCTGTGAACCATAGCCATTCAACACACAAGTCAACACTGTGCCTCAGGTCTAAAGATTATTTACACAAGACCAGAACATGAACGATTAGACATTGACCACGCTAAAAGCTTCTATGTTGCTAATCGTTATATGCGTGTCACGTTCAGTGAACTTGTCTGGTACAAGCACCTGTGTTCTAACTCGGGCATCACAATACCTAATGACTCGTGACTCGTAATTCCATTAAGTATCAAATACTTAATGATGAAGCTAAGAATACACCAGTCTCAATAGGATCATTGGTATCCACTCATTGATCCATCGACCGGGAACAATTTAAAAATTCAATCTAATTGTGAATCTGTCACACATATTCTCAACGTCTCAAGAATAGGTCTAGTCACAACTAATCTTATGGAATCATTCATATATTTAAATAATTGGACAAATGAATGAATACATCATTGCCATTAAATAAATAATAAAATTAAAAATACAACTTAAATCCCTACCATGTAACTATTACATGGTGACTTTAGAGCATACATCTAACAAAATCTACTTGGTTCTCCACTAATATTGAGGGAAACAATCGTTATAATGTTTGATTTATTAGATTGAATATTTGTTAATTTGGTTGGGTCTTGAAGATGAAACAATGACGAGGGAAAAGAAGAGATAGAATATCCAATTTAGCTAAAGTTATCTGTATGAAGGTACTATACATAAGGCCACTGTACATTTTTGTCACAGAATGTTTTTGAGATGTTTAAATGATCTTTTTGTTGGCAATATCAGTTGTGTTCCTTCTCGAGGCATTGTAGGGTTAACTTCGCCTATTGAGATAAGGGTGAACATTCATGCAGCTTCAACAGAATGTAAAGTGTCTATTTTGTCTTGATTTAAAGCGATGCTGAATTAGGGTTGCTGCTGTTTTCGTTCTGTATATGCTTTGTTGTCCTCTCGTTTTTTGGTATGGTACATAATCGGCATATCTAGTGTTGCTCACTTTGCAAATTGCTCACGTGAGCATGATTTCCGAGCAGGCTGATTCCATGATAAAGGAAGAGGCTCAGTACCTTCGTGTAGTTGTGGGGCATGTAAGTGTTGCTGCAAATGCGGAAAAGCTTGCTGCCTTGCAGAATGTATATCATTTTGTTAAAACAAGGATTGATGAAGATCATGAGTAGGCCCAGCAACTAGAGAAGGAAGTCAAGACTCTCACATTCGGCTATCAGGTATGCCTGGGATGTCTTCTAAGCTGTGATTGCTCGTTGCTTTCTATTCCTGGAATCAAACTGTCCCAGGAATTTTTTTTTTTTTTTTGATAACCCAGGGAACCCCTGCACGGCCGACAGCCGGGAGGTAAACCCTGGGGGCGACACGTGCTAGCCACCACACACGTGCACCGGTTAAGTCACCCTGCGGCGCCCGGGATTTGAACACTCAACCTTTTGCGAGAGGAAGAGTGCCATCTCCAGCAGCGCCACCCAGGCGGGTGGTAAACTGTCCCAGGAATTTGATGCGAGGTATTCCCAATAATGCAAATCATTGTTCTCTTCAATGAATCGTCGAGATGTATGGTGAAGAACATTGTTTCTTATTACATTTTCCCTTCCGGCTTCGCAGCCAATTTAACTCATCTTTGTAGCATCTACTAATTGACTCCAGTTCTCAGTTCTTTTTATCATTTGGAGTTTATATACTGTAATATAATAGTAAACTCATAATTTATGGATGTCCATTAATGGTTGACGAAACGGAAAATTTTGATAATCTGATTCTATTGGTTCATCTTGTTTTCTCTTTCAACCATATCCTGAACCGACTTGAAACCGAAAAACAAGCAACCTGAACCTAGTTCATCAGAATTGATGTGCTTTGGTTAGTTCCTCCTGTCTTTTGAGTTTCTTCTTTCTTGTTCGATGCTGTGAAAGTTGTATGCTCATCTTGATAGAGAAACTTGCTTTGTTAATACTTAATGTCTTGTTGGTCATCTTGAGTGTTTAATAGTGTGATCAAATTGCTGTGAAATTGCCATGCATCTGTTCAATAATTTTAGGATCTACTGCCATTCATGTGATGAGGTCTACTAAACTGTTTTCTTGATCAAATGCAGGAGCAGACCCTTGGTAACCAAATTGAGTCAACCTTGAAGCAGCTCGACACCGCAGGGACAGAACTCGAGTGTTTCCAAGCTCTGCAGAAATAGTTTGTGGGAGGAAGTTCAGAAGCAAAAGGAGCTTGGGCGAACTCTGCAGATGCGCTACAGTGCCCTTGTTGCCGAGCTGGAGAGAGCAAGGCAACCCATTGATGGTTACAGAGCAGAAGCACAGAGGCGAGAGGAAATCGCAGCAACTAATCAAGCATGACAAATAGCCAATGCTGCAACAAATCAAGCAGTTCCGTCGAATCAAACAGAAGAGATTGAGCATCCCATGGATGCTTGTCCATGGCCTGATGGAAATCTGGGCCCGGAAAGTCATGCTACAGAGAATGCTCATTCTGGTGGCAGAAATGATTCGACTGCAGCTTCCTCTGAAAGTGCTGTTGATGTGGAAGATGAAAAACCTTATGAAATATTGGTGAGAACGGAACTGATTGCTGAATTAGAAACTAGGTGGACCCTTAACTGAACAGATCGACTACGCAGAAAACCCTGATATCTTCATGAGCAAAAACTTGGTCCTCGCCTATTTCTGTGTTACAGCCTCGCCTATTCACCGGGAAAAATGCCAAAAAAGTCAAACTTTTTGCATTAGTGCCAATTTAGTCTTAAACCTTTTTTTGATACTAATTCAGTCCTAAACTTTTTACATTAGTGCCAATATAGTCCTAAACCTTTTTTTGGGTGTCAATTCAGTCCTAGACCTTTTAAATTGGTGCCAATTCAGTCCTAAACCTTTTGTTTTTGTGCCAATTTAGTCTTTCTGGTCAATTTGACCGGAATTTGCCGACGTGGATGCCTGTCGGCCGATGGCCGATCACTGATGTCGACGTGGACAAATTTAATAATATTTTAATATTTTTTTGAAATTTTATTTTTTTCCCTTTTTTTCCTTTTTTTTTGGTCTCTCCCTCCTTCCTTTGGCTGGTCGCTGGTCCGACGACCAGCTAGAGGCCAGAGGTTGGCGAGCTCGACCTCGTCGGCCACTGGCGAGGGCGAGCCTCGTCATGGTCGGGTGAGGCCCGACCTCGCACGACCATGGCAAGGCTTGAGCCCTCGCCGGAGGCCGCGGCAAGGGCAAGCCTCGCCATGGTCAGGCAAGGCCTGACCTCGCCGGATTTGGCGAGGTCGCTGGGTGAGGCTCGCCCTCGCCGCAGCCTCCGGCGAGGGCTCGAGCCTCGCCCTCGCCGCAGCCTCCGGCGAGGGCTCGAGCCTCGCCCGACCAAGGCGAGGCTTGCCCTCGCTAGTGGCCGGCGAGGTCGAGTTCGCTGGCCTTTGGACTCTGGCCAGTCGCCGGACCGGCAACCGGCCAGAGGAAGGAGGGAGAGACAAAAAAAAAGTGGAAAAAAAAAGAAAAAAAAGGAAAAAAAATAAAAATTCAAAAAATATTAAAATATTATTAAATTTATCCACGTCGGTGCCGGTGACCAGCCGCCTGCCGGCAGGCGTCCACGTTGGCAAATTCCTGTCAAAATTGGCAGGAAGGACTAAATTGGCACAAAAACAAAAAGGTTTAGGACTGAATTGGCACAAATACAAAAGATTTAGGACTGAATTGACACCAAAAAAAGGTTTAGAACTAAATTGGTACTAATGCAAAAAATTTAGGACTTTTTTGGAACTTTTTCCCCTGTTCACTCATTTTCATCTCTCGTGGCCCCGAAATGCACATGCCCAACTTTTGCATGCAAATCGCCCCCCTTTGGCCGCTTCTTGAATTAATGGATTTTATTTTGGAAATAACCAATTCCAATCGTGTCCATCAAAAAAAGATTTTCCAAATAAGAACATTTTCTCATTTCTGAAAAATGAAATAACCAATTTCCCTCGTGCCCATCCAAATGAGGTCACTTTCCTTGAAAATTAAAAGTACTTGAGATAAAATCTTAAAACGATGTTTTCATACTATACATCAATTACATTATTGTTCAGAAGATGTTGGCCGTTAAAATGTAGCCACTGAAATTAGGAATAATACCATGAAACACTCTAAATCGATATACTTATGATAAATTTACCCCAAACTAATTTTTTGACCACCAAAAATCCTAAATTGGTACACTTGTGACAAATTTACCTAAAACTAATTTTTTGACCACAAAAAATCCCAAACTGGTACATTTGTGATAAATTTGCCCTCCGTTAGTTTCCGTTAAATTTGATTAATACTGCAAAAAATCATAAACTGGTAAACTTGTGATAAAACATAAAACCGGTATATCCGTCAATTGCCGCGTGTTATTTAATAAATCAATTTGGTAGTAAAATTTAACGGAAACAAACTCAGAGTAAATTTGTCACGGGTATACCGGTTTGGGGTTTTTCACCATATTAACCCTTGAAATTAAAATATTTCTAATTGTTTTCGTACATTACGTCAATTTTTATTGTTTTTATATTTTGAAAAGAATACTCTAATTCTCCGTGAATTATTTCATTAAAAACATCTTTATAATTATTTTAAGGAACAAGTTTGGGCCAACCGCTCGGGCCTGGCTTGTGGGCCGGCCCAGTCCAACTTGCTATCACCCAATGAAAAATTGGTTAGCCTACGAGTTTCTTTTCTCTTTTCTGCTCTGTAGGAGCAAACGAACGAAAGAACTAGAGGAAGCATTCTGAGTGACGGTTCTCAAGAAGATAACGAAGGGGAAAGCGAGGGAAATCTCGTTCTCATCCACCTTGCAACTTCTAATGGATCAACTTACACAAACACCCAAACCATTCAAAAGTACATCGGGTATTATAGCGAAACAGAAAGAAGAAGCAAGGGTTATCGAGCACAGGGTGATTTCTGTACACTATGCATAGACCTGTCAAATAGGTGGGACTAATTCCCAAAAAAAGCACAAACTTTAGGTCGAGCGACAATTCTGATCCCAACTATTTTTTGTCTCATAAAAAATCAGCAACTTTCATCATTATCCCAATTTTGCCCTCCCTCGGTTGATTCTCTATTTGAATTCACCATTGTTTGAGAAAAAAAGTTATGATTGTGAGCTGGGCGCATCTTGTCTATAGCGTCTATCGACGGGCAATGGTCTACAGCTTCATATTATGACAAAACGACAAATTCTGGCAAAAGAAATTTAATTTGGAGATATTTTTGACTTGCTGGTGAAGTTAAGGAGATGAACAGTTTCACCGTTATTCTTCAAGTTGTGGGTCAAAGAAGAAGACAATGAATAATGCTTTAAATCTAGTTAGCAAGCCACGTGGATTTATTGCTGAGGTGGAATAGTCAAGTTGGATAATCAATTATTTTAAGTCAAGGGGGGCCAGATTTGGAATTTAAGTAAAAGTTGGTGATTTTTTATGAGAAAAAAAATTGGGCTAAAGCTGTCACTTGACCTAAAGTTTGTGTTTTTTTACGAGACAAAATTAAGTTAGCACCAAAATTGTCACTCAACCTAAAGTTGGTGTTTGTTTGGAAATTAGGCCCAAATGGGTGGGTCGGGTCGAAAATGGTCAGACCCAAATAGACCTATTTAACCCATTTCCATGCAATGCAAATTTTATTACCCATACTCGGCCCAACCCATATTGCTAAAACACTTCCATATTTAACTCAATCTCGGAAAACTTATATCCAAAGTGAGATGCGAGTGCGAAGTGAGTGAGCAAGAGATTAAGTGAGGGTAAGAGAGATAAGTTTGATTTAAATAAGTTGTAAATACATTTATGACCTTTTTAATACCCATATTATGTTAATACCAATTTATGATCCGTTTACTGAATATAACTAACCCATTTATAATTCATTTTGACAGGTATTTATACATGCGCTCTCGTTCTGGTGCAGTAGCTAAAGAAAGCACACAGCACATGTGAGTTCAAAATTTGGGAAAAGATAACAAATGCAAAAGATATTTATAGCTTGAGAAATATTGTAAAATGAGCTCCAAAGTAATCTTTTCATTATTTACTGAGTTCTTGTGGTGAAAGAATAAACTTTACATTTTTAGATAGGGTTGATTCCCCAATTTCTCAATTTAGGCGAACCTATAAACTTTCATTGAAATTGATAGCAGAATTACATATTCAAAGGCAATTGACCGTTACATTTTTTTATTATTGACTTGAAAATTCTTTACTATTTTTTTTTCGATGATTATCAAAATTTATTGAAATGTGAACTTTTTGGACTTGTGAAATACTTAACAGACCTTTTGACAAAAAAAGAAAAAGAAATAATTAGCAAACCTCGTGAATCTTATAAATAGATGGATACCATGTGAACAGGTGTTTTAAATGTAAGATTATTTCCATTTTTTGATGTTGGGATGCATAAAACAACATTGTCCCTCGAATTGCCCTTTAGTTTATCATCCAAGATTCGTTTGCAAAAAGTGACTTATGGTGCAAACTAAGATCCATCAACCTTTTGTTTAATCTAAGGAAGATGATTATTTGAAATTATTCGAAACAACAAAGCAAAACGAGCCTCTTTCACATTATTACACGAATGAACACAAGAAGAACTTCTCTTTTGTCATTGCTGCACTTGCATGCTCGAATTAGGACGTTGTTCATTGATCAAAATTGCAGCAGTGCCATGGAAATATGTTGTCGCCCCCATGTTTTGATCACGTTAAATTTACTGAAGTTCCTTAATTTTTTAGGGGAACCCAAGAAAGAAATAGAAATATTTATGGACTCCCGAACAGAAAAGGAAATCAAAGTCTTCTGAGTTTTCTTTCTTTCCTTTTCTTTTTGCCACCAAATTTAAAGGTAGCGAATCTGATTAAAAAGAATGAAATCAAAATAGGACATTATCTATTATGTACATCAACATTGTTGTGACTGTGCAACCTAGAATGCAGTGAACTTCTCTAGCAACGGGAAGCGGCACTCTTTGAGCAATCAGGTTCGAGCGAGTGGGACAGGTGGAAAGTTATCTTATGCAGAGGCGAGTCAAATGGGACTTAGGGTGCATTTGTTTCCGGAAAAGTGTTTTCCCGAAATCTGTTTTTCGAACTTTCACCGAAAATAATTAGTCAATCAAAAATACTTTCCGATTAAAGAAAACATTCATGTATAAAATTAAGAAAGTGAATTTTCTAATTTAAGAAGGTGAAAACGCTTTTCGGAATTGCTTCCCTTTACTTTTTTAATGTTTTATTCTTTTCTTTCTTTTTTTCTTTTTTATTTTTAAAAATAAAAATATTTTAAAACTCAGAAAAAAATTTGCCTGAAATAAAATCATAGGATTGAAATCATTTTCCAAATGAGATACAAACACCAGAAAATGTTTTCGATCACATATAATCAAACAAAGGAAAACTAACTATTTTCCTGCAAAATGATTTTCCAGAAAATATTTTCAAAAAATATTACATTTTTCGTGAAACAATCGTACCCTTAAATAGCCAAAAACTGCCTTGCCTGCTTTCTTGATCAACGACTTGACCACCTGTGCTGTCCTGATATCCTCGAAACATAAAGGAAAGATGGAGTTTGCATCAAATGGAGTTTGCATCAAATCACATTCACTCTTCTTCTTCTTCTTCTTCTTCTTCTTCTTCTTCTTCTTCTTCTTCTTTGCCCCGTTTGGTTCAACTTTCCAAGTGAAATTGGAAAAAGGAAACATGACATGCTATCCGACTACAACATAAAAAACCTAGAAAAAGAAATAGTAAGGACAAATCCTACTTTGGGCAGTGCGGTGGGATAATCTTCTCTAATCCTCCCTTATGATCTATCACCCACAAGTTCAAATGTCGCTTCAGAAACGGGTGTAGGATTGGAACTTGAGGACCAACAAATCTCGAACGCTCGATAGAAGCCGCAGAATCGAGGATGGACGGGCAAAACTTTTATTTAAGGAAAAGTGAACAGAAGAGAGGCGTACGTGAATCGACAGGATATCACTGCAATTGCATACCCTGATCTTGACCGTCAAAACTACAGAAAGGGTCTTACTCACCTGGCAAGGAAAACATCTTGGTTGATGGTCTTGAGAGACACTATGTTACGGTCTAAGTTGCATTATTCCCAAACGCGAAACGAAAATTATTTATGGCTTTAATTGGAAAGAAATGGAGAAATTTCCAAAGCATATTGAAGAAGAAACATTTCTTGCCCGAACGAGGACAATTTGGAGAAGCTTGAGGAGTTTTCGATGGTGTGTGGTCTCATTAAGAATGATAATCAATGCAGATCAGGCCTCTAACTCTCCAACTCAACAATCCCATTGCTAGGTTCAAATAGTGTTTATAGAGAATTTCAAGGCAATCTTGAATATTAGGATCTTTAGTCAATTGGCTTTGCTCTCTCTTTCTTGTTGCTGGAATCATGGAATGCATAATGGTGGTCACTAAATTACGATGCTGAGAAAGAACTGTTACGAAATTCAAATCGGCATTAGTATAAATATTACAAACAATACAGAATTGTAAAGAAGCGAAATTGCAATAACAAAGTTGGAATCGATACAGATGAATACCGAGGCCTGTGTTTGACACAGTTTCCTTAAAACAGATTCGTTCCCTCCGGTACGCGACCGAGTTTCGCGAACGTCTGTCTCCCAGGATACAACGGTTGACAGCGAAGAAGAGAGCACGGCACTTCGAAGCTTCCGGCGAAACGATTAATTCTGTCACACGTTATGAAATTCGTAACTGTTTGAGTCGAAAAAAAAAAAGAAATCAGAAGGCAAAATTGGGCTCGTCGCGAGGCCCACTATCGTGTACGCGGGATGTGCGTTCGCGCCCAAGTTTCAGCTTGTTGGGCGTCGGATTTGCACCCCCCTGCGCCTGCGCGCGAGGCAGAGAGTTTGTGCTATGATAGTTATCACTTCAAATAAGTGTAACTGTATATAAAGCACTCCATAGCCTTCTTTCTTTTCCGATGTGGGACTAGTGTTTTCTACTTCCCACTTCCAACTCAAGGGTGTTCTTTGAGCATCAATTTCTCATTCATTCACCCATCAATTTATCCCATATTTCCAACAAGAACATTGGTTAAGGTGATGACGTGATTGCTTTTAGTAAATGCATTTTTCTTGTTCCATGCCTATGCTAGAATTCGAGTCCACGGTCTCTTCACGGGTTGATTGGGGCAATTCAGATTGATGCTTGTGCACCCCGTTTGATTTTACAAATTGTACCCTTCTTATGGGTCGATGTTGTTAATAATGTAAAATTTGTAACGACAATAGTAAAATGCACTTCAAATGGATACTATCTTGCCGTTAAAAAGTCATTCTTCAAGGCCATGTTTGAGAAGTAGGAGAAAACGAAAGAACCAAACTAGCGGTGTAAATTTTGAAAACAAATATAAACAAAAGGCTATGTTGCCATTAGAAAGTCTTTTTTAAGACGGGACTAATCTTGCCTATTCGGAAGTGTTTTGGCTTATTGCAGATATGAACCCAAAAATTTGGTGGAACGATGAAAATCAAATTACTTTTTTTTTTTTTATAAAATGTGCTTAATAGGTGGTGTAATTGCACTCATTTATAAGAAGCCGATGTGTAGGATACCAAAGTGGCATCGTGATCAGCGCCGTGCATGCATAAAAGACAACCATCAGTGCCATGCACATTGCACACAATGCCATGCACGCGCAAAGACAAAAACCTTTACGTGTCTTTCTATCATGTAACGGAGGCGTGTTATACCGCGAACGAATGTCTCACAGTTTCGAGACAAAGAGACAATGATCTTGAGGACATTGCACATGAAACCAGGAGGACAATATATTTTAGCTTTCTCTACAGAAAAAAAGAAATAAAGAAATCTTTAGCTTCTGGACTGGACTATGACAAATATGCTTTCGAATTTAAAAGATGAAGAGTGTCTATTCACAATTTACGTATCGATCCTGATGATAAACTACATCACCCAATAAATGCAAGATTCACAACCGTTTACCTTTTGACATTCTTGTGAAAGCACCCATAAAGAGCAGCAAAAGCAAATGCAATGAGAGATGTCCAGTTTTGACGCTCCATTTGTGATCAGTGAATCCTTTAGATATTAGTTTCATTGATGAAAAAGAAATCACGTCTCCACAAAATTTTGCGAATACTATATAGGGCAATAAGCATCAACGGTTGTATATCGGAATCGGCTTAAAATGTTCGGTGCCAAAAAAGAAGTCGGAGTGTGCGCATTATAAAATCTAATAAGAGTCCTTAATTAAATCAAAAGAAGAAAATACAAATTGCACCCATGCCCTCCTTGCAAATATATTCAACTATTAAATTCTACCGAAATCGTTCTATTTAAAGTACAAAGTTAAGTTGCCGTTGACTATGTAATTTTGCTATCAATTTCAATGAAATTTTGTAAGTCGCAAAATCACCATATCATAATTAGTTTACTCACTTTCACTTGTATTTTAGCCATTTCTTGATATAGCGTAATATTCCGTCGATTCAGAATTTATCGTTCCACAGCAATGAGTTGTCCTATATAATCACCATCGATACATGCAAAATAAAAAGAGGAGAAAAGAGCATGCAACGATGTATTCAGAGATGTACGAGAGTTCGGGTTGGGTTCATGGTCGATAGACGATCGAACCGATTGAACAAATTCATAATTTATATATCACCTGCTTCTAATTGGACCGGTTGATCGATATTACGGTGATAAATTAATTAGGAAAGAAAAACGAGTGACAAGAATAAGGAAATATATAAGGAAAAGAAAAGCAAGACACAGAGAGGGCGGGCGGTAAGCTGGGGTTTACGCGAAGAAAGACAAAACTGTAGTTGGAGGGAAGAGGCCACGCCAAAATCATGTCCAAATCTGGCCAATTCTTGATAAAATGGCTGTCCCTCTTGCACACCAAATTTTGGAACTTTCGCTTCGATGAGTCATTTTTTGTCTATATGAGTACCCTATCCACACGTGTTCATACAAGAAAAAGTAATTATAATAGACTATATTTTCCACAACTCTAATTAGAGAAAGTTTCCTTCGAATAATCGACGAGTTATAACCATAAAGATTATCCAATCTCATATTTATATTTAGTTCATTTTGCAAGTGAGTGATCTCCCCAATTCACAACTCCCCAATAAAAAAAAGTGATCAGAATATAACATGTTCCGTTACTGAATAACAAGCAACATTTTTAGAAATTGAAAACCATTTCAATTTTCATCTATGATGCCATAGGTTTTCGGTGTACAACTGTAGTAGGTGCACTTTTTAAGACAGACGATGAAGCACGGTTTGATAAACGAGTGATTGTGTTTTTCTTCTTGCTATGTAATAATAAATATAATGGTTAATATCACGAAAAACCCAAAATTGATACATTAGTGATAAATTTGTCACAAGTGTACCGGTTTGAGATTTTTTGTAATATTAACCCTTCTTTTTTTCCTCCACGTTACGTCAAAATGCATTTCCATGATTTGGATAATTTGTTTGGTTTGTACATTCTAATCCTTTCTAATTTACTAATTAGAACGTCCAAGCAAATGGCCGTGCAAAATTCAAGTACCATACAAAAGTAGATAGATCACACTTTCTTTTCGTTTACAAACAATGACATAATTTCATCTATTTTATGGATGGATGACATGAGGATTCGCTTAGCCCGGTTTTAATTTTTTTTAACTATACCTAACTAAATAAAAGTAATGTCTACATCACTCACTTAGCTATAAGCTTCGGGACTCCGTAAAGCAATGCTTTCAAGAAATTAAAGTCTCGTGCCAGCCGACATAAGTTAAACATATCATGAGCATTGTGAAGGAATTAATGGGTTATTTTTCGATCATGTCAAAACATCGACGATGGATCTGTCGCACTCGGCAAACAATGAACATCAGCATGTAAAATCTCTTGGAAGATAAATTGTCTTAGTTGTCGAAGGGTCATGAAAGGATTAGGGTACATTAGGGGTATGCAAAACGGACTGCCCAAAGCGGGAGCCACCCGAATTGGCTGGTTGGGTCCGGTTCTTGGTTCCTAAAAGTTGAATCAATGTTCGTCCGGGCGGTTTGGTTCCGGATTCGAAAGGAGAACCGAACTGACTACATATACTTTATTTTATTTTATTATTTCTTCAAAAAATTTAGTAAAATGCAAACTAAACCCTAAATGAACTTCATTGACATAAATTCATTAACAAAAATTGGTAAAATATGAACTAAAGCCTAAATGAACTTTATTTACATAAAATCATTGACAAAAATTAATAAAATGTGAACTAAACCTTAAGTGACCAGTTCTATTGAACTGTACCGGAATCGGATCGAGAACCGATCACCCTTGGGGTAAATGACTACTCTTGGTGTAGTTGGGAATATCAATTTTTTGATCATGTCTTAAGAAAGAAAAACGTGGGACAAGGAAAAGGTAATATGAAAAGAAAATTACGCAAGAAAAGGAAAGAATCAAGGCAGAGGGGGTACGCGGGGGACGTTCTGGACGTTCCATTTCCCCCAGACCCCGTATGCACGAGAATCACAGCCGTCCGTCCACTGGCCAGCACGGCGCAATTCCCTCCGTCGGATCAGTTTTTTGCTAAAATCATTTCTAAATTTTGCCAAATTCTAGCTAGAGGGTCGCCTCTCTTCTCCTCTCGCACGGTTGATTTCCATGCTTTCCCTTTCCCATTGATGTGTCATTTATTGTTTATGTGACTACCCATCCAAAATAAATAATTATTATAATGTGCTATACTTTTCATAATTCTAGTTTAAATTAAATTTTCTTCAATCATCCTTTCAATTGACGGGTTTTAACCGTAAACGATTATTCAATCTCATATTCATATTTAGTTCACTTTGCACGAGAGTAATCTCCGCAATTCGCAACTTGCCGATCAGAAAAGTGGTTGGGAGATAATATGGTCCGTTACAAAATGGTAAGCAACATTTTCAAAAATCGCAAAATATAAAGACGGAATTCAAATATTGTCCGTTACAACAGGTGCACAGACGGACAGTGAAGCACGATTTTGTAAAAGAGCGAGCACGTTTTTCTTCTTCCTAGACAAGTTAAAGACGGAATTCAAATATTGTACAATATGCACAATGAACATGCAAACCCCAAAAATGCTCCACTTTACAATACTTAATACTTTCATCGTAAGAGCTATGTAAATAAATTTGAGAACGAGATTCTCGGTTCCATTATTATGATAAATTGTCGCCGTTATCTTTATACTCAATTACATGAATTGACTCCTGAGAATTGCTTTTGAGCTGATCGACCGTCTTTGAACTTCTTTTCGTAACATGTTATAAGTGCACTTAATTTTTATATACATGCAGATAAAAAGAGGGTAAAGGACAGAAATTGTCGACTCATAATTTAAAAAACAAGCATCATGTAATCCCATGAAGATTGACTTTTGACACTCTGAGGCTCATTTTCGTGTCTTAACATATGACTAAGGGTCTATTTAGTAATGTTTATATTCCTAGAAACAATTTCTATTCAAAAATAATTTTTTCTATTTCTATTTCCTAGACAAGTTTCTGAGAAAAAAACGCGTTCAGTAACTGCACAAAATTTCTATTCCCGGAGTAGAAAAAGAACAGAAATCCGTTTAGTAGGACACTAAAAATTTCTACTCCCAATTTTTTCATTTAATTATAAAATTATCGATGAAGACTTAACAATTCATATTTGGATAAAATTGGATTAGAAATAGAATAAGAATATATTATGATATAGAATTGGATGACCTTAGTATAATCATAAAAAAAATTACTTCTTATAGACAAAGTAAATACCAGGTGGTGGTCGAGGAAATTGCAGTTTAGGGTGTAGGATTTTAGGATTTGGGGTTAAAGATTAGGGTTTAAGGATTTTGGTTTTAAGGTTTAGGGTTCGGGGTTTTGGATTTTAGGGTTTAGGTTTAGGTTTCAGAGTTTCGGGTTTGGAGTTTGGCGTTTTGGGTTTAGTGTTTTGGGTTTGGGGTTTAAGGTTTGGCGCTTAGTGGTTTAGGGTTTAGGGCTTAGGGTTTTGGGTATTGGGATTTAGGATATAGGGTTTAGAGTTTACACTTTAGGGTTTGGGGTTTATGGTTTAGGTTTTGCGGTTTTACGGTTTTGCGATTTTGCATTTTAGGATTTAGTGTTTGGAATTACGATTTCAGGGTTTTGGGTTTTAGGTTTGGGATTTTAGGGTTTGGGTTTTTGGGTTTAGGATTTGAGGTTTAGAAGGTTTAGGGATTTGGGTTTTGGGGTTTCGGATTTTTTATTTTAGTGTTATGGGTTTTAGGGTTTGGGAATTGAGGTTTAAGGTTTAGGGTTTTGGGGTTTAGGGTTAAGGTTTATGATTTTGGGTTTAGGGTTTAGTACGAGAATATTTTGTGAAAGAGAGAGAGCTGATCTTGTTTCTTTATTGTTTCTCCTTTTTGTTCTAGAATAGAAAAGTAGATTTTTTTTACTTTTTATTTCTGCTCTAAATCTATTTCCTGACCATTTTTCTATTCTGTGAAATAAAAAAACTAACTGACATTACTAAACATATTTCTGTTCTTTTTCTGTTCCGAGGAACAAAAGGATAGAAAAATAAAGAAACAAAAACATTATTAAACAGATCCAAAGGGAATGCGATTTGGTTTTGTTGAATTATTTTCGACTATCATTTTATGCCTAAACGTGTATATATCTTTCATCGATATTGCTTTTAGACAAATTTCGAAATTCATACAGCTGAACTGTTAATACTAAGGTTTTTGTACGGTAATTTTTATTAGTATAAGGCTCGTGACAATGGGCTACGTTTCGACGTGCTTTTGTCTTATTTTCAATTATGTATAAATCGGATCAGTTTTGACGATTTTTCTCCCCTTTTTTTTTCCTTTTAATTTTAAGAGGATTTTTATTGGGGAGTTGCAAAGATGGAGGAACTGTGATCAGATCAGTGTGTTAATTATCATTCTTAATGAGCACACTAATCTAATTTACTAATTATTTTTTTTGGTCGAATAATTTACTAATTAGAACGTTCAAGCAAAGATAAAAAACACTTTCTGTCTACCTCTCTTCCTGGCCGAGCACACTCACTCCGTCACCCTCTCTCGACCCTTCTTCGTCATCCTTATCTCTCAGCTCTCATGGCCTCGTCTGGAGAGTCCAGATCCGAATCCGACTTCTGGTCCCGGTGCGGGGCCGACTCCGACTTCGACTCCCCGTCTGATCTCGGAGCAGCGACGGGAAAGCCCTCTTCCGCCGCGAAAGGCGGGGCCGGCAATTCTCAGCCCCCTTCTAAGAGGGCGAGGAAGGGCGGTGATCCGTCGGTGCTTGTGCACATTGGGGAGGACCTTGTGGTTACCCAATCGGAACTGCTGGATAAGATGAAGGAGTTGAAGCGCAGGATTGTGAAGGCGAGTAGGACCGGGCGTATCGAGAAGACGCCCCATGAGCAGAACATGTTCAAGCTTTGCGGAGTACTCTGGGGCAAAGGCGAAGGCGGCGGCGGCGGAGGAGTGCCTACCTCCCCAGAGAATGTTATATTTCGTCGATCCGCCCATGATGTGTGTGTCCAAGGGACACCATTTGCTCTAATAAGAAGTGTGTCTGAGAGATACCTTTTGAAGAGGTGCGAGGAGATTTTCTTAATGGAAGTTAAGATAACTTCTTTGGAATATGAACAATTTACAAGAGAAAATTAAGAACTCTCTCTCTCGACACATTAGGATTCCGTATCTACTTTGAGAAGACAATCGGCATTAACGCTGTGGAATAAGAATACTTTCCTTGTGATTGTATTCGGACCAACGTGTAGTAGATTCGTTCATCATTTGCTGGTGATTCAACGTACGATCCTGGAAATTTTGTTTGGAGTGCATAGAATAGTGTCGCGACCTAAAAAAATCGGTGTTTCGATCTTAGGCTAATGGATTACTAGATCAATTAAATTAACTAACCTAGCTCGAGTTCTCCCAAACTCTACCAAATCGCAACTTAGGTCCAATTGTGAGCATGCAAATATTTTCAACGGGAGTCGCCACTAATCATTTAAGGTAGGTTGATTAGAAACCTAAATAAAATAGCGGGAGTACTATTTTATTCCTGCGAACCAGAAATTATAAATTCGGGGACTTGGTTACGCTAGATTCCCTAACGCCCTTTCGGTACCAATTTCGAGAAAAATACTCAATTTGACAATTTTGATAAATCCTGACTTAGAGTTCAAAGGTGCAGAAATTTCTTTTTGATTTTTACTTATTTAAATGAAGGCTAACCTATATGTAATGACGTGCAAAAATTGACATGCGATTAATGCAACCTAACATGCAAACTATATGTCATGCGACGACGTGACCTATTTCTAATGACGGACACGTTATTTTTTTTATATTTTTTAATGAAATTCGGAATAAAAAATGCCAATTATCTAAACATGCAATTTTAAACTAAAGAAATTGACCTATTCTAAAGCAAACTTTTTTTTTGGTATTTTTTAATCAAAATTCGAAATTAAAATCAAGTAAAAAATATAACCGCGAAATCTTTCGAATTAAGTTTCGATCTGAAGCCTGACAGATCGACCCTAAAATTCGAAATACCCGCTATGGAAATAATTCTATCTAGAGCCTGATAGATAGATTTATTTCCACGTGTGCGGTTGCGGATTAGGAAATTTTCCTAATCGATCACATCTTAAAAAAATTAGATATCTCAAATATTTTGGATATATTCAAAGGATTTTGAAAACTCTAAATTCTATCCAAATTTAACGAGTAATAGATATCCAAGATTTAAAAAAAAAAACAAATCCTAATTGAGATAATGTTTATTATTCAAATATACAAGATTAGATATCAATAAGCATAAATCAGGCAACAAAATATTCAAATAAGATCAAGATAGGATAATTACCTGATTTGCGGATTTATTTCCAAATTTGAACTTGCAGCGGATCGAGATTGCGGATCGGGATGCGTCGGGAGCGGCGGCGCGACGTCGGGATCGGCGGCGACTCGCGGTGGCGCAGGGGTGGCTCCGCTAGGCTCCGAGCTCACGAACGAAGCGGTGACGGTGGGCTCACTCACGGTCGCGGTTGGCTGATGGTGGTGGTGATGATGCTAAGCAATGGCGACAGTTGCTGAACGTTCGCCTAAACGCGGAGAAAATGCTAGAACCGCAAAGGATTTGTCGGAACAGGAGCCAAGAGAGAAAAAACCTTCACCAATCTTTCAAAAAATTTTCTGGACTTTTGCGCCTACAGGAGATACGGAATGCACCTCCAAGATGTGGAGGTTTTTCTTTGGTCACCAATGCTCTCTCCCATGATCAGACCTGTTTCTTTAAAAATCGTGAGTGGACTTGTAATTCTTGACCTTTGACCGTGATCAAGTGGATTAGGCTGAGAGCAGTAGCAGGTGGCTTCGTGGGCAGTAAAGATCAGTAGCTCAGCGTTGTCGTCCGCGCAGGCAAGAAGCAACAGAGCAGTAGTGTGACCCTCACAATCACAGGTCTGACCGTGAAGAAGATGGGGGCTCGAGGAGCAGCACGGACACGGCACAGCAAGGAGGCGCAAACGGCAGCGGTGAACACAAAGTACGGGAGATGCAGGAGCGGCGGCAGGGCGACGCCGCGGCTGTTGCGCACGAACGCAACCGAGTCTTTCTCACTCCCTCAAATCTCTAAAAATTCTGATCTAAAAAAATATGAGACCCCCCGGTGTTGTAAGACATAACGATGTATTTATAATGTAAACCTAGGTCAACTAACCGGGCTTTCTAGTCCTAATGGGCTTAGGCTTGGGCTTAGGCTTTAATTTTCATTTAATTTCAAATTGGCTGAATTAATTCGGGCTTTTATTCAATTAACTTGATGGGCTAATTTAAGCTCAAATTAAGACAACCGAGCCCTTTTGACGTGTGATTTTCGGCGCCCATCTTTCGAGTGAGTCGAGTCTCGTTCGGTACCCGAGCTCGATGTACGTGATGAATTTTAAGCTCGTTTGCCACCGCCGATCCGATGCGGAATGCAATTAATCTATATGAACCTAAACTATATGCTATGCAATTTTAATATTTTTGTTTAGGGTTAAAAATTTAATCCCTAATTTTCTATGCAATTAATACTAAATGATGCGCCAAAATTTAGGTGTCAACAGCTGCCCCTCTTTGAGCGGAGGCTCGCAGAGGTTTCGCTCAAAGACTGAGACCTAAATTTAAACCATGAAAAATGATGATTTTTTTTTTAAAATATAATGATGCATGATATGCAAACAATAAGGAACGTATGCTAAGGCTTCTCACTTCATGCGGAGCGGTGAAAGAGTCTTACATACGGATCGCACAAAAAGCGTCCAAGTGGGGGGAAAGCTTTATAATGCTTTGAGTTCCCTTGATCTCCAAACTTCTAGTCCACCGGAAGTAAGGTTCTCAAGGTACATGATTGCCTATCTGTTACCTGTAGTTTCCTACAAATGCGAAATAGCGCGTGATATGAAGAAAAAAATGGGATGTGTTGTCCATACCACTGGACAATCACGAAAAGGATCATGTCACCTCTTTCATTCGGGTAAGCATGAAATGGTGTGCTTCGTACTCCACTTAGCAACACCAAGAGAGAAATTATGTCGCATGTCCTACTGGGCGAACATGAAATGGGGTGTGCTTCGTACTCCACTTAGCAACACCAAATGTGAAATTATGTCGCCTGTCCTACTGGGCGAACATGAAATGGGGTGTGCTTCGTACTCCACTTAGCAACACCGAAAGAGAAATTATGTTGCCTGTCCTACTGGGCGAACATGAAATGGGGTGTGCTTCGTACTCCACTTAGCAACACCGAAAGAGGAATTATGTCGCCTATCCTACTGGGCGAACATAAAATGGGGTGTGCTTCGTACTCCACTTAGCAACACCGAAAGAGGAATTATGTCGCCTATCCTACTGGGCAAACATAAAATGGGGTGTGCTTCGTACTCCACTTAGCAACACCGAAAGAGGAATTATGTCGCATATCCTACTGGGCGAACATAAAATGGGGTGTGCTTCGTACTCCACTTAGCAACACCAATAGAGGAATTATGTCGCCTGTCTTACTGGGCGAACATGAAAATACGGTGTGCCGCGTACTCCACTTAGCAACACCAAAAGAGAAATTATGTCGCCTATCCTACTGGGCGAACATAAAATGAGGTGCGTCGCGTACTCCACTTAGCAACACCAAAAGAGAAATTATGTCGCCTGTTCTACTGGGCGAACATGAAATAGGGTGCGCTTCGTACTCCACTTAGCAACACCGAAAGAGAAATTATGTCGCCTGTCCTACTGGGCGAACATGAAATAGGGTGCGCCGCGTACTCCACTTAGCAACACCAAATGAGAAATTATGTCGCCTATCCTACTGGGCGAACATGAGATGGGGTGTGCTTCGTACTCCACTTAGCAACACCAAATGTCACCTGTTTCACTTGGTGAACATATGAGAGAGATAATTTCTCATATTCCGAAGAGAAAAACAATGAAGAATAATTAGTAGACATACCTGAATTCTTCTTATGACAGAGTCAATGGCATCGCTCCTGTTTTTACCTGAGAAAAGGTTAAAATAACACATGCACAGAGGCAGAGAAAACATAATTCATGAATCTGCTTGCATTACCAAGCTTTATTAGAGAATTTATTAATAAGAACAACCATTTCGTCCTTTTGACATTTTGATCATATTAAATGAGAGACCTTTAATCAGAAAGGACTTTCCACTCACTCTCAATGAAAGGCTTTTCACCCGACATTTGATGCGGGTATAAGAATCACTCGAACTCTCTTCATCGTGCTTGACAAGGGTTCGGATATTCTCAAAATCAGTATGACTTGGCCAATCTGAGAGGTCTTTATAAGGACTAAAATGTGAGCTTGGTCAATGGCTTAGCAAAAGGGACTCTTCGAGTCGAGGCTATTGAAAGAATTGATATCACCAGCTGTTCCGGATTTACAAGTCAGGAATGCTGCAAAAATGAAATAGAAAAATCTTGCTCGCACTTCTTCGAGCAACATTTATAAGCATTTGAAATTCTACGTTAACTCAAGTGCCCTATTCTGAAGAGACTTCGGTAATGGTTGTAACGTAGGTTCGGGTAGGCTTGAAATGAATGGCCTATTTTCATCAAAAGGGGTATTATGAACATGAAGATTGGTGATCATCCCATCTAGCAATTGCTCCACAAATGAACCTTCAAATGGTCTTTTCCTTGAAGAATGATCTTGTATATCGACTCAGTTCTTGTTGAAGCTTTTCTCTCTCTCTTTTTCTCTCTCTCTCTCTTTTTTTTTTTGAGAGAGAGATTTTCTTTTCTTCGAGAGATTTTTCCGAGAGAGAACTTCGATTTGATGGAGTTCTTTTGCATCCTTTCTGATGAATTTTCTTTTGAGCTTCTATTTGCCCCAAGTCACCTTGAACTTGTCTTGAGATGATTTCATTTGTTTATCACAAGAATGATCACCAATTGGGTTGAAATGAATTCACCGCTCAAATTGGGTATGCAAAGGGTATAATGTGTAGGGATATAGAAAGAAATGCTCTTCGTCATATCTAAGGCACTCGAGCTAACACAGAACTTGCATGCAATAAATATACTTGAAGATTGATGCAAGTGAAAGCAAGAAAATTCTAACCATTTTGAACTTTCTAAGAAATTGCCCCGGTATGGGATTGTTCCTGACAGGGGTAAGAAATGAAACTCCGTTCAAAGGGGTTAAGCAAATGATAACCTGTAGTGTTTAGATAGAGGAAATGAATGCCTCTCATCATTTCGGTCATCATACTTTTCGTGAGATAATCCTTTACCTTGTCAGCACGGAATTTTCACTCAACTCGCACTAGGGATTATTATTCAGGATGTGTATAGAAATGTCTTGCCTTTCGTCATCTTGAAGTCTCTCATGCAATATGATCGCTTCATTAGGACAGAAATAGATTGCCAAATTAAAAGCCTTCCTCAAACAAAGCTTAGTAACATCAATTGATTCATAAAATTCAACTTGACACTCGATAGAAACAAAGTCAGAATGAGTACAAATCAAGTGTAATATTTCTTCACAGAATCAGAATTAACTGGACTGAAAAAAACACGACCATTCATCTCGGCCAAAATCAAAGCACCTCCTGGAAGGACTTTCTTCACAATGTACGGGCCACCATAGTTTGGGGCAAATTTTCCTTCTGCAAGAGGAACTATCGACAATAACTTCCGCAGGATAAGGTCACCTACCTGAAAATGTCGAGGCTTGACTTTCTTGTTGAAAGATTTAGCAACTCATTGTTGGTAGCACTGGCCATGACATAGAGCTCTAAGCCTTCTCTCATCAATCATGTTCAACTGGTCCAATCTCTGTTGGATCCAATCCGCCTCTGACAATTGTACTCTCGCGGGCCAGTGCCCATTTCAGCCAACGGTCTTTCCTCGATAGTTCCAATGAGCATGTTATTGAACAGAGCGGTGATTCCCTCCATCGCATCATCAGAATCTTCTGTCACTGGAGGTGTTCGATCATCCATACCTCCCCATCCATCGGGGACGATATCACGCGGGTCAATATAGAAGCTCGGGGGAGCCGAATATTTCACGTAGTAGTCGAACTTGCCGCTCGGTTGCCCAAGGGTGTCGATCACCTCTTTCTCTTCATGTATCATTCTTGCAGGACTCGGGGATGTGATCTGGATGTTTGGAACTACGAGAAGATCATCTCGGCCTTGGCAGAGACACGAAGCACGAAATGTTGATGCCCTAGTATCTAAGAGGTCCTGAACCTTATGCTTTAGATCAACGTCGTACGACCATGGAACCATCTTGTCACTCTCATAAGCGTAGGGCTGAGGTGATGCCAGGACCAATATTTCCGAAGCATCGGGTATAACGATCCCGTAGTCATTGTCAGAGGCGTCCTCGAGAGGGGGCATGTCAGGATCCAACTTAACTTGTTCATCGGTCATCCTTGCGAGTTCTTCATTCCAGTCAATGATGACTTGAGATATAGTAGCCACTACCCCGAATTCATCAGTTGTCCCAATCATTCCTTTTCTCACCAACTCATCCACTTTCTTTTCTATCTCACCGAGTGACACCACCTCACCAGTCGAAACATAACCAGCTCGGACTAAAGTATCGAACATATCTTCGAGAGGGACCCTGAAGCCCTGAACCTGCTTGACTCCCGGACCAAGGACAACATTTGCACTGCTCGAATGATCAGGGAGTGGATTGTTCTGCACATTGGGGTTACCGGCTGGCTGTAGCGCAAACGCTCCTGTCTCGAGTAGATCCTGCACTCGATGTTTGAGTACTTGGCAATCATCTGTCGAATGCCCAACTTCACCTCTATGGTAATCGCATTTCTTCGACGGATCATACCTTGCATAGCCAGCAATATTAGATCTTTGTGGCTCTGAATTTAGCAGGTTCTTCTTCCTTAACACTGCCAGTACCTGAGATAATGTCCCAGGAAGTGGAGTAAACTGACGAGTTTTACGCTGCTGGCGTGAGTCTTGCTGGCCTTGCCGTCCATAAGAGGTTGTCTGCTGAGTGCTAAATTGCAGCTTCGGGGCCTGAGTTGGCATCTTCTGTACATAAGTCATGTTGACTTCGGGGACATGCTCTTTGTCCTTCTTACTAGTAAATCTCTTGCTCGATGAACCTGACTCACTGTACCATCCCTTCTTGAGTCCAGTCTCAATCTCCTCACCCATGGCTATCAGTTGGCCAAAAGATTGGGCGGCTGTCACTAACATTCGTGAACGAACCGGCTGAGGTAGGGTGGACACGAATAACTTCATTAAGTCACGTTCTGAGGGCTCGGGCATAATCTGTCCCGCCATGTTCCTCCAGCGAGTGGCATACTCCTTTAGAGTCTCGCCCTTTTTCTGCTCGGCTCTCTCCAGGTCTTCCCTTGTAATGGTGACATCGAGATTGAACTTGAAGTGCTTGACGAAAAGGTTTGCCACCTCTTCCCATGAGTCTTTCCGGTTGATCTGGTGGTTGGTATACCACCTCATTGCGGCATCCTTCAAGCTTGCTTGGAAGGTTTGGATCATTAGAGGTCCATTAGAAACATATCTATTCATGAGCCCCTGGTACATGTCGATGTGCTGAATCGGGTTTGAGGTGCCGTCATACTTCTCGAAGGCTGGCATTTTGAATTTATCGGGCACTTGGACCCGGGTAAAAATAGACAGATCAACAGGTGGAACACATTGAGTTCCCTCCACTTCACGTAACCTCTGGTCGAGCTTAGCCAACAATTTGGCGTTCTCATCATTCGGGGGTGGATGAAGAACATGGGCCACTGGAGACGCACTAGTGTCAGTCAGAATGACATCATCCAGTTGAAGGGTGGGATTAGTATTCACTGCAGGAGATTTGTCGAGGCGAAGGCCTTGACGGGTTGGAAGTGGAATCTCCGATTGAGAGATAGCATTGATCTGCTGCTGCTTGGCCATGAGATCATTCATCATTTTGGACATGGCAGCCGCAATCTGCTCATTGATTATGTTCATGTGTTCCTTCAGCTTTTCGTCAATCATGGCCGCAATCTCAGCTTGATTGGCCATCCTTCTTTTGGTCACGGATCGAGTATTATGAGGATGAGGGGGATCCGTGGCAAATTACCTGCAAAAAGCAACGATCGAATGAATACAACGAGTAAGAATAACGAGTCGGTCCATGACATCCTCTAGACCCTCAAGATGAAATTTCTTTCAAAAGACCGATTCGTCCAGTAAATCTCGAAATTCCAAATTACTTTATTCAATAAAAATCTGGACTAATTCCAAAATTTACGAATTATAGTTTAATGCTTTCATTGAATTGCCCAAGATGGAAGGTGTTTGAAAAGAATTCTTATAAAAATCGTTCAGAAACGATATTTATTACCAGAAAACGTTAATAGCATGAAGTACAAATGTAAGCTAACATTCCATCCTAAAAAGAAAGAAAAACTCCCTAAACCAAACAAGAAATCAGACGGTCTTCCTCTTTTAGAGGCCACGTGCCAAATGACTCAACCTAAATCATGGACCGACTCAAAATAAGATGAAGAAAACTAAAGATAAAGCTCGAGAAATTACCATCCTTGGGGAGAGAATGTCAATCACAGAGACATGCACATGAATCGTGAGTTTAAACCTTAATCTATCTACCCTAAAGGCTTTTGCAAAATGAAGTGATGAACGGAACGACATGTCACAGCCTCGCGCACACTCATCATGACTAGCCGCGGCCTCGCATACAATAGTCATGACTAGTCGGGTCCAACCACTTTAGCTTGATTCGGTCGACAAGGGGAACCTCTATGCGTAGTAGCCTCACGTGCATGAGGACGACCCTTGAGCCATTTTTTTGAAAAATTTTCGGGACCCAGATGGGATAACCTTTAGCGAGGTCTTACCGTCAAGGTTAAAGAACCATCTAAATACCATCTTAGAACTATGGTGTGTGACCCAGGTCCGGTCACAGGTTGTGTGTGCTGTAGTGTAAATACTGTAAATCATGCACAACAATTATATACAAACACCACTTCAATAGTGCAAAAAATTAAATCACAATTCCACTCCACCAAGCCTGCAAAACAAAGGGTTAGCCAATCACTACTCCCCTTATAACTCCCATCCTGCAAAACCATTTAACACCTAAGAATGAGAATTCAATCAAATTTTGTCAAATCGAGTTTTTTCCATGAAATTTCTTTTGGCCTAAGTCCTCCTTAAATTTTCAAATAAAAATTCAAGTTTGTCCCCAGCGGAGTCGCCAAGCTGTCGCGACCTAAAAAAATCGGTGTTTCGATCTTAGGCTAATGGATTACTAGATCAATTAAATTAACTAACCTAGCTCGAGTTCTCCCAAACTCTACCAAATCGCAACTTAGGTCCAATTGTGAGCATGCAAATATTTTCAACGGGAGTCGCCACTAATCATTTAAGGTAGGTTGATTAGAAACCTAAATAAAATAGCGGGAGTACTATTTTATTCCTGCGAACCAGAAATTATAAATTCGGGGACTTGGTTACGCTAGATTCCCTAACGCCCTTTCGGTACCAATTTCGAGAAAAATACTCAATTTGACAATTTTGATAAATCCTGACTTAGAGTTCAAAGGTGCAGAAATTTCTTTTTGATTTTTACTTATTTAAATGAAGGCTAACCTATATGTAATGACGTGCAAAAATTGACATGCGATTAATGCAACCTAACATGCAAACTATATGTCATGCGACGACGTGACCTATTTCTAATGACGGACACGTTATTTTTTTTATATTTTTTAATGAAATTCGGAATAAAAAATGCCAATTATCTAAACATACAATTTTAAACTAAAGAAATTGACCTATTCTAAAGCAAACTTTTTTTTTGGTATTTTTTAATCAAAATTCGAAATTAAAATCAAGTAAAAAATATAACCGCGAAATCTTTCGAATTAAGTTTCGATCTGAAACCTGACAGATCGACCCTAAAATTCGAAATACCCGCTATGGAAATAATTCTATCTAGAGCCTGATAGATAGATTTATTTCCACGTGTGCGGTTGCGGATTAGGAAATTTTCCTAATCGATCACATCTTAAAAAAAATTAGATATCTCAAATATTTTGGATATATTCAAAGGATTTTGAAAACTCTAAATTCTATCCAAATTTAACGAGTAATAGATATCCAAGATTTTAAAAAAAAACAAATCCTAATTGAGATAATGTTTATTATTCAAATATACAAGATTAGATATCAATAAGCATAAATCAGGCAACAAAATATTCAAATAAGATCAAGATAGGATAATTACCTGATTTGCGGATTTATTTCCAAATTTGAACTTGCAGCGGATCGAGATTGCGGATCGGGATGCGTCGGGAGCGACGGCGCGACGTCGGGATCGGCGGCGACTCGCGGTGGCGCAGGGGTGGCTCCGCTAGGCTCCGAGCTCACGAACGAAGCGGTGACGGTGGGCTCACTCACGGTCGCGGTTGGCTGATGGTGGTGGTGATGATGCTAAGCAATGGCGACAGTTGCTGAACGTTCGCCTAAACGCGGAGAAAATGCTAGAACCGCGAAGGATTTGTCGGAACAGGAGCCAAGAGAGAAAAAACCTTCACCAATCTTTCAAAAAATTTTCTGGACTTTTGCGCCTACAGGAGATACGGAATGCACCTCCAAGATGTGGAGGTTTTTCTTTGGTCACCAATGCTCTCTCCCATGATCAGACCTGTTTCTTTAAAAATCGTGAGTGGACTTGTAATTCTTGACCTTTGACCGTGATCAAGTGGATTAGGCTGAGAGCAGTAGCAGGTGGCTTCGTGGGCAGTAAAGATCAGTAGCTCAGCGTTGTCGTCCGCGCAGGCAAGAAGCAACAGAGCAGTAGTGTGACCCTCACAATCACAGGTCTGACCGTGAAGAAGATGGGGGCTCGAGGAGCAGCACGGACACGGCACAGCAAGGAGGCGCAAACGGCAGCGGTGAACACAAAGTACGGGAGATGCAGGAGCGGCGGCAGGGCGACGCCGCGGCTGTTGCGCACGAACGCAACCGAGTCTTTCTCACTCCCTCAAATCTCTAAAAATTCTGATCTAAAAAAATATGAGACCCCCCGGTGTTGTAAGACATAACGATGTATTTATAATGTAAACCTAGGTCAACTAACCGGGCTTTCTAGTCCTAATGGGCTTAGGCTTGGGCTTAGGCTTTAATTTTCATTTAATTTCAAATTGGCTGAATTAATTCGGGCTTTTATTCAATTAACTTGATGGGCTAATTTAAGCTCAAATTAAGACAACCGAGCCCTTTTGACGTGTGATTTTCGGCGCCCATCTTTCGAGTGAGTCGAGTCTCGTTCGGTACCCGAGCTCGATGTACGTGATGAATTTTAAGCTCGTTTGCCACCGCCGATCCGATGCGGAATGCAATTAATCTATATGAACCTAAACTATATGCTATGCAATTTTAATATTTTTGTTTAGGGTTAAAAATTTAATCCCTAATTTTCTATGCAATTAATACTAAATGATGCGCCAAAATTTAGGTGTCAACAAATAGGTCAGTCGATTTTCCTGACACTTGCTTCCAACATTAGTATCAAAGCCTCGGTTATGATCTCTGCCTTATTTTCCCGTTGATTTTTTACGCTTGCTGTTTGATATGGAGATCATGATGATGAACTTCATACTATCTGCATATTCATTGCTCGGGAATTGCAAGATGAATCGATGAACATGAATTGAAACAAAGAATAGGTTTGAACGTTACAGGCGACCGTTTTGTTTGGATGATTTTCGAAAACTTTTTTATGGAGAAAATATTTTTTTTATTATATAAAATTGAAGAACTCATCGAGACGAGCAGAACGGTGGGTCGAACGCCACTGGAAACCACCGGACGCGCCACTACGCGCGGCCAAAAGCCACGGCATGTGGGAGCCACGCGCCCAAAGTGCTGGCACTGTCAGCACGTGGACGGCATGCGCGCGTCGGCCAAATGATGCATGCTGACATCATCGATGACGTCAGCAAAACCGTCGGTAATCAACATGCTGACGTCATCAATGACGTCATCGCGCCGGCTGGCCGACCCCCGGCGACTGACCTGACCGGAGACCCGACCCGTGACTCGATCTGGAGACCCGACCCGTGATTGGTCAACGGTTGAACCGGTCACACCGGTCAACGGTCGAACCTGTCAGACCTGTCAACGGTCGAACCGGTCGGACTGATCGGACCAGTCGGACCGACTTCAGAAGCCCGAATTGGGCAGGCGCGTAAGTCACACGCGCTGCGCATTTAGGCGGCGAGTGTGGGCGCGTGGGTTGTCCGATCGGGCTGTACCGTTGTGTTCGTATTGAAATTCTCTACATTGTGGTATCGTTATTTTATATGTTTTAAGCTTTTAAATGCATGAAAATGCATACGGAACCCTAAATGCGTGTATTTTTTGGGTATTATTGCATTTTACTTATATTTCCCTATGGTTTTGGAAATACAGAAGCTGGCTTACATGTAAATGACCACATAAATATTATGTAGAGTATGATTCATTGATGCCATGTCTATATGGTTTGACGTGCTTGCAATTTCCTAATTATGAGCATATTAAAACAATGGCCGGAGATCCTTACGTCATGAATTCCGCTGTTGATTATATTTGTTGCATGAATGTTCTATTTGTTGATTTACATCATGCCATGCTATATGATTGCTAGAAAGGATGTGATCATTGTTTTAGATATTTTTTGTGAATTATCTAGGCCTCGTTCGTTTGCCGGAAAATATTCTCCTTTTAAAAAATATTTTCCTGGAAGTCATTTTCCTGAAAAATGTTTTCCTGGAACACAATTTTCTGGTGTTCGGCTAAAATTTGAAAAAGTTTCGGAAAATATTTTCTGGTATTCAGCGATCGCCGATCCGGCAGCGTTCGGCGATTGGCTGTGGCAACCGGTGGTGGCGATTGGCAACCGATGGTCGGTGACTGGCAGCGGCGGCGGCGGCGGCGGGCGATCGGCGGCGGTGGCGGCGGCAGGCGATCGGCGGCGATGGCAGCGGGCGGCGACGGTGGCAGGCGGCGACCGGTGGCAGGCGGCGACGGGCGGCGGCGGAGGCCGGCAACAGGCGGCGACGGCAGCCGGCGACCGGCGATTAACTTTCTCTCCCACGGAAAACATTTTCCCTCCCATGGGCAATTTTGCCTTCACTTTGAGGGAAAATGATTTCCTTTTTGTGAAAAGAGGAAATTATTTTCCTGAAAATAATGAAGGATTTGGGGGTGGGGAAGGAAAATGTTTTCCCACGGAAAACATCTTCCGCCCCTGAACACCGGAAAACACAGAAAATGTTTTTCGGAAAAATATTTATCTTGAAACGAACGGAGTCCTAGTCTAGGGGAGTTCGTAGGTTGGTAGAATTAGAAGAAATTCTCACCTATAACTTAAAATTTGCACAAATTAAACAAGTTAATGATAGTAGAACAATTGTACACCAAAGCTGAATGGGAACATCGTGAACTTTCGTTTTGGTGTCTTTTTGTTGAATTATCATTAATTTAGTTTATCTTTGTTGCAAATTAAAATATGTGTGTTTATGAGAAAAATGTGCTAGTATTGATTCGGCGTTTATTATGTCAATATGTAGAAGATAGTGATTATGGATTCGGCATCCAAGACCATTGTGGCTGACCTCAATAAGGGTGAGAAGCTGAACGGTGACAATTATGATATTTGGCACCGAAAAGTTCACTATATCCTTGAGGAGCAAGAGGTTTTGGAAATCCTTAATCACACCATGGATGAACCTGAGCATGGAACTTCCGTTCAACACAAAAGAGATCAAGAAGCTTTTCAAGTTTGGAAAAAGAAAAATAGCATTGCTCGCATCATGTTGCTGAGCTATATGCAAGATGATATCATGTGTGAGTTTGAAAGTTATGACAAAACTCAAACAATGTGGGTTGCCTTGAAAGATAAGTTTGGGGGTACGTCTGCCACTAAGTTGAGGAGACTTACTATCAAATTTGACACATACGGAAAGCGCTCAAATCTATCGATGAGGCAGCATCTTCGAGAGATGTCAAATATGATACGTGAGCTGAAGTCGACAGGTCATACCTTAACTGACGAACAGCAAATTCAGACTGTTATAAGGTCTCTTCCTAATAGCTGGGAACATAAGAAAATCAATATGACGCACAATGAGAATATTGTCATTTTTAACGATATTGCGCGTCATTTGGAATTAGAAGATGAGTGCCTAGAGGCTGCAAAATCCTCTACCCATGCTTATGTTGCTAAATCGGGTTCGGACAAAGCTTCGGGCTTTAAGCGCAAGAGGAACCATAAATTCAACAACAAAAAAAAAAAGAGACTGATAAGGCATCCAAGAGAGCCAAGACCTTCCGATGCAAGAAGCGTAGTGGGAAGAAGGACAAGGCCAAGATGATGTGCTATAATTATGGCAAACTGGGCCACTTCGCTTGTGAATGCACTGAGCCGAAAATGGTACCACATTACTCCATCACTTTGAGTAGTGCTTTGTTTTTAGCACTGTTATGCTTACTGAATCTCATTCAATATGGACTGTAGACTCAGGAGCAACATACCATGTAGCTAGAGACCGAGGAGCATTTGTGGAGTATCATCGAATACAGCCCGGAAGAATATGGATATATGTTGAAAATAACTCAAGAGTTGAAGTGAAGGGTATCGGCACATGTAAATTAACCTTTCGTGGTGATCGAAACTTATTCCTACATGATGTCCTCTATGCTCTAGATATTCGGCGAAACTTGATCTCTGTAGTTGTTCTTCTTAGCTTAGGTTATGTTTTTAATTTTCGTGGTGATTGTGTTGACATTTTATTTGGAACAATTTATTACGGTTCTGGTTATGTATTGAATGGTTTTATAGTGTTAGACATTGACTATGATATGTACAAGTTAATGTTGATGGTTGTTTTTCTTTAATTGCATCTTCTAGTAATGTGGAGATTGATGCAAATACTTGGCATGCTAGACTCAGTCATATTGGGTTACAAAGAATGAAATGATTAGCAAGAAAAGGCCTTTTATGGTCACTCGCTAATATTAAACTATTCGTATGTGAACATTGCCTAGCAGGAAAAATAACTAGAAAACCATTTGGTAAAGGAACCAGAGCTGAACTTCCATTGCAATTTATACATTCTGACATTTGTGGTCCTTTAAATGTGAGGGCGAGGCATGGAGTCTCATATTTCATCACTTTTATAGATGACTTCACGCGTTTTGGTTATGTTTTTCTAATCTCTCATAAGTCTGAAGTATTGGATTGCTTTAGGCAGTTTATAGTTTTGGTAGAGAATCGGTTGAACAAAACAATAAAGGCATTGAGAACCGATCGCGGACGTAAGTATCTATCTGAGCAATTCAAGGCTCTTTGTGATGAAAAGGGAATTGTAAGACAATTGACTATTTCTGGTACTTTGCAATAAAATGGGGCTGCAGAAAGAAGGAATAGAACCTTTTTAGAAATGATTAGGTCTATGATGGCGCAGGCAAATCTCCCCGTCTCATATTGGGGAGATGCGTTATTAACTGTTGCCTATATACTTAATCGTGTACCCTCTAAGTCAGTTGCTTCCACCCCTTATGAATTGTGGACAGATAGAAAACCAGACTTAAGTAATCTACGACCTTGGGGGTGTGCATCATATATTCATGATTTTTCCCATAAATATGGCAAATTAGGCCCTAGAGGGAAGAAGTGTATCTTTATTAGATATTCTAAACACTCCAAAGGATACGTATTTATAGGTGAACAAGCTGATGGAAGTGTGACTAAAATGGAGTCACGAGATGTCACGTTCTTGGAGAACGATTTTCCTAGTAAAGGTGAGATCGATAAGGACTTCCAATTACATGAGATTGAAGATCCCAATAACACACCCACTAATGTTATTGAGGGAAATAAGATTTACCTTAACATATAAGACCTAGTGAGAGTGTAGAGTCACCTGGCGAACTGAATTCTCAAGAAGTTTAGTTGCGTAAAAGTAATCGTAAAAGTATTCCCCATCGTCGATTTAAGATCGAAGGAGAAGCATTTATGATTGCTCCACAAGACGATACGGAGCCTAAAACAGTTCAAGAGGCTCTCTCATCTCCTGATAAGGAAGAATGAAGAAAAGCTTTGGAAGACGAAATTGAGTCTATGAGGACAAATCACGTCTGGGACTTGGTTGATCTACCACCTGATCGCAAGGCTATTGAAAACAAATGGGTTTTCAAGATTAAGCGAAGGGCAGATGGATCCATTGAAAAGTATAAGGCTCGCCTTGTGGTGAAAGGCTATACTCAACAAGAGGGTATAGACTATGAGGAAACTTTTTCACCAGTTATAAGGTTTGCCTCCATACGCCTTATCCTAGTCATTGTTGCACATTTGGACCTAGAATTACATCAAATGGATGTAAAGACAACATTTCTCAATGGAGAACTAGATGAAGAAATCTATATGAAACAACCAATAGGTTTCATTGCTGAAGGTCAAAAGCGTAAAGTTTGCAAACTTCATCGCTTAATTTATGGCCTTAAGCAATCGTCTAGACAGTGGTATTTTCGTTTTCATCGAGCCATAACTTCTTTTGGGTTCACGATGATCGAAGAGGATCACTGTGTGTATATCAAACGGTCTGAGGATAAATTTATGATTTTATCTCTTTATGTTGACGATATTCTGTTGGCTAGAAATGACAAGGGTTTGATTATAACCATAAAAGAATGGTTGTCTTCTAATTTTGAAATGAAGGACATAGGAGAAGCTGCATCTATATTGGGAGTTAAGATTGAAAGAGATCGATCAAAGAAACTCCTTGCTATGTCACAAGAGTCTTATATAATGAATATTCTTGAACGCTTCAATATGCAGCACTGTAATCCCATTGATACCCCTCTCATGCAAGGCAAAGGCTTGAGTACTAAAATGTGTCCTAAGACTCTAGAAGAAAAGAAAGAAATGGTAACTGTTCCTTACGCTAGTGCTGTCGGAAGTTTGATGTATGTTATGATGTATACTCAACCCAACATATGTCATGCTGTAGGGTTAGTGAGCCGATATCAATTAAATCTCGATCCAGTACACTGGAAAGCAGTTAAGAGGATCTTGAGATACTTGAAAGGCACTATGGAATATCGACTTTGTTATCAAGAGAGTGATCTACGCTTATTAGGATACTTTGATGTTGATTGGGGAGGAGACCTAGATGAGCGTAAATCGACGTCTGGATATGGTTTCTTGCTTAATGATAGAGCAATTTCTTGGAATAGCAAGAAACAAATATGCATAGCTTTATCTATGATGGAGGCTAAATTTATTGCATGTTCTGCTGCAGTGCAAGAAGCAATATGGCTAAAACGTTTCTTGGAAAATTTAGCCATTGTCACTGATGTCTCAAGACCAGTGACAGTATATTGCGATAGTCAAATAGCCATTGCCTATGTGAAAGATCCCAAGTACCATGGTAGGACGAAGCACATTGATATAAAGAATAACTTCATCAGAGATATAATAGCGCAAAAGGAAGTAGTTCTGCAATATATTTCAACCAACAGGATAGTTGCTGATCCATTTACGAAGGCTGTTCTAAGAGACGTATTCTTGCCCCACAGGATGTCTCTAGGATTACGTAGAATGTGATTATGAAATGTAATATTGTTGAGAATCACTGGATTATGTGTGTATATGTATTGTATTTGTTTGTTCATGAATTGATGTTTTATTAATTAGTACAATGTTATGAGACTAGCACAAACACACATATATTGTTGAAAGGTATGTCACCAGGCAATGATTGGTTCACTCATATGAGCAATCACCTCAAACGCTATAGTAAGCGGGTTGAGATGAGACGATATGTACTGTAAATACTGGAAGAGCAGTTTAGTACATAAAACGATTTAATGTCGCCTTAATCGGAATCAAGATGAGGTCTGTTATTTGTATGTGATAAGAACGAACATGATAGTCCCACAATTATGTATGCCTGAAGGTAGCTGGATGCAAGTACTAAATTGGGCGCCGTGGAAAGCGAGCTGATATAGCACTCGGGCTAAACATGAGTACGTGAGAAGCATATGACTATGTTTAGGCTAAGATTCGTATAGTGGATATGATTAATAAATGACATACGCTCTTATAGAAAGAGAAATTCACTATAGCATGTAATTCATATTACATGTGCTTTATTTGATCAATAAGGGAGATGAGTACAATTATCCCTATTTATTCATCGTGCGAGTCCTTAAGGTAATTTATAATTTACCTTACTTTGTGCCCTATGTTACTTTTGACTATGTTCTCAAAATAGAAGATCAATGTTGCTACTTTAGCATGTTACCGACGGTCATGAAAAGATATGGCTTTATGGGACGTGTCTAGGAAAGCAGTTGTTCCGAAATGGAGAGAGACATGAGTGCGAAGGAAGACTATTGTTGTTTTACATCTATCATATGTGTTTACTGGTTGATCAATTATTTCGCCTTCAATGGATTTCGGAAATAATTGTAAATACATGGTGTTTTTGAGAAAAGTCAAGTATAACCTTTAAGGGATAGGTATACTTGGACTGATGTAGCAAAATATGTCTGGGGTACTGTGAGACATCAATTGTTTATTTATTTTTGGGGTTGTAGCCATTATGTTGTCCCCAACACGTAAATAATTAGAGCTCCCAAGTGCAGGTGTACTCACTAGTCACACGGCTTTTTTGCCAGTATGAATTGTTTCTAAGGTAGATGAATGTTGAATGTCTTATGTTACATCATCAAGCCCATCATGTGCGAGGGGGACATGTTATATTTCATTGGTCCACCTATGATGTGTGTGTCCAAGGGACACCATTTGCTCTAATAAGAGGTGTGTCTGAGAGACATCTTTTGAAGAGGTGCGAGGAGATTTTCTTAATGGAAGTTAAGAGAACTTCTTCGGAATATGAACAATTTACAAGAGAAAATTAAGAACTCTCTCTCTCGACACATTAGGATTCCGTATCTACTTTGAGAAGACAATCGGCATTAATGCTGTGGAACAAGAATACTTTCCTTGTGATTATATTCGGACCAACGTGTAGTAGATTCGTTCATCGTTTGCTGGTGATTCAACGTACGATCCTAGAAATTTTGTTTGGAGTGCATCGAACAGGTTAGTCGATTCTCTTGACACTCGCTTCCAACAGAGAAGAAGGGCGGGCTTGCTGCTGGCCCGTCGAAATTGCCGGAGGAAGAGTCTGAGGAGGGGGACTGGGCCAGCGTGTCTTCTGTGTTGCAGTTTTACGGGATAGAGCTTGATGAGGAGGTCTTGAGAGTTGGTACAAGGATGGTCGGCCGCACGAAAGTGAAGGAGGTGAAGAAGAGGTTTCGGGAGTTTCAAATGGCGGAGCTGAAGATGGCTGCGGAGAGGGCGGCCCTGGCTGTGGAAAGAGCGGCCCTGAAGCTTGAGGTGACCAAATTTTTCGTGGATGCGTACCTTGCCGCGACAAAATAGTTGTGATGGACTGAAAGTTAGGCCAGACTTTCTTCTGTGTTTTCTGGGGGAAAAATCTGAGGTTAAAACGGTTTTGTTGCTTCTACCTTTTGTCTTGAATCTCTGTATTTCGTTTGCCAATGGATAAACTCTTCGTCTCTCAGATCAGATTTCTCGATGGATGTTTTTTTTTTCACTCCTAGTTTCGCCTGTGATGTCCTCAAGATCGTTGTCTGGATGTCTTTTTGCCAATAGATGATCTTTCTATTCCATTTGCCAAACTTCATTTCTATGTTTATGTCTATTTGCGAACGGTGTTTGGATTGATAAGTCGTCGCCTCTCCTCGGCTTTTCTTTCAAATAGGTGGTGGACGCCATCTCATAAGGCAGCCTTGGTTTCTTTGTTCAAACGATGCGGAGAGGTTGGGTGACTGTGCTTAGGTGTTTTAAGCCAAATAGGTGTTCTACCCACTCGCTGTTTCATGGTCTCGGTAATTGTCATCAGCATACGATTCATATAGTTGAAAGCATCAAGTGAATTCTAGTTTCATCTGGGGAAGACAGAAATAAATTCTTTTCCTCTTTTATTATTTTTCCTGGGTGCGGGAATTTGAAATGCTTGCTTATCCTCTTGGAATGGAACATCTAGTCTGGGTAGAGGCAGCATTAGCTGCTTCTCGTTGGCTTTGCTTTGGATTTCTTTTGGGTGTGAAATATACACTCCAAACTTGCACAACCGCTATGCGAATCCCTCCTATGTTGTGAGCTAATCGTGACTCGGGGTTAGAGGTGTTGAGGAAAACTCCTATTGATTTTGAAGTTGACAAAACCTTCCATGTTATCATAAAACTGATACTTATTATGAACTATTTTATTCCAGATATGTATATTCTCAAAGAGCAGAATTTATTTAGACGCAGTCGCTGAAATTATTCAGACGTAGATGCAGAATTTATTCAGACGCAGTCGCTAAAATTATTCAAACGCAGTCGCAGACGCTGAAATTTTTTAGACACAGAACTTAAAACGAAAAATAACAGCTAGTGATCTGACATGAATTTCATAGAAGGAAAATTTTGATTGTCTCAATCTCAATCAAATTGATTGACAATCAAACATTACGATAAGTATGCATTACAACAGATAAAGCTCTACTTATGGAAACCAAGATTTTGATTATATGGGCGATCAGAATCAGTGGGATTCAGAATCTGTCATCCAACGGCTACTCAATCCTTTTTATACAAATCTGTCCAAGGTGAAGATTGAAAGATGATCCTCTGAAAACTGTCCAATGGCTAGTTTAGAAGTAGATGAGTATTTAAGGAGTTCAAGAGCAACAAAAAGAAGTATAGAATCAAGAATCAATAAGTCCAAAGTCTGAGCATACTCCGATCATTTCTCTTGTCTTTTTGAGCCAAAAATTAAGATCTTGAGGGTTACTTTGTAAGAGTGATTGTGTGAGATAGAGAGTCTTATCATACACGAGAGTGCTATCACTCAGAATCTGTAAATTCCTCTTGATTACATAGTGAAATCCAGCCGGTAGGCTGTTAGCATGGGAGAGTGGACGTAGACTTACTATAAGCCAAACTACTATAAATTTATGTGCAGTTTTCTATCCCTTATCTCTTATCTTACATACTGCACATCAAGAGCATTGTCTATAAACTATTTTGAATCTGAATTTTATTTAGATTCAACTGTGATTTTTCATTTCCACATAAATCTGTTAAAAATTATTTAAGATCACCTATTTACCCCCCTCTAGGTAATCTTTGCTAGCTACATCATTTGATATCAAAGCAGGTTGCTCATTTATTGAAGTGTTTTACTTCTGAGCTAACGATCTACATGGCTAGCTTTGGTGCTCCAAGGCTCATTAAAGGACAAAGCAACAACAGACCACCATATTTCGATGGCAAGGGATATAGTATCTGGAAGAATAAGATAAAGGCATTCATAAAGTCGATTGATCACATGTAATGGGATGTCATCATCAGAGGAGTCAATCCAAAATCTTCTTATTCAAAAGAAAAGGCAGACGGAAGCAAAGCAGTAGATCCTCCATTATCTCAAACTGAGATATCTAAAAGAGAAATAATTTCAAAGCAATTTATTCTCTCTATTGTGCTTTATCACCTATTGGATATAAAAAAATTACTTCTTGTGAATCAGCCAAGGAAATCTGGGATACTCTCCACATTACTTATGAAGGAACAGATCGAGCTAAGGAAACTCAAATTAATCTTCTGCTTGGTCAATATGAATCCTTCAAAATGAAGTCTAGAGAATCAATTGCTGATATGTATGACAGGTTTGCTGACATAGTAAACGGTCTTGCATATCAAGGACAATCAGTCTCAAATGCTATGAAAGTCAACAAACTACTGAGAGGACTGACAAATCAGTGGGATAATATCAAAACATCTATTTGAGAGACACAAAGAATCGAGTCTCTATCAGTGAATGAGTTAATTGGAACTGTTCAATCATATAAGACTGAGAAACGAAATGAGGAGAATGAATCCAGAGGTAATAAGTCAATTGCATTAAAAAATAACATTGATTTTAATGCAGATTCTGAAGATGAAGATGTTGACGATGAAGAACTAGCTCTCTTCATAAAGAAGTACAAGAAGATGAAAATCAATGGAAGAAACCTCAAAAGGAAGAAGCCTTTTGAGAAGAAGTCCCTCAATGAAACAGAAAGATCAAATGATATAATATGCTTTCACTGTAGGAAACATGGACATATCAAGCCAAATTATCCGCTTTTGAAAAAGAAGACCAAATTTGAGAAAGCAAAGAAGGCCTTAAAAGCAAAAACCTGGAGTGATATACAATGCGAAGACAGTGATGAAGATATCTCAAATTTCTGTCTAATGGCTAAGTCAGATTCAGACTCAGATTTAGATTTTGATCCTAAGGTGGAGATTGAGGTACAGGATTCTGAAATGCCTATTGAAGCATCAAATTACGTCGATAAATTATGCTTTGAATTTAAGGCTGCTCTTAAAAGAATTTCTTCTTTGAAAAACGAAAATTCTTCACTGAGGTAATAGGATATTTCTCAAAAAGAAAAAATCGATATCCTTCAAAAAGAATTTCATCAAGTCAATGAAAGTCAAGTTTCTCTTTCCAAAGAAAATGCTGTTTTAAAAAAGAAAGTTTTAGAAATTACTTTCAAGTTTTCAAAAGGTTTAGAAACCTTGAAGCATATCCTTTCTATCCAAATTCCTTACTACAACAAATCTGATCTCGGATGTGTAAAGGAAAGTGATAGCTTAATTGATTTTTCAAAAGTCAAGGAGAGATTAAGATAAAGACCACCTCGACAAGCTTATAAAAATCATTTCAAAAGGAATTTTATCAAACCTGTTGACCGAAGTGCTCTTAAGTGCTCAAAATGTGGAGATCTACAACATTTTGAGAATGAATATCTTAAGGTCTGGAGACCTATTCGAAGAGATTTTGTTAAGACAGCCTATACTAATGCTCAAGGACCCAAACAAATTTGGGTACCAAAGAAAATTTGAGATGTTGTGACTTTTGCAGGTTACCACAAAGAGAAAAAGAAAGTGGTACCTAGACAGTGAATGTTCTAAACACATGACAGGAGATCCAAGCATATTCGTTCAACTACAAAGCCTGAATGGTGAAAAAGTTTCCTTTGGAGGAAATAACAAAGGAAAAATAGTTGACAAAGGAACGGTTGAAATTGGATGACTTACAATTAATGATGTTTCATTGGTAAAATGACTCAACTACAACTTGATAAGCATAAGCCAACTGTGTGACACAGGTTTCAGAATCAATTTTCAAGAAGATACATGCTCAGGAACAAGCAAAGATTCTTCTCAAATATTTACAGGAAAAAGACATGGTAATATTTATCTTCTACATGTCAATCCAAACTCCACTCATTACTTGATCTCAATCAAAGAAGATGAAGATCTATGGCATAGAAGATTGGGGCATATCAGTACGAAATAAATCTCAAAGATCTTAAACAAAAAATTGGTTCGAGGTTTGCCAGATTTGAAATACAAGAAAACAGAGTTATGCAATGCCTGCACTCTAGGAAAATAAGTAAAAAGATCTTTTAAATCTATACATCATATTTTCACTAATCGTGCTTTGCGGCTTCTTCATATGGATTTATTTGGCCTAACCAGAACACAAAGTATTGGTGGTAAGAAATATTGTTTAGTTATTATTGATAAATTCACAAGATTTACTTGGATGTTCTTCCTTGCTCATAAACATGAAGCATTTTCATATTTTTCAAAATTTGCAAAAAGAGTTCAGAATGAGAAGGGCTATACCATTTCCTGCATTAAAACTGATCATGGGGGAGAATTTGAAAATCAAAGTTTTTCAGATTTTTGTGAGGAAAATGGCTTTCAACATAATTTTTCTACTCCTTATACACCAGAACAAAATGGTGTTATCGAGGGAAAAATCGTTCTTTGTAAGACATGGTAAGAACTCTGTTGATTAAAAGCAAGATTTCTTTTCAATTCTGAGCAGATGCAATTTTTACAGCATGTTATATCATTAACAGAGCTTTTCTCAGACCCATTCTTGAGAAAACCCCCTATGAGCTTTACAAAGGTAAAAAGCCTAATATTTCATATTTTTGTGTATTTGGTTGTAAATGCTTTATACTCAAAAATCCAAATGACCGCACTGGTAAGTTTGATAAGAAAGCAGATAAAGGATTTTTTCTTGGATATTCTACTACAAGTAAAGCATACAGAGTCTTCAACAAAAATTCTCAAATTGTGGAAGAAATAATGAATATAAAGTTTGATGAAAATATTTATACTCACAAAGATGAATCTGAACTATCTTCCAACATTCAAGAATTATCAGAAGCTCAACAAGAATCTCCAAAGATCGTCGAATCCGTAGAAGAAGGATAAGAAGATACAATCAAGACTCAATCAGAACCTTCAGAGTCTGATGACATTCAAAAGGAAAAATTTGACAGAAACTAGAAACATAAATCTAGTCATCTGAAAAACCTCATCATTGGAGAAATAGAAGATGGTATCAAGACTAGATCTAAATACAAGAAGAACATCAACAACTTGGCGTTGATATCAGAAATAGAACCAAAAGAAGTTGGTGAAACATTATCAGTTGAAAGCTGGATTGAAGCTATGCAAGAGGAACTTCAGCAGTTCAGAATCAATAAAATATGGGAGCTTGTGCCAAGACCCAAAAATCATCCAGTAATTGGAACAAAATGGGTATTCAGAAATAAACTGGATGACAAAGGGAAGTCACAAGAAACAAAGCAAGACTGGCAGCAAAAGGCTATTCTCAAGAAGAAGACATAGATTATGATGAAACATATGCACCAATTACAAGGTTAGAAGCCATTAGGCTACTATTAGCTTATGCTTGTTTCCATAACTTTAAATTATTTCAGATGGACGTGAAAAGTGCCTGACTTCGAAGAAGAAGTATATGTGGAACAACCACCTGACTTCGAAGAACCAAGAAAGACTGATTATGTCTACAAACTCAAAAAGACCCTTTACAGTCTGAAACAAGCAGCTCGTGCTTGGTATGAGAGGTTAAGTAACTTCCTTCTGCAAAATGACTTCACCAAAGGTAAGGTTGATACAACTTTATTTATTAAAAGAAAAGGTAAGGACTTTCTGCTTGTTCAAATTTATGTTGATGATATCATTTTTGGATCTTCTAACGAACTGCTTTGCAAAGAATTTTCGAAGAATATGCAGAATGAGTTCGAGATGAGTATGATGGGTGAATTGACATTCTTTCTTGGCCTACAAGTGAAACAAACCAAAAACGGTACATTCATTTGCCAAGAGAAGTATGCAAAGGAGATTGTCAAGAAGTTTTGATTGCATAATTGCAAGAAAACAGACATTCCCATGTCTCATTCATCCAAACTGGACAAAGATGAAAATGTAGACAGGAAAAGTACTACGAGAACATGTCAACTACTTGGGAATATGTTGGTATCCTAATACTCAAAGAAGCAAAATACAGTTGCACTTTCTACAGCAGAAGCAGAATATGTAGCTTTGGGAAGTTGCTGTGCATAGATTCTGTGGATGAACCAGCAGTTGTGAGACTTTGCTATTGAAGAATCAAGTGTTGCAATCAAATGTAACAATACAAGAGCTATCAATTTGACAAAGAACCCAATTGTTCATTCTCGTGCTAAGCATATTGAAATCAAGCATCATTTCATTCGAGATCATGCCCAAAATGGTGATGTGAATATTCAATTCATTGATTCTAAGAATCAATTAGCTGATATATTCACAAAATCTCTTGATAAGTCTTCATTTGAGTACATTAGAAACAAACTGTGCATTAATTATTCTTTTTCTTGAAGTGTTTGATAGACGGGAATTTTTTAGACTCAAGGTTCTTAGTCTGAATATCCTTTTTAGACTCACAAAGAAAGGTACGTCCTTAATTCAAATTTTGGCGAGCATATTTTTGGCAGGATATTTATCACTTTCGGAAGAAAATCAGGTATGTATTCTAATTTATTTGATTAATTGTGCTTAATATATTGTCGTGATTGTTTGTGATTCAAAAAGAATATTTCATTCCTACATTTTTGGGTTCACTTCTTATATTTTCTAAAAGTGACTTTTTCTTTCCAAAACCTGTCCTCCTCTAATACCTATCCTTTTCTTTTCAAAACCCTATTAGTACGAACTTTTTCTCTCAAAACCCTCTCGATACTCCAAGTCGTCTACTCCTCATCCTTCGCCAAAGATCGAATCTTTCTGCTCTAAAAGTGATCAAAATGCCTTTCAAGAGAAGATCTTCACGTATTCTCAACTAAGACTCCAAGTCTACAGCACCGGCGGAGTATATGGAAATTTCAGACTCAGAATCCGATCAGTTTCAAGACCCTTCAGAGGTGACACCACCTCAACGATCGTCGCCACCCAAAACGACCGGTAAAACAAATTTTCGCTTCAGTAGCATCAAGCTTGTATGGAATGCTTATCAAAGGCTAAAAAGAAGTAATGCTTCTGCATCGATCCTTAATGACTATCTGAAAGACAACGGCTTTCTCTCTAAAGCAAGCCTTATGCAGAGTTATTCTCATTTTTGCACTAAAACTGATCATGATCAAGCCAGCACAACTCCAAAAGAGCATACTTCCAAAAAAGGAAAGGAGAAAGTCAGAGAATCTTCCACTTCTTCTATCAAGAAATTCGTTTCAATTAGCCCTAAGACCACTAGTGCCTCCAAATTTGTGGTTCCTCATGATGATACTTGATTCTTTAATATTTTTGAAATGAAAGTAGGGATTGCATCTGGTATGCCAGGTACAGGAGGCTTATTCAGAAGTAATGAGCACAATATCTACTATAAGTTGTTACTTGCTAGAGGAGTCATGAACCATCGGACTGTTGATTTCGACTACCTTGAAAAGGCTGGCAACTCAGTGAATCATTTGTTTGAGAATTTGGGAATTTATGAATTTTGTCTGCAGTCTGCCAATGTATATGCTGAACTGACTGCCTACTTTTACTCTAATCTTTCCATTTTGTCACTCAATTGGATTCAATTTACTGTTGGTGACAAAAAGTATGATCTGAAAGCAAATGAGCTGGCTCTGATAATTGGAGCAAAGAACTTCAAATTTACTCCACTGGAAGTGAGTCTCGAAGATGCTTCCAAAGAGGCTTCAGGGAATCCAAATTTTGCTCAAGGAACAAAACGACATCTTTCCTACTCTGACTTGACCAGAAGATATGTGATCTTACACAAGATCATCATCAATTGCTTGAAGCCCAAAGCAGCCTCCAAAATTAACTTATCTAAGTTAGAAATAAAGCTTATTTGGGCAATTTTGAAAGGTCAATCTTTCTCTCTTCCTCATATCATCATTTTCCACATGTATAGAACACTGCAAAAGGACAAGGGGCAACTACCGTATGATGCTCTCATCTCACGAGTTTTTATATTCCTAAAGATATCTATTCCTGCTAAGATGTATATAAACCTTGTACCTTGTATGTTTGTTGGAGAGAAAATGCTCTCCAAGATGAAGCAGTTTGATGATATAAGGCAAAGAATAAGCACAACAAAAGGAAATGATGCTCAACCTTCAGAGGCACAATCTGTTAGAAAGATAAGTGAGAAAGAGAAAGGGCAGAGAAAAATAACAGGACAAGCAAGCAAGCAGACTGACTCTCCCATCCCACTAAAGGTGTATAGGAAGAAACGAAAAATTCTTTTGCAAAATGAAAGTGATGAAGCAGAAGCAGAGCACCTTGAAAAAGGACTTACTGATGGTCCAGAACACGTTTCTGAACCAACTTCAAAGGTTTCAGAACCAATTCCTTAAGAACATGTTTCTACAGACCATGCAACCTATTCAGGGGGAGATTCCAGAAGCAGTAATAGGGTTCAATCAGTCTGAACAAGCAAATGTCTAGGAACAGCCCTCAGAAAATTAGACCATTCTCAACTTTCTGCTCGAAATCAAGGATAAGCAAGCTGCACTTGAACAAGATGTGAAGAATCTACAGACAATTATTAAGGAAAATAACAAGACTCAACATCTTCAAGCAGCAAAAGATAAAGCAGATATTAAGGAAGCTATTACTCTGTGTTCAACCAACATGGACAAAGCTATGAGTGAATGCACTTCGAAGATCGAGGAAGCTGTCTCCATATTGGGAAATTTTCAACTCATTCGAACCCCTTTAAAAAAAATAGCCTATTTTTTCAACATTTATCTCAAAAAGAATCTTTTTCTCAGTTGGTCTATAATATTTTAACAATTCTTTTGTTAGATTGATTGATTAACTTATATCAATGCTTTAATCTCTCCATTATTATTTTTGCTAATGACAAAAAGGGGGAGAAATCGTATGCAGATTTGCCATACTAACATTATCTATGCAGATCATATGCAAGTTATATATGAAGGAAGAAGCAGCTCACAAATCTCAATAGAGTTTTGTTCTTTTAATTTCAATCTGTGCTTCATGTGCTCAATATGCTTATTTATTTCAAATTAATTTCAAATTGATTTAATTTGCAAGGAAGTTTTGGCATCATAAAAAAGGGGAAGATTGTTGAGGAAAACTCCTATTGATTTTGAAGTTGACAAAACCTTCCATGTTATTATAAAACTGATACTTATTTTGAACTATTTTATTCCATGTATGTATATTCTGGAAGAACAGAATTTATTCAGACGCAGTTGCTGAAATTATTCAGATGCAGACGCATAATTTATTCATACGTAGTAGCTGAAATTATTCAGATGCAGTCGCAGAAGCTAAAATTCTTCATACGCAGAACTCAGAACGAAAAATAACAGCTAGTATTCTGACATGGATTTCACAGAAGGAAAGTTTTGATTGTCTCAATCTCAATCAAATTGATTGACAATCAAACATTACGACAAGTATGCATTACAACAGATAAAACTCTACTTATGGAAATCAAGATTCTGATTGTATGGACGATCAGAATGAGCGGAACTCAGAATCTGTCATCCAACGGCTACTCAATCCTTTTTATACAAATCTGTCCAAGGTGAAGATTGGAAAATAATCCTCTGAAAGCTGTCCAATGGCTAGTTTGAAAGTAGATGAGTATTTAAGGAGATCAAGAGCAGCAGAAGGAAGTACAGAATCAAGAATCAACAAATCCAAAGTCTGAGCATACTCCAATCATTTCTCTTGTCTTTCTGAGACAAAAATTAAGATCTTGAGGGTTAATTTGTAAGAGTGATTGTGTGAGATAGAGAGTCCTATCATATACAAGAGTGCTATCACTCAGAATCTGTAAATTTCTATTGATTACATAGTGAAATTCAGCCGGTAGGCTGTCAGCGTGGGAAAGTGGACGTAGGCTTGCTATAAGCCGAACCACTATAAATTTGTGTGCAGTTTTCTATCTCTTATCTTATATACTGCACATCAAGAGTACTGTTTATAAACTGTCTTGAATCTGAATTTTTTCAGACTCAATTGTGATTTTTCATTTCCGCATAAATCTGTTAAAAATTGTTTAAGATCACCTATTCACCCCCCCTCTAAGTGATCCTTACTAGCTACATCAAGAGGCCTTCAAGATGAACATAAAAAGGGTAAAGGTATTTGATTTACAAGATTTTCCTATTCTCCATCAAATTTTTTAGCATGTTAAAAGACATAAACGTCATGCTCTCGTAAGGCAACTCGCTAGGGCAACAAGCTTTTACACTCCTAATGTTCCCATTCATTATTGTCAACGTGCCGATTTTCCCACAGATTTGACTAGATGGGCATTTGTAGCAGAGGCAAATATTGCCCTTGCATCTTTCTATCCTGCAGTTCTTGTCATAGCCATAGATCATATAAATATAAGTATAGTTACTGGAGAATACATGGCCCTCTCTAGCTGTGTCATCCCAACTCAGGTATTTCTAATTAGGTATTTGCGAACTTGTCCATGATAGAGCGATTTCGGTATGACTGTAGACTAGAGCGAGATGTGACATTGTAAATGATTCTGGAAAATCTTCTCGGAGATTAGTTATGCGGATTCTCTTGATGGTTTCCTCACGGTACTTTAAAAATCTTGGAGAACCGACTCATTTTGCAATTGCCTATGTTTATGGGGTAAATAATTCTTTAATGACTGTATTTACGCCTTAAAATTCGATTCTATTCTTTTCTATTATTTTCTAATGACTTGTACTTTCAAGAATACATCATCCCAAAATGATGCATTAGAGCGAGGAATGAATAGCCCCGCTGGAAAGGCCTCGTTGGGTGCAGCGCAGTCGGCGTTTCTGCGACTCGGCCCCATCGTGCAATGTGAGTTTAAATCCTTAAATTGGCATTGCTCTTCGGATCTACTTGGAGCAAGGACACAGGGGAGGCTCTCGTAGACCACCCCGCGAGGGATCTGCCGACGCAGCCGATGCGATGTACGATTTCTCTTCCACCGAGGCAAAGAAAGCATACACACGTGCGATTAAAAATGAGAAAAGAACAACTGCTACTCGGACTCAAAATAAGGGGAACGGTAGTCTTCATCAAAGACCAAAATTGAATCAATCAGAAAGACATTTAAAGCGTATTATTACATAGTTATCACGGGTCCGGTGACTATAAGGCGGGCTTTTTTTTTTTATCACTCCTCCTCTTATAATTCTCTCCATTAATTTTATTCGGCAATCAACATTGGTCCTTCAATTTTATTTTAATTTTATTATTCAATAAGCTCGTGTGACGAAGGTATTGAAAATTGCAAAGTGTATTCGTTTGGAGAGAGAGATAAATATGTTCTTTAACCTTTTACCCTCGAGATTTAAGGGGGCTTTAGTTTTGGTTCACTTATTTTTTTTTATTAAATCATTTTCATATAGGGTTGGCTTCGTTGGCTATGGTCATTGAAAGGGGAAGATTTATTGTACTTTTTTTTATGATTTGTTGATTTGAAAATAATTTTTTTTAATGAGTTGATAATAATAATGGCTGCTTCTCTGCAGTTCTTTTCAGAGGAAGTGGGAAAGGTTCTCCTGCAAATAAGCTGCATCCACACGTCCTAATCACGGCTTGCAATAAATTTGAAGTCACATTTTTTTTTATGGGAAGTCGAAGAGCTAGATGCACTCTTGCCTGCTTCGATTATCGCTCTTAACGATTACACACACCAGAGTGCATGTGTATGGAAAACGGACCTTACTTTATATATTTGATTTCTTTTTTTTTTTGGTCGTTACTTATATATATATGTAATAAAAATAACGTAAAAGAACATGTTGGCACGAAAAACCTATCTATTTTTTTTATGAATTTGTTTTGGTGGACGATGATATTATTATGTATGGTATTTATGTACTTGAAAAGAAATGAATGCACATAGAAGAATTTACGACAATTTCATCGCGTAATTTGTTTCGTCAAAGCTACAAGAACGTAGAACCTTTTAATGAAACAAAAGGTAAAGATAAGACAACAACCCCTCAAGAATTTACATGAAAGGGGGGATTCACAACTGTTAAAAATACGAGGATCAAATTATTCAGTTTTTCCGTGGTCAGAAAAATATTGTTTTCTTAACTTTTCAATGACGCATTGCTATAAAAAAAGATGATGATTGGGGAAGCCGAAGCTTCACATTGAGAAAGTGATCCCTTGGCTTGCTGCTGCAATCGACTTTAATTAGTCGTCATAAAGGAATATTCGGACATGCAAGAATAGAGAGAAATAGGTGAGAAGACTATATCGCACAACCGCTGCGCCCCACGGAGTTGCTTTGTGTGGCATGGCCCCGCTTCGATGTGTAATCACCGGTGAATAGAAGTGATGATTGACCATGCCCGAAGGTTGGATTTAATATGTTGCCTAAGCCCGTTCATTGCATAAATTATGAATATGATTTTTTGAGGTCAGATCGGGTGAAAGTTGGGTGGGGTTCGAGCTTCTTTATGGAAAGGATATTGCGCAATCTGCGCAATTATCTTTCGGTTCTCTCGGGCCTAGGTGGCTCGTGTGACCTCCTGTTGATCACCAGTAGCTCCGGGTAGAGTTCAAGTTCCTCTTCAAGTAAAAAACTTGGATATATCTAAGTGCAATGATGGGAACCCTGTGCTCTAGTGGTAAAATTACTCTATGCAACTTAGGAATGATCAGTTCCCGGTTGGTCTTAAGATTAGGAACCGGTCACTTAGGGTTTAGTTCATATTTTTCTCATTTTTGTTAATGGATTTTTGTCAATGAAGTTCACTTAGGGTTTAATTCATATTTTACTAATTTATTTGAAGAAATAATAAAATAAAATAAAATAAAAGTATATGTAGTCGGTCCGGTCCGGTCGGTTTGGTTTCTCCTTGGAATTGGGAATCGGACTGCCCAGACACCGATTCTACTTTTAGGAACCAGGAATCAGACTAACACTCCCGGAATCGGACCAAACTGAGCAGTTGCCATTTTTGACAGTCTATTTTGCACACCCCTACTACAAGTGGCTCAAGCAAGGGTAATTCAAGTTTTTTCCCACCTAGGGCTTTGAAATGGGTGAGTCGAGTGAGGTCGAAAATGGTCCGATCCATTTTATTCGTTTTGATCTCACTACAAAAAAACTGGATTTTTGCCACGAAAATTTGCGACGAAAATTTGCAACAAATTTTCCAACAAAAAGTAAAATTCGTCGGAAATTAGCGGCGAAAAATTTTTCTTCGCAAAATTCGTTGGAAATTAGCGATGAAAAAATTTTCGTCGCAAAATTCGTTGGAAATTTCCAACGAATTTTGCGACGAAAATTTTTTCATCGCTAATTTCCAACGAATTTTACGACGAATTCAAGAAAACCCAGTATTGTTCGACTTTTTTAAATTTGTGGGAAAATTCGTTGGAAATTTTTCCACGAATTTTGTAACGAATTTCGAAAAGCCCTTTTGTTGTGTTTAGTAAAAATTCGTTGGAAATTTCCAACGAATTTTGCAACGAATTTGAAATATTTTTGTTGTTCGGCTAGAATAAAATTCATTGCAAAATTCGTTGGAAATTTCCAACGAATTAAAATTTTCGTTTAATTGATTTAATTGTGAACTAATTTCGTTGCAAAATTCGTAGGAAATTTCCCACGAATTTTGCAACGAAATCAAATATACCCTTTTCTTCTGTTTATTAAAAATTCGTTGCAAAATTCGTTGAAAATTTCCAACGAATTTTGCAACGAATTTTTATATGTTTTGATATTTGGCTAGAATATAATTCATTGCAAAAATCGTTGGAAATTTCCAACGAATTTTGCAAGGAATTGAATTTTTTGTTTTATTAATTTAATTGTGAACTAATTTCGTTGCAAAATTCGTGGGAAATTTCCCACGAATTTTGCGATGAATTTTAAAAATTCTCATTTGTTCTGTTTATTAAAAATTCGTTGGAAAATTCGTGGGAAATTTCCAACGAATTTTGCAACGAATTTTAAAAAGTTTTTGATGTTCGGCTAGAATAAAATTCGTTGGAAATTTCCAACGAATTTTTCAACGAATTAAAATTTTCGTTTAATTGATTTAATTGTGAACTAATTTCGTTGCAAAATTCGTGGGCAATTTCCCATGAATTTTGCAACGAAATCAAACATACCCTTTTCTTCTGTTTATTAAAAATTCGTTGCAAAATTCGTTGGAAATCTCCAACGAATTTTGCAAATTTCCAACGAATTTTGCAACGAATTTTTATAAGTTTTGATATTCGGCTAGAATATAATTCGTTGCAAAAATCGTTGGAAATTTCCAACGAATTTTGCAGCGAATTAAATTTTTTGTTTTATTAATTTAATTGTGAACTAATTTCGTTGCAAAATTCGTGGGCAATTTCCCACGAATTTTGCAACGAATTTTAAAAATTCTCATTTGTTCTGTTTATTAAAAATTCGTTGGAAATTTCCAACGACTTTTTCAACGAATTTTTAAAAGTTTTTGTTGTTAGGCTAGAATCAAATTCGTTGCAAAATTCGTTGGAAATTTCCAACGAATTTTGCAACGAATTTTAAAAAGTTTTTGATGTTCGGCTAGAATAAAATTCGTTGCAAAATTCGTTGGAAATTTCCAACGAATTTTCCAACGAATTAAAATTTTCGTTTAATTGATTTAATTGTGAACTAATTTCGTTGCAAAATTCGTCGGAAATTTCTGACGAATTTTGCCAGGAAATTTTAAAATGCCATGTGTGGGAGTCTTTTTTAAATTCGTGGCAAAATTTGTTGGAAATTTCCAACGAATTTTGCCACGAATTTAAAGTTTCCGGAAAATTATTGCACTATGTACTATTTCGTGGCAAAATTCGTGGGAAATTTCCCACGAATTTTCCAACGAAATTAAAACATCCATTATGTGTTGCGTCTTTTTTTAAATTCGTGGCAAAATTTGTCGGAAATTTCCGACGAATTTTGCCACGAAATTTTAAAATGCCTTGTGTGGGAGTCTTTTTTAAATTCGTGGCAAAATTCGTTGGAAATTTCCAACGAATTTTGCCACAAAATTTTAAAATGCCCCAAACATAAATAAAGGCAAAAAAAAAAGAACATGTTCGGCCAACTTTTCCCCTCTTCCTCCTTCCTCTCCCCCCCCCCCCCAATTGCCACTGCTGCTGGACCCCCGAACCCTAGGCGACGACCGGACGCCATCGGAGCTCCTCCTCGCTCGAGCTGCAGCTTCCCCATGGAGTTCCTCTCCTAGTGCTTCCTCCACACCCTCTCCCCCTCCCCCGCCCCTCGTCGCCAGCCTGAGCCTTCCCTCGCCGACGCCGCCGACCGCCCCAGCTACGCCCTCGCTGGCCTCCACCTCGTCACCGAGCCCTCCGTCGATGAGCAGATCCGCCAGGCCGCCGCCGTCAACTTCAAGAACTACCTCCGCGCCTGCTGGGCCTCCCCGCCTCCCCTCCACGACGCTGCCGACGCTGCCGGCCCGGCCTCCTCGTCGGCCCCGATCCCCGACGCCGAGAAGGAGCAAATCAAGGCACTCATTGTCCCCTTGATGCTGTTCTTGTCGGCCCGTATCCAGAGTCAGCTCAGTGAAACCCTAGCCTTGATCAGCAAGCACGATTTCCCCAAGCTGTGGCCCGCCCTGCTCCCCAATCTCGTGTCCAATCTCCAGAAGGCGTCGCGAGCCTCCGACTATGCCTCCATCAACGGGATTCTCGGTACTGCGAATTCTATTTTCGAGAAGTTCCTTTACCAATACAAGACCAATGATTTGTTGCTTGATTTGAAGTATTGCTTGGATAACTTCGCTACGCCTCTGTTGGAGATATTCCTGAGGACTGCTAAGCTAATCGACGAGACCTCGTCTTTTGGTCAAGTTGTGAACTTGCGACCTTTGTTCAAGTCTCAGAGATTGTGCTGCCGGATTTTCTACTCTCTTAATATGCAAGAGCTGTTGGAATTCTTTGAGGATCATATGCCTCCTCGCCTACCCCCTAGGACGCCACCACCGCCACCGCTGCCGACGCCGAGGCCGCCCTGGCTGCCTCCTCGGCCCCGATCCCCGACGCCGAGAAGGAGCAAATCAGGGCCCTCATTGTCCCCCTCATGCTGTCCTCGTCGACCCATATCCAGACCCCCATGGTGCGATTCCGGCCGTGGGAGGGTGTCGCGGCCGCGATTCCGGCGGGGGGAGGGGGTTGCGGCCATGATTTCCGCTGGCGGGGGGGTCGCGGCCACGATTCCGGCGAGGGGGGGGGGTGGTCGCGGCTGCGATTCCGGCAAAAATTCAAATTTATCAACGAAAATTCAAATTTACCAACGAAATTGAAAAAGGCCGCCTATACCAAAAATTTGAATTTTGTGGCAAAATTCGTGGGAAATTTCCCACGAATTTTGCCACGACTCTGTTTTCGTTGCAAATTACCAACGAAAAATTAAAATTTTTTGTCGCAAAAAATTTCCGACGCCGAATTAGCGACGAATTTTTTTTCGTCGCTAATTCGTCGGAAATTCGTTTTGCCACGAATTTTACCACAAAAAATTACCGACTAATTTTGCCACGATTTTTGCAACGAATAATTAGCGACGAATTTTCCAACGTACTTTCCAACGAACTTTGCAACAAATTTTTCAACGAATTTTGCAAAGAATTTTGCGACGAAAAAATTTCGTCGCAAATTACCAACGAAAATTTAAATTTTTTGTCGCAAAAATTTGCGACAATGAATTACCAACGAATTTTTGTTCATCTCTAATTTCGTTGGAAATTTGTTTTCCAACGAATTTTGCCAAATTTTTCGTTGGAAAATTCGTGGCAAAATCTTTGTTTTTTTCGTTGGAAAAATTTTTCCACGACTTTTCCAACGAATAATTAGCGACGAAATTTGCAACAAAATTTCCAAGGAATTTATCCACGAATTTACCCACGAATAATTACCGACGAATTTTGCCACGAGTTTTCCAACAAATAATTAGCGACGAATTTTCCGACGAACTTTCCAAGGAATTTAGCCACTAATTTACCCACGAAGTTTCTAACGAAATTTCCAACGAAAAAATTTTTGTCACAAATTTCCAACGAAAATTAAAATTTTTTGTTGGAAAATTTTCCGACGACGAATTACCCACGAATTTTTTTTCGTTGGAAAATTTGTTGGAAATTCGTTTTCCAACGAATTTTTCAGAATTTTTCGTTGGAAATTTCGTAGGAAAAAACATGTTTTTTTGTAGTGTCTATTTATATGCAATACAAATTTAGTGGCTCATACCAGACTCGACCCGCACCCGATCTAACCGATATTATTGAAATACATTCATATTTAACTCAATTTGTGAAAACCATACCCACTCATTTAAAGTTTATTAAAACTCATATTTACGATGCATATATGTTCTCACCTACTTATTTTTTTCCTATAATTGCGTTACTCTTTCTAATTTTCTATGCATTTTGATATTTCTTCGTGAAATTATAAAAAAATAAAATTTACACAATCAAAGTAATACAATTACTGTTGTGGCTAATCATTATGATCATTTCGCAAACATAAATTTCATGAGTACCCCGACTGGGTCATCGCACACATACACACACAATGGCAATCTTATTAATTGATTCTCTTTCGGAGCATATAGCTATAAAGGTGGGTAAAAGAGTGCCCAAATGTACCATGTTGAGAGTATAATGAGGTTTTAATGTTCATGTCTTAACGAAGAGGAGTTGCTTTTGACCATCACCATGAACGACAAGGATATCTAATGTAGCTATTCTTTTTATAATTCTGATGATATTTGGGTGCTTTCTTTATGATATTATTTGTGTTTGGGGAAGCCGAAGCTTCACATTGAGAAATTGATCCCTTGGCCTGCTGCGGCAATCGACTTTAATTAGTCGTCATAAAGGAATATTCGGACATGCAAGAATAGAGAGAAGTAGGTGAGAAGACTATATCGTACAACAGCTGCGCCCCACGGAGTTGCTTTGTGTGGCATGGCCCCGCTTCGATGTGTAATCACCGGTGAATAGAGGTGATGATTGACCATGCCCAAAGGTCGGATTTAATATGTTGCCTAAGCCCGTTCATTACATAAATTGTGAATATGAATTTTTGAGGTCAGATCGGGTGAAAGTTGGGTGGGGTTCGAGCTTCTTTATGAAAAGGATATTGCCCAATCTGCGCAATTATCTTTCGGTTCTCTCGGGCCTAGGTGGCTCGTGTGACCTCCTGTTGATCACCAGTAACTCCGAGTGGAGTTCGAGTAAAACTTGGATATATCTAAGTGCAATGATGGGAGCCCTGTGCTCTAGTAGTAAAATTACTCTCAGCAACTTAGGAATGATCAGTTCCCGGTTGGTCCTAGGACCGGGAACCGGTCACTTAGGGTTTAGTTCATATTTTTCTAATTTTTGTTAATGAATTTATGTCAATGAAGTTTACTTAGGGTTTAATTTATATTTTAATAATTTATTTGAGGAAATAAGAAAATAAAATAAAAGTATATGTAGTCGGTTTGGTCTGGTCGGTATGATTCCCCCTTGGAATCGGGAACCAGACTGCCTAGACATCAATTTCACTTTTAGGAACTAAGAACCGGACCAATACTCCCAGAACCGAACCAAACAGAGTAGTTCCCGTTTTGGGCGATCTGTTTTGCACACTCCTGCTGCAAGTGAATCAAGCAAGGGTAATTCAAGTTTTTTCCCACCTAGGGCTTTCAAATGAGTGAGTCAAGTGGGGTCGAAAATGGTCAAATCCATTTTACCCGTTTTGACCTATTTATATGCAATACAAATTTAGTGGCCCATACCAAACTCAATCCACACCCGATCCAACCCATATTACTGAAAGACATTCATAATTAACTCAACTTGTGAAAACCATACCCACTCATTTAAAGTTCATCAAAACTCATATTTACGATGCATATACATTCTCACCTACTTTTTTTTTCCTATATTTGCGTTACTCTTCCTAATTTTCTATGCATTTTGATATTTCTTCATGAAATTAGAAAAAAAATAAAACTTACACAATCAAAGTAATACAATTACTGTTGTAGCTAATCATTATGATTATTTCTCAAACAAAAATTTCATGAGTAACCCGATTGGGTCATCGCGCGCGCGCGCACACAATGGAAATCTTATTAATTGATTCTCTTTCGGAGCATAGAGCTATAAAGGTGGGTAAAAGAGTGCACAAATGTACCATGTTGAGAGTATAATGAGGTTTTAATGTTCATGTCTTAATGAAGAGGAGTTGCTTTTGACCATCACCATGAACGAAAAGGATACCTAATGTAGCTATTCTTTTTATAATTCTGATGATAGTTGGGTGCTTTCATTATGATATCTGTGTTTGGTTGTAAGATTTACAGCTAATTACTAGATTTAACTATTTGATTGGTCTCTAATCTACAGCAAATGTTCTAGTAAATATAATGTTTAGGTTCAAGAATTATTACAGACTCAGCATTTGTCTGAAAACAAAACGGAATTAAAAAGAAAAGACTGTCAGTGTGCACATAACATGCATGGTACAATTAAAAAAATTAATAAACAAAATTACAACCACTATTTCTGATTAAAGACGAACAAAAAATTGTATGCCTCGTTATTTGTCACACTATGTCTTCCCACTGTGTTGTCGTTGATTAATTTATAAATGACATGGTTATCAAAGATCTCGGCAGTTATATGAGCCCCCATAACATGTGCTTTGATAATACAAAAACGATATCTTCAAATTAAAACAACAAAGTAAATAGAAAAATATGTGTTGTTTATAGGGTTAATACCATGAAAAACCGTAAACTAAAACACTTATAATAAATTTACCCAAAACTAATTTTTTGACCACAAAAAATCTCAAACCAGTATATCTGTAATAAATTTACCCAAAATTAATTTTTTGACCACAAAAATCTCAAACTGGTACACTTATGATAAATTTACTCTCCATTAAATTAGATTAATACAACAAAAAATCACAAACTAATAAATCTGTGACAAATCGAGAGGTAAAACCCTGAACTGGTATACCTATCAACTGTCACGTGTTATCTAACTTAGCAATTTGACGGTAAAATTTAATTGAAATTAATGGAGGGTAAATTTATCACCGGTGTACCGGTTTAAGGTCTTGTGTGGTAAAAAAATTAGTTGTGGATAAATTTAATTAATTTGTCACAGCTGTACCAATTTAAGGTTTTTTTTAGTATTAATCTTTGTTTTTACCATGCTATAATAATACCATGGCAGCTCAGTACGTTCCCACTTACCTGGGTTTTTTTTTACGGTGAAAGAATACTTTCTTTTATTTCTATCCTTTTTTCATTTTTCTCATTTCATTAGAATGCTTTTGCCATCACTTTTAAATTTCAAAAAGTCATTCCTGGCATTCTATAAAAAACAAAGCTCCAAATTTCTGAAAATTGTACAATAATTTTATATGATTAAAATTAAACTTATGTACTGTTGTCTATATTATGAAAGATTTGAGATGATTTGTATAAGACAAATTAAATCTCGTTCATTTAAAGCCAAAAATTAAAAAGAAAAACGGAAACAAAAATCATTTCAAATACTCATTTATTTATTTTTTCTTCAAATAAATGACAGAATCTGATATTTTATGCATTCAATCGGAAAATACAACACTTCACAACGTCAACTTTTTTAATTTACAACATAAAAAAGAATTCTGAGCTTCTACTACAAAAGAAAACAGATTGCAATGAAAAATGCAGGAGCAAATTGAATGACATCACCTGCAAGTTGGGATAAGAACACTACAAGTGCCATAAATTTCGTATGGCGCTCACTTGAGTGTCATAATTTTTTTTCGATCACTTAAGTGCTATAATTTCTAAAAAAATGTTCACATGAGTGCCATAACTTTCAATTGATCATTGAAGTGCCAAATTTTTTTAAAAATGTTCACTCAAGTGCCAAAAATCTGACATGGTATAGTACTTGTGGTAAACGTTTCTAAAAAGTGATGGCATTCAAGTGATCAATTGAAAAGTTATGTAGCATTTACGTGTTCGAAAAAAAAGTTATGGCACTTAGTGAGCACTTTACAATAGTTATAGCACTTAAGTGATAGAAACAAAAATTGTGGCACTCAAGTGAGTATCATACGAAAGTTATGGCACTTATGATGTCCTTATCCCCCTGTAAGTTGCACATGTTGGAAGCCAAATATGCAATACTTAAGTGAGAATATACCTTGACTGATTTATTGGCCATCTAATCCTTTTATGACCCATTTAACTAGGTCTTATTTAACAGACCAAAAAAAAAACTAGGCCTTACTTTTTGTTTACCCATTTTGACCCACTTCGGTGCCAAATGAGTTATCCATTATGCAAGTGCTCATTAAATATGAGTTACAAAATGAGAGAATTAAAAAAAATCTTAAACTTATTATAATTGTGTATATTAAGTTCTAAACCTTTTTTTTACCAATTAAGTTTTAAACTTTTTGAATTTGTATCAATTCAGTTTTTTGGTCAATATTAGCCGGAAATTGCTAACATGGAAATCGACCATCTACGTGATGCTGCCAACGTTGGCGTGGACATTTTTTTAATAATATTTAAATATTTTTCAATTATATATATTTTATTTTCTTTCTCTTTCTTTTTTCTTTTCTTCCCTTTCTTCTTCCTCTAGCCAGTTGTTGGACCTCGGCGACCGGTCAGAGACAAGGCCTGGCGAGGCCGAGCCTCCCTGATCTGGCGAGGGCTCACCTAGCCATGGTGAGGTCGAGGCCTAGTCTAAAGACAGCGAGGTCGGATGTCAGAGCTAGCTGCACCACGTAGACCACGTAGGACGATCTGCGTCCGTGTCAGCGATTTCCCTTCAAAATTGACAGGATAAACTAAATTGGCACAAAAAAGGGGTTTAGGACTGAATTGATACAATTACAATATGTTTAGGACTTTTTGGGTAATGTTCAAGTTGCAACCCACTTTACTCAGCTCTAACTCCTACTTCAAAAAAGAGAAAAAAGGCATAACCATCGTGAGCAAGGAAATAGACACTTGTTTGATTAGCATAACAGACCCATTGCCCAAAGTGGATATCAAAAAAAATATTTATTTCGACAAAAAGATCGAAAGGGATTAAAAACAAATATCTTGTTGCGTGAGGAAATTGGCCCTTATGTTCTAGACATTTACGAAACAATTTCAAAGTTACCACTTGATTCCGACAACAAAAAAAACCTCCTTTATGACTTGAATAACGAATGAACGGTAGTTGGTTCTTTTAAGAAACAATGATCTATTTCATATAAGGAGCCTCGTTGTGAGGAAAAGGATAGTTATTTAAAGCATGTGCATGGCGTAAGCCTTTGTTCTCAAGTCATTTTATCCAAATAAACCTACCAAACACTTTTGTTGCATAAACTGTTCGAAAATATGAATCAAGAAAAGATCTAACCGACAATAAATGACAAGTTTCCTTATGGATTTTTGCTTGCGATAAGTAACAGGTTCTTCGAATTGAGGTTCTCAATTAATAGCAATGCAACGCATTAAAATTCTTCAATCGAGTAGTGAAAGGAGAAGATTTTCGGATCAAAACCAATCACCTCTGGTTGTGCGTGAGAGGTTTATTTCGCCTAATTATTCAATCGATCGGGAAAAAAGTCGGAGATAAATGTCAAATCTCAATTCGTGCAATCTTCTAATGTTTAGAGAAAGAGACATAGAGAGAAAATATTTGTGGGTCCACTTGTCCCACTCCTTTCAGAAAATTTTTTCCTTTTTTTTTGGTCGGTCAGAAAATATTTTCCTTAAAAGGTAGGTTTTGACATTTTTCCAAGAATTGAGGTGATGTTCTACGTTTATTCTTTTAACATAAAGGTAGATTTAGACATTTTTCAATGTGAAATTAAAATGAGAAGCGGCATACAATATTATGACAAGCATATTTATTTGAAGTGCATGCCATAAACTCTTTGACCAGATGTAGAAAAGATGAGTTTAATCTCTCTTGTCGCACAATGTCTTTGTAACCAGGGGTACTCGTTTGGCAAGTTGGTTACAAAGATACTGTGTGAAGCATAGGCCAACCAAGCAAGAGCCGAAGCTCCCTTGCACCACCGTAGACACGGGATCTTATACTTACTTATCCGGCAGTAGCCAACTGAAGCAAGTTTACCTTCCCCACTTGCAGACCCCTAAATTCCCTCCAGTTGTTTCTCTTTCCGAGAGAGAAGAAATACAGAGAGAACTTACAGGGAGATCTCTCCATCATATCGGGGAGTTTCTTCTCTGTCTCTCCTATACTACACTAAATATTTGATGGAAGACCTCAGATATATAGTCATTATAAACTATTCCCATCAATTATTTGCTAAAAATATTTATGGAGAAGCATGAATAGTCTCTCTGGAAGTCGATGCTAAAGCTCTTCCATTTTCCACACGCATGCCCCCTCAATTTTAATAGGCTAATGTTAACTGCCCCGTTCAAATTTTAAAAAAATGTTAGCATTTTCGTATTTTCCCAAGCATAACCGATGATATCAATACAAAACCTTTTGAATGATATCAAATTTCAAAGATAAATACAGAAAAATGCTGAGGGAAAGTTTGACTTATCACCAAAAAAAAAAATCAAAAGGATCACAGGACTAACATAAATCAATTCTCTGGAAATTCGGTTGGTTAATACTTTACTAAAATTATTTAACGCTTTTTGTATTTTTTTTAAAATTTACCACAATTAGTTGATGGACTTTATCTCATGTATTTCAGAAACTAAAGCTTTTTGTTGAACTTATTCCATGAACTTTTTAAATAGCACTTGAAAAACGTCTTTTGATTAATTTTTTTAGAGTGCATTGCGGGCAAATCAATTAGTTACAAAAGATCCTAATATCAACGATTATTGCTATAATTTCCTCAACTCGTATGATTTCCTTAGGGATTCTAAATAACCCTACGAACGAATTGCCTACTTCTTCATAAGGTGTAACATCAATTCAGTTCGGCTTTTCCCCTTACCTAACACAACTTTTTCACCATAGTAATTAATTCATTTTTTCTAAAAAAAATCTAATTAGTGCTCAACAAGCCAATTTACTTTTTAAATTAAAATAAATTCACTCATGAAAAAAACGAATCCTCCAAATTTATGCAAGTTATTCACAAAACAAGTTATTTTTTCGGGATTATGTCACGTATAATTTTTTTTTCCGGCATATTATCCAAGAACTTGGGTTTGGCATTGCCAGCTAAGGGTAATTACTTTTTTTTTCTACCGGTCATTCCCTTGGAATTTCCAATAAAAGCAATTTAAACCGATTACATATATGTATTTATATAGCATGGGATAGACTTATTATGCTTTTTTCTTGTTATTTCTTCAATAGAAAATAGAAAAGGCTTTTATAAGTTGATAATAATAATGGGCTGCTTTTGAACTTCCTTCTGTCCCCTCAGCTTTTCTGTTCGGAAAAAGTCAAGATCCGTTTTGACAATTTCTTATTCAATTTGTTTTAAAAATTCCTTCATATCTTCCCAAATTAAGCCATGATAAATTGTCTTTCGCGTCTGGAATGAAACTTCTACTGCAACATAGTATCTCAAAATCATCGACCCCAATCAAAATACGTAACAAAACCAGTCCGATGCATATATTGCTTCTATTAGAGATTATGGCTATAGGTATGGGTTGAGGTGGATTAGATTTTGTGCATTTTCACTTTGGGTTGTGCTTGGTCTAGGGACGTTTAGCTCCATTAAATTTTAGCGAAGTTTCTTTTTGGACCTTATTGAAACTTTGCATCAAATTAGTGAAAGAGCTGATTTTGAAACGGTGATTTTTATTTTTACTAAATCTAAATATTGCAGCGCACACGATTAATCCAAAAAACTAAAGCATTTACGGCATGTAAATGTTGATATTCTAATTCGTACATAATTTACTTATTCTTTTAAGTTTGAAAATTTGGCAAAAATTAAAGAAGCACTCCTACGTTAAAGTATAAACGAATAGACCCCAAAGTTAGTAAATAATAGTATAAAGATAAAAAAAATTATTATTTTGTAGAAATCATTACCATATGCTTTTTTTTACCTAAAAATTTCTGTTATTTTAAACAAATTAAACAGGAATTGAAAAATCACTTTGTTTTAAGGACCATACTCATTACTTTAATATAATTTTTAGTACAAATAATATAATAAAGAAACGGAATATAAAATTCTTCTAAATCCAACACCCATGAAAAAATTACGTTTCAAATATGAACAGAAAATTGAAACTGGCATTCAATGCTTTATCAAGAAAAATGCTCGGTAATTAATAAATACAAAGTTTTCCACTCATCCAATTCCTCTTCCCCGGATGGGTCCGGAAAAGATTTTGACAAATCAAATTAAGACAAAAAAAAAGGGAACAGTGCATCAAAAGTTATATAAAAACTAGGTGCACTAATATGTTGCGAAAGAAAATTCAAGATGGTTGATGGGGGCTGTAAATTCGCAATTTGTCGTAAATAATGGAACCGAGAGACTCGTACTTAATTGAGAGTAAATTTGGATGCTATTGGGTGAATTAAAAGTACTGTTAATGATAAAACGTGATTGGATATTCGAACCTACGACACACAAAAGTGAATTATTGCACATCGCATGTTGATAAGTCCCCGAAAATGATATCGTTTAATCAATTTTAATGATATTGTTTAATTAATAAATGAAAAAGCTTTTATTGAAAAAAAAAATAACATATCCCTTGCGGTGTCCTATCAAATTGGGGTGATTGGTTTGAGTATGAGCCAGTTACTCTCTTCTCGTTTGTACATGAATCACTGTCACCAACCCTTTGTCACTTCAAACTGAACTGTTTAATAGGTTTAATCACATTCTTAGTATTGACATCGACACGACAAAACCCTATCTTGCTTCGGAGATGGGCTAGTAGTTGTAGCATGTAGCGTGGCTTGATATACGATCACAAAGTATCAATCTTTCCGGTATAGATCGACCAGTGGCGTGGCCTTAGATGATGGACTAGGGTTTCACAGATATGCTCGCACGGTACAGATCGAGTAGTAGCGTGTATCGCGGGGGAAGTCTGAGAGAGAGGGGTTGGGTTAGAGGCCGTGGAAGCTAGCCTTGCAAAATCGTCAAGAAGAAAATCTTCATTCTCCGCAACAAAGGACCAAAGAAAATCGTCTTCAAATCAGACAATAAAGTACAAAGAGATCTATAAGACGTGCTCGTGCATTTTTACCTAAATGGCCTAAGGTTTGTGAGAGGAAATATAGTTGAAATGAAAACGTGAAGATCATGATGGATTTGGCCGGGGACCCCAATTGATTTTTTTAGGCCAGAAATATTCTTTCTGAAAAACGCAAAACTAATAGATAAAACATTAAAACGAATTATTTCAAGTGAAAGCTAAGTTTTTAACAAAGTAATTAACCCGTCCATATTTTAATCTTTTATTGATTAAAAAAATTGGAGTAGTTTTTTTATTGCCGGTGGCATGAATGAGCCCTTGTCCCATGTGAAGAATTTTCAAAGAGCCCCATGTCATAATTTTACCCGAAAGAATGAAATTGAATAGAAAAATTTTTAAAAAAAAAACGTACTTTGGCATTTTGTTCTGCTCGGAAATGAAAGCAATAAAAGCTTCGAAAATGGTGAAATGTCCAGTTGGTCACTATTCCCATCCATCAATGCCAGCTTTGCCATCAATAGCGTGTCTATTATGTAGAATAGAGCTCAAGTGCAATCAATTTCCATTGATTTGCATTATCTGTCCCCGTTCTCTCCCGAAATCTTAGTTCAACTTTCACCATTATTAATGATTTAACCAAACACCAATTTAGACGGGGAGTAAAAAATACCCAAACCGAACTGACAGTGAATAAGTAAAAAATTTATGTAATTTGACAGTTCGATTTGAGTCGGATTTCGGGCTTTTTTTTAGGGTTAGGCGCAACTTAGTTTTAAATTTCCCAAATCGTTACAGAAAGTCTGCATTCCAAGAAAGTTTCTCCACATTGTTTTTGAGACTGGAAGATTCAAGATCGGCGAGCCCCCTCGTGAACGCGCATTAAAAATCATATCAGCCTATTATCAGGAGCAGTAATAGAAGTAGGGGAAAAGGAACAGAACAGCTGGTGGAAATAGGTAGGAGGGGCTTTCTACCCAAACAGAGAAGAAAGTTTGAATTTCAATTAAGCTTTATTCATGCACTTGGTCAGATGGATAATTTGTTCCGCTTCTGTTGCGTTTATTAAGCTTGGACGTTATATGAACGCAAGTTTTATTCATGCGCCGGAAGTTTGCATAATATTTTCGTATGTATTTTTCTATTTATGAAGTCGAGAGTTTATATTGTTTTAGGTGATTAGTGACATCCTTTTGCCATACCATATTTTATGTTTGATCGTGTGAATGCGTTATCTTTTGTTGGTAGACTATAAAGATTAAAAATTTTGAAATAGTATTGAAAATTAAACAAGCATATATTTTGATTCATCAAGTTCTTTTTTATTTCTACAATTTGAAACACACCGTGGCTAATCATAAATATGGTGAGGAAAATTTCAAATAAGAATTCACATTGTATAAAAATGGATTTTTAATATTGGACACAAAAAGTTTTACATCTCTTTATTTAAGAGAAAGCATCCAATCATTCCACTTTTGTGTTTCTAATTAAAGACGTAATAAACTTACTTTTTCTTATTGTAAATGAAAGAGGAGAAAAGGTAAGATTGACCAAAGAAAAAAAATATCTAAAGGTAAAACAAGCAAATTAACAATTTAATTTCTATTAAGAAAGTGTGCCTACTAAATTACTTAATTGTCAATGTGAGAAATTTAGAATATTTCTCTCATTTTTCTTTTATTTTTTTAATTGTAAAAAAATATTTATTTTCAGTTATTGGAACATATAAAAATGGACGTCTAATTTTTTCCTTTTAGAAAAGAATTTTTATAGCAGTAAAAAAAAAAGAAAATGATTCCGAGTTTTTTTTTATTTTTGGTGCAATTGTATGTATAAATTTTATTATAAGATTAAAATGTCGCACACAGTACGAAACCTAATGGCCCACACTTGCATTAAGTTTTGTCTGCAAAACTTCATCCATTAATATTAGGTATATTGTGCTCAATAGAGAATCTCATAGTATCTGAGCGTGAAGCATATGTATGTTAACTACTTCAAAAGTATAAATGGCCTGCATAATCTATCCAAATATAACATGATAAGTATTTTTTTCTAAATGATGCTACTTTTTTGTCAATTAGTGTCCTCATGCCCCTTATCAAGTAATCGAAATGGAAATTGTCGCAATTTTTCAACAAACTTAAAATTGTATGATAAATTTTGTTAAATCAAATAAATCCTTTTCAAAGCTTGATCTTCATAAAAAATCAAGTGGGGTCTTTATTTTGTAGAAATCACGACCAATGATTTCTTTTACCTCAAATATACATCTTCTCAAACAAATTAAACGGAAATTGAAAAATAACTACGTTTTAAGGCCCATAATCATATATTGATGATAATTTTAGTACAAAAACCTCAATTTTAAAAGATTTATCAATTTAAAATTCGAAATTCCTCTAAAATTAACCTCCATGAAAAAGAAGAAGAAGTACGTTTAAATATAAACCGAGGGTTGAAAAGACCAGGTGCTTGAGATTGGACCCGCATTCATTTCTTCTCAGATTAATTTTGTTTGTTTAAATTTGCATCTAATTTTCGTTCACGCGCAGTAAATAATAAAAGCACGCCGTAAATATAAACGACACTTTCTCTTCCTCCTACAAGCCACAAGGCCCGAGCACACTCACTTCCGTCACTCTTTCTCTCCCTGACCCTGCCGCTTCCCCTTCCTCATCTCTCTCGCTCACTCCCTCTCAGAACCAGAATCCGAGTGATCTCGAAGCAGCAACTGTTGTTACGCCGGCCACATCTCAACCCTCTGCCGAGAGGGCGGAGGAAGAAGAAGAATTGTCTTCCCAGTCTGAGTCGACGATTTTACTGACAGTGCCGGTCGCATCTCCGGACTCGGATTCCGAAGATGATTCTTTTTCTTCGCCTTTCTTCGCCCTCTTAGCTGAGGTTAGAGAACTGGCCGGCACAAGAGGACCTAGAGCGGAAGTGTTGAAATCAGGTTAGTCCAAAGCTCGATCAAATTCTGCGACGAGAAGGAGCCTGAACCTTTGGCCCACATGTACGCGTTCTCTGATTTCCTTGACGAGAATTCGCTCAAGTTCGTGAAGAGGACTATGAGCGGGCGCATCGTGAAGAAGCCCCATGATCGAAAGGTCTCCGAGCTTTCCGGGGTCCTCTGGGGCCGCGGCGGCGGCGGCGGAGTGGCCACCTCCCCAAAGAAGGACAAGCATGCTGCTGCCCCGTTAAATTTGCCGGAGGAAAAGTCTGAGGATAGGGACTGGGCTAGCGTGTCTTCTCTGTTGCAGCTAAACGAAATGGAGCTTGATGAGGAGGTTTTGAGGGTTGGTATGAGACTGATCGACCGCTCAAAAGTGGAGGAAATATAGGAGAGGTTGCCCGAGTTTCGAATGGCGGAGCTGCAGCTGGCCCTAACGACTGAGCTCGCAAAATTGTTCATGGGTGGGTACGGCAAAAAAATAGCTGTGATGGTTAGGCCAAACTGTTCATTTCGGTTCTAGTGTTCTCTTTTTTTGTCGGCGAAATCTGATAATAGAACGGTTTTGTGGCTTTTGCTTTTGTCTTGAATCTTTGTATTTCATTTGCCTATAGGCACTCTTCACCTCTCAGTTTCCTCTGTAATGTCCTCAAGATGTTATCTCGTGTCTTGAAACTGTAGACAAGGTACCGCTCACGGTATAGCAGTCCTTCATTCCATGACAGAAGACAGAAGGCAGAATTATTCAATTTTTCATGAATGTTTATGTGTTTGCGTGTATGACACCGAAGAATAATAGAACATCGAGATTTATTGAATTTTCTTAATATGTTTGCGTAAAGATCCATAAAATATTTCCCAAGAGCTCATCTGGAGCAAAATAAAAAAACATTTGCAAAGTTGTGGAGCTGTATTGAAAATTTTCTTTAGTCAGGTAAAAAAAAACTTAACCGCTAACGTAGAATATATAAATTATGCTATTGAATAAAAGTTGGGAGAAATGAAAATATAGTAACAATTTATTTGAACTAAGTATATTATCCAATCAAACCAAGATATATTAAAATTTGATATTCTATAACTATACTTCGTCGAATATTCTTTTGTTTTTTCTTTTCAAATAAATATGTCTTCTTATATTACAAAGCTATTTATTATGTCTATATTTTTCAAGTCCCAAAAGAAGGAATATTCTTTTCTTTCCAAATAAATTGTTAAGTGTCGACCGTATTATGTGAGATAGGAATATACATTGCAAGCCATATTTCTAATACATACATACATACATACATATATATAAAGTAAATCGAAGAAAGATTTCAATCTCAATCTTTTTTCAAAGAACTTCCATAAAAGGCGATGCGAATTTGTTACCATAAATTTCAGTTTCCTCATAAACAGAGGTTAAAATCATATTAAAGATAATTAGGAAAATTTCTCATATTTTCTGAAATTCAATCTTTCAAAATATATGAGATTTAACGTATCTATTTCTCAACTTTTTTTTGTGGTCAGAATCTTTTTCTCGACATCAAAAGTTATTTCTTTCTTTACTCATTTAAAACTGTTTTCACTACGTCCTCTACAACCACACACATATCTTCTTCTTCTTTTTGTCAAAACACATGTAAAGAAAGTGATGCAATAACCAGATCGGGAAGATGTTATGTCCCAAAAGAAGGTGAGCACAAAAAGAACTGAATAACTGAAGAGGATGTCAAGCAGTTATTGTCAGTCATGAGGACAAGTGAATATGAGGTAATTGAGCAATTAAGGAAAATGCCGGCACAGATTTCCTTACTGGATCTCTTCAAGACTTCAGAAAGCCACAAAATGGTGCTTATGAAACTTCTTAATGAGGTGCACGTCCCGGAGACGATTAATGAGGTACAATTGAAGACTTTGTTGGTGCTATTCTTCTAAAGGATCAAATTGCCTTCTCTGATGAAGATTTCCCAATTGACGGGCGTTCCCACAATAAAGCCCTGTATATTGCCATCAAATGTCGGGGTAAAGAGGTGTCATGGGTGCTAATCGATAATGGTTCCGCACTTAATTTGTGTCCACTGAGCATACTGCATTGCTTGGGGATTAGTGAAGAACTCATCAAACCTTCAAAGGTGACTGTACATTCCTTCGATGGGATGAAGAAGGATGTTATCGGTAATATCGAGCTGGAAGTAAATATAGGTCCTGTGTCTTTTCTAATCGATTTTCAAGTGGTAGACATTCCAAGGACTTTCAACCTACTGCTGGGGAGGCCTTGGATTCATATAGCTGGCGCCATTCCTTCTAGTCTTCATCAAAAGGTTAGATTTGTTATTAATGATAAAATGATTACCGTGCACGGGGAGACGAACTTTATCACTTACAAGGAAAGTGACATACCTTATGACAAACCTGAGGTAAAAGAAGAGCCCAGTTATCATTCTTTCGAGATGATTTCCATGATACAAATTCCTGCTGGTAGTGTTACGAAGACTCTAGAATTTTCGGCATTGTCTATTATGTCTGGAAAAGTGTTATGCCAATGTGGATTTAACCATAATGGTGGGCTTGGGACAAAAGCGCAAGGAATTAAAGAATCCATTATCCTATTTGGCACAAAGAAAAAGTATGAGGTGGGATATGAAGTTACTAATAATCACCATGGAGGCCGAGGCCAAGGTCAAAAGAATCATGAAGGCCGTGGAAGCCGAGATGATTGAACCATTTATCCATCAACATGGAGGGGTAAGGCTAGAGAATTACCCTATCATCATATTCATATAAGAGAAAACTTTCTTGGATCTCCCAAACTGTTTTCAGAAGAAAATTTACGTGCAAAAACAAAGCCTGACACGCTGGGTTTATTTGAAGAGGACATTATCAATGTCGTTATAACTGAGAATGAAGACACCTACACACTGGAGTAGGAAGATTCTTTTGAACCCTTTTCTTATTGTTGCCTTTACAATTTGTCTGCTTCATATTGATGTTGTTTGCAATTTCAATTTAGTTGCAATTTCCATTTTTTTGAATATAGATGTAATTGCATTTTTCAAATTCAATAAAAGCGTTCAATGTTTTGTTAAGGATATATGAAAACAAAACCAAACCAAGGATGAATATTGCTCTCATACGTGAGGCTTGAGGCTTTAGGTTTCCATATGATTCCTCATTATAAAAACAATTTTGAGAGCAATGATGTCCAAGGATATGAGGACTAGCTCTATCTTCTTGGTCCTTCTAAAACTGATTTCAAAATAATTTTTCAAAATGGTTTTTCATAAAACCTCATGCATCAAATTCATTCCAAATGCTATCAAGACGTTCTACTCATGAAATGAAGTTGAACATTTCGAAAACAAGATTGGCACCCTTGTAGAACATGTGCATATCATGCATATCATGCATTCCATAGAACATGTTCATTCATTTTGCAGGATATGACAAAAGAAAATCTGAGATGGCTCAAGACTTCTAAGATCATCAGTGGAATCAAACTGGAAGCACATAAAAGTTGGCGGTATTGTTCCAATTGATGATAAGGATTGTGCAAATAAACTTTAACACTCGATTTTTTAATCCTTGCAGAATTTTCACCGATCCAAAAAGGTGAGTTGTCATTCAAAAGGATTCTAATTCCCCAAATGGGGTAAATCAAAACAAGAGATCAAAAGAGATAATCTTTCATGATGATCAAGACAAGACGAACAAGAGGTTGGTTGTATTGCTTCAATCAGAAATGAACAATGCTCGAACCAATGTTAACACTGGGTTTTAATTTTGCAGGGATCCCGGCAAACCGATCAGATAAGTATCCCTAACCCATGAATTTGAGCTCAAACATTTTATTTTCAAATCTCCAGTGGAGCAAATTAACGCAGAAGTTTGAAAAGGTGATTTTTTTCTTGAAAAATCAAAGCAAAACAATCAAGAGGGATATTGACAAGCCGATCATGTAATTATCCCTTACTTGTAAATTTGGGTATCGAAGAGGTTAATTTTCTAGAAAAATGAAACTTCTTTTCCCCAAGCAGATTAACATGAAAGTTTGTTTCAAAAAATTACCTCAGAAGTGCTTTAAACAAAAAGTTTTGAAACACACATTCTTTAAGCATGCATCACGCATCAGAATTCCTTAAAAAGGGAAGTTTTGACGAAAGTCATGAAAAATTTCAGAGAAAAAGTTTGGATAAAATCAAATGAAAGACCTTCAAATGATGAAAGGTAAGCCATATCCAAACACGTCCCCTATACACTCAAAGTCAAAGTATTGAAACGAGTGAGAAAAACTCATTCGAAGGAAATAAAGGATATTTGCAATGATTACATGAATTGAAATGATGAAAGGCAATCATTTCATCATCCCAAACACACGATTATCTCTTGCAAACCAAGTTTGAGCTTAAACAGTGGAGAAATTTTCAAAAACAACCCTGTTAAGAACCACCCCATACTAGAGCAAATTAGGAGGTTCACGGTTGACATTTATGGAGAATAGAATCAAGAAGGATTTTATTGCATACACTTGTATTAATCATTCTGTGATAACTTCAGATGAATTTATATGGAAGCTCACAACATCCCAATAGGAAGAAGAGCATTTCATTTCCATATCCCAAACACATTTACCTTTAGTAAAGCCCAATTAAGTCTAAATATTCATTTCAGAAACCCAATATTGGTGATCATCTCTTCGCACTAGAGCATGAGCATATGATCCACTTTGATAAATAGAAAGCAAAAGGCAGAACACAGAGTCCTTAGAATGCAAAAAGATCAAGGTCAAAGGAGTCTGGGGCATAAAAAAGCAGTGTGCCTGGTAAAAGCAAGGCTAATGCCCAGAAAAATGAACAAAAGAAAAGAAAAAAGCATTCAAAAGAAAGAATGATAGAAGTCAAGTCAAAAGCAAAGCAAATGTTGTGAAAAATCAAAAGTCACAACAAATTAGTGATTAAAAAGATCTCAATGAAAGTTTAGGGGACTCTTGTGTTTATGCTAAGGAAAGATCCCCAGTGGATAAAGAAAAAGGGTGATGATGCCAAGAAGATCACCAGTTTCATAAAAACCCTGAATTCAAAAACAGTTGAGCCTTTTGAGCCTACCCAATACCAACATTATAACCTCTCTCCAAAGACTCTTCAGATTGGGATGTTGAGAGTGAAAATATGATTTCATGACAGAAGCCATCACTTAAAAAAGTGTGTGCAATATTGTCTTATCTTATCCTCTAGGTTCTTAACTTGAAGACTCGAAGTGAGTTGAAAGATGATAAGATCTTTTTCTTGGCTTCAGAATGCCTATCTTTTGAATAGCCATTGACCAAGTCAACATTACAACCATTTGAAAGACCGTATCGGATCAATTGGATTGTATACATTGCGAATATCTCCGAACACCTAAGAATTGATTAGGAGAGATAAAATTAAGGGATATCAGATCAGTCCCCTTTCAATCAAATGAAAGAAAAACCAAATTCATAGATCGAGACAAATCCTTTCTAATGAAGATCTTCTAAATGATTGTTCAAAACATTTCTCGAAAGATTTCGAGTTATTTGCTCAAATGCTTCCTTTAAAAGGAAATTTGATTATCAAAATGCATCGACATGAAGAATGCTGTTTTTTCAAAATCACGTTTCAAAATAGTTTTTGGTTAACTAAAAAACCATACAAAAGTTTCGTGAAATTATTTTTAAAATCACATTTTGTTAAAATAGATATTTCAAAGCAAATTGCACTTCGTAGCCTCTAAATGACGATTCTCATGAGTGATCGCGATTTTGCAGCTTTGAATATGGTGATTTTTACAATTTTCTTAAGTGATCGCAGGATTGTAGATTGGGAGCTATCACCCTCCGAGTGTTCGCAACCTGTAGCCTTGGATAACTTTTTGGCCCAAAGCATGGCCCCATCCAAGTCCTATTGGCAAGAAATCTTTAGACAATTTTCAAAATTCTACGGGTGAGGAATTACATGGAAAGTCTCCAAAATCCAAGTCCTATTGGCAAGGAACCTTTAGGCAATTTCCAAAATCCTACGGGTGAGGAATTATATGGAAAGTCTCTAAAATTCAAGTCCTATCGGCAAGAAACTTTTAGGCAATTTCCAAAATCCTACAGGTGAGGAATTACATGAAAAGTCTTCAAAATCCAAGTCCTATTGGCAATGAGCCTTTAGACAATTTTCAAAATCCTACGGGTGAGGAATTACATGAAAAGTCTCCAAAATTCAAGTCCTATTGACAAGAAACCTTTAGGCAATTTCCAAAATCCTACGGGTGAGGAATTACATGGAAAGTCTCCAAAATCCAAGTCCTATTGGCAAGGAGCCTTTAGACAATTTTCAAAATCCTACGAGTGAGGAATTACATGGAAAGCCTCCAAAATTCAAGTCCTATTGACAAGAAACCTTTAGGCAATTTTCAAAATCCTACGGGTGAGGAATTACATGGAAAGTCTCCAAAATCCAAGTCTTGTTGGCAATGAGCCTTTAGGCAATTTTCAAAATCTTATGGGTGAGGAATTATATGGAAAGTCTCCAAAATTCAAGTCCTATTAGCAAGAAACCTTTAGGCAATTTCCAAAATCCTATGGGTGAGGAATTACATGGAAAGTCTCCAAAATCCAAGTCCTATTAACAAGGAGCCTTTAGGCAATTTCCAAAATCCTACGGGTGAGGAATTATATGGAAAGTCTCCAAAATTCAAGTCCTATTGGCAAAAAGCCTTTAAGCAATTTCCAAAATCCTACGGGTGAGGAATTACATGACAAGTGAGAGTTTCTTTGTTTGCTCATCCAAGGGCATGAATTGATGATTACGATGATTATTATGATTTCGCGGTTTGAGAACGAACCATGAACGCCTGTGGCTCTTCGCCTTAGGACTTGAATTTGCCTAGTGATTCCTCGTCAATTAGGACTAGAAATTTGCCTAATGGTTCCTCACCAAATAGGACTTGAATTTGCCTAGGGACTCCTCGCCTGTAGGATTTGGATTTTACCAAGTGGTTCTTCACCAGTAGGAATTAAATTTGCCTAGGAGCTCATCGCCCGTAGGATTTGTGTAATAGTTTTCTGAAGCTACGGTTTGTGCTCACTTACATAGGGTCAATTCTCTGAAGCTACAAATCCGCAATCACTCAGAAGAACTACAACGAGGCCATGTTTTAGGCCCAAAAATTCGTCCAAAGCTACAGGTTGCGAACACTCAGAGGGTGATGGCTCCGAAGCTGCAAACCTGCGAACACTTGGCAAGACAGTAAAAATCACCATGAATAGGCCATTCTTCTGGCCAAAAAAGTCATCCAAAGCTACAAGTCACGGACACTCGGAGGGTGATAGCTCCGAAGCTACAACCTGCGAACACTTGCATGCCCTTGGATGAGCAAACAAAGAAACTCTCACAAACAGGTAAGTTTTTCTCTCTCAATCATTAAGAACCTTTTCAAAATGTGTTCTGAAAAGAACCTTTAGATTAGATCACGAATTCCAAAAGCAAAGACCCTAATCAGTTGTTATGAAATTTCCATCTTATTTAGTGAGTCCACTAAAAATTCAGGTGTCACCTTGTCTTTGAGATCAACCTCTAACGAGCTCAATCTCAAAGAGAGGCAACTGTTGACACCTAATTTTTAGCTCATTTTTGTTATATTTTCAAAAATTTTAAAATTAGGTTTAAGGATCTTGGCCAAGCCTAAAAACCTATTTCTAAACCAAAAAATAATTTTTTAGCATTTTTCTGCATTTTTTCTTAATTTCTTTTAGTCAAAATAAGCAAGAAAATCAAGAAAAATAGTAAATGAAATCAGAAAATTCCATAAAAATAGTCATTAGTCTTACTTTAAATCCAATTTCATAAATACACTCTCAATTTTAGAAAATTTCAATTGGGTATTTGTTTTTCCCAAAATTGGGCAAAATTAAACCCGAATTGAACCAAAAATGAAATTAAATTTCTTCTAGACATTTTTAAGTCATAGTAGCTTCACAACAATTGATCCTGGGACCTTTAATTGCATAATGGTCAGTCCAATTGCATAATTTGACATAAAAATAAAAATCCCCAAAATTTGATTGAAAAATAAGGCATTTTGAACCTAAATTGGGAACCGTGCCCAAAATGAAATTATCGAAATGTGAGACTATCATTTATAGGGTTAATCAGGGGTGGGTAATGCAATTTCGGCATCAATTTTGCCTAATCAGGTCATTAAGACCTCGAATTGAACAAAACCCTATTAACCCGAATATAAAAATAAGAACGCCTGAACGCCTGAAACCGGGACTTATCCGGTCAGCCCAGACCTATTTCGGCGAAGCCGTGACCATTAGAGTGAAGACTAATTGACAAGGAACAATTCTCGGGGCGCCGATTACTTTAACAATTTCATTTAATTGTTGAATGAACAAGGTAAAAACTTTTCATGATCAGTTTTAACCAAAAATTTCTAGAATTTGGTTTTGTCTTCGATGTGCATGTTTGAGTGATTTTATTGTTGAATCTAGGTATTTTGATGCTCATTATTAGTTTTTACTCATTGTTGCTGTGATTTGATTGCATTTTGGGCATCAAAAACACTTGAACCGAGTTGGTCCGTGCATTAAACCCACATCGCCGGAAAACTTGAAGTTTCGCCGGAGCATCACCGTGGCCTCAGGCCATTCAAGTCAGTTTCTCTGGACTTTGTTTGTTGGTTTGTTAGTTGTTAGACTCGATCTAGACGGCTGGGGCGCAGGATATGTGAGTTAGATAATCAGAAATGCAAAATGAAAAGGTTTATCAACTAAGCATTTTTTGATCGGTTTTGGCTGGCCGGTGAGTGTTCGACGGCGAGTTGGTGACATGAGGATGATAATAGATGTTATAAGGTTTGAGCATAACCAAAAATTAAACATTAAAATTCGTCGGAAGGTTGTCGACGACGAGCTCGAACCGGCGGCCTCGAAAACATTTAGATATAAATAGTGCCCACCAACTGTTTGTGAAAATGCCTAAATGAGGAAAAGGTTAAACGGCGCCGTTTTGATCCTAGGCTCGCCGGAGAAGATGACCGGCACCGGTGACGGCTGGTTCGGTCTCGGCCGAACCGGTCCGGTCCGGTTCACTCCCCTCGGCGGGAAAATTCAAAAATAAAAAATAAAAAAAAATTGGGAAAACTATTAAAAAAATAAAAAAATCATAAAAATCACAAAAATTATATTTTTTTTCAGAAAATTCGAAAATTTTGCAGAAAATTCATAAAAATTGGAAAAATTACAGAAAATTCAGAAAAATACAAAAATTTTCAAAAAATTCATAAAAATTTTGAAAATCCAGAAAATTCAAATAAAAATTTTTGAAATTTCTAAAAAATCAATAAAAAATTGAAAAATTCATAAAAATTTCCAGAAATTCATAAAAAATCATTTCTTGGTTTAAAGAAATTTTTTCGAAAAAAAATTCAAAAAATTTGAAAATTCACAGAAAGGTCCAAAATCATCGTGGCCAGCCATAAAAAATGAAATTTGAATTTTTGAAGTGTCCAAATGGCACTTAAAAAAATCATCAAAAATTTTGAAAATCTACAAAATGATTAAAAATCATTGTGACCAGTTATAAAAAGTGAAATTTGGATTTTTCAAAATGCCTAAGTGGCATAATTTAGAAAAGTCCAAATTTAGGGACAAAACTCCTAAAAAATCCTAAACCCTAAAAAATAAAATGGACAATCTATTAGAGCTTCATTAGGGTTTGGGTGTTTACTAGATTTTCACTTTTAGTGGCCAAATTAGGGTTGCTGTGATTGATTTGCTATGAGTTGTGCATTTAATTTTGGGAAAATTCCAATTAAGGATCCAAAGTGGGGTCAAATTAGGGCCTGAAGTGCTCAATTAGTCTCAAATAAGGACCCGAAGTGCCCAAAAACTCTCAAATAAAGACTTGGGTCCCTCACCGGCTAAAATACTTGTCGGCCGACCAAAAAGTTACTGTTCCGACATCGGAACAGTAACTTTTTAAATTTTTTTGTTTTTCCTTTTCTGTTTTTTTATTTTCCTTTTCCTTTTCTTTTTTTTTTCTTTTCTTCCTCTATCGGCCATAGCCGGGGCCGGGAGAGGTCGCCGGCCTCGGGCGAGGGCCGCCCTCACCGGCGTCGGGCGAGAGCCGCCGTAGCCGGCGTCGGGCGAGGGCCGCCTTCGCCCGGGCTGGGCGAGGCCGGCCTTGCCTGATGCCGGCAAGGCCGCCCTCGCCGGCGTCGAGCGAGGGCCGCCACCGCCTGGGCTAGGCGAGGCCGGCCTAGCCCGGGCTAGGCGAGGTCGGCCTCGCCCGACGCCGGCGAGGGCGAGCCTCGCCAGATCTGGCGAGGGCTCGAGGATGACCTTGCCGCAGCGCAGGCCGGCCTCGCTCGACGCCGGCGAGGTCGAGCCCTCGCCAGATCTAGCGAGGCTCGACCTCGCCGGCGTCGGGCGAGGCCGGCCTCGCCCAGCCCAGGCGAGGGCGGCCTCGCCTGAGGCCAGCGGCCTCCGCCGACCCCGGCTATGGCTGGCGGAGGAAGAAAAGAAAAAAAAAGAAAAGGAAAAGAAAAAGAAAAAAAAACAGAAAAGGAAAAACAAAAAAAATAATAAAAAAATTTAAAAAGTTACTATTCCGGTGCCGGAACAGTAACTTTCTCGCCGGCCGGCAGGTATTTTGGCCGGCGAAGGACCCAGGTCCTTATTTGAGACTTTTTGGGCACTTCGGATTCTTATTTGAGACTGGTTGAGCACTTCAGGCCCTTTTTTGAGAATTTGACCCCACTTGGGGTCCTTAATTGAAATTTTCCCTTTAATTTTTGGATACTTAATTGTCTGTTCACGATTAGATTAGTGAATTGACCTTAGGGATTCGTGTGATGTGTTAGACATGCCATATAATTCTTAGGTACCGAAAGGGCGTTAATGGTCTTAATTTGAGATCATTAACGTAACCAAGTCCCTTATCCAGAATCTTTGGTTCGTAGGATTGCGGTACTTCTCCCGTACCTTAATTAAGTTTCTAGTCAACCTACCGTAAATGACTGGTGACGACTCCAAGTTTAAATTTAAATCAAGTAAATCCCGCTGTCACGTGAGGTATGGTTTGGGAGAGGCCCGTATAGAAAAATACCTCCATCCTAAGCACGCGAGAGCATGGCGCGACACAAAGATGAGATCAACGGCGGTTATTGAATGTGATCTGACAGAAGGCATCGGAGGATGGTTATCATGCTCACAATATAAATACTATCCAGTAGCCAGAAAAAAGCCTATGTGAAAACACAATCAAAATGTTATCTTTCTATTATCTTTACTTTCCTTTACTGCACTTTCAATTTCATTGGATGTAGTCATCTATGTTTCATGCATAGTAGTTCTGTAATATGGTATCGATGGAGTTCGGATGCCACCAGTCAATAGCTGGATGGATCTGTTTGAGTTGTTTATAAATGTCGAAGTTCTTGTTGATTGGATCTTATCGCGGCCTGAATCTGTGTTGCTGATCGAAACAAGTGAGTTCTTTGTTCTCGCATGGATATCTCTTATCCGGAGTTGCCACAGAATCCGATCTCCTTCTATTAAAAACTGAAGAACAACTTTCGGTAAATTATTTTTCGTTGCGGGAACTTTTTCGATGAAACATAATTTCGACACGCCTGGTGGGACCTATGTGGTCGATTTGAGTAGTTACAATGGCACGTACAAGGAGCTAGAGTTAGTTGGATCATAGTAACAACATTGCTAGAAATAATGCACCTTCGAATCCTATTGTAGAATGAGTGATATGTGCAAAGTCATCGAATGGACAGACAATGGCAGAACAAGGACAAATAGGGGAGATTGACATCCCCTGACATCTTACTGAGGAGCAAAAAAGACAATTGGAACCAAATCCGGTTACAATTGCTACCATGAGAAGAATAAAAAAGTTTAGTAATTCCACCGCTATAACTGGACAATTTCGCATCTATGACTGTACACTCACTAACCTATGTCACTCACACTAAATAATAAATAAAAAAAGTTGCAGTAGGAACCACATAATTAGTCCAGCAAAAGTAGCAAACTTCACTTATCGCAACAACAATTAGTCCTCCTGCCTAAATCAAATTCTCCAATTCGCATATAAATCGTTACCAGCAACAGATGATCTTAACCTCATCTTCTTAATACAAGCAGCTATTTGATCAACTTAGTTAATGGGATCAGCATGCAAGGCAGAGCTTCTTTCCTTCCAAATGCAGTAAATGGCATCATTCTAATCCAACTTTAGAATTCTTTTACAAAGGGAATTGCCTTTTAGAAATTACATAACCCAAGTAAACTAAGAATTTCAGTTTCCAGTAGCCTTTCACACACCACAAAGGTCAAGCAGTGAAGACCATACAACACTTAGAGAAGGAGTCGATCGATCTACCATACATCATTGACAAACAAAAAACAATCACGACATTACTTCAATGAACCAACACATCATTGACAAACAAAAAAATAGCCATAACACTACTTCCTAATCTCGTCACTTCTTGTAAATTGAAGTTACTTCCTCTCTTTTTTTTCTTCTTTCTTGATGGGCCTGCTGCTTTAAATTGAACTTCAGTTGCAGCTGCTTGTTATGTTGATTCAACCTGTGCTTGTATAGAAACTCTCTGTCTTTTGCCTTGTCTGGCACTTGCACTCTTCACCTAATATTATTTGTTTCATCAGTCAATAGAATTTTGCTAAATAAAATGAAAGTGCTAACAAAATACTACTTACACTCCCATAAGATATTGGTGTCCCAAGAGCAGCACTAGCAATTGGTGTACCACCAACACTTCCACTTGCACCTTTGCTAGTTCGTCGCTTAATCTGGAAAGAGTAATATTCATTTAAAGTTTTATTCATGAAGCAAGCATGACACAATAGATATAAAAGTACTTACCACAAGTTTTTGCCTAGACAATTGTGTTTGTGATGCTGTAATCCTATCCTTCTTAGTTGGACATGTCAAAATATTGTGCCCCGTCTTCGAGCAATTTCGATAGGTCATTTTCATTCCTCTCATTGACATCCTAATACCACGTGCGACCTCACCTTCCTCCCTTCTTCTTTTTTGTTTGTGCCTACTAGGCTTCACCTTGACCGGAAGTGGCTCGGGTGCCTCATTATAAGTTTTTTTCCAAAATTTCTCTCCTCGAACTGGCATCATCATATTCTGATATGTAGCTAAGAACTTTGCTTTCTTGTAACACTCGTCTACATAGTCATATGCATCATCTTGCTTATAATTTATAGCTGAAATGGCATGGAGACAAGGGATGCCAATAAGTTGCCACCTTCTGCAAGTACAATTTTTCTTGAACACATCAACGACGTACTTGACACCCTTATCCATCACCTCGTATCCAGCATCACCATTCCATAACTCATGGATATGCATCCTTTTGTATATGCATTATTGTCATTATCATTATCCACATCTCCTCTAACATACTATAAATAGACTTACATCTGGCTTCTATGATTTTTCCGTTGAATGCCTTACATAAGTTGTTGTCAACTATGTCACATTTAACCTCAGTATTGAAGAAAGCCCTGCTCCTGTGCTTTGGCTCTATTTGAACCAAGTCATAATACATAGCAGGACTAATTTTCTTCAATGTCTGAGCGTGTTCATCATACTCCACCATGGTACTACTATTGTCACGCTGTCAAAATAGTCTTTGCATTTATATCCCCTTATACTTCTGTCCCCAATTAGCATAGATGTGTCTGACATACATTCTATGCTCAGTTACAGGCAACAAGTGAGCCACGGCTTGTAGAAGGCCCTACAAATGATTATTTCAATGTAAACAACACACTTTTGGTGTGTTCATTTAAAAGGCATAATAGTAAAAAAAAGAAAATAAGGAACTTAGCTTTTGCTTGTCACTAATTGTAACCCAGCCTCGTCCATACGTATCTATTATGTTGAGGTCATGTATCAAACTTGCCAAGAACCAAGTCCATATGTCTCACAACTGCCCATGCAATTGGGAACATCTAGTCATTTGCATCCCTTCCAACGGCACACAATACCTCCCATTTACAAATTCCCTTTAAAAAGCAACCATCTAACTGCACAACTTTCCTACATCCATCTAGAAAGCCTTTCTTACAAGCAGCAAAACATATATACATTCTCTCAAATAATGCTTTCGAATGCATGTCAGGCTTTTCAACCTTCAATGGCACAATACTCCTAGGATTTGAAACCCTGAGCTCCTCTGCATAATCCCATAACTTTGAATATTCTTTCCTATAGTTTCTCATCAAAACTTTAAGGGAAAGTAGCTGCGCTTTCTTACACTGACCTATACTTATATTTAAGCCCAATTGTTCCTTGATAAGATCCTTGAAAGCAATGGTTTTTATAGTTGGCACTACTCTAATTATACTAAGATAGTGCTCCGCCAACCAAAAACTTGTGACCCTTTTATTATTGAAGCTAATGCTACAAGTATGCTCTTTATGGTAAGTCTTCATGTGGAATGATCCAATTCTAACATCAAAAGATGCATAAATCTTCCAAGGACAATTTTCATGAACACACTTTGCTATAATAGATTTCTTTTCATTCTTAATAAATATTATCTCTCTACGTTCAACCACCGAATACTTTATGATGGCATCTTTGAATTGCCTTCCATCCTCAAACGTCATAGACGTAGTATATAATCAGGATCGTACCTTGGATACCTACTTCTCCTTCTTGTAACTTCACCATCTTCTGGCCCCGCATCAGATCCCAAGCTCCCATCTCCATCTGTTTCGTAGTAATCTATTTGGTAACCAGCTTCGGCAATGACCAGGTCAGATCATTGGGGATTAGATGATTCTCCTATAGATTATTGGGATGGTATAAAATCCGCGACTGGTTCCCCTATAATCCAAGCCTTTGTGGCCCTTCTGTGGAATTCCTTGAGTTTTTTCCTTCCCTTCTATAAGGTCCTCATTATCCCTATCATCATCATCATCAGTCAAGAATTGTGCGTTGACTAAATCCGTGTCTTCGTTTTCTGAATCAATGTCGACCATAAATTCATCACCCTCTAAGTCAGCATAATCACCCTCATCTACTAAGTAATTATAATCTAAACCACTCTTGTCATGTCCCGGCCAAGACCGTGACATGTGGTGTACTCTATGACGTCCCACTCATTATTATCTTTCTTTTATGAACAAGCGGAAGCATGAAATCGAGATAATAAAAATCAGAACACCATCGGGATCAAGTCAAGCATCATAAGCAAACCATTTTACATGATAGCTTACATATACATTATAAGCCAAGCCTTTTTACAAGACCTTTCTTTTTAAGGGCCAATTCATACATATACTTGTACCCACTATAACAACACAATTGGGTTACGCCTAGCACCTCTACTGTGATTATCTAACCAGGCTCCAAAAAGTTTCATTCAAAACTTGCTCGGTTACTCCCGAGCCGGAACCACTGCCTCAGCTCCATTTGCAGCGCCCCCGGGTGCCGGTCCATGAGCACTACCGAAAGGACCATTGAACCCATGGAGGGGCCCGAACAAGCCTTCGCTCTTCCACATACACCAAGCTTCATACTTGTGAGGGATGGGATTCTGAAATCCCTCGTCCACAAGGACTTGCGAAATCACCTTATGGTAGGTACAACCAGTTTCAACATCTACCACGTCCGAAACGTCCACTACGAGTTCTATATGTACATTGAAATGCACTGGCGGGGTTGCCATCCTATAAATATGGAGAAAACAACGAGGAGTGAGTCATTATCTCAGTAAGTAAATTCACTAATTTCAAGTGAGAAGGAATCAATCATCGTCGGACATGCGTCCAACCTTACAGCCTAGGATATTGATGGTAGATCAATAGCAAAGGTATTTCTTACCTCGCCTATGTACTCCTAATAGTGCATACAATCACCAAGAGAACATCAAGCATGGTATTTACATGATGCATGCACAATACAACACGCAGAATTTAGTCATTCATTTCTAACAAAAATCCATCGAGCGTCTAGAATTTACTAAACATCTGAAATCCATCGGGCAACATCTCGAAATTCATTGGAGACGGCTTTAGTCCCACATGTGTCTATGTGTTACAAGCACCAAGCAAACCGATTTTTATTTTTCTTTTATAGCCATGCAAACAATATTGCCCAAAGGCGTGGATGCAAACGTGAAACTCATGATCCTTGATGCTAAATACTTTAATATGTTGGCTACGATCTAAGGTCCGTGACTTGATTTGACACGCTAAGCGATAAATCAAACCAACTTAGTTTTGATCCGAAATGCCTCAACATTGGACCTTTGCCAAGCAAGTTTTGGTCCATGCACCATAGCATGCGTACAAGACATGTGTTCCTTCTTTCGCAGCCAAGTCGTGTATTAACTCGAACATGTAACATGCAAAACAAGACACGACCAGCAAGCATCACGCAAAGTCCAAGCATGGATCGGGTACAAACACTAGCCAACAACGCATTTCATCATCCTATCCCGAGATTAGGGAATCTACTTACACTACTTGACAAAAGTGAGACTTAGTGGGGGTTGGGATGAGAAAGTAACGCGAGGAAGAAGGTGGTGATTGACGTGAGAGAGTGGCGGAAGGGAGAGAGTGTATGGCGTGAGTAGGAAGGAAGAGGGGCCGGACGGTGAGGTAGAGTGAGACAGTGGGAGAATGGCATGAATGATGGTAGTGTGAGGAAAAAGGAGACTAAGTGGGGACCAAGCTTATTTATAGTGCGGTCCACTAAAGGTCCTTAATGAAGATGAAGCCAAACTTAATAATGGATGGCCCTAAAAGTCTAAGTTAATAATGAAGGGGTCTTGAAAGTCTTGGACCATCATTGAGCTTCTTATTCAAGCCTTCAATTAAGGCCACTCATTTCCATCTTGGTCTAAGTCTCTCTCCTAGGGTCATTTTGCCCTATTGAATCATTTATTGCCCAAAATGATGATTGTGCTTGGTCTCTCTCTCTCCCTAAGCGTGAACCTCTCTTCTTAATTTGGGCGTGTACTTCATTGTCTTGGTCTCCAAGACAAATTATTGAAGTCTTCCTCTAGATACCTCAATTATTGTTCCTCTCTTCATTATTGGTGCCTTGCTCCATTATTGACAACTTGCTAAAGAAGTTGTCCATTTGTCTCTTGTTCATGAATTCCTCCTCTCTAGGCGTGGGCTACTTTTTAGAATCCCAAAATTATTGGTCCAAGTAAAGACAACACAATTATTGGGGTCAAGGTTCCATCATTGGGGTTGGTCTTCATCATTGGCGCCAAGGCTCCATTATTGGGGATGGTTCTTCATCATTAGTGCCTAGGCCCTATTATTGGCAACTTAGCCATATCAAGTTGTCTTCTTGTGCAAGGGCTCCTAGGCGTGAATCATTTGCCCGATTTCAAGAACACTCTATCATTGGGGTCCTTTCTAGTACTAATGGCACATCATCTCTTGGACATCCAAATATTTACTAAACTTGACTTAAAAAGAACTAAGGTGATTAGGGGTTCTATAAGGCCATAATCGATCGACCCTCCCATTTGGAACCGAGGTTCAGTGTAAAAATATGTTATAATATGCTTGGACACAACCAAGCCAAAGATTGAGCTAAATAGCGCAAGGCTGAACCAGCAAAATTGTTCTAGCACATGGCTTGGTCGGTCGAACCTAACCGGGCATAGGGCCTGGCTCACAGCTGGGCCATACAAGCACAAGGCTAGGCTCATGGTTGGGCTATACAGGTGTTGGGCCTGTTGTAAGGGCATAAGGTCAAGTGCATGGGCACGGTACCGAACCGTAAGAACGGTGCGCCAAGCGCAAGGTTGGGCCATACGAGCGAGGGACCAGTTCACAAGCCAAATACACATCTTGGCTCACGGACGAACACAATGCATGGCCTGTGGCCAAGTTCGATGGGTACAAAACTAGGTTTGGGCCGGAACTAACGGGCACAAGGCCTGGCACAAGTGTCAGGCATAATGACCGGCACACGGATGGGCACAAGGTCGGCTCGTGTCCTGACTAACGGGCACACAGCTAATCCACGGCCGGGCGCAAGGCCTGGCATATGGCCTGTCCATGGCCTACCCAATTCAACGAAACGATCCTTGGCCGATTCGCTACTAATTCATTTTCTAGCATCAACGATCCATGGTCGACCTTTAGTTGCCATGTAGTCTCATGGAATCGAGTACCATGGGATCGATCCACGATTGCCCGCGACCGGTGCATAGCCAAGAAGAATCACCCGCGACCAGTACATGCCTGTACGACACCGATCCATAGTCGTCTCGAATCGTCTCATTAGCGACCCTTATGGTCGAAAGGTCGTTCCATGGTCACATCACTCTAATCGTTTTACGTGACTGGAAAATCATTTCATTGTCGACCTCTTGGCCTATCCATGGACGATCTTTCGATTGAACCATGATCAATCTTCTAGATACCCGTTCCGACCATACTAGCCTATCCATGACCGACCCTTGAACAGTCCATACACTCAATCCATGGCCATCTTCCTTTGGTCATTTTAGTCCAAATTGAGGATGTCACAACTCTCATTCTGAACAAATGTCTCATTGCCTAAACCAACACTCTCACCAATGTGCTTACCCTGACAAACACCCTCACTAGCACTCTCACCATTGCCTTCACCCTAACTGGTAGCCTCACCTACCACATTGTCAAAAGATTCTCCATATACCTCAACCAATCTATGTCGTAAATGATAGAAAACTAGATCGACAATAGAGCTATCATTCCATATATATCTCAACCCATCTTCTAGAGGTTTCCTAGGAAACTTAAAATAAAGTTTTTCGAATTTACCATTTACACCTTTTTCAATGTCCGTGATGAACCTTTCATAGCTCATCGAATTGATATTTACGTGTACTAAATCCATCTTTCCCCCAATATATTCAAGCATTGGGCAACAAACAAATTTTCCACCATGATAAAGGCAAACCAACGTAGACTTCTTGCTCATCTCGACCCTACACAAAAGACAACATATATTATAAGCATATGCAAACACATAATGGAGCGACAATATAATAGGTTACTTCATGGCTTTTTGGCTATGAAGAAGAGCCAAACAGAGCAATGTGATTGCTTCTTAGAAACTGAAGTTCTCAGTTCAATCGGTGTTCGTGGTCAAATACTACATCTACCAAGTATGAGTATCCTTAATCTAATTTGGCTAATTGAGTCTAAGAAATGAGGTTGAAGCTCATGTGAAATTTGTCTCTAGTTAAAGCTTATCATTGTTTCAAATGTACATTGATGTTGTAGTGATGACCTTATAGTGATACTTTGCATTATATGTGAGTAGAAGTTCATTAATCGAAGTGCATGCCACCTATTTGATAAAATGTTTAAGTGAAATCATAATTTATCTTTTCTTAAGGAAATAAGTTCCGAAGGAAATAAGTTCAATAACCGGTATATGTCCTTTTCCATGACTAAAACCGAGAGCCAATCTTTATCATTGTTATGTTTTTTCTGCTTTCATATTAGACCATGCTCACATGAAGACAACGAAAACATAAAAATTTGATGGTTCGGAACCACGAAAACATACCTTTATGTTTGCTAAGTGCTGGCAATGCAAGCAAATCGGGACCACACACTTTGTCGTGTTCCCTACAGAATCTCAAGGTTGAATCTGGTCGCGACTGGATTATGGGTCAATCAGGTCTTCGCAATTTCGAGGGGCAAATTGTAGGGTTGGGACGGACAAAGGCATCAAGCTAAATAGGAGACTTGATTCGATGAAAGAATGACTTGGCTTGAGCAAAATCCTTCAATTTGAGAGATCGAATCGATTTGAGTAGATAGGAGTTAAGGTTCTCTTCCTAGGTCAGATCGCGTTGAAGGTCGCTTGATTTGGGGAAAGGAAAAACGCAAGAGAACTGTGATGACGCCGTTCTTAAGGTTTCTAGTTTTTTTTAAAAAAAATTAAAAACTAAAACAAAACGACGCCGTTTTATCTCCCAGCATCCACGTCAGTGCTGGTCCGGCCACGTAGGATGGCCGGTGCTGACTAGGTATCCACGTTGGAATTTTCTAACTTGAGTTAGTCGGAAGGACTGAATTGGCACAAATAGAAAAAGTTTAGGATTGAATTGGCATCAAAAAAAGTTTTAAGACTTTTTTGACACTTTCCCCGTCATTAAAAAGAGTATGTTACCAGACATTTATAGTTTCATTACAACTACTGCAATAATTTATTTTCATTTTTAGATGATTTGGACAAGTTAATTTTCCATCAACCATCTCTATTTATGCAAATCTCCTAATTTATGATATCGAGATAGAGAGTCGGTTAGAGAAAGAGACAAATAGGAATTGTTTTCGCTTAGGATTCACATTGGCCATGGGTTTCCCGTTGACGGTCGGGCCTTTCGTCAATTCTTTCTCGGCATTGCTCTTCCAGGCCGTTTAATCAGTTCCTTCGTCCTTGTTTATATTTTAAACGTAATTTAATTGCTGAGCAATTTTCAGCATTAATATTTATACGTCCTTTTGCCTATGTTTTCGATCGCCTTCAAATTGTTTTTGAAAATGTTTTAGTTTTGCTCTATGGGAAAATTCTTACGGGTCTTTTGCACAATCGTATTGGGGAAAATTATTGTTACATGGGTCAAAACTCTCCTCTATATTTTCAAGAGAGGGAGGGGAAGGAAAAAGAGAGAAAAAGTGCACTCAATTTTAAATTTTCACTCCTCTTCATGCTCACAAAATTTTAGACATTCGAAATTCTATACTCGAAACTTCGTTCCCCATTTTTCCTAATTTTCTGAACAATGCCAGCAAGATCAGCCTTTTCCGTGAACCAGTTAAAGACTCTTGATCTATTGTTTTTTTTTTATCGAAAGAAAATTATATTCATTACTCAAAAGGATACATGAGAAGTACAATAACTTTCATAGCAAAGAAAATCGAAGTAAAGCAAATCCCATAATACAACAAAACAAAGCCAAATCCAGAAAACAAGAATGATCAACAAAGTACCAGCAGGGTTAAGCACATACTTGCTCCATACTAACAGATCTGTCAAGCAAAATAATCGGCGGCCGATCACCAAATCTAGAATCATCATCAGTGATGAGCACTCACCGGAAAGTCCTCTAATAACTATGGTGTTGCCTATTGGTGGTGCACGCTTTGGTTCGGTTTCCTTTGCACCATCGCCAAATGGAGATAATCAAAACGGGTTGAAAAAATACAAATCTAACTTTTGGAAGAGCAAATCTCCGTGGTTCGGCGAGACGCCAAAACTCCTATGATCATCACTGATTAAATGATAGTAAAAAGTAACTTAATCAAGCTCATGACACAACCTACATAAAACGCATCAGGTTGGCCATCTTACGGTAGTCCGAGTATCGTCTTGCGTTAAATACATCAGGACGGGTTCAATACCCTGTGTAAAACGCATCAGAGTTTTATATGATCACACGTACACATACCACAAATAATTATTTGAACCCCGCGTAAAATGCATCAGGGCAATTTAGGTGATCACATGCTCATGCCAATCGTGCACACTCAAATGATGCACATGCCATGCCAATACTTGATTGCACATCTATGGCCATAGCATTCAACACTCGGGCACTTGTAAATTTCACATTGAGCATTCAATTTAACTTAGCCACACGCTCAATTAATATCGCAACATGCTCAATTCACATCTTAACATGCCTAATGAACCAATTAATTCAAAATAGCCACAACACATAATTGGCACCCGAGTTCAAACGATTAAATCAATATAATTACGCACACTCAAGGCCCGCCATGCCTCTCGATTCTCGGCCACATCAAACATTCAACATGGTATCATACAATCAATCCCGAACCATGCACCATTCAGCCAATACATGGACAAACCAAGGCACACACGGCAATCCACAATTAAGCCCTAAATTAGCCGAACAATGTCTAATTAAATCCACAATTGCCAGCCACTAATCAGCCCATTCTAGGCCACCAAATCACCATCAAATTATCACATTAAGCCATCAAAATAGCCACAAGGTCAGCCCTAATCATCCGTCACTAATTAACCCCTAAAACACCCTAAATTAACCCCCTAAACCTATCTAGAAATGCATAATGGCCTAATTAAGGGTTAAGGTTTCCACTCACTTAAATTCCTAAGTTCCAAAGGTGGCTGGACATGTGGGAAAATGGGCTGGACGGTGCTAGCCCTGGCCGGTTTAGTGGTGGCACAGGCGGCGAATGGCGGCGAACGGCGGTGGATGGCGGCTGCTTGGGGGCTCTCGGCTGATCACAGCGGCGAAAGGGGCATGATGGTGCTGGTGGTGAGACGGAAGTGAGAGGGAGACGGTCAAGTGGTGGGGGTGGTGAGGCGAGATGGTGGCGGACGGGTGGCGCTCCGGCGGGCGGCGGCATTCGGCTGCATCGACGAGGCTGCTCACGTGGTTGAGGGAGGAGAGGAAATGGAGAGAGAGAGAGAGAGAGAGAGAGAGAGAGAGAGAGAGAGAGAGAGAGAGTGGCGAGATGGGGTGGCTGAGTGGCGGTGGTGACGGGCTCGTGCGGACGGTGGCGATAGCGTGCTCGGGTGGCGGCGGTGGCCGTGGCTTGCTGCTCCGGCGGGGCTCTCACATGGCCAAGGTAGGAGAGAAATGGAGAGGGGAAGAGTTGCCGAGAGAGAGAGAGGGAGTGGCCAGTGGTGGTGAGAATGAGAGGAGAGAGAGATTGCAAGAGTTTTAGAAAGAATGGGTGAGTGGGGGTTGGTGACCAAACCCACTAAAAAAGTCCACACTACCCACCCCACTAACTAGTTGATCTAATGGCCACAATTCAAAGGCCAATCACATCCAATCAAGATCAATGGCCAAGATGGGTTCTTACACAAAATATCTAGGGGCAATTAGGGAATAAGCAAGAGTGATGGGGGCATCTTAGTCCAATATTTTCGGCACTAATGGGGGCTGAACATGACTAATTTATCCTCCAAAATTCGGAATCCATGCATAGGCTTAGGGGCAAAAAGGTAATTTTCCATTTCCGATTCGAAATTTCATTTTTCGATCAACCCGATTCCAAATATAACTGGCCACACTAAAATGACGTTATCCTTACAAAAATAGTTGCGTACGTCCGTGAAATTCGACGCTCAAGTCCGGATTCAATTTAACAATCAATTTCGCTCAAATGTGATTTTACCGTCTCTCACTAACAGGCGGCTATTTAGGGGTTATGCGTATCGACTTAGGATTACTCGAGTCGTGACGATCTCGATTTTCAAGAAAACGCGAGGATTTATCGCTAGTTCCGGAGGTCGCGATTGTTCAGAACAAGTTCAGGATTGTTCGCCACGTGTACTCTCGGTCGTACAGAATCACCCGCGATCTGATCGCACGTCGTTGGCCAAACCAAATCCGTCACCCTCTTTGGATCGGCCCACATTGGCTCAAAATATTCCCTCGTCGTTCATCGGAATCGGGCTCGATTTGCGGTCGAGTTCTTGGGTCCGCGTACCATTTTCCTAGTTAGCCTTTCCCTATTGGTCAGTATCCCGAGAATGATCAGTTCCGGGCGAGATTTACTAAAAAGAAATGAGAAATAACCATCCTTTTCATTGATCACGAAAGTGGGTCGAATTCAGGATGTTACATAAAATACCCAATTAGTCTCAAATAGGAGTCCAAAGTACTCAATTAGTCTCAAGTAAGGCCTTGAGTTCGCCAGCCGGTCAAATGCTTACCGGCCGGCAAGCATGTCACTGTTCCCGCGACGAGAATAAGGGCAATTTCGTCTTTTTATTTTTAATAATTTTTTTGTTTCTTTTTTCGTTTTTCTGTTTTTTCTTTTCTTTTTCCTTTTATTCTTCTTTTTTTTTCCTCTTTTCCCTCCGTCAGCCATAGCCGGGGTCGGTGGAGGTTGTCGGCCTCGGGCGAAGGCTGCCTGACGCCGGTGGAGGCAGCCTCCGCCCGACGTCAGCAACTTATGCCGGCCTCAGCTATGGCCAGCGGAGGGAAAAGAGGAAAAAAAAAGAAGAATAAAAGGAAAAAGAAAAGAAAAAAAATAGAAAAATGAAAAAAAAAATAAAAAAATTATTAAAAATTAAAAGACGAAATTGCCCTTATTCTAGTCGCGGAAATAGCAACGTGCTTACTTGCCCTTGAGCATTTGACCGGCCGGCGAACTCAAGGCCTTACTTGAGACTAATTGGACATTTCGGACCCCTATTTGAGACTGATTGAGTACTTCAGACCTTTATTTGACATTATATTCATTTTGGATCGCTTTTTTAGAAAATGAGCCCACTTTGGGTACTGATTTGAAATTTTCCCTTGGATATATACTGCACAAAGGGAGTTTCAGTTTTGGTTAGCTTCTTTTTGGTTAAATCGTTTTCAAATAGGATCGATTTCTTTCCACAATTTTTCAAATTATGTGAACTTAATATACACTCTCATAGATATTAAATTTAATTGCAGAATTACATATTCAATGGCAACTGAACTATAGATTCTTTTTTTTTAATTTGATCATAATTTTTTTATTGATTTTATCGTTTTAATATATAAAAAAAGAGAATAGTAAGAACGACTTCAGTAGAATCCAATATTTGAATGCCTTTACAATGAGGGATTGGGTGAATTTTTGTTTTTTATTTTTGGCCACCAAATGTGTCATTAGTTTAATGTCAGAGAAATGGAAAAAGGACCATCAGGCCCGGAATGTAAATGCACTTTCGCACTTAGAAGCATTTGTAGTCCAAGATAAGTTGAGATGATTTTATCATTTGTAGTCCGGGATATAAATGGGAGATGACCGCTCACTTTTTTACCTCAAAATCTATATCGTCTTAAACAAATTAAACGTAAATTGAAAAATCATTATGTTTTAAGGACCATAATCCGTTAAAAGAAAATCACAATACAAACACCATAAGTTAGATCCTTACCAAAAAAAACACCATAGTTTAGAAAATTCAGCAATATGAAATTCAAAATCTTTCTAAAATCAACATTCATGAGAAAAGAAGAAGAAAAAATACGTTTAAATATAAAACAGAGAAGTTGAAAAGAGCGCAGATTATCCACTGCTTCTCGGGAAGAAATGCTCAATAATTAAACAAGCACACACAGAGTCAGTACCCCCTTCCTCCTCCTCTTTTAGACTTCTGACAGACCATCGGTTAAGACAGAACAGGCACGGAAGAAATGTGTCTTGACGGAAGAACGTCAAGAGTTGATTTTTTGTTGTTCACATGCTCTTGCATGGATGTTAGAATACAGTTAGTGATTAAATGTGGTTGAACGTTCTCTATCTAAACAAGATAAAAGGCAGAATTTTTTTAAATCGCTTATTTATCAAGCGGTTCTCCTCTCTCTCTCTCCTCAATCTTTTTTTCTGTTCCTTTATTTTTGGTTTACATTTTCTCTGCGCGTATTATACAATATTCAAATTCGGCTGATGTGGGTTGACCTAATATTAACCGTTTTTGTTTTGTGGTGAAATTTTGATTTAAGGGTAGTCATTAATTTCTTTGTGCCGGTGGTTGTCTTGGACTACCAATAAGAGCAATTTGAACCGATTATAGAGATAGATTTATACGGAGGAGATTGCTTATATGCATTTTTTACGATGTCCTCATTTGAAAATAAGAGGAATTTTAACAATAGGCTTGTCCTTTCAATTTTTCTTTTCAGAAAAAGGGTTTTTATGTAATAAATTGGATCTGTTTTGATGTTATTTCCCTTTGGATTAATACCACGAAAAACCCTAAATTAGTACATTTATAACAAATTTACCTCAAACTGATTTTTTAACTACGAAAAATCCAAAACTGGTATAGCCGTAATAAATTTACCACAAACTAATTTTTTAACCATAAAAAACTCCAACTGGTACAGCCGTGACAAATTTACCTCAAATTAATTTTTTGACCACCAAATACTCCAAACCAGTACACCCGTGACAAATTTATCCTCTATTAGTTTCCGTCAAATTTTACCGTTAAATTTGCAGACGTGAATAGCACATGGTGACGTGGTATGGTGACGTGGCAAGTTCATGTGGAAATCCATTGGGTAAATATCATAAAAAACCCCAAACAAGTCAACTAATTGAGGGTAAATTTGTTACATATGTACCAATTTGAGATTTTTTATGGTAAAAAAATTAGTTTTTAGTAAATTTATCACGGGTGTATCAGTTTGGAGTTTTGATGGTCAAAAAATTAGTTTTGGATAAATTTATCATTGGTGTACCAGTTTGGAGTTTTTCGTGGCTAAAAAATTAGTTTGTAATAAATTTGTCACGGGTGTACCAATTTAAGATTTTCGTGATCAAAAAATTAATTTATAATAAATTTATCATAATTGTATTAATTTAAAGTTTTTCGTGATATTAACCCTTCATCTTTTAATATATAAAAGGTTTTTTGTGAGAAGTTGAGAGAGTTGGAGGAACTCTGATGAATGATGATTATCATTTTTAATGATTACCCTCAAGTCTAACAGAGGGATCTCCCAAACGTGATCAACCTTAATAATACCAAAGTTATTCACTTAGCTACGATCGTGGGACTTCGGAAAGCAATGACTACGAGAAATTGAAGGATTTATATTTAGACGGTTTTCGCAAAAAGAAAATAATTGATATCATAATAAGGAATTCATTAAAAAATATATTGTTGATTTTTTATATTAAGAAATGCTTAAAGAAAATGAAAGTTTAGTAGAGTTGTAGTAAAATTACATGACTGTGATATTCATCTTATCAGAGCTTCCTGGGCAGAAATCGAGCGACAAGTTGGATGATTGCACGTCCTCATCAAATCTCTGTAAATATTGTCCTCGTTCATCCCCTTCTCACGTTTTGACGGCATGCACTGTCCAAACGGAGAATAATTGGAGGCTTTTGTTTTTGTCGTGCGAGAGTGGACGAAAGATGGTTTAGCAGAGCGGACGGACGACAGAGATAGAGACGATGTTTGAGGTATCAGACCATGCAGAAAACCCTCAAACCCTAGTGTAAAGATTATGCACAGGCTGCGACGACATAGGATGCCCTGTCTTCGTCTCTCTCTCGTGTCACGTGCACTCTCTCTCTCTTTTCCCTCCCGTACGAAAATGGTGGGTTGCGTCTCCAAGCATCCATCGCAACGGATCCTCCATCTCCCATCTCTCTCGGGAGACGGAGATCTCCCCGTACATACGAAGTGAAGCCCTCGGCTATCGCTGATAGGACAACACTCCCGCTATAACTGAGGACTTACAGCGAGGTCAAAACAACAGGGAAAAAGATGATATAAGTAAATAAAGACAAGTGTAGCTTGACCAATGTCGTAAAGTGAGCTGCAACGTTCGTTTTTTGTTGTCATTTACTGAACTACATGATGGGAAGGATTAGTGTTTTGCAAAGTGAACGTATTTTGAGCAATAAATGTTTTCTAAAATATTTTTTTGGTTTTGTATTTAATAATTTCTTCGAGATTCGTTTTGAAATCGTATTATATGGGTTTTAAGGGATTTTAGTTTTGGTTCCGCTTCTTTTTGCTTAAACCATTTTTAAAATGGGGTTGCTTCGACTCCACCGTTACTCGAGGGAAACTGAACTTTGCAATTTTTTGTTTTTTTAAATGATCATCACGTGTTAATATATATAAAGAAAAAGGAGAAGATGGAAGGGAATAAATAGAATCTGATAGTTGAATGAACACGGAGGAAGGGATTGAGTGCAATTCGTTGGCATTTTTTAGGTCATCGAGTGTGCCATTCGTTGAAAGCCAAAGAAATGGGAAAATGACCATTAAGCCAACAAATGTGAACATTCCATGAATTTACATGTTATAATTAACTAACCCAAATGATATCTAATTAGACAAGGTAATTGGAATTTTTTTTATAAATCACTTATATATCAAGCGGTTCTCTCTTTCTCCACTCCTCTTTTTTCCTTTTTTTTTCCTTTTTTTTGGGGGGGGGGTTTATATGTTCTTTGCACATATTATACAAGATTCAAATTTGGCCTATCTACATTATCGTTTTGTCTCGTGGTGAAAATTTGTCAAAGATTTCTAAATACACGCTCTTGAAATAACTCATTTGAGCACTTGCTAATGTTATCAAATTATGAACTCTTCCTTTTGAATGACAACAAATTTCATGAGGTGAATGGAGAAAAATGCTAAGAAAGAGCTTGACTTATCATAACAATTATTTCAGATGGAGTATTTCAGATGGAGTATATGTGATACGAATGAATTCACCAAAAAAACATGATTGATTAGCGGTTTACTAGATCTAAAATTATTTAGAGCACTCTATATGTCATTTAAATTCAGCGTAATTAATTGGTGGAATCTAGTTCATGAATTATCGAAATCGAAACTTTTTGTTTAGCTTAATCTCTGAATTTCTTAGCTAGCACCCGAAAAATGTCCGGGTCATTTTTAACTTTTGTCGTTTCCTTCTTTCGGTTTGCGCCTTAATTGAAATCGTCTCGGCGATTTGTCTTCCTCTCTCTGCGGAAAAGATTTTGCTCCACACAAAGGTCAGTTGATTGTCTGAAAAGGTTGATTCTCTTATCTTAATAGTGCCCTGCATCTCTCTCCCATGTAAAATTAATTGAAATCGTCCATTCAATACAAGTAAGTTCAGGGTTCTTCACCTCATGTATTACAAAATTTAAAACTTTTTGTTGAACTTATTCCGTGAGCTGTTTAGACAGCACTTGAAAAACGCCTTTGATTAATTTCTTCGGAGTGCATCGAGCACGGACAAATCAATTAATTTTATCAACGATTATTGCTATAATTTCCTCAACTCGTTTTTATTTCCTTAGAGATTGTACGTAACCTTACGAACGAATTGCTCATCTCTTCTAATGAGTAACATTGGTAAAAAGTTCGGCTTCTCTTCTTGCTTAATGCAACTTCTTCGCCATAGTAATGTATTGGGGTTTTGCTTCGCCGTCTCTCTCGCCCGCTCCACCCTCCCTCACCTCTCATTGCCCCGAGACCCCGACGCCCTCGTCCTCCGTCCTCCTCTTCCGTCTCTCCCAGCCGGAGCGCCGCGGCTCCGCCGAAGCCGCCGGAGCTGAGGGGCTGGGGCGGCGCGTCCGCTCTGATGCGGCTCGGCGAAATGAAGCTGGGCGAGGAGGTCGTAGAGATCGGCTTGGCGACGGTGGATCCAAAAGTGCTGGAGGAACTGAAGGCGGCGTGGTAAGATCTGCGCTCGCGCAAGCTCGATCTGTTCTTGCACGAGCAGGATCTGCGCTCGCCCGAAGAGACGTTGAGGGTAAGACAGGCAGGATCTTCCTCGGGGCTTATGAGCAGGCCCAGGAAGCAAGGAAATAGGAGACTAAGGGATGTTTAGGCTAAGGTAGGATTTGGGTGTGGATAGGTTTTAGCTTTTTTTCGATTTGGTTGGGTTGGCGAACTTTGAAGAGATTTAGGTTGCTGCATTGTGGAGTAACTGCGGTCTTATTAGTCATGAATCGTGTTCTCACAACGCTTCTCGAATCAACTGCATAGCTGTGTTACTGAATTGTTATCTTCCTATGCGCTCATGTCGCAGTAAGCCCTTTCATTAATATATCTGCAATACTGATGCCAACGACATTAAACATCTTCCCGAGCATTGAATTTTTCAGCTGGAAATGTACTTGGAATTCGAATCGCATTCCCTTGCATGTGTATGCTTTCTCTGCCTCAGTGGAGGAGCTATCATCACCCGGACACCGATGATGGCTTTTGGGATAATTTTGTGTTGCTTCTTCCAGAATCACTTTTAGGGGTTCCTGTACTCAGGTTTAGCATATAAGAGAAAAAGTTCTTGCACCGGTACCTTGATCCTAGATGTCGTGGAGACTATCCTACAGTCATGCGCCTAAAAGAACTTGGAGATGGGGATCCTGAATTTTCAGAGGAAGAGATGGAGAAACTCGTGTGGGACTTTGTTGGTGGTCAATAGCTCCTGCAAGTGAAAGTTCTGAAGAAAAGTGATTTTCTGTAAAAGCTCAACAGATAGAGATGGAGAGAATTGCAGTCTTTTCGATTAGGGACTTTGCCACCTTTGGAGAAGAAGCAACGGAAGGGTTTTTAGTTCCCAGGTTACATAGCTTGAGAGGTAGTAGTTTTCCATGTCCTTGTCCTCCTTCGGGCAAGAAATGTTTTCTCCTTCAATTTTTTTTCGAAATTCCCCCCGTGTGCAAGAACTTTTTCCTTGTGCTAAACGGGAGGGATGAGAACGCCAAAAGTGATTATTATTCTGGGAAGAAGCGCAAGATTACCACCATTCAAGAACACTAGGGTGAAAGAAAAGGGGGGGTTTATCCAGGTTACCTCGTAGTCTTTCGTTTACTATTCAATTTCGACCTCATGGGAGTAAACCAATTGGCGTAATAATCGGGGATCGGATAATGTTTACATATGGAGCCAAATTTCTATTAAGCCAACTCATGCTTTTAGATAAAGTGGTGATGGTTTCTCGTGGGACATACACACACGAATGCAACACGTGTTGAATTTGCCTTAATGTTCCTAGTGGTGAATATTCCAGACGGTGGTCCAAAAGCCAAAAGATGTTCACCAACTAGACTCATCTTTCCTTTTCTTTTGAGTTTGTGAAACGTAAGTTAAAGACTGAAAAGTGGAAAGCCATATTACCAAATTGCGTAAAGCCTACTACAGCCAAGCCGAAGATCAGAAGGCTACAGCGATAAGATGTCAATTTGTAGATAAAGTTTCGTAAATTAAGCCGGGCACCATGGTCAAGGGATAAAAATTGTATGCGGGAAGATTCACCAGCCAAGCTGAAAAATCAAGATGCCTTCCTGCAGCATCCTTGTCTTCGGTCTTTTGTGACCAAGCCTCTGCCCATGCAGAGAGGAATTGCAGGACAAAACTCTCTTGAAGTGATTTAGGGAGTCGATGACATCTCTCTTGTCCCCTGTTTCGATGATTTGTCGAAGTAAAGTCCAGTTGTTGCCTTCCCTTTCAAACTCCAAATCCACAGGCAAGGTGATGAAGTACCGACAATTACCAAGAAAGCTCGGCATCAACAGTAAACCAGTTCTTGATGTTTGGTTATCTAAGTTTAACAGGTGAATCAAAGTTGGCGCATTCCCGGTTCAAAATCTAATTGCTAATCTGCTCTAGTATATTTTGGCCCCGATGCTTTTCTTTTCTTCTTGCCATTTAAGATTAACTGAAATATTCATGGGTCTACCTTGTAGTTCTTCCTTAGACACTGAAACAGCAGCAGCATGTGCCAAGAGCTGGTGGTGCGCAACCAAGTATGGTCCAGTATCTGAACATTCACACCTTCCAGGAGCAAATAGGCCAATTCCTGACACCATTGACCGCAGTTTGGAGGGGTTCATTGATCCTAATCTGAATCTTTACTCGATCACTGAAATTATTCATTCCTACATGTTGATTTATCTTTGCGGAAAGGTCCTCCGAAAGCACTACTCGATGGAGGTTATGGCATGGAAGGCGCGACAAGTTGATTTTTTTCTTCACTAGTGTCGAAAAACTATCCATTCCTACATGTCGCTCTGCAACTTTCATGACATACTTACTGATCCAGTCTCCATCTATGATCAATTTATTTAACCACCACCAAATACGCGTCTACCACATCCTGCATCAGTTCAACATTACTAAAACTGGTAGAACCTCCTACTTCACGCAGTCTCCAAAACTGCAAACAATTACATAATGCAATCACTGGCAGAAAAATACAATAATTTCCCTTTGCTGGAAGTGCAAACCCCAAGTTTTAGGATAATAGGCATATAATAGACCATAAAAAAAATGACCTGCAACATAATCCCGAAAAAAAAAAGTGCTTTCGTCATTTTCATCGGAAGTTATACAGAAGTTTTTTTGGATGTGCATGGCTTTACGACTGGCAAGCTCTATGATGAAAAGATGCCAAAGAGAAGCTTTTGTTGCTGGATACCAAGTCCTAGCTCATGTTACTTATCTAAGGAAACAAAATCCTTAAATAAATAAGGCACCTGAGCTAGCGCCGGGTAGCCTGAAAAAGAATTTTGTTGTTTCGCTAAATTCTGTCGCTCCGGTACCCAACGTTGAGAGGCTACCCCCCGTGCAAAATCCTTTTGTATTTTGTGGGTGGGAGAGGTAATTTTGCATCTCATCCTATATTGCTGGGGCTGTTTTGGTGGCTAGGTCGAAATTGAGCAACCTTACCATTGCACCAAGGTTTTACAACACCCCTGAAACTGACGGAAAATCCCCCTGAACTTCATGTTTTGGTGATATGCTTTCTTCAGTTGCAATGTACCCGGATGGTTCCACTTAATGTTTATACAGGTTTATTGCAACTGAAGAAAGAAGACCATGAACATGTGTAAGTTGCAATGTACCTGGATGATTCCAATACACATTCTCATGGGGTTTGACACTTTTAGTGGCTCTTTATCATATTTTCAGTTTTTACTAATCTATTACCAGTATGTGAGATGTTTTTTTGCATGTCTTGTTGTCATTATATCTTTGCAGGACTGGTGGAATGATCTTCGTGAAAATGATTTTGAAGAGCGTGGTTATAGTGCCAAAATGGATCTGCTGCTCGACATTTTAATTATGATTCGAATTCTATCTTTCAAAGTTACCTCGGAGGGCTTGTTGGAATGAACTTTTTACTTGATCATTGTACATGAGGAACTAATGTACGTGTTTTCATTTTATGGAAGTTTTCGTTGTCTTTTTATAGGACAATTGGTGGCCAAAAACCTCTTTTATTTTGAGTGGCCTTCAGCGTCACACGCATGCAAAATCATGTTACCAACTGAGGCAGCAGAGCTATGAAAATGTGGTTCTTTTGGAAGATGTTATAGTGTATAAAACCGTCTAACACGTTGGCTTGGGGAGGACAAAAATACCAGTAATTTTGGCCGATCTGGCATTTTTTCCTTTCCTCGCGCACTACCTCCACCCCAAGTTCATTGTTATATAGATCATATTTGGTGTCCTTTTTTTATTTGTTAGCCAGATACATTAAGTAGAATATGACAGTTGTTGGAATGGAATTGCTAGAGTTTCGCTTGGATTAAGTTGTCCGATTTTATTCTGGATACGATTGCAAAATAATCGATGCTTGCATGGGATTATTATGACAGCCGAGAGCACTGGTTTTATCTTTCCAACAGGCTTGACAGAAGAATAGAGAGGAGCTTTGACAGGCCAAAGTTGGGGGAGAGGTTTAATGAACTCCAGAATAGAATGGTGAAATGTACTCTGATTTCAACGAGAGCAGAATCTCTGGGTTGGTGATGGTTCATGGAATCCTACATACGATCTTCAGGCCATATATCAAGCTTGGAGGTGCATATTCATGTCTTATCACTGTATATTCTCTAATCATGTAATGTTTTACTCATCCATTATTTTGAACCTGCAGATAGAGCCAGACAAAGCCTGTTTTTGCCTATTGATTGATGGCACAGCCCATGGAAGAAAAAAATCTACAAGTGTCGGGTAGAGGAGAAGCAAATTTGTTTATACTCTCTCTCTGGTTTTCTTTGTGGAAACTGATTGATCTAAATGCTTCATGAAGGTACCGAAGGAGGGCCTAGCTACAAGGGTGGTGGATAGACAGCAATGTTACATCTTTTCGAATTCGTCGATATCCTAGAAACGTCACTGAGCTGCTTCAACGAGCTGGGGATGCTAGTGAGTTGGGTACGATAGCGAGGTACGCTAGCGAGTTGGGTACAGTCTGACCAAAAGAAAATGTTGGGTATGGCCTATACCCAGTTGGAGATTTCCTCAAGCAGAGGTCGTCTTCTTCTCCTCTGACAAAATAATGGATAGTTTGTTTGGCAAGCATTACCCAAGATAGACCATAATCTTTGCAGAGAACTTTGATGGGTGCTTGTTTTCTGAGTTCTTTACAGATTTTGTATTCATTCAGGTTTATGATAGATGACAAAGTAGGTCTAAATTTAGATAAATAACCTTCTCTTAGATGGATCACAAATCACCATGAACATGAGACCCTTTTGCGTGAGAACAAAGAGAGCAACTTACTAAGGAGCAAGATAGGGCTTTGATTTTTTTTGGATTTCTTTCTGGTCACCGAGGGTAGAAGGCTAATTTGTAATTTCCCTCTCGTTCTAGATCTCTATGCAGTGCTTGAGTAGGCCTTGGAAACTTTTGATCGGTATGGTTCATCATATTATAGACATGTTGTATGGGTTTTCATTGTGTGAGCGGGAGGAATGTCAAACTTGCTATTACCCAATGTACTCATCATAGTATAGACTTGTTATATGGGTTTTCATTGTGTGAGCAGGAGGAATGTTAAACTTACTATTACCCATTGTCTCTTATTTGCCCTGTTGTATATGCTTTGAGATATGGACCAGCCTTCCTAAAGTCTGTTTTTAGATTGTCAGATCCAAAAACATGACCTATTGTACACACACATATTGAAAGAGAGAAATTAAAAAGGAAAAGAAAGAATATATTAGAATAGGGGCTCGGGTGCAATCCATCTTAACGTCAATTTGCATGATCTCCGTGATCTCTCCCCAACCTCCTTAACGAAAGGGTGAAGTGCTGCCCAACACCAACCCCCCAAAAAAAAAATGAAAATAAAACAAAAAAACGAAAGAAGGAAATGGAAGTTTGCTAGGGGAGTAAAATTTTTTTTATGACAAACTTGCTCCACTTTCCAACTCTAATGAAAGCTTGTCTATTTAAGTACGGCGAGGTTTGCAATCGAAGCTTCGGGCTTGTAATTTTGCATTTCATGCGCTGACTTGATGAGGTCCAACGATTTAAAGGTCCAAATCCAAGAGGATCTTCTTGAGCCGATTTCTTGGTTCACCACAGCCCAGTCCAATAGGCCATGGCCCTTCATACGAAGATTGTCCAATAGGCCTATGGAAAGGGGTTGGGTGTAGGAAAAAAAAACATCGATGCAGTGTTAAGGTAACTGCTACTCATTTTTCAAACAACAAAAAAAACTGCTACACATTAGCATATTTTCATGTGGTAAATGAGTACTAGCAGCCAATAGGAATGTGGTTCTACTGGTAAAGAGATTAGGGGAGTGGGGATGGTAGTATTACAGGTGCGGAATTTGACTCCTACACTCTGCAATAGACAGGCAAAAGTCATAGAGTGATAAGAGTTAGAGATGGGACGGATAAAAAAAAACAAGTATTAACATGAAAGAATTGACTATTGTGAAGTGGACTTAATTTGAGCAATAAATGTTTGCTATATCAATTTCATTTAATATTATTAGTATTTTCTTTGAGGTTTGTTTTGAAATCATCTTATGTGGATTTAAGGGGTTTTATTTTTGGTTCGCATTTCTTTTTAGTTAAATCATTTTCATATAGGGTCAATTTGATTCTTCAATTTCTCAATTTAGGCGAATGTATAAACTTTCTCAAAATTGACGCACGAATTATATATTCTTTTTTTTTGTATGAAGCAAAGTTATACATTCAAGAGCAACTGAACTTTACTTTTCCATTGTATTTTTTTTTGCCCTTCTCAATTTTTATTGTTTTTTTTTCAATTGATTATTTTGTTTTAATATGTAAAAAGAGAAAAAACTATCAAAAACCCAAAACTATATCCGCTATAACACATTTACTCGGAACTTTCTTATGACATAAAAAATCCCAAACTTAATACTTATGACATATTTACTTAAGCCATATGAGTGCCATGTTAATATCATTAGCTTTCCGATGTCTATGTAGGCAAATTTTTAACGGTAATTATTGACGGAACCTTGACAAAAAGTAAATGTGTGACATATTTGCAAGTTTGAGATTTTTAGCATCACAGAAAAAATATAGGGTGAATGCGTCATCATGGATATAATTTGGGATTTTTTGTGGGTTTTAGCATATGAAAAAGAGAAATATAAAAGATTTCAGCAGAATATGATAATTAAATATTTTTGCAGGGAGAGGTACTGGTGGTGCAGTTTTGTTTTTCTTTTCTTTTGGCTCATCTAGGGTGCCATTCTTTCAATGCCAAAGAAATGGGAAAAAAGACCATTCAACCACCTACTGTAAATTCATATTTCATGCGTTACAACTTGAAGCATTTATAGTTGACTTCATATCACGAAAAAACCTCAAACTAATAAACATATAACAAATTTTCCCCAAACTAAATTTTGAATCACTAAATCCCAAATACACTTGTAACAATTTACTCTAAATTAATTTTTGATCAGCAAAAACCTCAAATAGGTACACGCATAATATATAATCTCCATCTAATTTTACCATGACATTACTGAGCTAAATGTCATATGGCAAAAACTCAAGCAATGTGGTAATTTCACATGGAAATCCATAACTCTCTCTCTCTCTCCTTGTTTCTTCAATTAGCCCTAATTTGAAAACAAATAGGGCTCATTCACTATCTCCATCAAAGCACGAAAAATCCTAGATCGTCTTCTAACAAACTTCGTTAATAGAGCTTTTCTTGGAACCACTTCTAATTGAAGCCGTTGAACATCCTAATTTTGGTGATTTGGATGAGTTAGCTAAACAAGCCCAAATAAATGAAAATGAAAATAGAAGGCGAGAAGATTATCAGAGATAAAAGTGAGCTCCAAAGAGTTCATATGCCTAATCATCGTCGTGTACTGGATGAAGAGAAAGTCGAATAAGGATTAGAGTGCTCTAAGGGAGAGAGAAAGAATGAGTCCTATTTGTTTTCAAATTATGGCTAATTGAAGAAACAAATAGAGAGTTATGAATTACCATGTGAACTTGTCATATCAATTGAGTTATTACCACGTGTCATTCAGTTCAGTAATTTCGTGATAAAATTTGATGGGAGCTAAATAAGGGTAAATGTGTCACCCGTATACCAGTTTGGGATTTTTGGTAACCCAAAAATCAGTTTGCGGAGTATACCAGTTTGAGATTTTTTTTTTTTTGGTATTAACCCTTTATTGTCCAAAATAAATTCAGATGATTGGGGAGTATACCGGTTTTGGGTTTTTGGTGATCAAAAAATTAGTTTGGAGAGTATACCAGTTTGGAGATTTTTGTAGTATTAACCCTTTATAGTCCAAAATAAATTCAAATGATTTTGGGAAAATAAAAATACAATTAATGATAAAAACATTTTTATCCATGTTTGCGCCTACCACCTAGAAAAGTGAATCCATTGTCTATATTGCATGTTGTTAAGTCCCCGAAATTAATAGTTTCTAAAGATCTTCAACAATTATGATATTATTTAAATAGAAAAACAATTTAAGCACTAGTCGATGATATCAATACGAAACCTTCATTTTGAATGACATCAAATTTCACGAAGTAAATATATAAAATGTTGAGGAATAGTTTGACTTATCATAACAATTAGTTCAAACGGAGTATGTGTTCTCTTTTCTTCTACTAACAAAGTAAATTCTCTAGAAATGTGATTGATTCGCAATTTACTAAAGGGTTAACACCACAAAAAACTCTAAACTGATATACCTGTGACAAGTTTATCCAAAACTAATATTTTGACCATAAACAACTCCAAAGTGGTACACATGTGATAATTTTATCCCAAACCAATATTTTAACCGCTAAAAAACCCAAACTAGTACATTTGTGATAAATTTACCCTCCGTTAGTTTCCGTTAAATTGGATTAATATCACAAAAAATCACAAACCGGTATATCTATGACAAATGAAGGGTAAAACATAAAACTGACATATCTATCAATTGTCGCGTGTCATTTAACAAAGCAATTTGACGGTAAAATTGTCACAAGTTTACCAGTTTGGGATTTTTTATGGTAAAAAAATTAGTTAGGGGTAAAATTCTCACAGGTTTACCAGTTTGGGGGTTTTTCATGATATTAACCCTATACTAAAATAGTTTCCCGCTTTCTGTATTTTCTTTAAATTTAGCATAGTTACTTGATGGATTTCTTTTCATGTATTATAGAAACTAAAATTTTTTGTAAAACTTATTCCGGGAATTTTTTTTAGATAGCATTTGAAAATCGTCATTTAGTCAATTTCTTTAGAGTGCACCGCGCAAAGTGTGGGCAAATCAATCAGTTACAAAAATCACAATTTCAAGATTATTGTTCTTATGACCGAATTCGTTTATCTCTTCATAACAAGGTAGTATTTTTTTCAAGAAATGTGATTATTGCTAAATAAGCCGCTTTACAAATTGGACGAAAATTTCATTACACTATTGAGTGTTTGAATATAAATGTAATTGAGGGTATGTCCAAGTGATTTCCATCTTCAATCTTTAAAATTTCTTCCCTTTCTGAAATCTAATCTGCCCCAATTCAGAAGATTTAGTGTATCTTTTTGAGCTCAAGTCTTCAAAAGTTATTTCATTCTTTATTTAAAACTTTTTTTGCTGTTTCGTCTACAAACAACACGTGTAGGTTTTTTTAAGAAAAAGCCACAAAAAATCTCAAATTTTGCTTAGTGGACGCATTTACCCTCCACTTTTTCTGACACAAAAAACTCTAAACTTTTTTTGACATCAAAAACCCCAAACTTCTTTCTGTGACACCAAATTTTTGGGGTAATGTGTCACACGGTACAAATTTGGGGCATTTGGTATCACAATAAGAAGTTCGGGATAAATGTGTTATACTGTTCAAGTTTGAGGTAAATGTGTCACATATGAACAAATTTTGGATTTTTGGTGTTATAAAAAAAAATTGGAGTACATGTGTTACAGTGGGCATAGTTTAGGATTTTTGGTGACTTTTACTTTTTTTTGTTACTTAACAAAAAAGAGAAAAACAATTACATGTTCTTTTGGGGGCATAATCACATGTACTTTTGATGTCCAGTCTTTTTAGTCACAATTACTAGCCATCCAAATTGAAGATCGGATCACACTGGCCAATTTTTTGCAATTTTTTCCTTAATTAGCACGACAAACATTGTATCGCTGGAAAGGGCACTTTTACTCTCGTAAACCACCCACCTGGGTGGCGCTGCTGGAAAGGGCACTTTTCCTCTCGCAAAAGGTTGAGTGTTCGAATCCCGGGCGCCGCAGGGTGACTTAACCGGTGCACGTGTGTGGTGGCTAGCACGTGTCGCCCCCAGGGTTTACCTCCCGGCTGTCGGCCGTGTGGGGGTTCCCTGGGTTACCAAAAAAAAAAAACATTGTATCGCTGAGGTGGTGAATATTATTACCAAATTAGCACATGCCCCTCAATCCCACGGGAACCTTCTCTCTCGTGCACGTCTCCGATGATCGCCTCTACCGCGGTCCTCGCCACCGTCCTGAATGCAAAGTGCATGCAATTTGAGAGCGCAATCCAATAAATCGCCGCCCCCTAGACAAAATCAAATGCAAAACCGGAACCCTGGCACGGCCGCGGTGACGGAGTTGTCCCAGCTTTGGCCCACGAACCCGTCGAAATTCCACACCTCACAATTCAATATGTTCTTCAGGTAACAAAATATGTGTTCTTCTTAAAAGAAACCAAACACCACCTCCAAACTCTTCGGCACCTCATCTTGGCAGATGTCCTGGACCGTATAGAAGGAAAGGAAGGACCATGCCAATAAGTACATTTTGCTTGGCAAAGCGATAAAGCAGCCAAATCATAGAAAGGATAGTTATCAATATCAATTATTTTATACTCATATCCTTAATTCAATTAAGTCTATTCAATACAACTCAAGGTCCAAATTATACTCATTTGACTCTATCTTATTATTTGTCACTATCTTATAAAATACCTTTTATCATAAGTTAATGTATGGATAATTAAAGGATTAATACCACAAAAAACCTAAAACTGGTATACTTGTAATAAATTTACCTCAAACTAATATTTTGATCACTAAAAACCTCAAACTGGTACATCCATGACAAATTTACCCTCCGTTAGTTTTCATTAAATTTTATCGATAAATTATTGAGTTGGATGACACGTGGCAATTGATGAGTATACTAGTTTAAAGTTTTACCTCTCTGCTTGTCACAGATTTTCTAATTTTTGATTTTTCGTGGTATTAATTCTATTTAATAGAGGGTAAATTTATCACAAGTATACTAGTTTAGAGTTTTTTATGGTCAAAAAATTAGTTTTGGGTAAATTTATCACATGTGTACCAATTTGGAATTTTTTTTGGTCAAAAAATTAGTTTAGAGTAAATTTGACATATGTGTACAAGTTTTGGATATTTGTGGTCAAAAAATTAGTTTCGGATAAATTTAATACAATTATACTAGTTTCGAGATTTTTGTGGTATTAACCCATAATTAAAGGGTCAAGCTTTTTTCACTCCTCTTTTAGCTTAGACACTCCTTTGTTTTTTGCATTTTGACAATAGTATTCCTTGTGGAGCCTACCACTTCTAGTACAGCTCTACAAAAGTGATTGTTTTGTATTATTTAGTCAACTCTTTTTATTTTGTTTCTTCTTTTATTTCTTGTAAGTCCCACTTTTCTTCTTCTTTCTTTCTTTTCACATCTTTGACTTCTCAGTTCTTCACTCTTGCAAATCTCTTTGTTCTCTCTTATAGGCTATTATCTTCTTTCTACGCCTTCTTCTTCTTCTTCTTCTTCTTCTTCTTCTTCTTCTTCTTCTTCTTCTTCCGTACACCCCGTTGTCCTCCATTTTCTATCTATGATACCAACCTCGTTGACCTCCACACTTACAATTATAAAAGGAGCACTGGTTTTTTCTACCAGAAAATGGGGAAAACAACATTAGAGAAAACAACAATAACCTAATAAAAACATAATTTTCAATTTTAATCTGAATTGGGCGATCAACTACAAAATTGATTAATTCTAATCAATTACTTTCGTAAAATTAGTTTTGTTGAAAAGAAAATATTCTAAGAAACCTAATTCTTTTCTTCGTTGTCAAGTAAAATCTAGAAATTTTTTAACGTAGACACTTCTTTAACAAGATCACTTATTTATAAACTTTAACTTTTGTTGTGTATATCACCAACACTTGTTTACTCAACAAAACTTATTTCTACGGAAGTAAAATCCAAAAATTAAAAGGAAAACATTGTGCTTTTAATATATATACAGATTACCCACAATAAACAAAAAAAACATGAATTGCTTAATTATGGTAACTTGATCCTAAATAGAAAATGAAAATAAAATAAAATAATAAAAGTAAATTAATTTGGGGCCACACTTTAAATTGCAATTGAATCATTGAGGATAATTTTGTCTTTTCAATGTAAAATGGTGTGGATCAGTCGTATAGGGGTGGAAATAGTGTCGCCCTAATTAAATCCATTGCTTCGATTTGTCATATACCAGAGGGGAATGTGTGGAATACTAGCTGAATCTAACTTATAAAATAGCTTGAAAGTTGAAAAATGCATAGGGGGTTTTTAGAACACCTTAGTCATCCGATATGTTTTACTTTTTTGGTCGAAAGTCATCCGATGTTTGATAATGTTGAAAAACTTGTGATTTTTTTTGATATAGAAATTAACGAAGATCATTCCACAAGTTTTAGATGCATCGAGAATTAGGGGTGAGCATGGTTCCAGGGTAGAACTTGGAACCTGAGAACTTAATAGGTAGGAACCTATAGGTTCCAGGTTTCAAGGTATGCAGGGTAGGTTCTAGGTTCCAAAAATTGGATAACTTGTTTCGACAGATAGATCCAGGTTCTAAGTAGGTGGAACCTGAAACCTAAATAACTTTTTTGTGTTTTTTCTTGTTCAATATCTTCACATGATCTTGCGGTGTTTCATGGTGTTAGATGATAAGTGTGAAATATGGAACCATTAGTCTGAGCTTTCATTTTATGATTTATTAATGTTTCATATTTTTCGTGTGTCTAAATATAAGTTGTGATCAATTAATCATAGCAGTAAGTGGTAGTCATTAAATATAATGATTCAGTGTAATTGTTCAATTAATAATATAAGTGGAACATAGATAGACCTTAGAACCGATCCACGAACCTATGATAGGTAAGTCCCAAGTTCCAAAAAATAAGGAACCTATTATCATGGGTAGGTTCCTATACGGAATATGGAACCACTCACCACTAGTATCGATTCACGCAATGACTTCTTATTTTAATTGTATTTATTTGAACCGTAATGCCATAAAAACTAGACTTTTATATTCTTTTTGGTGAATGACAAGCCTATTCAGTATTGTTACTTTATTTTCGTTTTGTTTAATTAAAAATGAAAAAAAAGAACCTTTTAGACCTGGAACATATCCTGAAACGTGTGATAGGGTAGGTTCCAGGTTTCAGATTCCGATGGGTAAGTTCAAAGTTTCAAAAAATGAGGAACCTATATTCGAGGGTAGATTCCAAGTAGAACCCGTAAGGAACCCGAAATTGCTCACCCCTATCAAGAACACGTCGATTGAATTAAAAACATGCATGGCTGTTCATTTGGCTTGTTTATCAAAAATTCGCGATCCCAATAATTTTTTCTCAGTTGGACTGCATTTTCAGAAAAAAAAAATTTGTTATAGCTTTTTGATGGCGCAAAACGAAAAAATTACAAACAAAGTTTTGCCAATTTTTTCTATATGAAAAAATAAATGAACTTGAAGTTGCACGTGGCGCTTCTGCGTTCATCCTTACGTTAGCGTATAACGGTGCCCACATTAGTTGGATCGGCGCAACCTAATGTGCCCCTAGGTTGCATAATGCCGGCCGACATTGGTTAGCCTAACTTGGACCTGTTTCAATGCCAAATATCAAAATTCATAAGATTTACCCTTTTGCATAATAATGTTTTTTTGCATGTTATAAAGTATCGGGATGATGACATAAATAATCTCTGAATTTTGTTTGATGTGATCTCTCGACTTTTGGTAGATGTTCAATTTAATCTCCGGATTGTATAAAAATATTTAATATTGTCCTTTCATTAATTCAAGTCTAGGGATAACATGAAATATATTCATACAGTCCATGAAGTAAATTGAACATTTACTAAAAATTTAGGACCGCATTGGATCAGGTTAAAAGTTCAAGGATGACGTTACACAATGACCTAAAGCTAGGGACCACATTGAACAAATTTAAAGTTTATGAACCACATTGCACATCGGGTCAAAATTCAGGAACCATTTGAGTCATTTACCCTAAAGTGTTTAGATATATTTTGAAACATTTGCCCAAGTTTAGCAAATATTCTATTATTTATTCTAAATATGGCTGATAAATAGGGGTCTTTTAATTCGTTTTTCTCCAAGTTAAGTCTATAACACACGAACCTCTCTCTTGTTTTATCACTTTGGAATTTACTCAATTGGTAGTTTTTCTTTCGGTCCTTGGGCATAAGGTCCCTCTCCTCACGTTGAATATTTAGGACCCCAAGTATTTTTATGAAACTTCTTCAGGTAATTGATGCTGATGCCATTACTATATCGACATTAAATTACAGTTCTTAATAAAATAATCGGTACTCTCGCGCGACAAAATGAGAATGTTTCATATGTCTAATTGCTATTTTTTAGTAGATCTATAAAATGAAAATAGTCATTACTCCTTCGAAATAATCTATAAAAGATATTCAGTGTATCTTAAGGACATCGAGGGAAATACTTGTGCTTGGATAAGTTGGCAAATAATAATGCCTGTCATTTTTAAAATACAAATACATAAATTTTCAAAATCAAGATTTGAATAATCTCCGAGACGACTAAATTGTTTGTCTACGAGAAGAAGGTGTTCACTGTTTGTGGCCTTCATTAGCCGCTCCGAAATGCTTCTAGAACATGTTCCTTCCGAGAGGAGTTTGATGCTTTCTCTTGTTCAGCAAGGAAGCATCCACAAGCACCTTCTCTATTGACTTTGGCTCATTGTACAATACAATCCACGAATTTTTAACTTGTTCGATATCCCTGAATTTTGTCTAATGTGCAATGTCGTCCTGAACTTTGTTCAATGCGATCCATGAACTTTTGGTATATTTTTATATTTTGTGACATCCCAAATTTGGGACCAAGATAGCCAAAGATAAATGGTGATAGAATGGGCAAGCAGTCGAGCCGAGGGTCGGTAATGGAACGGATAACATGATCGGAACGAGTATACTGAGGGTTAGTCATGGTCCGATCGAAAGAATTGTCCATGAATTGGCCTAGGGATTGATAGTGAAATGACTCCCAGATCACGTAAGTCGATTAGAGTGATATGACTGTGGATTGACTCTTCGACCATAAGGGATGTCAATGGATGTGACATTCTGAAATTCAACCTATTTTCGGGATTTAAGAAATGATTATCTCATCGATGCACTTTTAGTTAAATCTTACTCGGAATTGATCACTCTCAAGAGGACTAACCATTAGGGAATGGCTAGTTAGGAATCAAGTACGTGGACCTAAGAACTTGGCCGTGGATCGACACTTCGACTATAAGGATTAACGAGGAGATATTTTGGGCTATTATAGGCCGATCTAAGGATGGTTATGGAATGATTCGTAAATGTTGTATAATTGGATCATGGGTGATTTCGCTTGACTATTGTATGAATTTCGAACGATCCTAAACCTAATCCGAACAATTGCATCAATTGGAACTAGTGATTGACCCTCACAATTACATGACAACCGAGGTCACTATGGCTCGAGTAAGCTTAGATGAGGCTCGATATCGAATTGGTCACGAGTCAATACGCGTAACTCCTAAAAGCCGCCCGTTAGTTTTAGATACAATAAGGTTGCGATTAATTGGTTTTAACCATGAATTAGAATCCGGAATGGGTTGTTGAACTTTCAACATTTCACGAAATTTTATCGGATATCGTCTCATTAAGCGTGGCCAACTATTAGATCGCTCAGAATTATCGGAACAGTATAATTTGGACCGGGCATGGAAAAAAGACCATTTTACCCCTAAGGATATTTGAATTCATTTAAAAGGTTGAAGGGCAATTTGGACATTGAGACTTTCCCTCCTTGGCCGAAAATTGTGGACCGTTATGCCCCTCCTCATCTTATTATTTTGTTTGCCATTTGTGAATTTTGGGAAATTAGTGAGAGGAATTTTGTGGACCTTTGGATCTTGGCTTGGAAAAGGGGTTAGATTCTTGGCCATTGGATGTGAGTGGGGTTTGGTGGTGGGGTTTTATGTGAACGGGGTTAGTGAGATCAAGATGATGTCTTTGTAACATCTTGGATTTCGATCCATTTTCCGGGATCAATGATATTGATATTATTTCTCGTTTAATTTTAGTAAGTCTCACCCAGAATTGATCATTCGCGAGATACTAACCAAAAGGGAATGACTAACTAGGAAAATGGTACGCGGACCAGGGAATCGATCGCGAATTGGGCACCGATTCCGAGAAACGATGAGGAAATATTTTGGGCTATTGTGGACCGATTCTAGGAAGGTGACGGATTTAGTTTGGCCAATGACGTGCGATCAGATCGCGGGTGATTCCGCACGACTAAGAGTACGCGTGGCAAACAAATCCCGAATTTAAATCGAACGATCTTGATCTTCGAAACTAGCAATAAATCCTCGTGTTCTCCCGGTAATTGAGACCGTCATGACTCGAGTAACCCTAGGTCGATACGCATAACCCCAAAATAGCCGCATGTTAGTGAGAGATCCTAAAATTTTAATTTAGCAAATTTTGATCGGGAAATTGGATCCGGACTTGGATGTCGAATTTCATGGACGTGCGGGTCTATTTTGCGAGGACAACGTCATTTTAGTGTGGACAACTATATTTGGGATCAGTACGGTCAAAAAATGGAAATTCGGCTAGGAATCGAAAAATTACGATTTTGCCCCTAAGACCTATCTTTGTATTCCGAATTTTGGAAAATTATGGGAGGTCATTTTGGGGATTTAATTGGATAATATCAGCCCCAATAATTCAGAATTTTGAGACTAATTTTCCCTTGGATATTTTGGCCTTGGATTATCTCAACCCTTGGAGTGAAGGGCAAGATGGGCATTAGGAAAAGTTTGGTCAAACCCCCTTTTTAGACGAATAATTCAATCTCTCTCTCCCTCCATCCTCACTCTTTCGGCCACTTCCCCTCTCCTCTCTCTCTCGCCGAACCTCTCCCTCTTCCTCTCGGCCGTGAGCCGCCGACCGCCGAAGGAGCGCTACCGCCGTGCCACCGTCCTCAGCCGCTCTTACACCACCACCAACCGACCGTCCCTCACCCTTTTGCCACCCTCATGCCTCACTCTCTCCCTCTTTTGTTCCCCTTGACCGCGTGGGAGGAGCCATCGCCGCCACTCACCGGACCGCTGCTCGCCAAGGCTAATCGTCGCCGCCGTCCGCGTGAGCCGTCGCCACCACCCGACCACCATTCTCTCTCTCCCCTGTCCACTATCACCATCACCACCGACCATCAACCTCTCCCCTTCGCCGTCGTGACCGCCAAGGACCGCCGGTCGCTGCCGCCGCCCAAGCGCCGCTGCGGAAGCCACTGCTTCCGCCGCCGTGAACCCGCTTGAACCACCCGTTCCCCTGCCAGTTCATCCACTAAATTGGAGCTTAGGATTAAGTGAGTATTAGTCCCTAAACCCTAATTAGGCCACTAATCACTTCTAGATAGGATTAGGTTGGTTTTAGAGGTTAATTAAGGTGATTTAGGATTAATTATGGGTTGATTAGTGAATGATGGATTATGTGATAGTTTGGGAGCATAATATGCTGATTTGGAAGTGGAGAAATTGCCTAGATTGGCTTGATTGTTGGCTGTCCACATGGGGATTGCATTGGATTAAGAGCGATCAATTAGGGTTTAATCGCGTAATTGTCGAGGGTGCTTGGATTGACCAATTGGTGGTTGAATTGTGCTTGATTGTGATCAATGTGATGATGCCATGTCGCGTGCTTGTAGTGGCCGAGTATGAGGTGGCATGGCGGGCCTCAAATGTGCAAATTTGTGTTGTGCTAGTTGCATGAATTATATGCCAATTGTATGCCGGAGCCTAATTGTATTGAATTGTTTAAACTGGGCATGTTAATGACTTAATTGGGCATGTTGAGATGTGAGTTGAATTGGCATAAATTGTTGATGTGCCTAAGTGAAATTGAGTGCTCATTATGCATGGTATTGTCGCCCAAATGCCGGACTGTATGGTCACGCATTTCGCATGCTGAGCATTGGCTTAAATCGAGATTTGTGCGAGTATGCGTGCCTGACATGAGCATGTGATCACCTAATTGCCCTGATGCGTTTTACGCGGGATTTAGATAAAATTGGCTTTGTGCATGTGTGATCACTATGAGTCTTAATGTGTTTTATGCGGGACGATGCTCGGTTCTACTGGAAGACGGCCAGCCTGATGGGTTTTACGCGGGTTTTGGTCCGTATATGGAGATTGGTGTTGTGCTTGATGCGTTTTACGTGGGCTAGAGACACTGGGCCTGATACGTTTTACACGGGCCTTGAAGTGTTGGTATTGATTGATAGACCTGATGAGTTTGACGTGGGTCGAACTCTAATTGAATAGAAAGACACCAAGCCATACTCTTCTTTCGCCAAACCGAGCAAGCCTCTCTCTCTCTCTCTCTCTCTCTCTCTCTCTCTCTCTCTCTCTCGCTCTCTCTCTCTCTCTCTCTCTCTCTCTCTCTCTCTCTCTCTCTCTCTCCCTTGGCCTCCATCTCTCTCATTCTCGGCCATCTCTTCTCTGATCACTCACTCTCACCACCGCACCATCACTAAATACCCTAGAGCCCCCGAATAGTAAGTGAATTCCCTATACTTTGGTTAGGGTATAGTGTTGTGCGTTTGGACTCGAGGAGTGACTATGTTTGTGATACTTGGAGTTTGCACATGTTTTGTTATTTTGCATGTGGCCGTGAGTCATGGCACAACTGAGGCACGAAACGGGGTGTCGTATGATCTCGTACTTATGTTGTGGTGTTTCGGGACGAGCTCGACTTGGTTCGGGTTTTACATTGAGGTGTGTAGAACCGGGCCAAGTCCGGCTCCAAGCCGGCACTCATCATGGTAGACCGAGTCACATGCCCTCGACCGCGCCCCGTATGTTAGATAAATTGTCCTATAGAGCATGAATTACACGGCACTCATCAAGAACCGAAAATATGTGTTGCTTGTTGCATGATCACACGAGGGACTATGGTTGTCACGATGGATTTCGGAACGTTGTCGCTGCCGATAGATTTTGGGGCGATGCCTTTTTCGATGGATTTCGAGACGATGCCGCTATTTAATGGATTTCGAGGCGATGCCCGAGGGAGTACTCGGATGCCCGATGGTAAGCTGGAAGGATCGATGGATTTCGGTCATGAGATGATGAATCCTGTGTGTTGATCTTTGCATGTAATATTGAAAATCATGTTTGATGTTTTCTTGTTTGTTGAACATGCCATGTTTACTACAAAGGCAAAGTAAGATGCATTTGCTATTGATCCACCATCGACAAGCCAATGGTAACGTGTTTTTCTCTTGTTCTATGCGAGACTATTTCCTAGTTGGAGCATAGTGAATTTAACTTACTGAGTGTCGACTCACTTTATATTATTTTTAGCTTTGTAGGTATGGCCACGCCACCTCTCATCCGTTTTGGTCGTCCCGTAGAAATGCATGTTTGGGTTGTAGATATTGTCGACGTAGAGGCCGGTGTCACATATCGAAAGTATAGCACAACCGTTTGGGTTCAAGTAAATGCGAATGAGATGGTCCTCCGCCGTTACTTAGCATGGTTCGTTTTGATGGATAGAGATGTGATCGGACCCATTAAGGGGTATAGTGGACCACCCGGGGCCGGAGTGGATGAACTGTAGTGAGATGACAAAGCTTGGGAAGGAGACTAATCTTTTTGTTCTTTTTGTGAAGGGACGCTAGTGAAGCTAAGCTTAACCCAGCTATACGGAGTATGTGAGCGGGTAGCACCAGACGTGATCCGGATGTAATCTAGTGAACGTAATAGGCCCGAAGTAAGAAGGGCTTGTAAAATAAATAATCCATTATCATGTAAATATAGTATCTTTGTATAATATGTCGCTTGGCTCACTTTGTGTTCTCATTATTGTTTGTTAATTGCTTCCACTTGTGCTTAATCAAGAAAACAATAACGAGACGTTGAGATAAATCCCTAGAACCCACATGAATCACGGCCAAGCGGGGATCAAGTGCCACAGTCTTGTCTCAGGGCGTGACAAATTTAGTCCCTAGATCATATGAAAGTGTTCAATATTATCTCTAAACTCATTAATAGAAGGATAATACTGAACATTTTCATATATTTCGGGGACTAAATCGAGCATCTACTAAAAGCTTAGGGATCATATTGAACGAATTAAAAGTTCAAGGACCACATTGTATATTATGATAAAGCTTAGGGACCATATTGAATAAATTAAAATTTCATTGATTATATTACACAGTGAATCAAAGTTGCATTTTTTTGAAATTTTTAGGACTCGATTGCATTTTTGTGATAAATTTTAAGACTTCAAATGCACTTATCCCATTCCAATATTCCGGGGCTTGGTCCTAATCCTAAGGATGTTGGAGTTGGATATGATTTAGACAAAGTGGATTGTGTTTGTAAGTACTATGAAATTTTGATATGCAGTGCACTTGTTGCGCAATTGCACTTGCCGTGTTTGTGTCGCGAATGCGCCCTGCACTTTCTGAAAGGGTTGTTGGATAAAGTTGATGGAGAGTTCTCATCTAAATTTCTACTTTGGACTTTGATTTGGATTGCTATTGGGATTTTCAAGACTTTTTTTTTACGGGAAACTTAATGGCCTAGACAAGATATTTAAGACGGCGATTCGGCCAAGGGCTCACGTACACTTACAAACACTCGTATTTGACCAGAGCAGCATTTCAACGCACAGCTTCACGAAATCGACGAGTGTGCAAGATTCATCGTTGGATCGTGCTAGAGTTTTGTGGAGATTATAGCAAGACACTATTCTCGAGTTTGCTCGTCGGATATGGTGATAAAGTATATGAAAGTAAGTCCTTCAAAGCAAAAATCGAACCGGTCGGACTACTCCATCTGAGCAGGGGAGCCCAACGCGCAGTCACACGAAAAGGGTGAGTACACATTTGTTCTTGGTTGGAATGTGCTGAAATTTTGAAGAAATATCTTCAACACTTTCTCGAAGCCTTGTCCCAATGGATATACACAATTCCATTGCGTCCAAATTGAAGATCATGGATCACACTAGCTAATATTTTTCATTTTGCAATTGTTTTCTTGATTAGTAATATTTTGCATTTTGCAATTATTTTCTAGATTCATGAATCATTTAAGAATAAAAAGTACACGTGAAGGTGCATGAACCAAGCATAGTTATACTTCCCCCCGGAAGATACACGAAGCCATCGTGATCTCCTTTGCCCTCCCCTTTTTTGGCATCTTCGTATCCTCTGCACTAATTAGATTCGACCATCGAAATGATCTTTTCGCAGTGCTAGAAAGGACATTTTTTTTGCTATAAAAGGTTCTTAATCAAGGTCTTATTAATGAGTGTAATCACGAGCCTTATTAAACATATTTAATAATCAAATGTTTTGATTTCCAAATTACTTACAATATATGACATGAAAAAAAACAATCTGTAAACCTATTTTATTTAATTGTTTAACAATAACAATAACAAGTGCTTTTCTTTTGCAATGAACCATAATACTTCCAACTTGGCTGGGACTATCCGTCTTAAAGATCATCTTCTGGCAGCGACATACTAATCCTTTTGGAATGCTTACACCATTGTTTTCGTTGCTCCGTTTTTCTCCCACTTCTCAAACATAGAATGACTATTTAGCCGCAAAATAATATCCATTTGAAGTGCTTTACTATTTTTACTTTATTGAATTTTACATCACTCACAAGATTGACATATAAAACCTGCGAAGAGAATATGGCCTCGCAGACATCAAACAAGAAAAGTCCCATTCCTAAAAGCAATTAAAGTCTTCACCTTAACCAATGTTCTCGGCATGGTAATTCAGTCACCATCATTATCATCTGTTGAATTGTTTCAGCAACCAGAGAGAGAGAGAGAGTGCAGCAAGAAAATAAAATCAGCAATCTGTTTAATTAGGCCGGAGCTGAGGCACCATTCTTTTTCGCTACCACAATACCCTTCAATCAACTACGGCTATGGCTTCCCTCATGGTCGATATCATCACTAGATTGTTTTGAGTGCCGGACCCTCGGGGGCTATTGCGAACTTCTCAGTTAGCGAACATTCACTCGTCGCTCTTCCAACCATAGTGCATCAGGGTTTCCCTCAATTAGGAACCACAATGCAATACAAGTTATATGAGTTCTACTGTTCTAGAGTCCATTGAACCAGCGCACATTCTTGTACTTTTCGATTCAACACAGAAAGAGTCCAGAATATCAGGAACACCACAAATAGGATTGGCCGGAGCTTTGCAGGCAAGGCATCTAGCAGAAAAAACCATGTACATTGCATGCATGCCTAATGCTCGATCAATTCTCGTCTAGTCGAGGCATGTGCTCATCCATGGCCAATAACGTTAATTTCCAAAAGTGCTAGACTAAGTCACAAAGCAAAAGTGTCGAAACTCTAAAAAAGTCCATCATATCGCCAATCACTAAGAAAAGACTTTTCTTGCTTGTTTTCTTATGACATCTAAAACTGGAGGCTGAATATCGAAAGGAATAGATGCAAAAGTTTTTCTCAAAAGAGCAAATAAGCGCCATGTAACTGTCCAAACAAGCTAACCGAGCATGGTACTGCCCAAGTAAAGCTAATCTAGCAACAAAACACAACACAAACAAGAATCTGTCAATTAGTCAACCCCATAGACTGTTGTCTTAAAGACAGCCTTGGCACAATAGGTTCATGAATCCTGCCAATCAGAAACAAGAACTGGTTCTATACCGTCAGCAAACATCAATGTTGTTTCTTATTAGACAAAAAAACTTCTCTTGATGATCCATCAGTTCAATTATGTTATCCGGCAAGAGCGGCCTTGCCACTCCATCAGGCCACATCAGCAAAAAACCCAGATAAAAACATGCACCACAACAAGAATAACCAAAATTGAAGACCGGATATTCAATGTCAAACCCTTCAAGATCTCGTAAATATCATATATAGAACTTCTCTGGTGATCGCAAATCATGACTGTTAACTTCTTCGGTGTCAACAAGAGTTAACCTGGCTATTTGCAAAACTCAGAGAGGAGAATTTACAAAATTTTCGCAAGGAATATCTAGGCACACTTTCCATGCCACAAAGGTCACTTTGTACCTCATAACTTCCGACCCATCATTAGGCACACACATAAACAAGCTACGTATACATATTTCCAGTATCAATGGAGGGAATATCTTAAAACAAGAAACTTTCCATTCTTTTAACTATTTCCACCAAATTCAATTCAAGCAATCATACTCAAGCTACCGGGAACATAGTCGTAAGCTAGGAACAATCTGTCTCAACACAAGAAGACCAAACATACGTAACAATCTTGCATATCCCACACTACAATATGGATTTTCCCAGATCACGATATGCAGACCCCACAAGAGCCGCTCATATCAACACCCGTTGGAAAAGAATTTATCGCATACTCGAATCGGAAAGAATCGACCCTTCAATTGCTGTCTAATTGTATGTACGACATATAAATTCAATTGCTGTCTACTATGTACGCTATTTACACAGGAATGGTGAAGAAAACACCAGACATCAACTAGCCTTCCACCAATCAGCATGAGTAACATTGTATTGCCGAGGTAGCGCATATTATTACCAATTTAGCACACGGCAGTCAATCTCGCCGTAGCCTTCACTCGCTGCCGCGCGTCTCCGATCATCGACTCTGCCGCGATACTCGCCACCCTCTTGAACGCGAAGTGGATGCACTTTGAGAGCGCGATCCAATGAATCACCTCGTAGATGAAATCGAGCGCGAAACCGGAACCCCAGGGAGGCCGCCGCTGCGAGTCGTCCCAGCTTTGGCCCCCGAACCCGTCGAAATTCCACCCCTGACCACCACCTCCGGCCCCGCCCCCGGCCCCGCCCCCGCCCCCGCCACCGTTGAAGCCGAACCCGCCGCCGAACGGGCCGCCCCCGACGCCGTCGCCGTCGAGCGCGCCGCCGTCTCCCTCTCCGGGGCCGCCGGCAGACCTCCGCGGCCTCCGTTTCGCGCGGCGGCTTCTGCGGAGGAGGGCGCGGGTGAGAGTCCGATGAGGGTCGGACCTCACCGGCGGTGGCGCGACGGCGTCGACGGGGCTCATCAGGGCGGAGACGTGGAGGGGCGAGGGGGCGGAGCCGGAGAGGTCAGAGAGGGAGACGAAGCTGCCGGAACGGCGGAGGAGGAAGAGCTTGGCGATCGCCGGAGATTCGGGATTGGCCGTGACCGCAAGGGCGTCGGCGACGACGGAGACGTCCATGATTGGCGGCGATCGGAGAAATCGAATTTGGGGTTAAATTGAAGCGAACGCTCGCGAGTATAATAAGAGCAGAACAGAGTGACGTGTCGGTTGTGCTCTTCTTCGGTCAATTTTAGGAATTCGTTGACCGACACGTGTTATTTGGAAGCTATTCAGTTGAATATTTCGGACACCCAATTTCCCTTAAAAAGACAAAATCACCTTTGATTATTCAATCGCAATTTAAAGAGGTGGCCCGAACTTACTTACTTTCCTTCCTTATCTAGTTTTTTTCTATTTTTATGTAAGATCTAGTTATTATAATTGAGATTTCACATGTCTCGTTTTTTTCTTATATTGTGGATGTCTGATGTATATTAAAGGCAATACTATTGTGTAGAAATTAGTTTTCTCGAAAAGAGAAATTTCCAATAAACCTAATTACTTTTGATGTTGTCTAACAAATTTGTGGATCTATTAATAAGTAGAATGAAAATTTTAACATAGACATTTTTTTAACGCGGTCGCTTGTTTATAAATTTTAGCGAAAGATCCCAAACTTGTATAATTATGACAAATTTTCCCCAACTAATATTATGACCACAAAAAACCCCTAACTGGTACATTTATGATAAATTTACCTCAAACTAATTTTTTGACAACCAAAAATCCCAAACTGATACATTTGTGATAACTTTATCCTCCGTTAAATTAGATTAATATAATAAAAAATCACAAATTGATAAAATTGGGACAACAAAAGGGTAAAACCCTAAATTGGTACACCCGTTGTCACGCCTCGAACCGAGACCATAGTATTCGGTCATAGCCCAGTCGTGAATTCCTTTGTTCCGGGGATTTGCGTCACGACGCTCCGTTTCGATTTTCTTTGGTTATGTGCAGGCGGAAGATATTATACTCATCCTGCCTTCATGGAGACAGATACCCAAGTTTGGGATACTCACTACATTGGCAACCCTATGTATACAATTTACTGTAAGCTCAAGGCTCTCAAACTCAAGTTGAAACTTATGAATAGGTCTTCCTTCTCTGACATTTCCATCAGGACAGAGCAGGCTAGACTGAATCTTTCTGCTGTTCAAACGACCTTGGAGGCAAACCCCTTTGATCAAAACCTAATTGCAAGTGAAGCTACTCTCTTGCGGACCTTCTCTGACTTGAGATCTCAAGAAGAATCCTTCTTCAGACAAAAGTCTAGAATCCGTTGGCTCAAGGAAGGAGACATGAACACCAAATATTTTCACCACTCTGTCAATAAGAGGAGACTCCACAATAGAATCCTAACTGTTACAACAGAGGATGGTATGCTACTCACTGAATCTCAGGAAGTCAGCAACCATATTGTGAACCACTTCCAAAGTCTTTTAAATGGCGGTCCAGCACCGGTCCATCCTGTTGTTCCAGAGTTGGAGGCTCTTCTTGGAAAAGTCTTAAATGAAGACCAAAGGTCTAACCTAGCTCAGCCGATCACTGAGGAGGAAATCAAATCCAACCTCTTCTCGCTTGCTAAGGGCAAAGCTCCTAGCCCTGATGGCTACAATGTTGAGTTCTTTAAACACACATGGGGGATTATTGGCCCATCTATCCTCATGGCTGTAAAGGACTTCTTCGAGACTGGTCGATTGCTTAAAGAGATTAACAACACCATCTTAACGCCGGTGCCGAAATCCCCTAATGCATCGGCCATGAGTGACTTCCGACCAATTGCATGTTGCAACACCTTATATAAATGCATCTCCAAAATCCTTGCTAGGCGCATTGCAAAGGTTATACCGACGCTGATTGGCTCTTCCCAAACAGCTTTTGTTAAAGGCCGCAGAATCAGTGACAACATCATGGTGGCACAAGAACTTTTTGCGGATTTTCACCATGAAGCATATTTTCCCAAATGTGCCATCAAGGTGGATTTCCATAAAGCCTTTGACACGATTGATTGGAACTTTATAGAAAGGGTTCTTACAGCCTTCAAATTTCCAGCCTCCTTCATTAAGCTGGTTTTGACATGCATCTCAACTGCTAAATTCTCGGTCTCCATTAATGGAGAACTTCATGGTTTTTTTGCCAGTAACCGAGGGATTCGTCAGGGCGATCCCCTATCTCCGTACCTATTCATCCTAGCTATGGAAATCTTCTCAGCTATTCTCAAGTCCAAAATTGACAGTCCAGACTTCCAGTGGTTTTGGCGATGCAAGAAACCTCGCATATCCCATTTGTTTTTCGCAGACGATGTTCTTTTATTTTCGCAAGGGCACATGAGATCGATAGAACTTATAAAGGAATCCCTTGATTTGTTCTCAAACTGGTCTGGCCTAAAACCAAATCCTAACAAGAGCAATATGTACCTTTCGGGAGGAAACCCCGAACTCCAAAACACACTTCTACAATGCATCGGATTTCAACAAGGGTTCCTGCCCTTTCGATACTTGGGGCTGCCTATTATTTCCTCTAGGCTCCGTAAAGAGGATTGCAAATTCTTGATCGAATCCATTACGGAGCGTGCCCGTAGTTGGACCCAAAGATTTTTATCTTTTGCTGGACGCGTACAACTTATCCAATCAGTTTTGCATTCCATCCAAGTCTACTGGGCCATGATCTTCTCCCTCCCTAAATCGGTCTTGAATAGCATTGAGGCTATACTTCGAAGGTTCCTTTGGAAGGGCCCTGACCTAGGTACGGGAGGAGCTAGGGTATCTTGGAATGCAGTTTGTCTCCCAAAAGAAGAAGGCGGCCTTGGGATACAAAGACTTACTGAATATAATAGAGTCATGACTCTAAAGCACATATGGATCCTTTTCACCGATAAGGAATCTATGTGGTGCAAATGGATACATTCCAACTTTTTAAAGAAGAAAAACTTTTGGGTAGCATCCAAACCCACCTTCTGCTCATGGACTTGGAAGAAGATTCTTGATCTGCGAGTTACAGCCCAGACTCTTTTCCGATGGAAGATTGGCAATGGCCGAACGATCTCCTTCTGGTTTGACTGGTGGCACACAAAAGGGCCCCTCTATCTCCTTTTCAGTAACTCGGATATATACCAATCTCGGATCCCGCGGGACATATCGGTTTGGGAATTCTTCCATTCCACATGGCAACCTTCAACTACCTTACACTCTCTATTGGATTGGATGGAAGTTCTTCCAAGTTTTGAAGATGACACTCTGGACAGCTTGATCTGGAGCCCAAATCCGTCTGAGCCTTTCTCCGTGGCCCAGGCTTGGAATCAAACAAGGAAGAAAGGCCATCCAGTCCCTTGGCACTCCTTCATTTGGGACTCGCATTTGGCCCCCCGACACTCTTTTTTATTATGGATTGTGACATTAAAACGGCTTCCTACCCAGGTTTTTCTTATGCAAAACCGCCGGATTGAATCTGGGCTATGCGCTTTCTGTCACATTATCCCAGATTCCATCAATCACCTCTTTTTCGAATGTTCCGCCACCAGCAGGCTGGCCTCCTTTTGGGCAACTAAATGTTATCTCCCATGGCGCAACCGACCGTGGCCAGAGCTTATTTTGTGGGCCACCAAAGTATGTGGGGGCTCTTCCGTTGCTCATCGACTTGCTAGGTTTTCCTTCGGTGCTCTTTGCCATATCATATGGATTGAGCGGAACAACTCTCTCTTCAGGAACAAGAGTATCTTTATCCCTGGCATGCGCAAGCATCTCATTAAAGTGGTGAAGGACAAAGCTTTTTCTCTAGGAAGAGTAGCTGACACACAAGGAAACCGAAGACTACAAAGAAACTGGGATCTCCCTCCATCCATATTTGAAGAGTCCGGTTAAAAAATTAGCTTTTTGCTGGTTTGGTTGTCTTCTTTTCTTCTTCTTTTCTTGCTCCTTGCCGTCCTTCGGCTTGTTGTATAGTTCCTGCTGGACCCTCTTGACCTTGTTGGACATCACTATGTCCTAATACGGTCATGTGTTGGTCTGGGCTTAGGTTGTACTTGGTGTTTTGAAAAGTAATACAAATTCTTACCTTACCAAAAAAAAAAAGAAGATATTATACTCAACATGCAACAACAAGAACGACAACAACAATAGCAACATGCGCTAGGAAGTATGTTCTTCAAGCACGTATTAATTTACATGACAGTTGCCTATTTTACGAGCCCTTTTTCCTTACGGGCCTTCTTGGTTATTTATTTACATCGAATGGCATCCGGTCTTTCTCATACTATCCGTTTGGTCGGGGTAGCCCTAGCTTCTCTACCGCGGCTTCCTTTACAAAAACAAAAAGTTAGTTCTTTCCCAAGCTTGGTCAACTAGCTATGGTCCTCCCGCGTTCCCATTGGGTGCATCATCACCGGCGACCCCTGGTGGTCCATCAAAATTGGAAAGGGGTCCGAGTAGATCTCCATCAAACTAAACAAACCATGCTTTGTATCAGTGGGGGACTAAGTCATTTGCGTCTTCTTGAACCCAAACAGTAGTAGTGCATTTACAGTATGTGATTTCGGACTCTACATTGATTATGTTGATCACTGAAACATGCATTTCTATTGGGAGACCATGGCGAACAAGAGATGGCAAAGCCACACCTACAAAACTGAAAATAATAAAGAATGAGTCACAACTCAATAAGTAAATTCACTATATTTTGGCTAAGAGGTAGCCTCGCCATTAAACAAGAGAACAACCGTTACTGTCTCACTTGTTGATGGTAGATCAATAACAAAATGCTTCTTACCTTGCCTATGCGTTACACATGTCATGCTCACCAAACAAGAGAACATCAAACATGGTATTCAAACGTTGCATGAAAAGATTGACACACGGGATTTATTATTTCATAGCCGAAATCCATCAATTCCTCCAGTATATAACTCCATCGGGCATTACCTCAAATCTATTGATGGCGGCATCGTCTCGAAATCCATTGAAGACGACATCGTCCCAAAATCCATTGGTGGCGGCAACGTCTCAAAATCTATCAATGATGGCTTTAGTCCCTTATGTGATCATGCAACAAGCATCAAACAATCCTATTTATTATCTCGATAATATTAGCCTATGTATTCAAGCCCGAAGGCGTGCAGTGCTCATGCAGTCCATGCTCTATAGGGTGAAATGCCTAACATGCGAGGTGCGGTCTAGGGCACGTGACTCGGTCTACCATGCCGAGCGCTGGCTTGGAGCCGAACTTGGCCCTGATTTACGCACCTCAACATAAACTCGCATCAAGCCAAGCTCGATCCGTCACGTCACAACATGAGTACGAAACCATACGATCCCCGTTTCGTGACCTGTTCGTGCCTTGATTCACTGCCATGAAGCAAAACAACCAATCTCACGTGCAAGCACAAAGCACTTCAAACATAGTCATCACTTGAGCTCAACTACGTAGCACCACATCCTGACCAAAGTATAGGGAATCCACTTACAATAAGTGTTACGGGTGGTCCTAACAAGGGTATTCAGTCATGGTGAGGGCGAGTGAGAGTGTAGCCAAGAGAGAGGCCGAGGGAGTGTGGTTGGGAGAGTGAGAGGCCAAGAGAGAGATGGGGAGAGAATGGGCATGTAAGGTTGAGAAAAGAATGGAATGGAATGGTGGCTTATCTATTTATAGACCAATCTTTAATGATGGTCTTGCCAAATGGGCCAATCATTCTCATGGGAGTGGCGCTTAATAATAGAAGGGAAATCTTATCAAATCTTAGACCCAATTATTGTTGATCCAATTGGCTAACATGTGTCTTGTTAGGGTCATTATGCCCTATATTTAGGGTATATGAATCACCATATTCATTTATGATTAAGAGGACACGTAAGCCTCTAATGATGGTTTCTCCAATAATTGCCTTGACTTGATCTCCATTCTTCTTGTTCTCCAAACTTATTGGGCATGTGGCTCTCTAGAATACTTAAGAACTCTCAATTATTGGAGATCTTATAAGATAAGATCCTCTCTAATGATTAGCCCTTAATTATTGACCTAAGTTTGACTTGGTCTTCTTGGCTTCTTGTTCTCCAAGCTTGGGCATAAGACCCTTGTTCAAGCCTTTCAAGAGCATTCAATTATTTACTAAGGACAATCATCTCATGGTTCGCCTTCTTCATTAAGTATAACCTCCAAAATTCATTATGATACTAGCAAGGATGAACTAAGTAAATGAGAATTTATGAATCTAAATTGATCGACCAACCCATTCGAATCAAGGTTTGGTATAAGGATATATCCAAATATGACCGAGCAGAAATTCGAGTTAAATTGTGCAAGGTCAGACCAGTTAGACTGACGAGGCGTATGGCCTGTTCGATTAGGCCTAACCGGGCGCAAGGCTTGGCACACAGCCAGGCCACACAAGCATAGGCTCAGGCACACAGCCGGGCCATATGGGCACCAGGCCTACTACACGGGTACATAGCCGAGTGCATGGGCTCAGTGCCGAGCTGCACAGGCAATGCACCAAGCACAAGGCTAGGCCACATGAGCGAGGGACTGGTTCATGGATTGAACACACGCATTGGCTCACGGATGGGCACGATGCATGGTTCATGGCAAGTTTGTTGGCACGGAACTAGGTCGAAGCCGGATCTAATGGGCATAAAGTTTGGCACAAGGGTCAGGCACAATGACTGGCATACAACCGGGCATAGGGCTGATTTGTGGCCTAGATGATGAGCATAAGGGTCGGTCCATGATTGGGCATAAGGCTTGGCTGGCGTGGCCGGCATAAAGCCTGGTCCACGATCAAACCATAAGGCTCTTGGCCTAGCACACGGCTCATCCATAACCTACCCGACTTAACGCGTCGATTCATGACTGATTCGCAATCGGTCCACGTTTGAATATTAACGACCCATGGATGACCCTTAGTTATCATGTAGTCGTGAAATTAAGTACTATGGGATCAATCCATGGTCATCCACAACCGATGCATGGTCGAGAGAAATCACCTGCAACCGATACATGCCCATCGGTATTGATCCATGGTCGTCCCGAACTGTCCTACTAACGACCCTTATGGTCGAAAGGTCGATCCATGGTCAAATTGCTCTAATCGACTTACATGATTGAGGAGTCATTTTATTGTTGATTCCTTGGCTAATCCATGGACAATCTTTCGATCGAATCATGATCAACTCTCGGTACACTCATTTCGACCATATTGTTCATTTCATTACCGACCCTCAGATCGAATCGCTCGCCAATTCCATTACCATTTACCTTTGGTCATCTAGTTCCAAATTGGGGATGTCACACTTGTCAACTGCCACTTTCGAATTTTGCAATTTGATTATAAAATTTAACGAAAACTAAATGAGAGTAAATTTGTTATAAGTGTACTAGTTTGGGATTTTTTGTGGTAAAAAATTGATTTGAGGTAAATTTGTTACTACTGTACTGGTTTGGGGTTTTATGTGGTATTAACCCTAAATTTTAACATTTGTTGTGCATATTACCATTAAATCATTTTTGTGACATTCTGAAATTCAATCCTTTTCGGGATATGTGAAATGATTATTTCATCGACGCACTATTAATTAAATCTCACTCTGAATTGATTACTTATGAGACGATTAACCTTTACGAAAAGGCTATCGAGGAATTAAGCACGCACGACTTGAGAACTCGATCATAGGTTGACAATTCGACCATAAGGATTGTTGATGGATCCTCATAAGCCATTTCAGGCCGATCTGGAAATGGTTATAGATCGATTCAACAATAGTATCGGACAAGGTTGCGGGTGATTCCGTACGATTACCCTATTGATCTCAAATGACCTTAAACCAATTCCTAATGATCGTGTTCTTCAAAACAAACAATTGACCCCTTTCGATTACATGACAACCGAGGTCACCTATTGCTTAAGTAAGCATAGACGTGGTTTGATATTAAGTCAACCACAGGTCGAATATGTGTAACTCCTAAAAACCGTTCGTTAGTTTGAGATATACTAAAGTTGCCATTAATCGATTTTAGCCATGAATTAGAATCCGAAATTAAGTATCGAACTTTCAAGGGTTCCACGACTAATCTATTGGACGTTGCCTCGTTAAGCTTATCTATTTGTCAGTTTGCTCAGAAATTGTTGAAAGAGTGAAATTTGGATCAGAAGTTTGAAAAGACCTTTTTATCCTGAGTTATTTTGGATTCTTTTGATTCTTGGAAGGGCATTTCGGTCTTTTAAACCCTCCTTTAAGTGGCCGGCCATATTGGACAATTTTACCCCTATTATCTTTTATTATTTACATTTTTGCCCTTAGTTATTTTATTAAAGCTTATCTTGAAAAATTTAATTGTGGCCCTTAGATCTTGGCTTGTGGGTCAAGATTGAATCTTGACCATCTATTTCTTGATTGTGATTGATACATCTCTCTCTCTCTCTCTCTCTCTCTCTCTCTCTCTCTCTCTCTCTCTCTCATCCTTTCATTCCCTTTCTCTTTCGGTCAACCACCGCCAGCACCACCAATCACGACCCTCGCCGCCAACCACCGCCACCTTCACCGTCACTGCCGTGGCCAGCCATCGCCGCCATCCAGCCACTGTAAGTGCCGCCGCCGTCACCAACAACATTTTCTCTCCCTCTCTCCCTTCCGTTTGCTTAATACAGCCGACCACATCACTATACCACCGCCACCGTAGCTGCTGACCTTCCGGCCGATGCCGTCTAGCGTTGTACATTGCCGTCGCACTGCCATCGTCGTGGCTGTTTACCAACCAGCCACCACCCCATTACCACCATTTCAACCTCGCCACCACCACCATCTCGTCGTCCTCGTCGCCACCATCTCAACCACCATGGCTGTTACCTTCTAGCCATCGCCGTCAAATGCTATGCATTGCCGCCATTTGCCACTTGCCGCTTGTCGAAGCTGCTACACTGCCGGGCTGCTGCTGCCCACTTTGCTTGGCAATTACTTAGGCTTAATTGTAAATTGCTTCCTAAACCTTAACTAGGATGATATGTGACTAATGGATGCGATTAGTGGCTAATTCGTGGGCTGATTATTGGCTAACTTGTGGACTAATTAGTGGCTAATTTGTGGACTGATTGGTGGCTGATTTGTGGATTGATTAGCGTGCATGATAGGTGGATTAGTCATTGGTTGATCTTGATTTGTTAAGGTTTGATTTAGATTTGGATTATCTGATAGCTAATTTCGGTGTTATGCATGGCTGATCATGCGTTAATTTAATGGTTGATTTGGTTCATTTGATTGATGGCTAATTTGGATTGATTTATTGGCTAGACAATGCTATCGGTGTTTGGAATTAAATGTGTTTCATGACGTCATTGTATGTAGAGAACTGTACGTCATAAACACTATGCATTAGCTGTAACACCCCCACCTTGAGGTTATTAGTGTGACGTCCTGTTTGTTATTATCTTTGACTAAGCGCAAGCGAAAGCAATTAATTCGGCACAATCACAATCAAAACAAACAACGAGGTTATTACAAGCATCATGAGCAAATCTTGTATTTATATGTAACATCGTTATCTTACCCTCGAAAATTAGGGAAAGCATAACAGGCAAAACACACTATTGCCATTTTACTTAAATATATTTTACAAGCCCTTTTCTACGGGCCATTCCATGTACAAATCATATCACAAGCGAAGGCCGAGGTTAATCCTAGCTCTTCTATATCATCCTCCATCTTATGGACCTGAAAAGGAAAATAACAGGGGATAAGTCGGGGAGACTTAATGAGTAAATTCACTAATACTCATGCAGGATGATGCCTCACTGTTGTACTAACGCATACAAATATTTTCCACACCTTATATCGATGGCAAATCAATAGCAAGGATTTTGGTATTGCCCTTGCTATGTTTACATGAAAACTCACATTTATCCGATCACATGAAAATGCACAAGAAAATTTATACGAGAAGCATCCTCTAGAGTCCTTTGACTTATCAATAAACACATATACCGACATACATATAAGATTCATTTATCATCATCCTGGTTCAACCAGGGCCTCCAGCGTCATACTAGGCATCCTGACTTAACCAGGGCATCCCGGATCAACCGAGACATCCCGGGGCTAGCTCACCCGAGTCATCCGGGCTCAACCAAGGCATCCTAACTCAACTAAGGCATCCCAGCACTAGTTTACCAAGGCATCCGGGCTCAACTCAGGCATCCTAGCTCAACTAGGGCATCCCAGCGCTAGTTCACCGAGGCATCGCCGCTAATGCTATGTGACGACCGTCTTCTTCTTTTATTTAGTGATCACACATCCCGGGTCACACAAGCCGATTTATTATCTCGATTTCATTAGTCCATGCAATCAAGCCCAAAGGCGTGCCGTGCTTGTATAATCATGATCTCTAGAACATTCGCCTAACATGCGGGTCACGGTCGAGGGCATGTGGTTCAATCCGTCATGCCGAGCGCCAGCTCGAAGCCGAACTTGGCCTGGAACTATACATCCCAATGTAAACCCGCACCAAGTCGAACTCGTCTTGTGACGCCACAACATGAGTACGAGATCATACGACACCCCATTTTGTGACTTGTACGTTCCTTGACTTACGATCATGAAGCAAAACAACAAGCACTCATGTAAACATTGAGCATCACAGACACGATCACTACTCAAGCCAAACTCGCAATACCACGTTCTATCTTCTTATAAATCAACAAGCATGGATGAGAATATCAAGCATGGTAACAAGCGATGTGTACAACATCGAGACAAACAACAACACGCAAGTCCCAACAAAGGCTTGGGTGAGAACTTTGGGCAACAATGCATCATAACTTCCTATCCCGAGATTTAGGAATCCACTTATATGCTGCTTTCCAAGCACGTAACACACCGCCCTATCCAAGTGTTAGGGAATTCACTCACCTATAAGCTCAAAACAAGAAAATGTCTATGGCGGTTGGCGGGGAACAACGGCAAGAAAGAGAGAGATGATTGGTGTGATGGTGAGGGAGAGAGAGAGAGATGAGAGTGAGAGTGAGAGATGAGAGCAAGAAGAGGTGAGGTGTAGAAGCTAAAGGGGGGACCAAGCTTATTTATAAGCAGGCCAACTTGGTCCCCAAGCTTTGACCACTTGCTCACTAAGTTTTGCCAACTTGTTCACCAAGTTTTGACTTTCTAGAACCCTCATTTTTGTCTCTCGGCTCCCTCTCAGTTTCCCCCTTTGTGTGACCTCCAATCAATGCTTAGAATGGCTCATTTGAAAGCTCAGAATGAGCACATTAAATCACCAGAAGACATCAAGTTGAGATTCAAATGGTTTTATATAGAAAATGATGAATCTTTAAAATCTGACAAAACGGGTAGTTTTTGCACTGTTCTAGAAATCGGGCTTAAAAACATAGTAAATGGACTCTAAAATTCTCAAATTTGAATATGTCATAAAAAAGATCTTAACAAACATTTTCCATGCGGAACACGAAATCTGAATCTTTCTATAAACACAACTTTTAATATCTCAAATACAGACTAAAAACAATTGCTGGGACAGAATTCTTGCTTCTAAAAGTAAGCTCTTTCCAGAATCCAAATTATCTCTAAAAATTCCCAAATTTATATATGTTATAGAGGAAAAAATTCTTAACAAATTTTGTAAAGAAAGTTTATTCAAATTCGGTCCAAAAAAATTTGTAGAAAATCGAGAAAGTGTGTACATCAAAGAAATACCCACTATGGGCAGTTTTACACGGTAAAAAATTAGGCTATCATACTACTCATTTCAAGTCCAAAAATTCTGAAATTAAAGTATGTAAAACTTCAAGATGTTTGGAGAAACTTTTAAGAAGGAAGTGTTTGGAAATTCAGAACACAAAAGTCTCCACAAAAATAATAAAACGAAAGGGGTACAAAGAATCCAAATCTGGGCTTTCCAGAACAAGAGTAAAATTGGCTCCGATTGGAAAACCACCATACTTAAACCATAGCCATTTCCCAAGGACTAAAATTGAAGATGTTACATTGGCTAATTAAGAAAGATAAGAATCGGCATTGAGTGATTGTTATGCGTGCATGGTCATGACAGTCCGTCTAGGCGAGGGTTCTAGATGATGCCCGATAGGGGTTCGAATGCCGTCTAGGAGGGGTTCTGGAAGATGCCATGTCGCAGTTGATATCGAACCGATGCTCCTTATGGAATGCCATCTGTGCAGGGTTCCAGACGTTGCCGTGCCCAACGGAGTGGGACGATACTCGATTATGCTGGAAGACACCGGCAGGGGTTCGGTTGTGGCTCCAAGTGACCGTTTAATAATTTGGACTATTATGAGTGCAAAGTGCACGAGTGAATGCATTGTGCTTGAAAGTGATGAAAATACGTGTTTGAATTGTTAATCTGATGTTGTGTTTGCTTATACATTGTCATGCCTCTGGTTTATGCAATCATGTGATCTTGTTTATGTGCTCATTGGAGCGTTTGCCATGTTCTACAGGTTGGATGAGGCAAGGTAAGGGCACTGTTGTTAGAATTGCATGTTCAGGGCGATCCGTTGGTACGTGTCTTCCTAAGCGAGGTTTAGGGAGTTTACTTATTAAGTTTATCTCATTGTTGTTTATTAACCATTTCAAACCCCCGAGTATGAACAGTCCTCCTATGAATTTTGGCATGCCCATGGATATGGACACGATGGTGGTTGAGTATCCGATCGGACTGGATAGGGTCTATCTAAGGCATACGATGACTGTTTGGGTAGTGAGGGCTTTGTGGTGTGGAAATCATATACTTTTTTAGCTTGGTTTCTTCAGGAAAAGGGAAGCGTTGTTTGGTCCAATTTGGGGCTTCGATGGACCCCCTCATGGCGAAGTAGGGGATGAGGTTTGGGACCCTATAGAGATTGACTCGCCGGATGGGGTTGTTACTGATCCTAACACTGGTCTAGACTATTCGGGTTCCGATCTGGAATATTTGGAGTCTAACCTGAAGCCTCCTCCTGGCTATGGTCAGTACTGTCGATGGGTTTGGATATCTCATCTTTTGATCGCTCTCTTTTGATAGTGAAGCTAAGTTAACCTGATCACCCTATTCCTTTTTGTTTGTGTGTGGTTCGTTAGGAAGCGGCCTTATAGTAGGCTTATAAATTGTATCTTCCATGGTTAACAATGTGTTTATAAAATGACTTCGTTTGTTTCTATGTCCAAGTGTTTCCTTTACTATCCCTTTTTATGATTGTTGATCGGAGTGTTCGAGTTCGCTTCCGCACGCATTTAATTGTAAGTATAGTGTATAGGTTGGCAACGCATCCTGGGACGTTGCAATATAACGACCGAAGTGGGATATTAGCATTCTCAAGAGTCGAGGCGTGATATCCCTATTTAATTAGTATTAGAGCAAGGTTAGCTCGATCCAAGTTTGATCGATACCTGGATTGATAAGGTGCGATGGGTGCTAAGATAGTTAGTTAGGAAGACCTTATTTGATCGCAAGTATAAAACGTGTTATGTCATGTCCCTAACCACTCACAGCCGATACTTGTTGACCGACCATGATCGGAATGAGCCTGTGAAGCGTAAACCATTATTAGAACGTCCCGTTGATTTTAAATATGAAAAGCATGCGGAAGCAATTCAACGAGATAAAAACAAGTAATAAAGACAAACAGTGCACGTTGTATTTACATGATAGACTCGTGCTTATTTACATACCCTACCTCGGGCAAACAAGCTTTAAACAATATTTTTCATATGCCTATTTCAAAGGCACTTCCGAAAAACAAACCATTTACATAACAAAATTTTGGCTTGGGTCCTTAGCTTCTCTACGGTTACTATCTCCTCTTCCTCGCTCGCTCCTCCTCGCCCTCGTCCGCACGGCCGTCCTCACGCCCCGCCCATGGCAAATCCCGAAGCCAACCCGCCCATGCCATCAAAAGGACTGCTAAATCCACGAAGGGGCTCGACCCAGTCCCCGTCGGCTAGGCGATACCAAGCCACGTACGGGTGCGGGACAAGGTCTACTCGACCTTCGTCAACCATCACGCAGGTTGTAATCTTGCGGTAGGCACGGTTCTCACGGGCATCGATCACCGTCAAGAGCTCGGCTTTCATTTCGATCGGATTGCCAAATAGGGCCGGGGGTGAAGCCATTCCTACGGATCTGAAAAAGAGAAAACAACGGGGAGTGAGTTGAGGAGACTCAGCAAGTAAAATTTTACTAACGAGCGAGGACATATCAATCGTCATTACACGAAACATTCTTACCGTACCGGCCTCCATGGCCGATCAAACAATGACGTGCATAGTATGCATAAAACAAGAATTCCAGGCATGGCTAAGTCACGGTTTACCTCATGTGTTACGCCTCGGTTTCTAATTCGTGTTAGATAACATGCAAAAACACGAAACAAGGCAAACTTGTTATAGAGAACAGAACATCGGAACACCAAGAATCGAGAACGGGGAAAGCTCGTGATACAACGTATTTCAACGTCATTTCCCGGTAGTAAAATCTCACTTACTCTAATAAAACAAGAACTAAAGGGTAGAGAATGGGCGGGAAAGGCAACGGCCTCGGGTCTCGAACAACTCACAGTATCGGCTTTTCTTTTCTCTCTCTCGGCACTCTCTCTCTCTCTCTTGGCAGGTTTGTGTATGTGGAAAAAGTGAGCTAAAACTCTTCAAATGGCTTCTATTTATAGAGGAAGCAAGGGCTAGGATTTTGATGAGGCGTGCGCACGTGTCACTTGGGAGATGAGGTAAGCGCGCGTGTCATCCACCCATTAATGGCCTAAGTCTAAAAGTCAAGAAGAATGATGAAAATGGCCAATTATTCTTCCTTTCTCTCTCCTCACCCATTGGCCGTGGGTCTCTCTCTCTCCCCAAGCTAGCCGTGACTCCTCTCTCTCTCCCTTGGTCAATACTTGATGACCAAGGCTTTATAATGGCTTCATAAAGGCTTGTGGAAAAAGAAGACCAAGCAATAAATGAGAGAATGATAAAGATGATAAGGTTTGACTTAGTCAAACTTTCTAGGGTTTTCTCCAATTGGCTGATTTCCATTCCAAATTGTTCGGATTAAACGAGTCTCGCGAAAATACGCACTTAATGCCCAAAACGAACCCCGCATCATAATAATTCCCAAACTTTTCCCGAGAGTTTTCTCACAAAAATAATTCTCATAATACCTCTCAAGATGGATCTTAATGTGAAATGACCCTCATAATTGCCCAAACTTGGTCTCACAACCATTTAAACCAAACTAAGCCAAAATAGCCTTCTTCGGTGGCCTAGGCACATGGCCGGGCCATCGGGCAATTTGGCCGATCAGACCAGGCCATTGGCCGGGCGAGTGGCCGGGCTGTACGGGCAATGCGCCGGGCCGCACGAGCAATGCGCTGGGTCGCACGAGCGATGCGCCAGGCGACGTGCGGGGCTGCACGAGTGACGCGCCGAGCGGCATGCCTGGCCACACTGGTGACGTGCCTAGTGCTTGGCCGGTCGTATGGGCACCGTGCCGGGTCATACGGGTGAGGGGTCGGGTCAAGGCCAAACACGCACATCAGCTTGGGCATGGCACGACGCACAACTCATGGCCATATTTCGTGGGCACGGGACAAGATCGGGACCGGATCTTACGGCTACAACTCGCTGCACAAGGGTCGGGCACAATGGCCGGCGCACGACCGGGTACGTAGCCGGTCCGTGGCCTGGCTAACGGGCAGGATGGCCGGTCATGACCGGGCATATAGCCTTGACCGCCACGACCGGCAATTTTGCCCGGGCCGTGACTAAACCACTAGGTACATGGCCCGGTACACGTCTCGTCCATGGCCTTCTCGACTTGGCACAACGATCCATAGTCGATTCGTGATCGGGCCACGTTCGAGTATCAACGATCTATGGTCGACCCTCGGTTGTCATGTAGCCTCATGAAAATCCGATACTCCGGAATTAACTCGTGGTCACCCGGGACTAATGCATGGCCGTGCGGTATCACCTGCGACCGACACATGCCCACACCAGACTGATTCACAGTTATCCCGGACCGCTCCACTAACGGCTCTTATGATCGAAGGATCACCCCATGGTCATATCACTCTAATCACTTGCGTAGTCAGGGTCATTTCACTGTCGATCCCTAGGCCAACTCATGGACAATCTTTCGATCGAACCACGACCAACCCTCAGTACACTTGTTCCGATCATGCTGTCCATTCCAATACCGACCCTCGACTCGACTTACCCGCTAATCCACTTATTACCAGCCCTCAGCTTCCTAGACTCGAAATCGGGGATGTCACATGTTATGCCTATCTTGTGATTGATTACTTGTGATTGCTGAATTGTTTCTTGATATTGTTCTCGATTGTTGACATTGTGTTGAGAATTATGAGAGCAAGAGCTCTGCTGGTTATAGGCTGGTAATGCCTGCTTTGTGATCGTTTGTTGTGATTTGCTGCTTAAGAATTGTAGACTTGAATAAGCGATTTAGGTCTCTAATTCCTTGATTGAATTATATAATAGGTTTCGTGAGAATCCTGTAAAATGAGCAACAGAGAAATGGGGACCAAAGGCCAGTCTAGCTCACAGGCAAGGGCAGTAGAGAACCCTCGAGTGGATGGGGTCTTAAGAGCCTTTGAAGCAATTGGAGATTTGATGAGACAGCAGACTCAAGAACGAGCTGCTATTACTACTACTACTACCGTTGTCGCTATTGACAATTCGGGGCATGGAAATAGGGAACGTTAAACCCACTTATTGGTGGAACAGTTTCTGAAGCTAAAGCCGTCCAAGTTCGATGGAAAGGGTAATCTTGAAGTTGCAATCCTTTGGGTCAGAGAGCTGGAGAAAGCTTTTACACTTCTGAGGTGCTTAAAGGAGGATAAGATAGTACTTGCTTTGTACCAACTACAGGGTAATGTTAGTGACTGGTAGGAGGCCACTCAAGGAAGGATCTTTATGGAAGGCATGGTTTCGAATTGGGGTGCCTTCGTTGAAGTCTTCAATGGGAAGTACTTTTCAGAATATGCTCAAGAACAGAAGATGGTGGACTTTCTATGACTTCACTAGAATCAATTGTCGATCGATCAGTATGAGGCGAGTTCGCAAGGTTGACGAAGTACGCACCAAGAATGATCGAGGACCCAGTGTATAGGGCAAGCAGATTTCGGGATAGTCTCAAATTGGAGATCCGAAGTCAGTTGGTGTCCCTAAACCTTAAGGACTACAATGAGCTATATGAAAGGGCCCAATTGATTGAGAGGGACATGACTGATAGGGCTGCTGCATCTGGATCGCGGTATACGCTAGTTAGGGATAACCATCGGTTCGGAAAGAAGCCAATGGCAAGGAATAGGCATTTCGTCCCTCCTATTAGAAAGAATATCAAAATGCCATCATATTATTCTAATGCCATATGTCAATCTTGTGGAAGAAAGCACGGGAATGGCCCTTGCCCAAGTAGGACTGGAGCTTGCTATGGATGTGGCTAACATAATCATCAAGTGAAAGACTACCCGAACCAATTAGCTAGGCTGCCAATGCAACCACAATAATCTTGAGTGGGATAGCAAGCTGGAACCGCACTAGAATATAACTTGAATCGACCTCAGGCACAAGGAAGGGTGTGTGCTATGGCAAAGAAGGAAGCAAAGGATGTGCTAGGGGTGATCACAGGTACAATCTCTTTATGTGATCATGCTGCCTACGCTTTATTTGATTTGGGGGCTTTGCATTCGTTTGTGTCAAAACAGTTTGTTAATTTAACTAAAATTAAATCGAAACCATTACAAGTAATTCTACATGTTACCACCCTTTAAAGGATGAAGCGTTAATTTTTGTAGGATGTTTAGGTTGTAAGATAGTTGTTGGTGATAGGGAGGAAGTGATTGATTTAGTGGTCTTGGCGATGTATGACTTTGATGTCATCATCGAGATGGATTGGCTCATGAAGCAAAGAGCTGTAATGGATTGTAGTAGTAGGATGATCCAATTTAATCCGACTAGTCACTCTAGATATGAATTTGTGGGAAACATATGAGGAACCTCGATCCCATGTATTTCGTCACTAGAGGTGACTAAGTTGTTAAATGAAGAACGTTAAGGTTATCTGACAACTGTAGTTGATTTGTTGGTTGAGGAACCAAGGCTAGAGGACATAGCCAAGGTGCGTAATTTTCTCGATGTCTTTTCTCAGGAATTGCCGGGATTATCACCTGAGAGAGAAGTAGAATTTATGATTGAGTTGACCCCTAGGACGAAGCCAATCTCTCGAGCACCCTACAGAATGGCAATGTCCGAGTTAAAGGATTTAAAGGTGCAGATATAAGAACTACTGGATAAGGGAGTCATTCATCCTAGTGCGTTACTGTGGGGAGCACTAGTGTTGTTCGTAAGGAAGAAGGATGTTCGTTGTATTTATGCATCGACTATCGGCAGTTGAACTAAGTGACTGTCAAGAATAAGTATCCGTTACCAAGGATAGATGACTTGTTCGATCAACTGCAAGGAGCTTCAGTATTCTCCAAGATAGACCTGAGGACGGGCTATCATCAGTTGAGGATCAAAAAGGAGGATATACCGAAAATGGTGTTTTGTACGTGATATGGACATTACGAGTTTACCATGATGCCATATGGATTTACTAATGCCTCAGCTGCTTTTATGGATTTGATGAAAAGGGTATTCAAGGAGTTTTTGGATCAGTTCGTCATCGTATTCATCGATGACATTTTGGTATACTCGAAGAGCCCCGAGGAGCATAAGCAACATTTGAGAATGGTTTAACTAACCTTAAGAGAACATGCACTTTATGCTAAGTTTAGTAAATGCGAGTTCTAGTTCAATCGAGTAGCGTTCCTTGGTCATGTGATCTTTGGAGATGGAATCTCAATATATTCGACCAAGATTGAGGCAGTCACGAATTGACCAAGACCAACATCAGTGATCGAGGTTCGGAGCTTTTTAGGCCTTGCAGGCTACTGCAGATGATTCGTGGAAAGGTTCTTCACGATGGATACTCCTTTGATGCGCCTTCTTAAGAAGGAAACAAAGTTTGAATGGATGAATAAGTGCGAGAGGAGTTTCCAAGAACTTAAGCATAAGTTGACTATAGCCCTAGTGTTGACGATACCATCTAGTCCTAGAGGGTCTGAAATTTATAGTGATGCGTCACTTAAGGGATTATGATGTGTTTTAATGCAACATGAAAGAGTGGTTACATATGTGTCCCGACAGTTAAGACCTTATGAGTTAAATTCCTTGACTCATTATTTGGAATTAGTGGCGATCATCTTTGCCCTAAAAATTTGAAGGCACCACTTATGTAGGGAAAAGTTTTAGATTTACACGGATCATTAGAGTCTAAAGTACTTGTTTTCCTAAAAAGAGTTGAACATGAGACAGTGTCGATAGATAAAACTTCTCAAGGACTACGACTGCGACATCCTATATCACCCTAGAAAGACTAACAAGGTAGTGGATGCGCTTAGTCAGAAGTCGACCATCGCGCAAATGATGATTAAAATATGGACTCTACTCGAAGGAGTAAGAGATTCGGATTTTAAGTTTGAGGTAGGTCACCTCTCAAGTTTGTTGGCTACCTGAAGAATCGAGACAAAGGTTCAGGCTAAGATTAAGGTATTGCAATCGACGGACTCTACTATTTAGAAGATTCTGCAAGGAAAGGCAAATAAGAGAAAGCCCAACTTTCAAGTGACTGAGGATGGAACATTGAGGTTTCGTGGACGATTATGCATTCCTGACAATGTGGAACTCAATGAAGAGATTCTATGGGAAGCACATCATAGAAATTATAGCATCCATCCACGTAGTACCAAGATGTACCAAAACTTGCATCAGCATTATTGGTGGAACGGAATGAAGGTGGATGTAGCCAAACACGTAGCCAAGTGCTTAACATGCTAACAAGTGAAAGTACAACATTGCTAATCAGTGGATTGCTACGATCACTCGAGATCCTAGAATGGAAATGGGAACACATCACAACGATTTTCGTGATGGGTCTACCAATGAGTTAGAGAGGTAATGACTCTATTTGGGTCGTTGTGGATAGACTGCTAAGTCTACTCATTTCATCGCCATATGAAAGGACTTCGCCATGGACAGATATGCAGAATTGTACATGCGCCATATCATTTGCTTGCATGGAGTACATGTGACAATCACTTCGGATTGTGATCCCAAATTCACCACTACATTTTGGAAAAGCCTTCAAGATGCCATAGGAACAAAACTACAGTATAGCACAGCTTATCATCCTTATACGAATGGTCAATCTGAGAGAACGATTCAAACTCTCGAAGATATGTTGCTAGCTTGCGTGTTGGATTTCAAAGGCAGTTGGGAGAAATAATTGCATCTCGTTAAGTTTGCTTATAACAATAGCTACCAACATAGCATTAGAATGGCGCCATTTGAAGCATTGTATGATAGAGCTTGCAGAACTCCGGTACGCTGGGACAAGATTGGTGAAAGGAGAATTATGGGTCTAGAGTTAGTACAATAGTTAGTTGAGGCAGTTAAGGTCATTAGAGAAAGACTTAAGAGAGCCTAGAGCTGTTAGAAGAGCTATGCAGATGATCGTAAAATTCTGCACGTGTCAATGAACGTGTTGAACAAGTAATATAATGATAACAAAAGTATCGTCCCATAGAGATTGATGATAATAAACCAATTAAATATTAAAAATAGACTAATTCTAAAATTTATCTAACAGATCAAAATATATTTGAGAACAAATAAAAATTGATAATTTTTAAAAACGAAATTTTATAAACTAAAGGCAGATAATCAATCAAGTAAAACATGTTAGAGCATCCAATTTCACCATAACCACTAGATATGAATTTCAGATTATTATGCATATAAGAACAGTATCAAGCATGTGATAGCGGAATTTCCTAATCTATTTACTATCCTATCTCTAGGTATAGCAAACCTACTCAGTTTATCAATTCACTATATTTCTATGTGAATTTAAATAAACATAAGCGCATTAAAATCTATGAATATTCCCGGTTCATAATGAATCTTTTAGACCACCTTATCACCGAAAGTTACACAAATAACATGGTATATTTCTATCCACATTTAATTCATGGTTATATATTATAAAGAGCAATTGCATATTATCACTTCTCAATCTCAAACATGCACATCATATCATTCAAGTGGTGGCCAGTCACCTAAACACATTAAACACAATAATATATAACTCATATGAATGAAATTATTTACAAAGCATAAAAAGCATGAAATTCATATCATCATGGTTAGGCTACATCGTAACTCTAACAAAGAAAATTAGAACATAATAGAAGAAGAAATGAAAATAGAAATTAAATCAAACATTTTGAATCAAAGAACAAGAATTCTGTCACCACTTTTATCTTCTTTTCAAAATACTTGAAAAACTCTCGTAACACTAAAAATAAAAACGATCTCTCTCAAAGACTCTATGTTCCCTTAAGTTATCCTATTTATATAATAACATCCAAGACTCCTCTCACAAGGCAATTACTTCTTTTTTCGCATAAAATTAAGGAATAAATTACAGAATTCCCAATGTGATATCCACATTCTAACTCTTCTCTGGGTCGTATATTCCTTTCCTTCTTTTTGCCATATTTTTCTTATTTTCTCCATATCTCAATATTCTGCATAAACAAGGAAATATTAAGCAAATAAAAGGAAATCCAAATATATTCTATCAAATATTGCATTATTTATTGCCTAAAGTAGATAAAATAACTCTATTTTTATAGAGTTATCAAACCCCCAAACTTAACATTTTGCTAGTCCTCGAGCAAAAGCAAGATATAAGACATACTCAAGCTAACAGCCCCCTCCATGACTTCCTTCCATAATTGCTCAAAATCACAATTCAAAGAAAAACACAAATTTCATCCTAACATTGAAATAGATTCATAAGTTAAAATCGATTCTAACTATGTGATCCAAGTGTGTGTGTATGAGTCCTCATCTTTTCGAATTATATGCAATCCAAATAAGTTCACATTGGTTTGCAACCTCTCAAAAACTTTTTATAATTATAACCAAATCTCATAGGTTTGCTTTTCATTCTTCTCTCCACTAATGTAAGCGAATCATCCAACCAAAAATCAATAGGACTTTCCTCAGGTTGTAATGTAAAGTTAGACTAACGGTGAAATAATGGTAAATTTAAACTCAATCACCTACGAACACATTAATTTCTAGGATCTAATTAGAGCACATGCCACTATCCCCAATTTCACATCTTCAAAATAATCTTTCTGCCACTACATATCATCATTCTTCCTCTTTTTTTTTCTTTTTTTTTCTCTTCTTTTTTTTTCATTGCTTTATGGTGGAGTTCCTCCCTAAGTCCCTCCTAATATAACGTGAACATTCCCAACCCATTGAGTATCCAAAAGGCTCACTCAATTGAAAGTTGGATGGGAACCATAAAAGCAATATTTTCTTTTTCTCTTTTTTCTTTCTTTTTCTTCTTCTTTTTTTTTTTGAAGAAGATACATCCAAACAACCATAGCAATCAAATTATTTCCATGTTCCACCCTTCCTCCCAAATTGCTATTATGCTCAAATAAACTTTTATCCTAAAAAAAATCAACATGTTCACGGGGCGTGGGACAATGATATAATTTGGCAAAAGGTAAGCTAAAAAGTACGTGGGTGCTAATAAAAGATTGGATAATAATTAAGGTTCAACGGGATGACAATGGATAAATAAACAGGGCTGGCTTAAAAGGCTCAATCGATCCAAAAATTGCCTAAATCATTTTCTCAGTTAGATGTAACCTAGGATTTCGCCTCAAGAGAAAATCAAACAAATTCTAAGATTTTGGTGAGATCTAAGAAAAGCACATACTTCATATGAATGTTCTCTAGATCTACATACTACTAAAAAATTAAGGACTTTTAGTGCTCAGTAAGTGGATCGACATCATCAGAATCAAAATTAACTCACATATCATTCGTAAGTTTGAACAAAATTTAAATTTTCCTAAGAATCGCAAAAATTCACAACAAGGAATGCAAAAAAAAAACAAATTCAGATTTAGCAAAAAAAATTTTGAGCAAAAATTTTGTCTCCCCCCAAACTTGAATGAAGCATTGTCCTCAATGTGAAAAACAAAAGAAACAAAAAAAAATAGGAACAAGAAAACTCCCCTTGTTGTGGGATGTGTCCATGGATGGTCTTGATGACTAAACTCCAAAAAGGTGATCCTGCGAGTAAGAAAATTAACCTGGATAAAAATTATTAATCATGTTTTTTTTGAGAAAAAAATGAACATAAAAATTAATGAAGAAACATAATAAAAATGCTTGGGTTGCCTCCCAAGAAGCGCTTGCTTTATAGTTTTTAGCCAAGCTATCTCAGATGTCGCTATTCTGGAGGATGAAGTTCAATAGTGGTCTTCTGCTTGTTGTAACAACCTTCGAAGTAAGGCTTCAAACATTGACTGTTCACCTTAAATGTGCCTTCGATGTCATGTGTAACTTCAACTGCTCCGTATGGAAATACCTATGTGACTGTATAAGGACCAGACCGTCGAGAACGTAACTTTCCTGGAAAAAGTTTAAGACGAGAGTTATAAAGTAAAACTTTTTGATCAATTTCGAACTCTCTTCTGAATATATGTTTATTATACCATCTTTTGGTACGCTCCTTGTACATCTGAGCATTGTCATAGGCCTTATTGTGGAATTCCTCCAATTCATTTAGTTGCAACAATCTTCTTTCACCTGCAGACTGCATGTCAAAATTCAGAAATTTCAACGCCCAATATGCTTTGTGTTCTAATTCCACCGGTAGATGACAAGCCTTCCCAAATACTAACCTAAAAGGAGACATCCCAATTGGGGTTTTAAATGCTGTCTTATAGGCCCAAAGTGCGTCATCAAGTTTCATTGACCAATCTTTCCTAGAGGCATTCACTGTTTTTTCTAAAATTCTCTTGATTTCCCTATTTGAAACCTCTACTTGACCACTAGTCTGAGGATGATAAGGGGTTGCAATCTTATGTGTGACTCCATACTTACTCAAAAATACTTCAAACTGTTTGTTGCAAAAGTGTATCCCCTATCACTTATGATTGCCCTAGGAGTGCCAAATCGCGTAAAAATATTTTTCTTCAAGAATTTGACAACAGCCTTAGCATCATTTTTTGGCACTGTTATAGCTTTTACCCACTTAGACACATACTCCATAGCCACTAAAATGTATAATTTACCATAAGAAGATGTAAAGGGTTCCGTGAAATCAATACACCAAACATCAAATAATTCACACACAATAATATTGTTTAAAGGCATCTCATTTTTTCTAAAAATATTTCCAGTTCTCTGACACCAGTCACATGAAACTACAAAGGAGTAAGCATCTTTAAAAAGTGTGGGCCAATAAAATCCAGATTGTAAAATCTTAGCTGCAGTTTTGGTGCCACCAAAATGACCACTTGCCTCTCTATCATGATAATGATACAGAATATTTACCTTTTCTTCGTCTGGGACACATCTCCTTATGACATGATCTGCACATACCTTAAAAAGAAAAGGTTCTTCCCAAAAATAATTTTTAACATCAGAAAAGAATTTTTTCTTCTGTTGATAGACAATTTAGGAGGAAGAATATTACTTACCAAATAATTCACAAAATCAGCGTACCAAGGAATTTTTGTGGATTTGATGGAAAAAATTTTCTCATCAGGGAACTCTTCCATAATTGGACTTACCTCTTCCTTTAAATTCGGAATTCTTGACAAGTGATTTGCAATTAGATTTTCAGTCCCCTTCTTATCTTTGATTTCCAAATCAAATTCTTGCAGCAATAGAATCCACCTGATTAAACGTGATTTTGATTCTTTCTTTTCAAGTAAATACTTAAGAGCAAAGTGGTCAGAATAAACTATAACTTTTGAGCCAATTAAATAAGAACGAAATTTATCAAAAGCAAACACTACCGCTAAAAGCTCCTTTTCAGTTGTGGCATAATTCAATTGAGCTCCAGATAGGGTGCGACTTGCATAGTATATGGTTCAAAAAATTTCATCCTTTCTTTGTCCAAGTACGGCTCCAACAGCCGAGTCACTAGCGTCACACATCAACTCGAAAGGCAAATCCTAAGTAGGCACAGTCATGATAGGGGTCGAAATTAACTTCTCCTTCAATGTGTTGAATGCCTGCAAACAATCATCAGAGAAGTCAAATTTAGAATCTTTTTCCAACAATTTAGAAATGGGTCTAGCAATCTTAGAAAAATCTTTAATGAAACACCTATAAAATCCTGCATGCCCCAAAAATCCTCTGACAAGTTTCACAGATATTGGTGGAGGCAATTTTGCAATAACCTCCACTTTGGCTCGATCGACTTCTATTCCATTTCTAGAAATCTTATGCCCGAGCACTATTCCTTCCTGTACCATAAAATGACACTTCTCCCAATTTAAAACAAAGTTAGTCTCCTCACATCTTTGTAAGACCAAAGCGAAATTATTTAAACAAGAATCAAATGATGAGCCAAAAACGGAAAAATCATCTATAAAAATCTCAATATATTTTTCAACCATATAAAAAAAATAGCCATCATGCATCTTTGAAAAGTAGCTGGTGCATTACAAAGACCAAAGGGTATTCTTCTAAAAGCAAAAGTATCATAGGGACAAGTGAAAGTAGTTTTTTCTTGATCTTCTAGTGCAATAGGAATCTAATTATACCCTAAATATCTATCAAGAAAGCAATAAAACTCATGTCCTACAAGTCTTTCCAACATCTGATCAATAAATGGTAAAGGAAAATGATCTTTTCTAGTGGCATCATTCAATTTTCTGTAATCCTTGCACACACGCCATCCAGTAGCTGTCCTAGTAAGAATCAATTCATTATTGTCATTTTTCTGAACAGTCATACCGCCTTTCTTTGGCACATCTTGCACAGGACTTACCCAGGAACTATCAAAGATAGGATAGATAAATTCCTGCATCAAGTAACTTAATTACCTCGACTTTCACCACTTCTTGCATTTTCGGGTTCAAACGCCTCTGAGGTTGGATAGTGGATTTATGTTGTTCCTCCATCAAAATTTTATGCATGCAAATTGAAGGACTAATTCCCTTGATGTCAGCTATTTTCCATCCAATTGCACCTTTATGTTCTCTCAACACTCTGAGCAGTTTCTCCTCCATCAAATTTGTCAAAGAAGAAGATATAATTACCGGTAAAGAAGAAATTCCATCTAAATAAGCATATTTCAAATGAGAACGTAAGGGTTTGAGTTCAAAAATAGGAGGCTCTTCAATTGATGGCTTAAGCTTCGTTGTGTGTTGTCCCGACTCCTCAAATTTTGTTGCCTTATGCCTTGAATATGTTGGATTTGCCTCCATAAAATTTGCATACTCCATTATCTCCTCATTCTCAATTTCTCTGTCTTTTGGTTGAATCAAACATGCTTCAAGTGGATCTTTAAAAATATTTTCTTGAAAAAAATTATTCACCAACTTGTCAACTGTCTCAACTCTAAAACAAGAATTATCATCATAGGGAATTTCATTGCTTTAAAAATATTGAAAGAAACAAGATCATCTTGAATTCTAAGAATCAACTTCCCTTGTTGTACATCAATAAGAGCTCTTCCTGTTGCTAGAAAAGGACGACCTAATATAAGTTGTACATCAATAAGAGCTCTTCCACAATACCTCTCGGATATTTAATTGATCGATCAGCCAGTTGAAGCGACATTGTAGTTATTTTTACTTCACCCAATCCTAATTTCCTAAAAACAGAGAAAGGCATCAAATTAATACTTGCACCTAAATCACACAATGCCTTTTCAAAGTAAGAATCTCTAATAGTGCAAGGAATTGTAAAACTCCCTGGATTTTTAATTTCGGAGGTAATTTATTTTGTAGGATGGTCAAACATTCCTCATTCAACTTCACAATTTCATAATCCTTTAGCTTTCTTTTGTTTGCCAAAATCTCCTTCAAAAATTTTGCATAGCTAGGCATTTGCGCTAAAGCATCTGCAAAAGGAATATTAATGTGTAATTTTTTAAAAACATCAAGAAATTTAGAAAATTGCTTATCTATTTTGTGCTACTGGAGTCACTGAGGGAATGGAACTGGCGACACGTATGGCTTGGGATTATCTGGAAAAAATTTGCTCTTGCCTATCTCCTTTGGTTGTTTCTTGTCCTCTTCTTCTATGTCTCTAGAAATCTCTTGTTTGGTATCTTCTTCACCCACTTGTTTATCACTTCTCAGGATTATAGCTTTTACATTTTCAATTGGATTTTTTTTTTTTGGTAAGGTAAGAATATGTATAACTTTCCAAAACACCAAGTACAACCTAAGCTCAAACCAACACCTGACCATATAAGGACATAGTAATGTCCGTACAAGGTCAAGCAGGTCTAGCAAGAACTATACAACAAGCCGTAGGACGGCTACCAACAGGAAACAGAAAAAGAGAACCAACAACAACCTAACCAGCCACAAAAGAAGACCGACGCTAAGAACACCGGAGATCCACTGGAGATGGCACCAGAACAGCTGGGAGCAGCACTAACCAAATATAGAGGGAGGCAGGTCCCACTTCCTCTGTAGGATGCGGTTTCTATAAGTGTCCTCGACTCTCCCCATAGATATGGCCTTGTCCTTGACAACTTTGATCAACTGCTTACGCATGCCAGGGATAAAAACGCTTTTGTTCCTGAAAATTGCATTGTTCCTTTCGGTCCAAATGATGTGACATAAAGCTCCGAGAGAAAATCTAGAGATACAATGTGCAAACGAGGATCCTCCACAAACCTGCATCGCCCACAAAATATGTTCTTGCCAGGGACGATTGCGCCAGGGTAGATTACATTTTGTCGCCCAAAGAGAAGCCAATCTACCAGTGGCGATACAATCAAAAAAGAGGTGGTTGATTGAGTCCGGAGTAGCACCACAAAAAACACACAAGGCATCGTCAATCCTGCGATAATGTAACAGGAATACCTGCGTTGGTAGCCGATTAAGAGATATTAGCCACATAAGAAAGGCATGGCGGGGAACTAAGTATCGGTCCCAGATGAAGGAATGCCATGGAGTTGGTTGCCATTTCCTTCGTATATGATTCCAAGCACGCTTAACAGAGAAGGGTTCCGAAGGATGAGGTGTCCAGACAAAGTTGTCCATCGTACTGTCCATAAAGACCGGAGTGGCATCCCTCCAGCCCATAATAGAATCCAGGGTAATGGAAGGTTGCCACGAGCCTTCATAAAAGGACCGTACAGTAGCCTCCCGAGGAATGCGCGACTAGTAGATCTCTACATCGCTAAAGAGTAGGTGGAGCGGCCCCCTATTGTGCCAGTAGTCAAACCAGAAAGAGACAGATCTTCCATTGCCAATATTCCACCGGAACATAGTTCGGACAGAAGAGCGCATATCCAGGATTTTCTTCCAGGTCCAGGAACAGAAGGTTGGTTTAGAAGCAATCCAGAAATTAGCCTTCTTTAAGAAGTTAGAGTGCACCCACTTACACCACAACGATTCTTTATCTGTGAAAAGAAGCCAAATGTGCTTCAGAGTCATAGCGTTGTTGTATTCGTCAAGTCTGCGGATACCTAGACCGCCTTCCTCTTTGGGTAAGCATACGGCCTTCCATGCTACTTTTGCGCCACCAACTCCAAGGTCAGGACCTTTCCATAGGAATTGCCGCAAAATTGCTTCAATACTATGCAATACCGATTTGGGTAGGGAGAAGGTGGTGGCCCAGTATACTTGAATGGAATGTAAGACCGACTTTATCAGTTGGAGGCGACCAGCAAAGGAAAGAAACCGTTGGGACCAGGATCGGGCACGAGCCGCGATGGAATCAATCAAGGCTTTACAGTCTGTCTTGCGCAGCCTAGTAGAGATGATTGGCACTCCAAGATATCTAAATGGCAAAATACCCTGCTGAAACCCAAGGCATTGAATAATTTGGTCTTGCAACGCTTGAGTCCCTCCCGAGATGAAGATATTTCTTTTCGCCTTATTCGGTTGAAGGCCAGACCAACCAGAGAACAAGAGGAGAGATTCATTAATCAGTTGAACTGACCGCAAGTGACCTTCTGAGAACAGCAGGACATCATCCGCAAAGAAGAGGTGTGATAGCCGGGTCTTTTTGCATCTCCAAAACCAGTGGAAATCCGGCATATCAGTTTTGGCCTTCAAAATACCTGAGAAGACCTCCATAACCAGAATAAAAAGGTAAGGCGATAGAGGGTCTCCTTGGCGAATGCCTCTAGAGCTCCCAAAGTAGCCATGCAATTCACCATTAATGGAGACTGAAAACTTTGCTATCGTAACACAAGCCATCACCATCTTAGTAAAGGAGACAGGAAAATTGAAGGCCATTAGGGTCCTTTCTAAGAAGCTCCAATCGACAGTGTCATATGCTTTTTGGAAATCCACTTTAATAGCACATTTCGCAAGATATGGCCGATGGTGGAAATCCGCAAATAGCTCTTGGGCAATCAGGATATTGTCGCTGATCCTTCGACCTCTGACAAACGCCGTTTGGGCAGGGCCAATAAGTGTTGGAAGGACACACGCTAACCTCCTGGCCAAGATCTTGGAGATACACTTATAAAGAGTATTGCAACAAGCAATAGGACGGAAATCCGACATAGCTGAAGCGTTTGGGGATTTCGGGACTAAAGTCAGGATGGTATTATTGATCTCTTTAAGCAAACATCCCGATTCAAAGAAATCTCTCACTGCTGCAATAGTGGGTGGTCCAGTGATCTCCCAGGTAGCTTTAAAAAAGTCAATATTATAACCGTCCGGTCCAGGGGCTTTGCCCTTAGCGAGCGAAAAAAGAGTGGATCGGATTTCCTCATCTGAGACCGGAAGCGCCAAACCGTTTCTTTGGTGCTCATCAAGGACCCGTCCAAGGAACATACCTATCTCACTAACAGAGGGCAAAGAGGAAGCAGAAGCATCGTTAAGTATCTCCTGGAAGTGATTAACAATATGAGCCCTAACCGCCTGAGGATCAGTAACTAAATTCCCATCGTCAGTTGAAATCGAGAGAATTCGATTTGTTACACGCCTTTTGTTAACAAAGTGATGAAAATAATGCGTGTTAAGATCTCCTTCCTTGAGCCAACGAATACAGGATTTCTACCTATAGAAGGATTCCTCCTGCAATCTCATTGTAGAAAAAGATTTTGTGAGTTCCACTTCTTTATCGCGGAGCCTTTGGTCAAAAGGCTGTTGTTCAAGGGCCGCCTGAACAGCGTATAGGTCAGATCTAAGATGTTCAGTTCTTGTAGATATGTCAGAAAAGAAACACCTGTTTAATTGTTTCAACTTCTGTTTGAGCACACGAAGTTTACAGCAAATAGTATACATCAGTGTACCGACTATCTGTGTATCCCAAGCTTGCTTTACAAGTTCCAAGAAATTAGGATGAGACGTCCAGAAGGTATAGAACTTAAATGGTTTCTTGGAAAAAATCGGCGACAGAATTTTTACCACCATGGGAGAATGGTCTGAAATCCCTGGAGAGAGAAAACTGGCTTCCGAGTAGGAGAACTGTTGTAGCCATATATCATTTGCAAGTACACGATCAATCTTGCGGAGTTTCCGACTATCACCAGAAGAATAGGTCCAGGTGTATCTGAACCCCACATATCGAATATCTTCCAGCCCCGCCTAGTTTAGACACTCCCCAAATTCATCAAAAACCGGGATCCAGGGAGTAGTGCTACCCACTCTATCAGTTGGATCTCTGATTGCGTTAAAATCCCCGGCAACAACCCACGGAAATTCACAAGGGGATATAGAAACAAGGTCTGTCCATAAAGGCCGCCGTTTGACAAAAGAGTGCTCACCATAGACAATAGTAAGGAGACAAAATTTATTCATGTTCAGGAGATTAAGTTGAACATGGATCAGTTGGTCTGAAGAGCATAGCACACTGGTTTCCAGTTCATCAGGGTTCCAACCAAACCAAATCCTACCAAGGGGAGAAGATTCATAGTTAGCAGTCCAGCGCCAGTCACCACATAAGGCCCGCGAGATCCCAGCAAAAAGAGAATCTTTAACTTTAGTCTCAATAATACCGATACAAGAGAGCCGATTGACCCTAATAAAAGTACGAACCTCCGCCTGTCTTAGGGGACCTACTAGTCCCCTTATGTTCCAAATACCAAAAAACATAACAGGGAAAGGAGATATTATCTCCGAGATCTTCTAGACCTCTTCTTCTTATCTATCTTCTTAGAGGAGGACTGTCCGGGGTTCATACCGTGGCAGCTTTTACTAGGAATCGGCCCCAGGGAAGCCTTGGATGGATCCTCCGCAGATTGGGAAGCCAAGGCTCGGGAACGTGTTTTTGGGGGGGACATAACAGTCAGTTCACCTTCCAATTGCTCTTCCAAGTCAGTATTCTCTCCCCCAGCGTGTAAGCTAGAGGAACCTGCAGAGGACGAATGAGAATTAGACTCGAAGTCCTCAATTTACTGCTGAAGACGTCCTTGAAGATCAGTGGCAGCCAAGGGTAGTGCCGCTGGGTCAGGTCCTTCCGGGAAGTTCAGCATAGGCCTAGGCGAGTCCTTGTCATAGGCGGGATGCAAATCTTGCACCAGCGGAACCACCCCCCCTGAGTTTACGTCCAGGGGTAAGCCAGGAGTAGTTTTGGATACACCAGGGCCTGCTGAGCACTGGACAGGGGAGGGATCCAGAGCACACTGAACCAGAGTGCTTTCTGGATTCCGGGGGGACAAAAAGCCAGGACCTGTCTCAATAATCCTGGAGTTGATCAGATCGTTGCTGACCGTGTCTGGTTCAGTAATCGAGTCCACACCTGATGGCAAGGGAACTTTCGACCTGGCACTAAGAGGCAAGGAAGCCTCTACTTCCATGTTATAGTTCAGGTTAGGAGTGGGAGAGTATTGCCGCTGTTGTGAAGGCAGAATCGAAGAAGCAGTACCTCTTTTCCTCCTGACTACAGTCCAGTCATCTGTTGCTTGAGACCGAGAGACAGGCTCAGTTCGGGTTTCAGACTGTTGCGGGCCACAAGCAAAGCCTTTAGATCCCTGTTTGTGGCCAAAAATGCCACAGGAAGGGCAAACAAGCGGTTTCCATTCATACTCAACACTTATCGAGTTTACTTCACCATCCCACCTGAACTTTACGAACTCCAGACGAGGACTAATGGCTGAAATCTCTACACATACTCGGGCATAGGAAATTCTGGACAGCTGCTCAGTTTGTGCATCCACATAAAGTGGCTTCCCAATTGCACTGGCAATGCGCCCAATGCCCTCCGGAGACCAAAGCGAGAAGGGAATGTCCCTTAGTTTGACCCAAACTGGGATTGAATCCAGCTTGCCTTTCTTTAGTGACAATTTTGGGTGCCACTGCTGAAGAACTAAAGTGCAACTAAAAATGGCTACCGGCCCCATATCTAAGATCTTCTTGCGGAATTCAGAATTAGGAACACGGAAAAAGTAAAACCCATTCTCATGCAATTTAACATCGACTACTTGGTCGCCCCAAGACTTTTTTATAGCCTCTTCAGTCAGCTTGAAAGGGACTTTCTTACCTATGTAATGCCCAACTAGGCATTCCAGCCATCTCGGACTCTCTGCAGCAGCAACCTCAGGAGTTATGTCGACAATGACCTCACCATTTTCAACCAAGGGAGGGACATAAGCCAGGTTGTAACCTTTTATCAAGGCCTTAGCCACATTTGCCCAAGATCTAGTCGCCTGAGCAGAAAAGGGTTGGGAGCTCACTCTCGGCTTCTCCTTATTGCCATGACCAGCTGCCAATGTTCTAAGGTCAGTACCAGCAGGAGGGCTAGCAATGTGTACATGTCGAGGGGATGAATGCCGACTTAAAGACCGGCCTCTGCTGCGACTACGCCTAGCATTACCTTTGAGAACAGGTTTGGAGCTAGGAAGGGGGCTTTTACTAGTGAAAGCAATTGATTTCCCCCTAGGTTCAGTTGTCTTAAGAGGGCCATCATTTACAGAACCAGAAATCCTGTTCACTACAGACCCAGCCATCGGCTGATGGCCTATCTCAACAGGGGGTGTAGTCGCTAAACCAGGGGAAGGACCAGGTAAGGTAGTATCTATCGCTTCAGTCATTTGGGCAAATCAGCAAACACCTACCAGTCAAACTCCAGCAGTATAGACCATGGCAGAATATACTGCAACAGAATACCAGCATACTTGCAACCTCAGCAGGTCTCCCAAAATAGAATAACACCAACCAACCACCTCCAATGTCAGCCAGTAGTAGGTAACGAAGCCAGGAGCACAACCAATCAACAACCAGACAATTCCACCAGCTACGGTCAATATCCGGATTGCACGGACCCACACTAGAAGGCTCCCCTGATTGCAATGACACTCAACTAGTCCCAATCCAGAAAGAGGGAGACAAATGGGGAGTACCTACAGGGGTATCAACCTTTGGGAAGCCCAGAATCAGCGCCTCTGTTCAGTTGCAATCACCGGCGCGGCTTACCGAATTGAACAACACCAGATCAGAAGCCCAGCCTCTGTGTTGCACGAAGGAAGAGGACCTTCGGAGGGGTGGTAGAGGGTCAGTCACGGAGCTAAACCTCCGAATTTCAGCCCCAATGGTCGCCGGAGTCAGCCGGATTCACCAAATCTCTACCGGGTGTACAGTACTCACGAGTACACGAAGAACACGCCCCAGAACAGATTTAGACCTGTAAATCCGCCCTTTGTACTGAATAATAAGGGGATTCCGATGGAGGGGAGGGAGAGGGGAGCCCAAAGGACCTTGTCACCCGGACCCAGCTCCAATCGTCGCCGGAAATAGCCACGAAGGAGCCTCACGCCGGCGAGTGAACAATGCCCAGGGGAGCATTAGAAACAGAGAGCATGCTCGCGTGAACAGTACTCGAGCATATAGAAACATTCAATTGGATTTTTCTCTGTGTTGCTAGGCAAAGAATCCTATTGTCTCCTAGACATCATGTTTGCTAACTGCCCTAATTGCATCTCCAGATTTCTGATTGAAGCCTCTTGATTCTGAAATCTCACATCTGTGCTCTTGATGAAGTCCTGAGTAGTGTTGGCAAGTTTTGTGACTATATCTTCTAGACTGGACTTTGTCTCTTCTGGTTGTTTGAATCCTAGTGGCAGTCTTGTCATATTTTGATTATTCCATGAAAAATTTGGATGATTGCACCATCCCAAATTGTACGTGTTAGAGTAGGGATTATTCTGTGATCTGTTAAAATTCCCAACAAAGTTAGCATTTTTATTAGATTGAGCAAAAGTGTTACCTACCTAACATTATGTGCTAACATGTCCTCCACCACAGAAATCGCATGTCATATTCTGAATTTTCATGCCTGAAACACTCATATTATCTATCTTTTTATTGAGTACTTCAATTTGTGCAGTGATTACCGTGAAAGCATCCATCTCATGAACTCCGCTAGCTTTTCGCACTGGTATCCTCTTAGTAGGCCACTGATAACTATCGGATGCCATCTCCTTTAATAAGTTGTAGGCTTCTTCTAGTGTTTTATTATTTAAAGTTCCCCCTGTAGCTACATCAATCATAAAACGGAGATTTGTACTGCACTCATTATAAAAAGTTTGTACCTACATCCATACGGGTAATCCATGATATGGGCATCTCCTGAGAAACTCCTTGAATCTTTCCCATGCTTCATACAATAATTCATTATCCATCTGCATAAAATTAGTAATATCGTTACGCATTTTTGCAGATTTTGCAAGTGGAAAGAACTTACCAAGAAATTTTTGGACCATATCATTCCATGTAGTGATCGATCCTGCAGGAAGAGAAGAGAGCCAACATTTAGCTTTGTCTCTAAGAGAGAATGGAAATAATCTCAATCTAATAGCATCATCTGAAACTCCATTATATAATTGTGTTACAGATTTCAAGAAAAGCATCAATATGAGCGTTTGGATCATCGCTTGGTAGCCCACTAAATTGCACTGATTGTTGAAGCATCTGAATAAGTGATGGCTTGATCTGAAATTTATTTGCTTGAATTGCAGGTCTCCTGATACCTGATGTGGTGCCCTCAATTATTGGTGCAGCATAATCTTTCAAGAGTCTACGTTAATTTCTATCATCATCAACTCCCTCCATCTTTTTAATGTGATTTCTCTGTTCTCTCAGTCGCCTTTTAAATGTGCGTTCGATTTCTAGATCAAACTTAGTAAGTTTTCCTTGTTGTCTACGTGTCATGCACCAATGTATACTCTGAAAAAAAAGAGATAAAAGCTAGATTAAACTTAGAATTATCCGATATCAATATTAATTGGTATTAAATAAATAATCCCGGGCAACGGCGCCAAAAACTTGATCGTAAAAGTCTGCACGTGTCAATGAATGTGTTGAACAAGTAATATAATGATAAGAAGAATATCGTCCCACAAAGATTGATGATAATAAACTAATTAAATATTAAAAATAGACTAATTCTAAAATTTATCTAACATATCAAAATATAATTGAGAACAAATAAAAATTGACAATTTTTAAAAACGAAATTTTATAAACTAAAGGCAGATAATCAATCAGGTAAAACATGTTAAAGCATCCAATTTCACCATAACCACTAGATATGAATTTTGGATTATTATGCATATAAGAACAGTATCAAGCATGTGATAGCGGAATTTCCTAATCTATTTACTATCTTATCTCTAGGTATAGCAAACCTACTCAATTTATCAATTCAGTATATTTCTATGTGAATTTAAATAAACATAAGCGCATTAAAATCTATGAATATTCCCGGTTTATAATGAATCTTTTAGACCACCTTATCACCGAAAGTTACACAAATAATATGGTATATTTCTATTCACATTTAATTCATGGTTATATATTATAAAGAGCAATTGCATATTATCACTTCTCAATCTCAAATATGCACATCATATCATTCAAGTTGTGGCCAGTCACCTAAACGCATTAAACACAATAATATATAACTCACATGAATGAAATTATTTGCAAAGCATAAAAAGCATGAAATTCATATCATCATGATTAGGCTATTGTTCGTAAAATTCTGCACGTGTCAACGAACGTGTTGAACAAGTAATATAATGATGAGAAGAGTATCGTCCCACAGAGATTGATGATAATAAACCAATTAAATATTAAAAATAGATTAATTCTAAAATTTATCTAACGGATCAAAATATAATTGAGAACAAATAAAAGTTGACGATTTTTAAAAACGAAATTTTATAAACTAAAGGCAGATAATCAATCAGGTAAAATATGTTAGAGCATCCGATTTCACCGTAACCACTAGATATGAATTTCGGATCATTATGCATACAAGAACGATATCAAGCATGTGATAGCGGAATTTCCTAATCTATTTACTATCCTATCTCTAGGTATAGCAAACCTACTCAGTTTATCAATTCACTATATTTCTATGTGAATTTAAATAAACATAAGCGCATTAAAATCTGTGAATATTCCCGGTTTACAATGAATCTTTTGGACCACCTTATCACCGAAAGCTACACAAATAACATGGTATATTTCTATCCACATTTAATTCATGGTTATATATTATAAGGAGCAATTACATATTATCACTTCTCAGTCTCAAACATGCACATCAGATCATTCAAGTGGTGGCCAATCACCTAAACGCATTAAGCACAATAATATATAACTCACATGAATGAAATTACTTGCAAAGCATAAAAAGCATGAAATTCATATCATCATGGTTAGGCTACATCGTAGCTCTAACAAAGAAAATTAGAACATAATAGAAGAAGAAACGAAAATAGAAATTAAATCAAACATCTTGAATCAAAGAACAAGAATTCTGTCACCACTTTTGTCTTCTCTTCAAAATACTTGAAAAACTCTCAGAACACTGAAAACAAAAACGATCTCTCTCTCTCTCTAAAAATTAACTCAATGTTCCCCCAAGTTATCCTATTTATATAATAACATCCAAGACTCCTCTCACAAAGCAATTACTTCTTTTTTTCACATAAAATTAGAGAATAAATCGCAGAATTCCCAACGTGATATCCACCTTCCAACTCTTCTCTAGGTCGCATATTCCTTTCCTTCTTTTTGCCATATTTTCCTTATTTTCTCCATATCTCAATATTCTGCATAAACAAGGAAATATTAAGTAAATAAAAGGAAATCCAAATATATTCTAACAAATATTGCATTATTTATTGCCTAAAATAGATAAAATAACTCTATTTTTATAGAGTTATCAAATCCCCAAACTTAACATTTTGCTAGTCCTCGAGCAAAAGCAAGATATAAGACATACTCAAGCTAACAGTCCCCTCCATGACTTTCTTCCATAATTGCTCAAAATCACAATTCAAAGAAAAACACAAATTTCATCCAAACATTGAAATAGATTCATAAGTTAAAACCGATTCTAACTATGTGATCCAAGTGTGTGTGTGAGCCCTCATCTTTTCGAATTATATGCAATCCAAATAAGTTCACATTGATATGCAACCTCTCAAAAACTCTTTATAATTATAACCAAATCTCATAGGTTTGCTTTTCATTCCTCTCTCCACTAATGTAAGCTAATCATCGAACCAAAAATCAATAGGACTTTCCTTAGGTTGTAATGTAAGGCCGGGCTAACGGTGAGATAATGGTAAATTTAGGCTCAAATCACCCATGAACACATTGATTTCTAGGATCTAATTAGAGCACATGCCACTATCTCCACTTTCACATCTTCAAAATAATCTTTCTGCCACTACATATCATCATTCTTCCTCTTTTTTTTTCTTTTCTTCTTCTTTTTTTTCTCTTCTTTTTTTTTTCATTGCTTTATGGTGGAGTTCCTCCCTAAGTCCCTCCTAATATAACGTGAACATTCCCAACCCATTGAGTATCCAAAAGGCTCACTCAATTGAAAGTTAGATAGGGAACCATAAAAGCAATATTTTCTTTTTCTCTTTTTTTCTTTCTTTTTCTTCCTTTTTTTTTCTTTTTTTTGAAGAAGAAGATACACCCAAACAACCACAGCAATCAAATTATTTCCATGCTCCACCCTTCCTCCCAAATTGCTATTATGCTCAAATAAACTTTTATCCTAAAAAAATCAACTTGTTCATGGGGCGTGGGACAATGATGTAATTTGGCAAAAGTAAGCTAAAAAGTACGTGGGTGCCAATAAAAGATTGGATAATAATTAAGGCTCAACGGGATGACTATGGATAAATAAACAGGGTTGGCTTGAAAGGCTCAATCGATCCAAAAATTGCCTAAATCATTTTCTCAGTTAGATGTAGCCTAGGATTTCGCCTCAAGAGAAAATCAAACAACTTCTAAGATTTGGGTGAGATCTAAGAAAAGCACATACTTCATATGAATGTTCTCTAGATGTACACATTACTCAAAAATTAAGGACTTATAGTGCTCAGTAAGTGGATCAACATCAGCAGAATCAAAATTAACTCACATATCATTCACAAGTTTGAACAAAATTTAAATTTTCCTAAGAATCGCAAAAATTCACAACAAGGAATGCAACAAAAAAAATTCAGATTTAGCAAATTTTTTTTTTGAGCAAAAATTTTGTCTCCCCCCAAACTTGAATGAAGCAGTGTCCTCAATGCGAAAAATAAAAGAAACAAAAGAAAAATAGGAACAAGAAAACTCCCCTTGCAGTAGGATGTGTCCATGGATGGTCTTGATGACTAAACTCCAAAAGGTGATCCTTCAAGAAAGAAAATTAACCTGGATAAAAGAAAAAAAACTCATCTTTTTTTCTTTTTGAAAAAAAAATAAACATAAAAAATTAATGAAGAAACATAATAAAAATGCTTGGGTTGCCTCCCAAGAAGCGCTTGCTTTATAGTTTTCAGCCAAACTATCTCAGATGTCGCTATTCTGGAGAATGAAGTTCAATAGTGGTCTTCTGCTTGTTGTAACCACCTTCGAAGTAGGGTTTCAAACGTTGACCGTTCACCTTAAATGTGCCTTCGGTATCATATACAACTTCAACTGCTCCGTATGGAAATACCTGTGTGACTGTATAAGGACCAGACCATCGAGAACGTAACTTTCCTGGAAAAAGTTTAAGACGAGAGTTATAAAGTAAAACTTTTTGGCCAATTTCGAACTCTCTTCTGAATATGTGTTTATCATGCCATCTTTTGGTACGCTCCTTGTACATCTTCGCATTTTCATAGGCCTCATTGCGGAATTCCTCCAATTCATTTAGTTGCAACAATCTTTTTTCACCTGCAGACTGCATGTCAAAATTCAGAAATTTCAATGCCCAATATGCTTTGTGCTCTAATTCCACCGGTAGATGACAAGCCTTCCCAAACACTAGCCTAAAAGGAGACATCCCAATTGGGGTTTTGAATGCTGTCCTATAGGCCCAAAGTGCATCATCAAGTTTCATTGACCAATCTTTCCTAGAGGCATTCACTGTTTTTTCTAAAATTCTCTTGATTTCCCTATTTGAAACTTCTACTTGACCACTAGTCTGAGGATGATAAGGGGTTGCAATCTTATGTGTGACTCCATACTTACTCAAAAGTGCTTCAAACTGTTTGTTGCAAAAGTGTGTCCCTCTATCACTTATGATTGCCCTAGGAGTGCCAAATCGCGTAAAAATATTTTTTTTCAAGAATTTGACAACAGCCTTAGCATCATTTTTTGGCAATGCTACAGCTTCTACCCACTTAGACACGTACTCCACAGCCACTAAAATATATAAATTACTATAAGAAGATGTAAAGGGTCCCATGAAATCAATACCCCAAACATCAAATAATTCACACACAATAATGTTGTTTAAAGGCATCTCATTTTTTCTAGAAATATTTCCAGTTCTCTGATACCGGTCACATGAAGTTACAAAGGAGTAAGCATCTTTAAAAAGTGTGGGCCAATAAAATCCAGATTGTAAAACCTTAGCTGCAGTTTTGGTGGCACCAAAATGGCCACCTGCCTCTCTATCATGACAATGATGCAGAATATTTACCGTTTCTTCATCTGGAACACATCTCCTTATGACCTGGTCTGCACATACCTTAAAAAGAAAAGGTTCTTCCCAAAAATAATTTTTAACATCAGAAAAGAATTTTTTCTTCTGTTGATATGACAATTCAGGAGGGAGAATATTACTTACCAAATAATTCACAAAATCAGCATACCAAGGAATTTTTGTGGATTTGATGGAAAAAATTTTCTCATCAGGAAACTCTTCCATAATTGGACTTACCTCTTCCTTTAAATTCGGAATTCTTGACAAGTGATCTGCAACTAGATTTTCAGTCCCCTTCTTATCTTTGATTTCCAAATCAAATTCTTGCAACAATAGAATCCACCTAATTAAACGTGGTTTTGATTCTTTCTTTTCAAGCAGATACTTAAGAGCAGAGTGGTCAGAATAAACTATAACTTTTGAGCCAATTAAATAAGAACGAAATTTATCAAAAGTAAACACTACCGCCAAAAGTTCCTTTTCTGTTGTTGAATAATTCAATTGTGCACCTGACAAGGTTCGACTGGCATAGTAAATGGTTTGAAAAATTCCATCCTTTCTTTGTCCAAGTACGGCTCCAACAGCCGAGTCACTAGCGTCACACATCAACTCGAAAGGCAAATCCCAAGTAGGCGCAGTCATGATAGGGGCCGAAATTAACTTCTCCTTCAATGTGTTGAATGCCTGCAAACAATCATCAGAGAAGTCAAATTTAGAATCTTTTTCCAACAATTTAGAAAGGGGTCTAGCAATTTTAGAAAAATCTTTAATGAAACGCCTATAAAATCCTGCATGTCCCAAAAATCCTCGAACAAGCTTCACAGAGGTAGGAGGCGGTAGTTTTGAAATAACTTCAATCTTAGCTCGGTCCACCTCAATTCCTCTTATAGAGATCTTATGGCCTAGCACAATCCCTTCCTGCACCATAAAGTGACACTTCTCCCAATTCAAGACAAGGTTAGTCTCCTCACATCTTTGTAATACCAAAGCTAAATTATTCAAGCATGAATCAAAAGATGAGCCAAAAACAGAAAAATCATCCATAAATATCTCAATATATTTTTCCATCATGTCAGAAAAAATAGCCATCATGCATCTTTGAAAAGTAGCAGGCGTATTACAAAGACCAAAAGGCATCCTCCTATAGGCAAAAGTACCATAAGGACAAGTAAAAGTAGTTTTTTCTTGATCCTCAGGTGCAATAGGGATTTGATTATAACCAGAATATCCATCTAAAAAGCAGTAAAACTCATGCCCTGCAAGTCTCTCCAACAATTGATCAATAAAAGGTAAAGGAAAGTGATCTTTACGGGTGGCATCATTCAATTTTCTATAATCCATACAAACACGCCATCCAGTAACGGTTCTAGTCGGAATTAATTCATTATCATTATTTAGTTGAACAGTCATACCTCCTTTTTTTGGAACAACTTGCACAGGACTTACCCAGGAACTATCAGAGATAGGATAGATGATCCCTGCATCAAGTAACTTAATTACCTCAGCTTTCACCACTTCTTGCATTTTCGGGTTCAAACGCCTCTGAGGTTGGATAGTGGGTTTATGTTGTTCCTCCATCAAAATTTTATGCATGCAAATTGAAGGACTAATTCCCTTGATGTCAGCTATTTTCCATCCAATTGCACCTTTATGTTCTCTTAACACTCTGAGCAATTTCTCCTCCATCAAATCTGTTAAAAAAGAAGATATAATTACTGGTAAAGAAGAAATTCCATCTAAATAAGCATATTTCAAATGAGAAGGTAAGGGTTTGAGTTCAAAAATAGGAGGCTCTTCAATTGATGGCTTAAGCTTTGTTGTGTGTTGTCCCAACTCCTCAAATTTTGTTGTCTTATGGCTTGAATATGTTGGATTTGCCTCCATAAAATTTGCGTACTCCATTATCTCCTCATTCTCAATTTCTCTGTCTTTTGGTTGAACCAAACATGCTTCAAGTGGATCTTTAAAAATATTTTCTTGAAAAACATTATTCACCAACTTGTCAACTGTCTCAACTCTAAAACAAGAATTATCATCATAGGGATATTTCATTGCTTTAAAAACATTGAAAGAAATAAGATCATCTTGAACTCTAAGAATCAACTTCCCCTGTTGTACATCAATAAGAGCTCTTCCTGTTGCTAGAAAAGGACGACCTAAGATAAGTGGTACCTCAAAATCTTCCTCCATGTCAAGAACTATGAAATCTGCAGGAAAAATAAACTTGTCAACTTTTACCAATACATCTTCCACAATACCTCTCGGATATTTAATTGATCGATCAGCCAGTTGAAGCGATATTGTAGTTGCTTTTACTTCACCCAATCCTAATTTCCTGAAAACAGAGAAAGGCATCAAATTAATACTTGCACCTAAATCACATAATGCCTTTTCAAAGTAAGAATCTCCAATAGTGCAAGGAATTGTAAAACTCCCTGGATCTTTTAACTTCGGAGGTAATTTATTTTGTAGGATGGCCGAACATTCCTCATTCAATTTCACAGTTTCATAATCCTCTAGCTTTCTTTTGTTTGCCAAAATCTCCTTCAAAAATTTTGCATAGCTAGGCATTTGCGCTAATGCATCTGCAAAAGGAATATTAATGTGTAATTTTTTAAAAACATCAAGAAATTTAGAAAATTGCTTATCTATTTTGTGCTGCTGGAGTCGCTGAGGGAATGGAACTGGCGGCACGTATGGCTTGGGATTATCTGGAAAAAGTTTGCTCTTGCCTATTTCCTTTGGTTGTTTCTTGTCCTCTTCTTCTTTGTCTCTGAAAATCTCTTGTTTGGTATCTTCATCACCCACTTGTTTACCACTTCTCAGGGTTATAGCTTTTACATTTTCAATTGGATTTTTCTCTGTGTTGCTGGGTAAAGAACCATGTTGTCTCCCAGACATCATGTTTGCTAACTGCCCCACTTGCATCTCCAGATTTCTGATTGAAGCCTCTTGGTTCTGAAATCTCACATCTGTGCTCTTGATGAAGTCTTGAGTAGTGTTGGCAAGTTTTGTGACTATATCTTCTAAACTGGACTTTGTCTCTTCTGGTTGTTTGAATCCCAATGGCAGTCTTGTTACATTTTGATTATTCCATGAAAAATTTGGATGATTGCGCCATCCCGAATTGTACGTGTTGGAGTAGGGATTATTCTGTGGTCTGTTAAAATTCCCAACAAAGTTAGCATTTTCATTAAATCGAGCAAAAGTATTACCTACCTGACATTCTGTGCTAACATGTCCTCCACCACAGAAATCGCATGTCACATTCTGAATTTTCATGCCTGAAAAACTCATATTATCTATCTTTTTGTTGAGTGCTTCAATTTGTGCAGTGATTGCCGTGAAAGCATCCACCTCGTGAACCCCGCTAGCTTTTCGCATTGATATCCTCTCAGTAGGCCACTGATAACTATTGGATGCCATCTCCTCTAATAAGTTGTAGGCTTCTTCTGGTGTTTTATTATTCAGAGTTCCCCCTGCAGCTGCATCAATCATAGAACGGAGATTTGTACTACACCCATTATAAAAAGTTTGTACCTGCATCCATACGGGTAATGCATGATGTGGGCATCTCCTAAGAAACTCTTTGAATCTTTCCCATGCTTCATACAATGATTCATTATCCATCTGCATAAAATTAGTAATATCGTTACGCATTTTTGCAGATTTTGCAGGTGGAAAGAACTTACCAAGAAATTTTTGGGCCATATCATTCCATGTAGTGATCGATCCTGCAGGAAGAGAAGAGAGCCAACCTTTAGCTTTGTCTCTAAGAGAGAATGGAAATAACCTCAATCTAATAGCATCATCTGAAACTCCATTATATTTAATTGTGTCACAGATTTCAAGAAAAGCATCGATGTGAGCGTTTGGATCATCGCTTGGTAGTCCACTAAATTGCACTGATTGTTGAAGCATCTGAATCAGTGATGGCTTGATCTCAAAGTTGTTTGCTTGAATTGCAGGTCTCCTGATACTTGATGTGGTGCCTTCAACTGTTGGTGCAGCATAATCTTTCAAGAGTCTACGTTGATTTCTACCATCATCAACTCCCTCCATCTTTTTAATGTGATTTCTCTGTTCTCTCAGTCGCCTTTTAAATATGCGTTCGATTTCTGGATCAAACTCAGTAAGTTTTCCTTGTTGGCTACGTGTCATGCACCAATGTATACTCTGAAAAAAAATAAAAAAATAAAAGCTAGATTAAACTTAGAATTATCCGGTATCAATATTAATTGGTATTAAATAAACAATCCCCGGCAACGGCGCCAAAAACTTGTTCGTAAAATTCTGCACGTGTCAACGAACGTGTTGAACAAGTAATATAATGATGAGAAGAGTATCGTCCCACAGAGATTGATGATAATAAACCAATTAAATATTAAAAATAGATTAATTCTAAAATTTATCTAACGGATCAAAATATAATTGAGAACAAATAAAAGTTGACGATTTTTAAAAACGAAATTTTATAAACTAAAGGCAGATAATCAATCAGGTAAAATATGTTAGAGCATCCGATTTCACCGTAACCACTAGATATGAATTTCGGATCATTATGCATACAAGAACGATATCAAGCATGTGATAGCGGAATTTCCTAATCTATTTACTATCCTATCTCTAGGTATAGCAAACCTACTCAGTTTATCAATTCACTATATTTCTATGTGAATTTAAATAAACATAAGCGCATTAAAATCTGTGAATATTCCCGGTTTACAATGAATCTTTTGGACCACCTTATCACCGAAAGCTACACAAATAACATGGTATATTTCTATCCACATTTAATTCATGGTTATATATTATAAGGAGCAATTACATATTATCACTTCTCAGTCTCAAACATGCACATCAGATCATTCAAGTGGTGGCCAATCACCTAAACGCATTAAGCACAATAATATATAACTCACATGAATGAAATTACTTGCAAAGCATAAAAAGCATGAAATTCATATCATCATGGTTAGGCTACATCGTAGCTCTAACAAAGAAAATTAGAACATAATAGAAGAAGAAACGAAAATAGAAATTAAATCAAACATCTTGAATCAAAGAACAAGAATTCTGTCACCACTTTTGTCTTCTCTTCAAAATACTTGAAAAACTCTCAGAACACTGAAAACAAAAACGATCTCTCTCTCTCTCTAAAAATTAACTCAATGTTCCCCCAAGTTATCCTATTTATATAATAACATCCAAGACTCCTCTCACAAAGCAATTACTTCTTTTTTTCACATAAAATTAGAGAATAAATCGCAGAATTCCCAACGTGATATCCACCTTCCAACTCTTCTCTAGGTCGCATATTCCTTTCCTTCTTTTTGCCATATTTTCCTTATTTTCTCCATATCTCAATATTCTGCATAAACAAGGAAATATTAAGTAAATAAAAGGAAATCCAAATATATTCTAACAAATATTGCATTATTTATTGCCTAAAATAGATAAAATAACTCTATTTTTATAGAGTTATCAGCTATATCGTAGCTCTAACAAAGAAAATTAGAACATAATAGAAGAAGAAACAAAAATAGAAATTAAATCAAACATCTTAAATTAAAGAACAAGAATTTTGTCACCACTTTTGTCTTCTCTTCAAAATACTAGAAAAACTCTCATAACATTAAAAACAAAAACGATCTCTCTCAAAGACTCCATGTTCCCCCAAGTTATCCTATTTATATAATAATATCCAAGACTCCTCTCACAAGGCAATTACTTCTTTTTTCGCATAAAATGAGGGAATAAATCGTAGAATTCCCAATGTGATATCCATCTTCTAACTCTTCTCTAGGTCATATATTCCTTTCCTTCTTTTTGCCATATTTTCCTTGTTTTCTCCATATCTCAATATTCTGCATAAACAAGGAAATATTAAGCAAATAAAAGGAAATCCAAATATATTCTAACAAATATTGTATTATTTATTGCCTATTTGATTAAAAACGTGCTAATTAACTGAAATTAGTCAACGAAGTCACGGGCACAAACCGTTTTTTTCTCTGGGTTTCGCACGGGTCCTGGCCGGGTGAGGAAGACGACACTGTGCGGGTCGAGTTGGGTTGACCCGTCCGACCTGGCAGTTTCGGTTTTGATTAAAAATGAAAATTGGGCCTTATTTTGATCAAAATTTTCAAATGAAACCTCAAAATTGCATTTCTTAGCATGTTTCGAACCCAAACATACAATTTTCCCCAATTTTTATTATAATTGTGCCCAAAATTTCCTTATTTTTATATTTGGATTAATAGGGTTTTATTCAATTCGAGGTCTTAATGACCTGATTAGGCAAAATTGATGTCAAAATTGCATTGCCCACCCCTGATTAACCCTAGAAATGATATTCCCATATTTCGGAAATTTCATTTTGAGCACGATTCCTAATTTAGGTTCAAAATTCTCAATTTTCAATCAATTTTTGGGGATTTTTGATTTTTTGCATCAAATTGTGTAATTGGATTGATCATTGTGCAATTAAAGGTCCCAGAATCAATTGTTGTGAAGACACTATGATCTAAAAATGTCTAGAAAAAATTTAATTTCATTTTTGGTTCAATTCATGTTTAATTTTACCCAATTTTGGAAAAAATATATCCTAATGATTACCCTATCGATCTCGAACGACCTTAAACCAATTCCTAATGATAGTGTTTTTCGAAATGAACAATTGATCCCTTTCTTTTACATGACAACCGAGGTCACTCATAGCTTGAGTAAGCTTAGACGTTGTTTGATATTGAGTCAACCACAGATCGAATACGCATAACTCCTAAAAGCCGCCCATTAGTTTAAGATACACTAAAGTTGTAATTGATCGATTTTGATCATGAATTAAAATCCGAAATTGGGTATTGAACTTTCAAGGGTTCCATGATGTCACGCACCGAACCTTATCGAGCTCGCGACATCCCTCTTCGGTCGAATAATGCGACGTCCGAGGAAAACATTGCCGACCCAACCCAACATATCAGAGTTTGCACATGGCGGAAATGAATATAAAAACACCCATACTATAAAGATGACGATGGAGTAGAGCATCAAGATAGTACATGAACTAACAACACTAACTTTTATACATTGCCATCGTACCGAGCATACAAACAGCATTACATACAAACTTAGCAAGACGAACATCCAAAAACCACAGACACAACAAAAAGGGATAAGTGGTTGGGTTAACTTAGCTTCACTATAGATCGACCTATCTTCTAAAAAGTGACTGGTCAGACCGACTCTACACAATCCCTAAAATATCCTGGTGAAACCTAAGGGTCATCCTCCTCCCATTCTTCTGCTAAGTCCTCTGGCTCATACTCCGGAAGATCACGTGGACCGCGATACGGAGGAATCACCTGCAATGGTTGTACAGCCTGCGGCTCCACTGGGGGTACTATGGCGGCTCCTCAGGATCGATGATCTCGCCATCAAGAGGGATGATCGCCATAGGATCCCACTCACCAACGTTGTAAAAGGGGATGTCGAAGCTTCTCAACGGACCTATCTCCTCTAAGCCATCTCGATAGGTCCACGCTATGTACCAATAAGGCTTCCAGTATAATCCGCCCTCGTCAACCCAAACAGTGCTCGACTATCTAACAAAAGCTCGGTCGCCTCCTAAAGGATACTCCACCTCCTGATTATCCACATGCCTAGGGATCCCAAAACGAGGAGGCGAGCCTCCTGGGTTCATGACTAGGGGTCTGAAATGGTGGTTATATAACTATGAGACGAATCTCAATAAGTATACAACCCCAAACCCTACATAGGCTCTTACATACCGCCAAACAAAACATGCATAACACAAACAACCAATCATACTAACAATCACATGCGATCCTACCTGGGATTAATCATACACATCCTTACATGTCAGAAAATAATGCAACCAATTCACTTGTGTCCATACTTATCTAGCACTATATCATGCAAAGCAAACCACACTCGCACATTAACTCACGCCATGCATCAACTTTCACAAGTCTCGTGCATCAAACCGAGTCCAGCTCATTCTCAACTTTCAATTAGTACCGTACCCGCGTAAAAACGCATCAGGCTAACGGTCTTCTGACCTCATCAAGCATTGTCACCCCATCGGGCCGGGCATTATCACCTCGTCAAGGACGGCATCGTCCCGCGTAACACGCCTCAAGACGGAACCTACCCCGCGTAAATGAACACGCCTTAGGGTACCACTTTTCCAGCCATTCACATCATCTTGTACCATCGTACCACACTTGCCATGCGGCCACACATAACACACGCCCACTCAATCACATGCCACACATACATTTCACCATCACATAATCACACCACACGGCTACACATACTTGGCATGCGGCCTCATTGTACGATCACACCACCACACTTTCACGGCCACACACATGACACACGGCCACATTACAATCAGCCCAATATTCAATCAAAAGCCAACCAACAACCACAAGCCACACAATCATTCACATAAGCTCATTCAAGTCATACAATTTTCAATCAACATGCAATCCAGTCAAGATCAATCCGCCTCACCACAGCCTTATCTGAGCCTTCCGAACCACACATTTTCATTCACTAAATCAATCCAGAACAACCTATTATCCATCCCCTGTCTAAGTCTCAAAATAGCCACTAATAGTACCCAAACCGAACCCTAAACGTGTTCAACAATACCCGAGGTCCTAAGGAAGGTTTGGAGAAGTCACTTACCTTAAAAAGGGGTGAAAATCAACTGGACAGGTGGCCAGAACAGCCGGCCTAGCAGCAGCCAAGCAGCGTCGCCGGCGGCCAGACGGGCGAGCGGCTGTGACGCCGTGGACGGGCGGCTGGCAGGCGGCGATCGGGCAGCTGGGGGCAACGATCGGGCGGTTAGGGCAGGAGAGGATGGTCAGGGGTGGCTCAGGTGGTGACTGAATAGAATAGGGGAGAACGAGACAGAAAGAGAGGAACGGCGGGCGGTGAGGTGCGACCGGGAAGGAGGAGAAGTAGCGGCGGCAGACAGCTGGGCTGGCGACGACCAGGCGGCTGGGCGGGCTGGTGGCCGGCCAAGCTTGGCTCACGCACGGAGAAGGAGGGAGAGAGAGAGTTCCAGTCGATGGGAGAGAGAGAGAGAGAGAGAGAGAGAGAGAGAGAGAGAGAGAGAGAGAGAGAATTATGAGAGAGAGAGAGAAAGAAAGAGAAAATCAATATATATATGGTGCACCAATTATTGATCCCTAAAATCCCACCAGAAATTACCAAATTACCCTTCTAACTACCACACCAATCCAAGGGCCAAGGTTCAATCTTATCCAAATCCAATAGCCCACATTCAATCTTATCCAATAATTCAAGGGCAAAAGGGTAAATGCTCATGGGAGGAGAGGGGCATTCTTGTCCTTTATTTTCAGCCATACAGGATAATTATCAGTCCCTCGATTTAATCCAATCTTCAAAATTCGTTCGCGGTGCATAAGGGCAAAACGGTCATTTTTCCAGTCCCGAACCAAAATCCATTTTTCTACAAAAATGGGTGCCCCTAAGGTTGGCCACATCAAAAACGCCATTAGCCACTAAAAATTGTCGCTTTCGAAATTCTCGATTCCCGAACTCGAATTCTAAGAAATTATTAAAATCGTACAATCGCAACTTTAGCTTACCTCTTACTAACGGGTGGCTCATTGGGATTACGCGCTTTCGACCCGTGACCGACACTAAGTCGAGTCACGTTTAAGTTTGCTCGAGCCAAGGCGATTTCGGTTGTCATGTAATTGCGAGGGTCTGTCGCTAGTTTCATTCGGAGGCGATCGATTGAATGGATCGATCTCTGTCGGCCCAAAACATTCCCTCGTCAATCTTTATGGTCGAAGGTCAAATCAAGGTCGAGTTTTTTGATCGTGCGAACTCAATCCCGTGATAGCCTTACCCCTAAAGTTAGTATCCCGAGAATGATCAGTTCCGGGTGAGATCTCACTATAAGTGCATTGACTAAAATATTCATTTCATAAATCCCGGGAAAGAATCGAAAATTCAGAATGTTACACATGACTAATCTATCGGAAGTCGCCTCATTAAGGTCATCTATTTATTGGTTTGCTTAGAAATTGTTGAAAAAGTGAAATTTGGATCGGAAGTTGAAAAAGACCTTTTTACCCTTAAGTTATTTTGGATTCCTTTGATTCCTGGAAGGGCATTTCGGTCTTTTACACCCTCCTTTAAGTGGCCGGCCATATTGGACAATTTTACCCCTATTATCTTTTGTTATTTACATTTTTGCCCTTAGTTATTTTATTAAAACTTATCTTGGAAGATTCAATTATGGTCCTTAGATCTTGGCTTGTGGGTCAAGATTGAATCTTGACCTTCCATTTCTTGATTATGTTTGATACATATCTCTCTCTCTCTCTCTCTCTCTCTCTCTCTCTCTCTCTCTCTCTCTCTCTCTCGGCCGACCACCACCAGCACTACTAGCTAGGACCCTCACCGCCAACCACTGCCATCTTCGCCGTCACCATCGTGGCCAGCCATCACCGCCGTCACCAACACCATTTTCTCTCTCTCTTCCTTCCGTTGTCTTAGTACAACTGACTACACCACCACACCACTGCCACTGTAGCGGGTGACCTTCCGGCCGATGTCATCCATCAACATATGTCGCCGTTGTCCGCCGTCACGCTGCCACTGCCGTGGCTATTTGCCAACCAGCCACCACCCCGTCACCACCATTTCAACCTTGCCACCACCACCATCTCGCCATCTTCGTCGCCACCATCTCAGCCACCGTGGCCATTGCCTTCTAGCTATCACCGTCGAACGCCGTGCATTGCCACCGTCCATCGCGTGTTGCCGTCGTCTGCCGCTTGCCGGAGCTGCTGCATCGTCGGGGCTACTGCTGCCCATTTTGCTTGGCAATTGCTTAGGCTTAATTGTAAGTTGCTTCCTAAACCTTAACTAGGATGATAGGTGACTAATTGATGCGATTAGTGGCTGATTCATGGGATGATTAGTGGCTGATTCGTGGATTGATTAGTGGCTGACTTGTGGACTGATTAGTGGCTGATTTGTAGACTAATTAGTGGCTGATTTATAGACTGATTAGCGTGCATGATAGGTGGGTTAGTCATTGGTTGATCTTGATGTGTTAATGGTTGATTTAGATTTGGATTATCTATTAGCTAATTTCGATGTTGTATATGGCTGATCATGAGTTAGTTTAATGGTTGATTTGGTTCATTTGATGGCTTATTTGGATTGATTTATTGGCTAGATAATGCTATTAGTGTTTGGAATTAAATGCGTTTCATGACGTCATTGTACGTAGAGAACTGTAAGTCATAAATACTTTGCATTGGCTAATTAAGAAAAATAAGAATCAACATTGAGTGATTGCTATGCGTGCATGGTCATGACAGTTCGCCTAGGCGGGGGTTCTAAACGATGCGAGGTAGGGGTTCCGATGCTATCTACATGGGAGTTCTAGATGATGCCGTATCCCAATTGATACCAGACTGATACTCTTTATGAAATATCGTATGGGCAGGGGTTCTAGATGTTGCCATGTCTGATGGAGCGGGATGATACCCGGTTATGCCGGAAGACACCGTTGGGGGTTCGTTGGGGGTTCAATTGTGGCCCTAAGTGGCCGTTTAATAATATGGACTATTACGAGTGCAAAGTGCACGGGTGAATGCATTGTGCTTGAAAGTGATGAAAATACGTGTTTGGATTATTAACATGATGTTGTGTCTACTTATGCACTATTATTTCTCTGGTTTATGCAATCATGTGATCTTGTTTATGTGCTCATTGGAGCGTTTGCCATGTTCTACAGGTTGGATGAGGCAAGGTAAGGGCACTGCTGTTAGAATTGCATATTTAAGGTGATCTGTTGGTACGTGTCCTCCTAAGCGAGGTTTATGGAGTTTACTTATTAAGTTTATCTCATTGTTGTTTATTAACCATTTCAGACTTTCAAGTATGAACAGCCCTCCCATGCATTTTGGCGTGCCTATGGATATGGACACAAATGGTGGTTGAGTATCTGATCGGACCGGATAAGGTCTATCTGAAGCATACGATGACTGTTTGGGTAGATGAGGGCTTTGTGGTGTGGAAACCGCATATTTTCTTAGCTTGGTTTCTTCAGGAAGGGGAAGCATTATTTGGTCCAATTCAGGGTCTCGATGGACCACCTCATGGCGGAGTAGGGGATGAGGTTTGGGACCTTATGGAGATTGACCCATCGGATAGGACTGTTACTGATCCTGACACAAGTCCAGATGATTCGGGTTTCGATCAAGATTATTTGGAGTCTGACCTAGAGCCTCCTCCTAGCTATGGACAATAATGTCAATAGATTTGGATATCCCATCTTTTTGACCGCCCTCTTTTGATAGTGAAGCTAAGTTAACTCGACCACTCGATTCCTTTTTGTTTGTGCGTGGTCCGTTAGGAAGCGATATCGTAGTAGGCTTGTAAATTGTATCTTCCATGGTTAACAATGTGTTTATAAAATGGCTTTGTTTGTTTGTATATCCAAGTGTTTCCTTTACTACCTCTTTGTATGATTGTTGATCGGAGTGTTTGAGTTCGCTTCCGCATGCGTTTAATTGTAAATATAGTGCATGGGTCGGCGACGTGTCCTAGGACATTGCAACATAACAACCGGAGCGAGATGTTAGTGTTCCTGATGGTCTGGGCATGACAATTTTTTATCTAATTTCTTTTATATGCATATACATATAACGAGATGATCGATGAAACAAAAAAAATCCTTTATAACGAATTTTGAAAATAAAATTGTAGTTACATTCTCTAATGTGAAACTTTAAAAGATGAAATGTAATTAAATCACAAAATTCATAAATAAGAAATGTCATTTTGAAAATGTTAGTGAAGTCTCATAATTTGAATTGACAAAAATTAATATCATGCGTGGAGAATTTTTAGAAAAAAATATCAAGATAAGAAAGGGTTTGATGGTCATATGCACAATAAAAAAAGTTTATGAAAAAAGGAAAAAGCCACAAAAAATCTTAAATTATGCCTAACACATTTACCCTGAACTTATTTTTGTGACATCAAAAGCCCTAAACTATGCCCACTATGACACATTTATCTTAAACTTTTCTTGTGGCATAAAATACCACAAACTTGTACATATGTGACATATTTACCCTCCATTAAGATTCCCTTAAATGATTTTTCGGCCAAAACAATCTCGTTTTTATTTTACTTAAGTCATATGGGTGCCATATCCATGTAGGTAGAGTTTTAACTATTCTCATTGAGAGAATTTTGACGAAAGGTAAATGTGTTACACTGGTATATGTTTGAGATTTTTGTTGTCACGGAAAAACGTTTAGGGTAAATATAATAGTGGGTATAATTTAGGGTTTTTGGTGGCTTTTGCCCTTTAAAAAATTGTCCATGTTAATCTCTAGGTTCTACTTGACAATTAATCCATAAATTTGCTCGACAACGTAAAAAAGAATAAGGTTTCTTAGCATAACTTATTATGCAGAAGTGAAATCTAAAAAAAATATAATGCTTGTAATATACACGAAATAACCAATTAGATAAACACAAGTCGTTGTGAAATATATGATTAACAACTAGATTCTAAATTTCTTAGTAAATATAGAAAAATAATAATAACGAGATTGAATAAATTTGGGGTAATCACTTTAAATTGTAATTTAATAATTAAGGGTAATTGTGTCTTCTTAGTGAAAAATAAGGTTGATTTAGTTATATAATGGGTGAAAATAGCAACAAAAAAAAGGACTGCAATAATTACATATTAATGGACACGTGGCTCATCGGATCAAAAATCGTTAGAATTTACAAGACCGAATGGAGGACGTGAACCGGTACTTATTAAAATTACACACACACACACGTTACAAACACTCAAAAAGGAGTCAATGTTTAACTTTGTTTTTGTATTTTATCTTTCCTTATAGGCTAAGGAGATGTCAAGTTATGTAAATGATATTTATTTGAAAAACGTGAACTCATTAATTGGACGGAATTAATGGCCAAAATATCCATCACGATATGACATATGTAAGTAATAACACATGTATTAAACCTTTTTTTTTCTTTTTAATAAGTAACATCAAATATTGAAAAAAGATCTTCAATTAAAGTGCTCGATGCAATTTATTCCCTCTCCATTAGTTCATAACTCAAACAATAAAAGGATATGGATGCCTAATATATTATTTTCCTTTTTTTTGGGTCGGAATATTATTTTTCGTTGCTTAATATATTTATTTTCTTTACTTTTTAGCCTTCAATGATTCATGTATTTGTTCTTGGAGCTCTGATCCACGTGTCATGAATGAATGGATCCTTGAAGTCAATAGAGTTGTCGGGGAAGAATGCATTGTTCGTAAAGGTATGAAATTATTGATTACTCCATAAAGAGATTCTTAAAGAATACAATAAGAAAATTCAATAGAATCCTTTTTCTATGAAAAAAAAATTCATTTAAGGATTATAATTGAAAAGAGGGATGTTCAATTAAGTATAAGTTTCAACCAAAAAAAAAAATAAGTACAAGTCATTAATGTTCAAAACATACTTTTATATATACATAAGAGAGATATTGATTATATATATAGATTAAAAGACAAAAAAAAACATTAACCAAAACATCGGCAAGGGAGGAAATCAAATAGGTCGGACTGGCTCACAATCACGTTGCGCCTACAACCAGTGACTAATCGATACGACAAGATTGCAACATTATTGAATAGAAATTGCTCTTTACGAGCATTTTTCTTTTTCTTTAAAATTTGGGGAGCTTGGTCAACAAAATTAGACTCAATTTATCTTGAGATCGATAGAAAAGCCGGTTCGCGCATAGCGAAATCTAATTTGACTTTTGGAATTTTTAGATGTTAAGGAACTCATACCTTGACATTTATTTAACTAGGAAACATTTCAAAATACAACCGTTAGCCTATAAAATCGTATATGATTTTTGTGATTCTTTACAATCGCAATAACTTTTCCGGCTTTTGAAAATTCACATGAAAAGTCCGAAATAACCTATAAACACAGGCAAATTGGCCGCAAATCATGGGGGGCAAAAAACGAAAGGACCTCAAAAGTTCAGGGGCATAAAAGTAATCTCACGGAGAATAAACTGCAGACAGAGAAGCCGGTTTTTTGTTTATATAAAAAAGGGAAAACGAGAAGAAGAGCGTCATTCGAAACGACGTCGAAGAGCCACATCTGTCCATCCCTCCCAAGCACACAGCCTCGTCTCCATCTCTCTTCCGCAGCGAAGCTCCGACAGCACAAAACCCTAATCCCCATCTCCATCTCTCTCTCTCTCTCTCTCTCCACCTCCGCGAAAAATCCGCTTCCGTCGAGCTCGATCCCGCTCGTCGCCCGCCGTCCGTGCGCACTCGTCGGCGGCGGCGGCTGCTCACGGCTTCGGTCCCGTAGGGGAAGAAGGCGCCCCCCCCGCGCGCGCGCGCGCGCCGATCTCGTCCGGGAAGAGAGAGAGGGAGGGGGAGGGAGGGAGGGAGGGAGCGACGACAAGCAGAGAGCGGGGGCAAGATGAGGATCATGATAAAGGGCGGTGTTTGGAAGAACACCGAGGACGAGATCCTCAAGGCCGCCGTCATGAAGTACGGCAAGAACCAGTGGGCTCGTATCTCGTCCCTCCTCGTCCGCAAGTCCGCCAAGCAGTGCAAGGCCCGGTGGTACGAGTGGCTCGATCCCTCCATCAAGAAGGTGCGTGTTTGCTTCTGTCCGTGAGCTCTTTGCGGTGTTCTTCTGTAGGCACTTGTGGTAAATTTCGGGTCTGGTCATTTGATTTTGCTCTGGGTGTAGGTAGTGCACCTTTAAGATTGATGACTTTCGTGTTGTTTTTCTCTGTGAACAACTGCGAGTAAAGGGTTTTTGAGTGCTCTAAATTTCGGGTCTAGTCATTTGATTTTGCTCTGGGTGTCCGCAGTGCACCTTTAAGATTGACAACTTTCGTGTTTTTTGTCTGTGAACAACTGTGAGGAAAAGGGTTTTTGAGCGAGTGCTCTAATTTTGATGGAGCGGAATTCTCGGCGGAATGGTCCTGTGCTCTAGTAAATTTGGGTGTCCGCAGTGCACCTTTAAGATTGACAACTTTCGTGTTTTTTGTCTGTGAACAACTGTGAGGAAAAGGGTTTTTGAGCGAGTGCTCTAATTTTGATGGAGCGGAATTCTCGGCGGAATGGTCCCGTGCTCTAGTAAATTTGCTCTAGGCTTTGAGAAGTATATGGGTCTACTTTGTGGGATGCTTGGTTGAGCATATGCTGAATTTATTCTCCTTTTGATTCTCGTAGACGGAATGGACACGGGAGGAGGACGAGAAGTTGCTGCATCTTGCCAAGCTCATGCCTACTCAGTGGAGGACCATCGCCCCGATCGTTGGCCGTACACCTTCCCAGTGCCTCGAGCGGTATGAGAAACTACTTGATGCAGCCTGTGCTAAGGATGAGAACTATGAACCTGGAGACGACCCAAGGAAATTGCGGCCTGGGGAGATCGATCCAAACCCAGAGTCGAAGCCGGCACGCCCAGATCCTGTTGATATGGATGAGGACGAAAAGGAAATGCTTTCGGAAGCAAGAGCTCGGTTGGCCAACACTAGGGGCAAGAAGGCTAAGAGGAAAGCTAGGGAGAAGCAACTGGAAGAGGCCAGGAGGCTAGCTTCTTTGCAGAAAAGAAGAGAACTGAAGGCTGCCGGTATCGATAATAGGCACAGGAAAAGGAAAAGAAAGGGGATAGACTACAATGCAGAAATTCCCTTTGAGAAAAGGCCTCCTCCAGGTTTTTTTGATGTTGCTGATGAAGATGGACCAGTTGAACAGCCCAAGTTTCCGACCACGATAGAGGAACTTGAAGGAAAAAGAAGGGTGGATTTGGAAGCACAACTAAGGAAGCAAGACATAGCTAAGAATAAAATCGCGCAGCGGCAGGATGCACCTTCTGCTATACTTCAAGCCAACAGGCTAAATGACCCTGAAAGTGTTAGGAAGAGGTCAAAATTGATGCTTCCAGCTCCCCAAATATCAGACCATGAACTTGAAGAAATCGCCAAGATGGGTTATGCTAGTGATCTGGTGGGTAATGAGGAACTGATGGAAGGGACCTCTGCCACTCATGCTCTTCTTGCGAATCATGCTCAAACACCACATCAGGGAATGACACCTTTAAGGACACCACAAAGGACTCCTGCTGGTAAAGGTGATGCTATCATGATGGAAGCTGAAAATCTTGCGCGTTTGAGAGAGTCACAAACGCCATTATTAGGTGGTGAAAATCCTGATTTGCACCCTTCGGATTTTTCCGGGGTCACTCCTAGGAAAAAGGAAATACAAACGCCAAATCCCATAATGACACCTTCAATGACTCCGGGAGGGGGCTTGACTCCCAGACTTGGCATGACTCCGTTGAGGGAGAATTTTTCTTTTGGTATGACGCCAAAAGGAACTCCCATCAGGGATGAGCTCCATATAAATGAAGAGCTGGATGTGAATGATGGGGCAAAGCAGGAGCTAAGACGACAGGCTGATCTGAGGAAGAATTTGCGCTCAGGTTTAAGCAATCTTCCTCAACCAAAGAATGAGTATCAAATAGTTATGCAACCAATTCCAGAAGATAATGAGGAACCTGAGGAGAAGATTGAGGAAGACATGTCTGACAGGATAGCTAGAGAAAAAGCTGAGGAAGAGGCACGACAGCAGGCACTGCTTAGGAAGAGATCAAAAGTATTGCAAAGGGAGCTCCCTCGGCCTCCTGCTGCTTCTCTGCAATTGATAAAGGATTCCTTGTTGCGGACAGAGGGAGATAAGAGTTCTTTTGTCCCACCAACCCTGATTGAATTGGCTGATGAAATGATAAGGAAGGAGCTTCTCTCGTTATTGGAGCACGATAATGCAAAGTATCCTCTCCAGGATAATACGAGTAAGGGAAAAAAGAAAGGTGGTAAGAACTCTGCAAATGGTAGTACTATTCCTGTGATTGACGATTTTGAGGAGGCTGATATGAAAGAGGTATTACTTACTTTTAAAGCCCTTCCCTCTGTGAATATTCAGCATTTTGTTATTGCCATCTTTCTTTGTCTGTTATCTCCTTTAGACTGTTAACTAGACTTATTAGCATGTGCACGGGAGAAATGCCAAGTTTCAATGAAGGTGAACATAACAAATATCGAACCATATAAACTTCTAAAGAGCATAGATTATCATTCAAGATACTCAATAGGCACTATTGTTATCTTATTTCCCTTTTTTTACCCGTGTATGAGATACTCTATTGGTATTAACATGTGGGACTTAATAGCTATACTTATCTCTCAATTGTGTTATGTTATTAAGGACTGGTACTTTTTGCTTCATTCTTTATTTCTTAATGATTGGTTTTTCCATCCGATCTATATTTGAGTTTTGAGTAATGAGAGATTTGACAGTAATGATTAAAAAACCTTGAGGCTAGGAAAGGAGGGTGACTGTCCCATGACTATAATTGTAGTAAATAAACTAAAATAGAAAAAAGTTGGAACTAGGACATGTGTCACCGAAAGAGAGGACCACATGCTAGCTCCTCATTGACTTCTCATAAGTGCACCAAAATAGATTTATTTAATTAGGTTTGATCTGAACCATCTCAAACCTACAACCATGCTTTGGTAATGGTGTGTCTGGATAGAGACTTACTTGTAGTAACTTCTTAGTAACCTTTGAGTTTCCCTTCTGAACAAAATTAACTGTTTAGTTCGCAAAACATTAGGGAAATATATGGGGTGATTTTAAATGCTTATGTTCATGTCCTTCTAAAGATTCTGGGTGTTTAATGCAAAAAGAGAAAAAAAGAAAAAAGAGAAACTTGCACATCCAACGTTAAAAGTAAGAGTCAAAAATAAAAATTCTAAATTAAAAACTACCCCAACACCCTTTGGACCTTCAGGATTTTGTCTTGCTATCTGTTTCAAATGGTTAATTTTGCTCTCATTGATTCTAGGTCCCGGTGTAACTAGATCTGCATGCCGTCAAAAGTCTTCTGTTTTTGGTAGATTTGGTTTTGCTAGATGATTAATTTGTTCCAGAATTGTTGCAAGTTCCTTCATTCTATTGTTGGGGATTTTTTTGATATTCTTTTATCTCTTGCACTTTTTTGCGGCTCTTTATGCCAGTTTCTTTTGTCTTGGATTACAAGGTAGTTCTTTATTTTATATTAGTTTTAACTTGCCTTCTATTTTCATCTTTAGTGACATATATTGTTAATATATGGCACTGAATATTTCCGACTGGTTCAACACCATTTCCAAATTTCAGTCTAGTTTTGTTAGTGTACTCTCTCTGTTCTTTTCATTAAGTGATGGAGAACAGTGGCAACAACCTTTGAAGACTTGCAAAAGGCATACCAAATGAAGCTTTGCTGATTATTTTCTTTGATTGATCAAGAATCTTCTTAAGTGATTGGAGTCTATTGGGATTTTAATAAGTTTCCTTTTGCGTGTTGGAATTGGATTTAATGTTTCTTCTTCCTTGTTGGTAGTTGATATGTGTGTCCTAGTTTTATTAGGATATATTAGGTAACCTATTTGGACATGGAGCAGTACTTTAGACAGTCTATATATATGATTGTAATTCTTTCTTTTGAATAGAGTCGATGATTCATTGATTTTGGCAATTCTTTCCTTTAGAACTCGGTGATGCATTTCCTCTTAGATGTGATGCTTAAGAAACCCTAGCTATGACACTTAGGAAGCTTTGGAGCCTAAAGATTTATCCTTTGTTGTGGGACTCGTCGTCCTACATCATTAATTCCTACATCATTAAGTTTGGTGCTGCTTATGAGACTTATGATGTAATAGCAAGATGGTCTACACTGGCTTTCAGTCCATGGATAAGAGATACTAAGAATTTTCTTTGGGTTGTTGGGAGAAGGCCAAATACACTTGACTCTCTTGGACACTCCAATGTGAGACTCTGGTTCTGGCTGCAGCCTAAAACTGTGGGTAGATATTCTATATGCTTGAAAAATGAGTGCGGTGCAGTTTTTCTTCTGACCAATCAAGTACCATTTATGGAAGTAGAGACAAAAAATGCACACGAACATGTTTGGAGGGAACCAACTTATTCTCTATAGATTTGCGCAAGAGAATCCAAGTAATAGATGGCAGAGATAGTTCAAGAAAGATTTGGGTATCTCGGCAATCCCATATATGCGCTAACATGTTTGTGTGCCTTGCCTCCCTTAGTAGCTAGTAGTTTGGAAATTATCAAAGTCTCTGGAAGGCAAGAAGGGATGTTTCAAAGCTATTCATGGGTTTGTAAGTCCCAGGTAAAGGACTAAAAGAAGTTACCCTGCAAGTTAAAAAATTAACTGCAATTGGTAATTGGACAATCTTTGAAATGACTTAGATATCTCCAATTTCACTAAAACTTAAAGTTCAGCATTGTACATATTGGGCAATTTAAAACTCTCAGTCAAGAGAATTAAGAAAGTCCAAAATTTATTCTCAAACAAGAATGCTATCCTAGGGCTATTTGACCAGCAGATTTAAATGATTCTCCCATTTTGTCAGTTTTCAGCTTCTTTTTAATTTTTAATTTTCCTTTTGATTTGCCAACGTAGTTTAATATTTATCCTTTTATCTTTTTGGTGTTTTTCTACTATCTATAAGTCAAATGAGAACTGTTAAAAGATGAGCTGACACATTTATAATGGACTGATATTTCTCTTCAAATGATAAACAATGCTTCTTATACAAAACGGTTTCAGAAGGGAAGTCTTTGTAATTTTATACAACATCAACCACAAAAGGCCTTGTAACTTTTACGGCAAAGTAACGTTTGAAAGTGAACTTGCCAATATCAATATATCAAGAGCGAAGATTGTATAAACAATTATTCGAAGAGGATTTAACTCCCTGAAATGCCCTTTTATTTGTTTCTGTCCACATGAGCTAATAAGCAAGACATGGTTTGTCTCGTGTCTGCAACTAGACATGAATATTTATTAATTTGGGGTCTTGAAAATGTAATAATGAGGGAATAGAGATAGAATATCCAATTTGTCCTATTGTCTCTATTTTTTCTCCTGCTGTCCTTGTACAATATGGAGGGAATTAAGCGTGCATTTTTGTTAAGCAGGAAAAGGGGTGAACCTGTTATGATGTTTTGTAGCCAAGTTTATCTGTATCAAGATATTATACCTTTTATTTAAAAAGGGGACTTGTGCATTTTGATCATAAATTATTTCAGTTTTTTTAAATAATCATTTGGCTGAACATTCTATTGGTATTGTCAGTTGTGATTTTTTGAGGCTTTATGGGGTTAACTGCAACTATTGAGATGTGGATGAACATTCAGACAGCTTCAACAGAATGTGAAGTATCTAATTTGTCTTAGTTTAAGGGTACTCACAGTATTGCATGATTGTGTAGTGGCGATGCTGAATTAGGATTGCTGCTGTTTATTGGGTCCTCCATATGCTTTTTTTTCTTCTCATGATTTTTTTTGGGTCAAAAGTCTTCCATGATTTTATTTGTTGTATTATCGGCATATATAGTATTGCTCACTCTGCAAATTATTAACTAGAGCATGTTTTCCAAGTAGGCTGATTCCATGATAAAGGAAGAGGCTCAGTACCTTCGTGTAGCCATGGGCCATGAAAGTGAAGCATTTGAAGAGTTTGTTGATGCACACAAAACTTGCTTAAATGATCTCATGTTCTTCCCTACTCGCAATGCCTATGGACTCTCAAGTGTTGCTGCAAATGCGGAAAAGCTTGCTGCCTTGCAGAATGAATATCATTTTGTTAAAGCAAGGATTGATGAAGATCATGAGAAGGCCCAGCGACTAGAGAAGAAGGTCAAAACTCTCACATTCGGCTATCAGGTATGCCTAAGATGTCTTTTAAACTATGATTGCTCGTTGCTTTCTCTTCCTTGAATCGAACTGTCCCAGGAATTTGAATCATACTTTGGTTGCTCGTTGCTGTCTCTTCATTCATAATAATGCAAGTAACTATCATTGTTCTCTTCAATATCATCAAGATGTATCGTGAAGAATTTTGTTTCTTAGTACATTTCCCCTCCAGCTTTGTAACTAATCCAACTCATCTTTGTAGTATCTACTGGTCGACTCTGGTTCTTATATCTTTTGATTGTGTAGAGTTCATAGCTCTTATTCATATTTTCCATATTGTAGTATACTAGTAAACTCATAATATAAAAATATACATTAAGGTTTACAAAAATGAACATATATTAAAGTGTTAATCTAATTTTACTGGTTCATCTTGTTTTTTTTTTCAACCATAACCTGAACTGACTTGAAACCGTAAAATAAGCAATCTGAAATGAGTTCATCTGAATTGTTGTGCTTTGGTTAATTCCTCCTGTCTTCTGAGTTTCTTCTTTCTTCCTTTAGGCTGTAAAAGTTGTATGTTCATTGTGATTTTTGCAAACTGTTCAGTATGTTTCCCATCACATGACAGAGAAACTTGCTTTGTTAATACTTGAATGTTTTGTTGGTCATCTTGAGTGATTGATAGTGTGATCGAACTCCTGTGAAATTGCCATGCATCTGTCCAATAATTATAGGATATACTGCCATTCATGTGATGAGGTCTACTTATTGCCCGGTGAACTGTTTTCTTGATCAGATGCGGGAGAAGACTCTTCGTGACCAAATTGAGTCAACCTTCAAACAGCTGGACACTGCAGGGACAGAACTAGAGTGTTTCCGAGCTCTGCAGAAGCAAGAGCAATTAGCAGCCTCACACAGAATAAATAGTTTGTGGGAGGAAGTTCAGAAACAAAAGGAGCTTGAGCGAACTCTACAGATACGCTACGGTGCCCTTGTTGCCGAGCTGGAGAGAGCAAGGCATCTCTTTGATGGTTACAGAGCAGAGGCGCAAAAGCAAGAGGAAATCGCAGCAAATAATCGAGCTTTAGAAATAGCCAATGCTGCAACAAATCAAGCAGTTCCATCAAACCAAACAGAAGAAATTGAGGATCCTAAGGACTCTTGTCAATCGCTTGATGGAAATCTGGGCCAGGAAAGTCATGCTGCAGAGAATGCTCATGCAGATGACAGAAATGTTTCGACTGCAGCTTCCTCTGAAGGTCCTGTTGATATGGAAGATGAAAAACCTCATGAAGTATTGGTGGGTACAGAACTGATTGCTGAATCTACTGAGCAGGTGGTTGTGGATAGCACGATGAGCAAGGAGAAATTGGATGTTGAGGATCAGGATCCTGCAATGGAAATGAGAAACTTTGACGGACCCTTAACCGAGCAGATTGAATATGGGAGCACAATCCCTCCCCATGGTAGTAGGCTGGTGAATGAGAATTCAGTTGCAATTAGTAGCGATGAGGAGAGGTCAGTGTAGGACTGAGGTGTCCAAGTCAATGAAAGATGGGGAGAATCTACCCACAGCAGAAGCAGAATCTTCTTGGAAGTGACTCCAATCTGTATGCAAACAAAGTTGTGTAGTAGTTTGTGGCCAAGCTTATATGTGCTTGAGGGACTGAGTGCATCATCATCCCCGGATTTAGTTCCCACTATACTCAAAAGGAGCATGGAATTGTTACTGATGAGGAGTGCAATTACACAGACAACGATCCATCGCTGAGGTGCTTTCCAATGTTTCTGAGATTTGTGATAGTAGCCATCAGCGAGGCTGCGGATGATAAATTGAAATATAATTGAGAAAAGCGGTCATGTCTTTTTGTGAGGTTTGGCAGCTACTCCTGTCGCTTTATGTTGTCCTTGTCCGTGATGCCAAATGCGTTGCAGTCTTGTTCATGCAATGTATCGTGGAGATGTTACCGAACTTTGATAATGCCTTTTGGACTGAATAAAGTTGACAGAACTCCCCTTTTCTTCGGTTCCAATCTTTTTTTTTCCGAATACTGGACTGAGGGTTATGTAAATTATTGTTCCCATCCGTGCTAGGATGCAGAAATTGTGATAAGCAAAAACTTTGTTTGTGATCGGCTTCTAGTTCGGTACCACCCAGGAACCGGGAACAATCGGGAACCGGACTGGCCGGTCCTGGGACTGGATTGACTGGTCTGGTCTGTTTCCCGGGGCGGTCCAGTGGAAACGGTGGTGGAATCCCTGCTCACTCTCTCTCAAGCAAGCTCAGGTTGGACTTTTAGCTAATTCTATGTTCTCTCAATTCTCTGAATTTTGCCTGTTTATGTTTGGGACGAGTGCTTTGGGTTGCTTGTTACTTCTTCGATAGAATTCATCAGGTTGATTTGCCAGTGAACAAGACACGAGTGAATTCGTGCAATTGATTTTTCTTTTTGCCTCGAGATGGTGGAGGGACGACGACCAAATTGTGAACTCTCAAGAGTTTGCTGGGTCACATCGCGAGCTCAAGAGGTCGTCAAAACAGGCTAAACTAAGTAAACACTAAACAGGTTATGTTATTTGACAAATTACAAAAAATTAAAAATATATATAATCGGTCCGGTCCGGTCAGTTCGGTTCTCATCTTGGAACCGGGAACCGGAATGAAAATCACCAGTTCCATTTTTATGGAATCGGGAACCAGACCAATGCCCTCTAGAACCGCTAAGAAATGGTCGGTTCGGTCCCGGATAGTTCCCGGTTCGAATGGTCTGCTGTGCTCAGGTTGGGTCTCGAGTGTCAAGCTGGTATACTACAACAAATCAAGGTGAAAAAGCTAGGAAATGATCAGGATACTAGACCATGCCCAATCCCATCCTCCTCTTCAACTGCAATTGCTCCCTGAGAGCCTTCTCGTACGTTTCTTCTTGTGGACAGCGACTCGTTTTCGTGGGCCGAAGGAGAGCATGGGTCCTTGCCTTGTGGTTTCAATGACCTCGACGATGATCTCGCGGACGCACTGGAGTCCTTAGGCTTCTTCCTCCTCGATTTCTTGGGCGGATCGGAGAGTTGCGACGGGATGGTGTCGGCGGCAGAGTCCATGGACTGTCGGGTGGTGGTGGGCTTGCTCGCATCCGGTACCTCGGCCTTGGAGGATCTTCTCGGTGGCCGGTGTTTCCCCGACTTGGCCCTAGTTGGTGATTCGGCGTCGCCCGATGATAATGAATGGTTATGGCGTCTCGGCGATTTCGGTAATTCCAATGATTCGGTCACCGGAGAGCTTTTGTAACTCGAGGTCCCCACAATTCCTCTACTTGATTCTGTTTAATGATTTATGAATTAAATAATAAGACATGTAAATTGCACCGTCGCTATGTGATATAACTGTCGCGGCATCATTTTCGTTCAAACGAAATATAAACAAATGCGGTCCCTTTTATTTATTCAGAAAAAAAATGACTAATGTTTGCACCTAATTGGTTATTTTTCCAGCCAAAAAGTCCAGACAAGATCTAAATCAAGAGGAAAAGGAGCACACAACATTGCCATCGTACCTTCGCGAGCCCCGCCAAAAGAAGAACCATCCTTCTGGTCATCTCCGGCGCCGGACGACGACGGTTGTCTCGGCGACGACGGTTTGAAGTCGTTCATCTGCATATATTTCGGTTCTCCGCAAGCTCAAAACAAATCCGACCGTCGGCCCAAAGATCGGACAAGAGAGACGAGAGCAAGAATCGTTCGACATACCCAGCTTGGCGAGTTCTTCACAGCGGGACCGTCCCAGCCAATGTGAGCAACGTGCTTCACATCAGTGGGATAGCCGATCATCATCTCCGGTTCCTTCGCATCGTCATCTGAATCTACAAGCGCGAGAGTTCATCAGCCAGAGCCGACACGATACGCCAATATTAACATTACAGAAAACGTAGCACTGACCGAATATCTGAGAAATGTACCGGAGGCCCTTGAGGAGGCCCTTCATCTTGGTCGTCATCCTTGCCCGTCACCCGAATTCTCTTGCACAATCAGAAAACCGAACAAAAACTGTTGCTAACCATGTCTCGCCACCGCCGGAGACGGTAACGCCCGAGAAGACAGCTGCCAAAACTGGGCTATCGGTGCCCGAATCTCGAGATCGACGTTAAGCACGGGCGATCCTCGCGGGGATTCGAACGAAAGCTCTCTTGAATTGGACGGGATGAAGAGCAGAAGGAAAGAGATGGGGCCGCTTGACAAAGTTGGAAATCGAAATGATTTGCAGTGCAAGAAGAGAGAAGGAAGAAAGATGGAAAACCAGAAGGGGGTCGCAATTTTAGGGAAGATGATGCTAATATTAGCAAACGATTCTCTTAACTGCTTCTTCTCAACAACGGTAGGAGTTCAAAAGGCTGAATTCCCTCTAGTTGTTGGTTTATTGTTGCTCGATAGGATTTTTCACAAGGGAAATCCCATGTACAATAATTCTGGATTTTGACTTTATTTTTTCCTTTTAATGTTCCAAAAGCCACCAACATTGTATATTCAATACACATACACTCTTTGGCACAAAAAGAAAGAAAGAAAAAAAAAGAGACAATGATAAGTGCAATGCGGAGCTGGAATTGTAGTGAAGAGGGGGAAAAAATTAGGGAAATTGTTCAAAAAGTCATAAACCCACTACATTTTTGTTAATTCAATTCTAAATAAGGGACTGAAGTGATGTACAATCAAAATTGAAGACTTCAAGAAATTTGTAGAAAAATACGTAAATAAATATATAAAAAAGGCTTAGAAACAAACCCGCACTTATAAATGAGGGCAAATAAAAGAACGGAAAATTCCAAATAGGGGCTTGGTATAGATTTGTTTTCTCAAAAGAAGACTCAAAGGTGGATATTTTCTCAAATAGAGGTTTGAAGTGGCCATTTAATTTCAAATAACCATTTGATCTCAGACAAGGGTCCGAGCTCACCGGCAGGCCGAATCTTCGTTGGCGAGCAAACACATAACACATGCTTATTCCGGCAGCACGAGCATGGCGATTTTTTTCCAAAGACATTTCTTTTTTTGTTTCGTTTTCTTTTCCTATCTTTTCACTGTTGATCTTCTTCATGCAAGGAGGGAAGTTGCAGATCTCCAGCGTCATGATGATAGATAGAAATGTGGGTGAAGGAGCTAAACACATGACACACACGCAATCTCTTTGATCAGAGTGAACTAAATACATTATCATCATCAGAAGATGGAGAGATTGTGTGTTGTCTTCCTCCTTCACTCACGTCGGTCCACGTTCAAGCGTCATCCATGGCTGCCGGCACTGAACGAGCCGTCTCTCTGTCTCTCTCTCTACATTCAGAAGCATATTTTTAACCTGTTCCCAAAGCTAGTTTACGATAAAATCACCTTCGACCTCTCTCTCTCAATACCTTGATTTTGCACCCAAATAGCCATGGGACAGCTGCGACAATAAAACTCTAAACTGCCAGTCCGACGACCGCAAGCAGCATGGCTGTGACAAGAAGAAGAAGTTTGAACCGGCGCGGCGCCCTCCCATGTCCGACCGGAAGCAGCAGAAGCAGAAGGGGTTGGAGATTGCTGTGAGGCCTAATCATCACGCCGCTGACCAAGTGCAAGCTCAGGTTGCTAAAGTAGGAGCAAATCAAGGACTACCTGCTCACGGAGGAGTTTGTGACAAACGAATATCGGCTCAAGCCATGGCCACGAGCGACCATTGCTCTTTAGGCGACGGTGGCCATGGATGACCAGATTTGAAGAGCTGGCCAAGAAGACAGCTTGAATGGGCTGACGACCATGGAAACCATCCAGATCTAGATAGAAACGTGGGTGGAGGAAGAGAGAAAAACGTGAAAAGATAAAAAAAAAGAAAAAAAAGATACCTCTCATTTTGCCGCCAGATTAAGAATGTGATCGCTACCCAGTAACGATTTGACCAACCAGCAAGCTTAAGTTTTTATTTAAGATTAAATGGTCATTTCAGATATTTATCCCAGACAACGTGCACTTCGATCTCTCTTTTAAGAAAACTCATCAATTTCAGGCTCTTATTTGAAATTTTTTCTAAAAGAATCCTCACCACATTTTAACCTGAAATACCAAACCTTGTACTTGTGGGCCTAGAAATTAAATAATATTCATCTTGATCCAATATTATGTAGGACAACAGGTATATTTTTATTTTGCTATTGCAAGTAGTTTCATAATAGGACAACTTTCAGGAGTTTGTATTTCTTTATAAAAACATAGTTGAGAGAAGAAAGATGACTCGTTTTACTTATATTTTCCTGTAACATGCGTAGATATGGCTTTTTGCAAGATGATGAAATAATCAATAAATGCAAAAAGGTACCCAAAAAAGGCAAAAAAAGCACAGCAACAAGCATCTGAATTGTAGTCCTAACATATCATAATGTCTCTGTCACGTACACACTATGCTTGAACTACAAGGCATGGAACTTCTGAGTTTTGCAATTTTTTTAGCAACTTATACTACTAGATTCGGGGGCAAAAAAAAGGGATTCGCGTCGATACAAAAGAGCACAGACAATTAAAAGAAGTTGAAAATTACTAATATCCGTGAAATGTGAGTGGCCTAGTCCAGTCAACATAATAGTAATCAAAATAAACATAACTTACATCAATAGGTTGAAAATTGAAGAATAATATATTTGAAATTAGTCGCAAACTCTAAATATAAATGTTTAGGTTTGCAAAGCACAATTAACTGCCCTTAACAAGTGCCTTAGGGGCACAAGTTAATATTTTCCATTTGTTTTTATGATTTACATTGTGCTTACATTTTGGTGCATCTGTATAATCATTTGTCGATTCCTTTGTTTTGCCTTTTGTGTTTTTGATAATTGAACTGCAACACCAATGTACAGAATACATTTCACTTCATTATCCCTCTTTCCATTAATACTGCTTACCATGGACCAGCGATCTAAAGGAGAAAACCTACAGAGCCAGAAACACAACTCGTAGCTTAGCTTGAGAGCTACTCTCAGTTTCTGCAGACAAGAACATTGCATACCAAGCAGATGCATCTTTCAAGAGCAATAACTCTTTTCCAATGTGATTCCAACTCCAAGTCCTCCGCAGTGACCAGGACCAGAAATGGCGAATACATGTGCTGTATCATCCAACAAGAGTTGATGCTTGGGATCCACCTTGGGCAACGCCGCGACATATTGAGGGAAATGACTTGAAAAGCTGATGCTTTGACTATGATTGCTTTGTCTGCAAGATAAAAGAACCGTACGTTCAACAGCACTCTATACATTCAGTTATGAGAGAGAGAGAGAGAGAGAGAGAGAGAGAGAGAGAGAGAGAGAGAGAGAGAGAGAGATGAGGCTACCTTATTCAGGTACTTCTTTTGAATCTTTAATGCTGCTTTGCATGCCTTTTTGGCATCTAATTTTCCAGTTGTCTCACCCAAAATCTACACAAGATCATAAGAGGAGATGAAAAACCCAGTTTGATCGATTGAGAGAGAGAGAGAGAGAGAGAGAGAGAGACCTTGACAACATCATCCAGTCCCTTGGCCTCCTTCAGAAGGGCCTTATTCTTGGTCTCTAGCACGCTTGCAACAAGAAAAACAGCAAGAGCACTCTCATGGTCTACATGTCCGGTCTTTACCTTTTCCTTCTCAAATTTACCACATTGCTTCATTAGTAGCTTCTCATCCACCTTGAGTGCTGTCTCAGCTACAGTTCTTTCCTCCTTGTACATTGAGAATATATTTGGGTTGTACTCCATGGCCCATATCAGCTGAAAATCAATCTCCATTCAAATTCTCATTGCGACGACACAAGCATAAACACTAATACAATCTCATTAAAACCTAAACTTTCATAAACTGTTTTAATCAAGGTAATCTATTTGACAAGGGGACAAAATTCAAATTTCAAGTAGCTTCCTCACCTCCCAAAGGTATAAAGCATCAACAAATGAGAATTCCCTTCTAAAAAGAACCATTAGCATACGAAACGCAAATAAATACTCCCCACCATCCAGATCCTCTGCAAAAAAATAGGAACATGTTAACCATGTTGATGTTTCTTAATCTTCCCCCTCACCCAAGCATCAACAAATGATAATTCCCTTCTAAAAAGAACCATTAGCATACGAAACGCAAATAAGTACGCCCCACCATCCAGATCCTCTGCAAAAAAATAGGAACATGTTAACCATGTTGATGTTTCTTAATCTTCCCCCTCATCCCCATATCTGGAAACCAAAGAAAGGGATATCAATGAAGGTAGCCCATGTGTTGATAATTACAGTTGTAGTTTTCAAATATTGTACCTTCTGAGACTTTCCTGGTCGCTCTAAAAGCTTTCAAACTCAAAATCTCCAAGAATGTAAGAGTTCACAAAAGAAATCTGAAAGCAATATTTGTATCTATATATGATTCTTAAATAGGAGACCTTAATTCAAACATTATTGTTCCAGTTAATGCTTCAACAAATCAGTTTTCAGCCCTTCGAAGCTCTTTTAAGAGTTTCATGTCATGTAAGCCTGATCTTAAGTCATCTGTTCTTATTACAGAGAGGAACTAGAGCCGCCGATAAGTGAATCGACTTGTTAACTAATGCTCCTCGTTTACGACTTAAAGCTTGACTTGCTGACTGCTCAGCTGCCTGTGCAGAACAAAACTCATTTTGAGTTAAAAGCATTTGAAATCGACTAGCTCAAGTGTCAAATCTAGTTGAGCTTAAATTCGGTAAAGCTCTAGCAGATTTTGAGCCTAACTGAGTTTGTATACTTTTTGTTAATTCCATATATGGTAAGAAATTAATAATATTCAGTATTCAATTTCAGTTTACTATAAAATAATTTGTTTTTTTTTGGTAAAGATACTATAAAATAATTTTTCATTTCCATTTGTAGCTAATAAAGATGTTGTTGACAATTAAACTTCAAAATTTTAGTTTTCAGCAAAGTCATGCTTAAACAATTTTCAAGCAAATAAACACTAGGAAACTCGTATATCTTTTTTACTAATATATAGAAAGATTGTTATGATCCTAATTGTAAAGTATTGGACTTGGATCCTACATTGATGGTATGGGACTTCAATATTTGGGCTCTCCCACCTCAATTACTAGCTTTTGGGGTGAGTTTCTCCTAAGCTCCATATCAATTGGGTGTTGAGACTGCAGAGCATGGTGGATTGTTATGATCCTAATTGCAAAGTATGGAACTTGGATTCCACAATGATAGTATGGGATCTTGATGTGTGGTTTCTATGGCCTTGGACCTCTCCCACCTCAATAGCTAGCTTTTAGGATCCTAAGGTTCATATCAAAGACATAGGCCCGGTTCTTCTTACGAACATGCATGTACATAATACATTCAGACACATCCTATTTAGCATGCATGAAGGCAAGATGTACAAGTTGATATAGAAAGAGATGCATAAAAATAAGATTTACAATTTTAGCATCACTAACTTATGGAATCTTGCGGCCACATTAGTACAAGCATTGAGATTAATACACTTCAATCTATCATTCAGTTGCAAATGCAGGATCCAGCTTTTCTTGGAACATATTTGGTACTTATATGGAAAAGCTCTTGTCCATTTTACTTTTATGACATCTCTTTTAGTATACCATCTTCTAGTAAAGCCCAAAAATACAAGTACAAAATGTACATATGAAGAAATAAAAGAAAAAGCGAATATACCAAGATGTTGATGCAGTTGAGGGTCTATAGTTTTGATAATTGTGGAGAGTGTACCGAGTTGAGATTGTACTCCGATCGAACTTGTAGTGCACCTAAAGTTTTCCCTCTTCCCAAGGAGGAGGAGAATGAATTAGATGTACTCAAATTCCAAAGAAAAGATCCCACTCAATACTGAAAGAAAATGAGGCATAAATGATGAACATCATTCACATATCCACTATCCTTGAGGCTCAATAGTATTTTAATAATATAAACAACCTAGAAACCACAGATGTGTAAATAAAGCTGTCAATCGTCTATGATTCTTTAAGAAATTTGCACTGACTCTACATTCACCACGTGCATTTGCAGAAAAAGAGATGGTAAACTTATAGCAAAATCTACATGTCATCATGTCTTCTCTTTCTCAATCTAGAAAGAGGCATTTCCAAAAACATGTTCAGTAATTTTTATAGCAAAAGTGACTCATCATATTAAAATATTTTGTTCGGAAAAGTGTTTGTTGTACTGGCAAGTGAGCTATTTTCATCTTTATAACTTCACAAATGATATTACGTGTGCAACATACTTGGCACATCAAGATACCAAACGGAGATCATCAAACTCACAAAGATGGAATGCCAAAAGCCAAATAATCATCTACAACAAAGAGCTAAGAGTGCACTAGTTCACTGACATAGAAATTTCAAGCTAAAAAAGCATACCAGTCTTCGCATTGCTCGCTCAAAGCACCAAAAAGCATCAGCTTCATGTTCCAAAAGTATTACCATTGGGGAGCATATGTCATTCATTCCTGCTCAGATATCATTGAAGTAAAATTTTGTCATTTCACTTCAAAGCATGAAAATAAAGGAGCGTCTTTACCAACCTTGAACGTATCCGATATCACTGTCTACCCAAGCATAAACAGCAAGAACGTCCCAAAGTTTTGCCTGATTGATTTCACTTTCATAAAATGAAAGAGCTCGATCAGTTCGAACAACATCCAAACCTATCTCCATATTTAAGAGCATATGTCAAGTGCCATGGAAAGAAGAATGCCATTGGAATTATAAATATTATGTACTCACAATACTCACTGGGAACAGCTTAGAAAAAGACAATTAAGACCTCTAAAAGTGTTAAGAAAAGACCATCACTTCAAGCTCTATCTCAAGCAGTCTTTCTTCTATGGTACAGATGCAAGGCTGAGCCCACGTAACTACCAGCATGAGATTACTTTACGTGAACAATTCTGAAGCTACCGCATTGATGCCCACAAAACCACACTAATTGGGTACTCTTCCAGGAATTCTCTGGGGCAGCAGATTCTGCTATTTCAAAGTTGCAGTAGCTCCAATGAAGCGCGTGAAAAGTTTTTAAGATGTGGAAGAAAGAGAAAGCAGAAATATTTGAAAGCCAATTTTTAAGCAGCAGGTCAGAGGTGCTTTTTAAGTTTGTCGTTCCAAATATCAAATTTGAAGTTTTTTTTAGTTTCAGTAAGTTTCAATATCTAAATTGTTTGTTCAGAATCTATTAATAACTATAGCACATTATTATATCATTTAACAAACACTTTCTATAGCCATAGTTACAACATAACATGAGAAAATTAAAGCCCACATTACAGCACCAAAAGCTACGGAACAGGAGGAGGCAAGCAGAACAATATACAAAGGATGGAGACCATAACAGGAGAACAACCACAGCAACCAAGGATCATTAGTTTCTAAACCACTAATTTATACTAATAGATGACATCATGGAAGCACATACCAATTTGGTGCAAAATGAGTTTCCAGTTTTTCACTTTCTTTTTGTCCGTATTTTCTACGAGCCTTTCATGACTGATGGAGGGATCTAAAGATGAAGTTGACACAGCTCCATTGCAATCCTTATCAGCATTCAATTGTTGGTCATTATCATTTTTGATAGGTAAGGTGATGACCCTCCCACTGCCAATTAGTGGAACCATCTTCTGGCATTCTGCTTTCCATATCCCATACTGCTCCCTGTGATTGACATAAGGTGCATAACTAACCAAGCTAAATAAGATTAAATTATGAGTAAAAAAAGAAGATAAGAACCAAGTCAAAGGGTGAATACCATCCTAGGTTAGGAAGAAATCTAAAAGAATGCACAAAAGCAAATGAAGAAATCCAAAAGAATGCACAAAAGCAAATGCTCCACTTCATATGTCCAAAAATAAAATAACACAAGTTTGTTAAAATAACAGAAGAGATTTTACTAAAGCAGACTGAGATCTAACTTTCCCAAATTCAATTATACTGAGCCTCAGAGAGATAAGTGAGCATGCACTAGGTTATTATCCTTCACGTTAAAACTTAACAACACAAGTCTAGAAGTTAAATGCGTATGTTTTTCAAGCCAACTTAGGACCCACTTGTGAGAGGTTTCCTTGCCTGATTATAATGCAAAATCAGTTTAAAGTAAATAACATACAGGTACTAATTGTAAAAATGAAAGAGTAAGAAAAGCCGTCAAAATCATAAAAGTGCTCTTTTAGGCTCTTAAGTAAAAAGGACAACAGCAAATGGAAAATATTCTGCCCAGAAATAAAAAAGTTAAAAAAACCAGAAGATATTTTGTCACTAAAAAACCACAAGTCACAACGACTTAAACATCACAACTTCCAAAAACATTAAGCTACAACATGAACAACTTTGATCTCCCGTGATATTATTGCTTCCAATGCCAACTTCCTAAGTTTTATTTCTATTACCTTCCTGCATATGGAGGCCACAGTGACACTCTTCTACCAAAAACTGACAATGAGGAGTGTAATGACATATCCTTAAGAAGGTTAGCTGCTAACCTGGGGACCAATTAATGTCCAATAAACTAACTAATAATGCAGATATTACATTGATGAACATCGAATGCTCTGATCACCATCTTATCCATGGACATGATTCATCTAGAGAAACTTCTCTTATTAGATTGATATGAACAAACTGAGCCATTGCTCTCTTTCTTGGAAACCAGAATTTAACTAATTCATGACTACGGCAGCACTTTGTGCCAGTGATAGTGAAAGATACATCAAAAGAAATGATCAGAAATTGTTACTCAACCCATATTAAATTTGAGACTATCCAAAGTATTAGTTTACACATCTTGTGAAGCCACAATTAGGACTAGAAGCAGAACATTACCTCCTTTGTTGCCTCAGCTGATTTCTCTCATCAAAGGTGCTGTTGGGATCAAAGCATCCCAGTAGGAACTCCCACACAACTCCTCTAATTGATGGATGGACCCCCTAATATGGTTACCGGATGAAAATAAAATCTTTACTTGATTAGGCAGATGAACAAGAACCAAGCGTACTGACTCTGGGGCAGGCACCAATATAGGCTTAAGTACCACCCTTACTAGCATTAGAAGTATTCTTTTAAAATAATGCCAGTCAAATTTAGAGAATCCCCTTCAAGGGATGGAAGGCACAGATAAGTAACAAAAGATAAATTCTAGGATATGCACATATGCAAGACAGTTCATGATGACAGGCACCAATTTGATTCGTATTCCTTTTTTTTCCACTTTTTATTGTCTTTTTCATAATATTGGATGACAACCCCAAAAAAAGGATTAACTCTTGATTGCCATCAGACCCATAACGGAGCTCATTTCCTTCAAAACCAAATCTCTGTGAAGTAGGAAATACTTAAAGCTGCAATCTAATCATTATGATGGCACATTTTTAACTAGGCTTTGAACAGATCCAGCATCAAACAGATGGTTAACAGGATAAGAAATGTCTAAGTCCTTCAATGAAAAGTCCTGGGTCCATTCTTGATTGACCTTTTCATTTAGTTGCATTAGCTTTGCTCAAATATAGATACACATAAAAATACATACATCATACCTAGATTGGTGATTCCAATTAATTGACAACATCATACCTAGATTGGTGATTCCAATTAATTGACTCTCTACTAGACAAAGTTTGGCTTATCTCAATCTCCCTTTAGGTCATACGATTGTTAGCCATAACGGAAAGGGAGAAAGAAGACGAGGGGAAGCATTACCCCCCGTTGGATGCGATGGAGCACTTTGGCAATGTCCATCTGACCGCTCTCCGAAAACGCAGCATGCCATTTCCTCGCGCTCAGCGTCTTCCCAGGCTGCCAAAAAAAAGAATTAGACTGATCACAATCCTTCCTCAAAGTAATTCACAATCATGGTCTTCCCCATGAAAACACACAAACCATAAAGAGCAAATACGTGGGCAAAATCTACCTTAACCTTAAAACGGGTCTTGCGAGCTTCATCATTGCACTCCGGTCTGACTGGGTAGAATGCGTTCAAATCAACCCCATCAGATCTCTTCAGAATCATCCCACAACCGAACATTCGAATCCCTCAATCCAACAACCTAACACTATCTCTCACCACCTGCGAATGCCCATCAACGAGAAGGGACAACAAAGAACAGAAAAGAGAGGGGAAACTGCAGATTCAATCCCGACATCATTCTGAGTAGAATTTATCGACGCGTTCAACGAGCGAATCTAACCTGGGAAGTAAAGAATGGGATGATGAGGATGGGCGATGTGTTCAGCAATTCGCGAGCATTTGGAATTTCTCGTGTGTTGTGATTTGAAAGGAACTTTATGCAAACGAAGGAATGAAGCATTCTTTACGTGAATACACGAGAGGGAGAGATTCATGGAGTTTTCGACGGAACAGAGGTTGCTGTCTAAAATTCAATTCCCATGCACATATTTATGTTCTTCGACCTCTTTAGATACAGAGGGATGAAGCCCGACAAGATAGACACATCGTTGGATAAGATTATCACATTTTTATTTGGCAATATGACTGGAAATAGAGGTAGGAACGACTCTATCTATCTAACCTGCGTTGGGTCGTTTGGATAGGGATCGAATATGATATAAAATCCTTGGGATATGAGGTTAGCTAATATTATGTTTGGTAAAGTACTGATTTTAAGACAATGTGATGATTCTGATTCTTTGAAGTGTTTGAAATGAATTGAGAATATGATTAGATACAATAATAAAAAGTTACACAAATTACTTTAAAAAAACAAAACCCTAGATCTACTATCAAAATAATGACCACTTCCATGATGGTCGCCTCTATGTTGGTGGTTCGGCATGATCGAAATCCATGTTGGTTCAATGGCGACCACCAATGGCTTGTAGAGGGAGTGTGAGCACCGCGGTGGTTTGGGCCCTTGGGGGAGGAGGGGGAATACAATCGAACAGGATAGATAGAGTAACATGGATAAAGATGTCACATTTTTATTTGACAATATAACCAGACATAGAGATAGATATGACTCTATCTATCTAAGCTACGTTGGGTCACTTGGATGTGGATCGAATATGATCTAAAATCCTTGAGATATGAAGTTAGCTATTCTTTCGTTTGGTAAAGCACAAATATTACGATGCATACGGTTGATTCTGATCTTCTAAAGTGTTTGGTGAACTCAGAAAATGATTACATAAAAGATAATAAAAATTTAGATAAATTACTTTAAAAAAAAAAAAGAAAAACCCTAGATCTATGGTTGCCCCTATGTCGGATTGCGATTGAAATCCATAGAGATAGAGAAGGTTAGATGCACGAGGGGTTGGTTCAATTAGGGGTGTACAAATGAACCGGGAACCACCCGAAACCGGACTGGACCGCCGATTCCCATGGGGACCAGTTCGATTCCTGTTGGAACTAGTGAATATCGATTGAGTTCTTGGTTTTAGATGTGAAACCACTCATTCGGACCGGATATATATTTAAAAAAAAATCCATGCTGTAGTTATATTGTGAAATTTGCTTATTCGATTTCACAAGAAGTAACATGCCTGCACAGAGTCCGATGATTCTGAAAGCTGACAAGGAAAACTCTTATTAGAAGAAGTGATGAAATATTTCTTCAAATAATGGCTTTTGGTTTGCTTCCCTTGAGAATAACTTTGTCTCAATGTGTTCGCTTATAATTAGTATTTTTTTTTTATTAATTACATGATGAAACCGAAAAAGTATCCACATAGAAACTAGATTCACCATGGTATTGATTGATGAATGCAATTTGATAGGGATTGAGGATTGGTTTCATGGACCCATCCGAGAACCGTATCGGACTGGCAGTCCAGTTCCCGATGGAACCAATGGGTGGTCCCGGTTCTAATTTTTCGGAATCAGTCCTTAGTGGGCGGTTCTTAATTTCAGGGTGAGAACCATTCACCTAGACCATGCTCATCCCTAGGTTCAATGAGGAGTGGTCGCCAAGGGAGCTTGACCACTGTGTAGGGGTATAAAAATTAATGACTGTGCACGAGAGATTTGGGGTGGGGGGTGGGGGGGGGGGGGGGCGTGAATATTAGACAAGCTATACAGAACAACATTGGATAAAATGTCACATTGTTATTTGGCAACTAATATGACAATATCTACTAAGTTGCATTAGGTGTTTTTGGTATGGATCAATAAAATCTTGATAGAATAAAGTTTGATGAGGGGAGGGGGGAGAACATTAGACCGAATAACGTTGGATAAAATGTCACATCGTTATTTGGCAACGTATACGACGACATCTATCTAAGTTGCGTTGGGTGGCTTTGATATGGATCGAATAGGATATAAAATCTTGGGATGTGAAGTTAGGCAATGTTCGTTTGGTAAAACACCCGATATTACGATGCATATGGTCGATTTTGATCCTTTGAAGTGTTTGGCGAACTTAGAATATGGTTAGATAAAAATAAAACAAATTTATATAAATTACTTTGAAAAAAGGAAAACCCTGGATCTACTATCAAAACATTGACCACTTCCACATTGGTAGCCCCATGTCAGTGGTTCCATCGCGATCGAAAGAGACAGGGGGTTAGAAGGTATTGTTTCAATAGTGACCGCGGTCTCCAAGGGAGTGCGACCACTCCTGGTTCACAATGTCTCAGCCAAGAATATAGATATGAGACAGAGAGAGAGAAGGTGAAGAGGAAGGTAATTTACAATCTTTGCATTTATAAAGATTTACCAAACCAAGAGGTAACTTACGAATCAATAGGCATTTTAAGAATTCGAAAGGTAATTTACAAACTGCAATTTTTAATTTACGATCCAATAGAGAATGTTACTGCAACAAATTTTTTTGACACTTTACAAATAACTAGCCTCCTTGCAAGCATTATGCGCGCGCACAATTCACTAGACAATGTCGATTGTTATTTAATTTAATGCTTAGTGTATTTCGTAAAAGAGAAGAGAAATGTTTGTACATTCACCCCAAAAGCCATAAGATAAAAATAGCACAAAGTTTTTTCATAAACGAAATATTTATATTTCTCCAATAAATTTGTTTAAGTAAAGCAACAAAAAAAAACAGTTAAACAGACAAATGGTTTTGTCGAGAACGAAAACTTTTAATTTCTCGTACAATGCGTCACTGGCGACATTTTCCGTGGCCCGGCGAAAGAGATAAAGTAATGTCAAACGAAACAATACTATGCAGTTAAAATGCTTCCTCTCAATCATCCGACACAATATATTCGAAGTGGTTGACCTTAAAACACAATAAATTCCAAGTAGTAGGAGACATCTAATTTTCCCGAAGGATAAAGTATATATTAATAATTGTGAGTTGGTATACAAAATTATTGATACGTTATTGATTTGTATTATGCAGTCTTTCTATTGTTAGGCTTTTATCTGTATCTTGACCATAATTAATAACTCCTATGAATACATATCATCTAATCCTAATTAGGGTCAAGTCACCACAGACATTTTGTCATTATTCTCTCTTTGACTCTAATGATCTACATAGTATAAAAGTAGAAAACCACATCAATTTTTTTAACATCTCTACCCTAAATCAATACTTCTTTTTCTCCTATTTCTATCTCAATAATGGATAAAATACTTGTGAAATTGACATTAGGGGATAGGGGTGGCTATGTTTCTTGGAGCGAACTCCGGGTGAACATATAATAATATAAAAAGTCATAAATCTATTGTACAGCAGCCAATTCAGTTGTAAACTTTTCAATTTTGCCAATTTAGTCATAAACTTTTGATGATTTTTCAATATAGCCCATTCGGCTAATTTTGGTTGGAGATCGTTGATATGATGGTCTAGTCAGCGTCAGCTATCACATGTGGCACAATTGATGCTAATGTGGATGATTTTTACAATTTTTTTAAAATTTTATGAATTTTTTCTTCTTTTTTCTTATTTCTTTATAGGTCTCTGGCCACAAGCGAGGGCTGCGATGCCCTCACTCGATCTAGGCGAGGCCATTTGGCGAGGACTGCAATGCCTTTGCCATGCAGTCGTTGCTTATGGCCGGCAATATGTGGAAAAACAAGAAAAAAGATAAAAAGAAAGAAAAACAAATGACAAAAAAGAAGAAAACTTTAGAAAATTTAAAAAAAAAATTGCAAAAATCATCAATGTCATCATTTTTTATCCAAAGTTGACCGAATGGATTATATTGGAAAACCATCAATAAGTTCACGATTAAATTGACAAAATTAGAAATTTTATGACTTAATTGACTGTCATATAATAGGTTTAGGATCTTGACGATTCTCCCTCCAGGCGAATATAAAGTTCACGAATATGAATTTACCATAATATAAATCTAATCATATCTCTTGCATCAGCTTTTATATTAATGGATTGCTAACAATTCAAACATATGTGCGCAGACATGTGCGCTTAAAGCACCGGCTAATTAATAAGTAATGAATGTTTGGCGCACAGAAGTTTATAGGATGACCCTTATCGTTGCCAAGTTAAAGTTAAAAGAGTCGCGTCAAATCCCGTGATCGACAAGTAAAGAACAGGGAAATTTTGTCCATCACTCATAAAGAATTTGACTTTACATAATTTATTTACAATATTCCATATGCTGTGTATTTTATATGTAAGGGAGAACAAACAAACCTACCAAACCTAGCACAAGCTCTCTCTCTCTCTCTCTCTCTCTCTCTCTCTCTCTCTCTCTCCTAATGTGTAATTAAACAAGCACGATTAAGACCATAGCATCACACGCGAGAAATGGGTGTACACTTTTTCTTAATTTTTCTTTTGCAGCCTAAATTATAGGAAAGCCACACTATTATCCATCTCAAATCTCACGTTCTCTCTGCCTAGGTTCGAGGAAACCCCATCGCAGATGCTACTCTCTTCTAGGTTGGCGTCCCAAAGGAAGCCGTAGTCATCGTCGACAAACTTGGAGTCGATGTCCAACATCATATTGGAGGCCAGGGGCATGTTTCTTTCTTGAATGTTATTTGGGTAGTGAAGGAGATGGAGGAGAGAATTTGAATTGTGGTTGTGGTGATGGTCATGGTGGTAGGTTGAGCTTGAGGATAGTGATGAGGTGAGTGTTGGGTGATAAGAGTGATGCTGATGATGATGATAAGGCATGGTTGTGGTTGGGTCATTTAGAGGAGATTTGAGAGAAGGTGCAATATTGATTGCGGTGGTGGAAGGTGCCTCAAACATGTAGGGTGGGCTTAGTTTGTCGCTGGCCTCTGCCTTGCTTCTGTGAAACACTCTGCACAGTACCCAATCCTCCTGTGTATCATATATATCAGAAGATATGTGAGGATTCTCATTTGGAACAGGGGTGACACAAATCTTAACAAGAGTAATTGATTTATGTCGCTATGTCATAGGCATATATAGACAATCATTACTTGATAAAGAAAGAGAAACTTATATTTTTTTCAAGAACAAAAAGGTATTCGATCGCACTGTCCAAATGTTTTGACTATTATCAACTACGGTTATCCCTCTGAGGTAGATTCAAGCAATAACTTCCCTGAGACATGATCATGTGACCAGTAGGGAGACCAAAAAGATGGACAAGAGGGGCAATTTCCTGCTACTTTCCTGGGAATAACTCTCTCTCTCTCTCTCTCTCTCGTGTGTAACAACGTAAGTGGGGAATCAATGAGAGAATGCCTAAGGTTAGTTTCCTATTTAGAGAACACGATGTTTTCATTTCTCGAATTGTCAACCTCAATCTTGTCTTCGCCGATCTCTCTCTCTCTCTCTCTCTCTCTCTCTCTCTCTCTTATATTTGCGTAACTTGAAAGCACCGTAAGCACAATGAGAACAATGGAAATAAGGAAACGAAAATGTTTTTGTATTAGGCCAATGGATGACCACTAGAAATTTCCAACACACACCCTTGATTTTAGGATTTATGTACGACGAATTGAAAATGAAATTGAATCTTATGAGCGGTGCTGGTGTAAAACATTTTCATTCGCTCAAGCAGGCATAACAGTAAAAGTCCAACAATCAAAGAAGAAAAAACAAAGGAGAGTCTTTTGCACCTTAGGAGGCATGTGTGGAGTCTCCAAGCGGAACTCATGCATGATCCACCCCGTTTTGATCCCATTCGGAGCTCGGTTCCTGTAGAACACCAACGTCTTCCTCATCCCCACGATTTCGCGTGTTGCCGGATCGTGCACCTTTCGATCCTTCCCTGTAGCTTTCCAGTATCCCGATGTCGTGGCACGATTGGTTCGGAACCCGGTCGCGTACTTGCGGTCGCGAAAGCTGAAGAAGTACCACTCGCTGGCATTGAGCTTGGCCACATCTGTTGGGCCACATCACAAGTACACGGTAACACATCATCCACAAAGAAATAGGTGCTCTCAAAATGAAACCGTAATTTTGTACAAATTACTAATACAAGAACCAAAATCGAAAAGCTTTTAATTGATCTTACCGAATTTCTATCCTTTCCATCCTATATAATCAAGGTTATTACCTAATGCAATCATATAATATAATTAGCCACGATATTAAGATTGGATTTGCGTAAACTCATAGTAATCATGCTTTGATCATAGTCGATGTCGGTAACTCCATGTCTTCATTTTGCATATGATTTATTAAGTGCAGGTTAATTTAGGACCATATTAAAGACGAAAATATGCTCCATATGTGAAAAATTGACAACAATATACTCAAGAGACAAGCTCTTTCTATATAATTGAACTTTTAAAGCTCTATAATAAGGTGGTAACTGTTTTGGAAGATGTTAATTAACACTAGGCAGGAGATGAATCTTGGGTTACAAGTTCAAGTGGCCTGTTGATGCTTTAGAAAGAATTACTTTTTCTCGACAACTTTTCTAAAAGTTGTTGACCTTTGTGGCTCCTTTTTCTCTGTTTTGTAAACCAGAAGCTTGGGCTGAATAAAGGAGACGTAAGAAAAAGAAAAAAGAAAGAAGAAAACCAAGCAGGTCTTTCAGACATGTAGTACCATAACTACCGTGTCTTACGGTGATTTCATAGTAAGTTCGAAAAAAATCAGGAAGCAACCAATTATTCTTCTACATGTCGATATATCCAGATACTTTTGACATTTTTCTAGTGTTTCGTGTCGAATAACATATTATAGTTCATGATTACGGTAATAATATACAAGTATATCGATATGGATATGTTGTGTATATGCGTATACCCTCTAAAAGGCAGTGCCTAAAGATGCTAAAGAAAGATGACAGTAAGAAAAACAATTTGCCATAGGAGTAAGATACTAAGATGTATACCCTAGCAAAAAGTGAGAATACTAAGACATACATACTGTCTAGCGTACATGTTTCTTTTCTTCTTTTCTGTCTGCGTTCAAGTATGTTGTGTGTGTGTGTGTGTGTGTGGTTCGGGCAAACAAAAAAGAGATGCGCAATTCAATGGTTCCTTCGCATCCGAGAACAGAAAGTTAATAATGAAGGCAGCAAAACAGGTTGAATTGCTATAGTGACCAATAATATTTATGGGTCCAAATCCAACCATCCTCAGAAACAAAACAATCTCTCTCTCTCTCTCTCTCTCTCTCTCTCTCTCTCTCTCTCTCTCTGGGGTGAGGTTGTGTGTGTGTCAGCGCAAAAACCAAGAAACACAGACATGTTGGGCTTAAAATTTCAGAGGCCATGAAACCAAGCACATGCATGCATGACTCGAGCTTATCCCGTCTAAGGAAACAAAAAACGACAATAGAAAGAAATAAGAGAAGGAACTAATACGAAAAACAAGATGAGAAAGAAGTACCGGGAAGCTGCCATGGCTCACAAGAGTGCAAGTCAATCTCGACCAAAGTGCCCTTCAAGCTCTGCTCATTGGCGATCTTCTTGAACAGATAATGACACACCAACTCCTCATCACTTGGGTAAAACCTAAACCCAGGAGGCAGTGTTGCTCCAATGTCTCTCAACCCCATTTCTTCCGACTAAATCCTCACTTTTCTTTTGTGGGTACGAATTTGGTGATTGCAGATGATGATGAGGAGGATGGGGATGACGATCGTAAAAATAATAAGGAAGCTATGAGGGAGGGGAAGTTTCTCCTTCTTTTGGTTCTTGGGATTTGGAAATATTCTAAAGACCACAAAGCGATGGCCTTTTTATACTGCAAGGCCGAAGGTGCATGCCTTTGCCTATAAGAAATTTTGCACATTATTCTATCGAGAGAGCATTTCTTTATTTATTTTTAATTGGGGCATGAAGTCACAAGAAAAACCAAAGTCACAAGAAATCTCTCTCTAGAGAGAGAGAGAGAGAGAGAAAGAGGGCACTGTTCAGTGGAGCAATTGATGCAACCAATGTACAAAAGCCAAGCCCAATTTTTATCGAGAAACCTTCCAAAATACTCCTTTTCATCTACGTAGTTGATTATCGGTTATATTATCCCAAAAGGATTATGATCTCAATTTCTTTTCAAGTGCCATAAAATAACATTGATTTTCTGTGGACGATAATTCGCTGGCAGCATGCAAAATTCCAAAATATCTTGCATGATTTTACTGTTCTTTCTTTCCCCTTCTCTGATCAGCAAACAAGTTTGTAATAATGTATGCGATTAGCTTCTCTATACGTACTCAGATATGTCCGAGTGTTGGATCAGCTTCTTCTTTTCAACCCTCTTATTCTTTTTGCTGTTGTTAACTTATATCCATGCAAGAAAATCAATGTACAAATGAAAGAGCATGTACATGAATGTTTGTTGCTACGTTTAAACACGTCCAAAACCCACCAAAAACACTAGAAGTGCTCAAACCGATGATGTGCCGCTTCCTAACATATTCTCTCAAAGAATCACATGCTTGAGCAAGGAAAAATCCAATAGCACCTATTGGAGCTCACATGTTAAACCTTAGTGGTCCTCAGTACTATTTTATTTTTCCATTTTTATCTTTATCAAGCAAGATATAATCAATCTTTTGGATAGCGTCCCCAGCTGAAAACAAGAAAAATAATAGCAAAAAGTTGGCCAACACTTGAATCTTGTAAGGGATTGAAGTGGCTGCTTCTTATTCTATTAGAGGAAAATCTGCTAGCACATTTACATTGTTGTCGTACGTATATGGAGTTTGGTGTCTTTATTAAGCCACATCAGAATTAAAAAATTGGTTATTAGTTTCTAAGTAAGTCCGTGATGAAACATACATCACAATACGTGGATTTGATAATCAAATTTGTCGGGCCATTCTTATGATGGGGGGGGGGAGGGGGATGGTGGTGGTCCATCCTCTCTTCGACAACACGTTCGTCCAAAAGAATATGGACCTGAGGCACGTGAACCATTTGATCTGAGCTGCGACATGAACGACCATTAATGGAAACAAATCATTTTGTAAGCTGTAAAAATAGAAGCGATTATAATATGTTGGAATTAGAATAACCCCATTGTTAGTGATCTGCCCTAGGAATCAATCAAGGTTGATACTCTAATATTAGTTGTGAATTAGGTTGTGTCGGAAAATTGACATTCACTATACTTAGGTAGTCATAATGTATTGCTAGAGACCGCTTATGACTTATGGGCTAAAAAGAGTTTTGAGCACACTGCTAATGTTTAGTGAACCTACAGGGCCGCACACAATAGCGAACGGACTTAATATTTTCTGTGCGTCTTGATCTACTTAAGAAGTAGATTTTAATTTATTCTCTTATTTAAATTATCTATGCGGTCGTGCGCGTTATAAGATAACGATTAAACGTACGATTAAATGTGGATGGTTTGGCGGGCCCAAATCGCCTAGTCCACTTCTTTTAATGAGGCTGCATAAATAGATAGAGAATCGTTCTCTGTCTAGGGTTTTTCGACAGAGTATCGAAATTAAAAAGGCGTTCAAGAAAAAGGAACTTCAAGATCTTTTGCTAGCGCGTGGATCGTTGGAGAATTCCGTTCGTGTATGTGGATACCGGTAGAGGCACAACACTTGGGGCGCTAATCCAGACACAATCGGCTGCCGATTTATCTTCGATCTGCAAAAGGCACGTTTCAAAATTCCTTTTCGATTTCAATATACACATGGATCTTGTCTAGGGTTCTATATTCCGCTGCGTTGTTTTTCGTTGATGAACCCAACACCCACGTCAGCTCGATTTTTCAATCACACAAGGATAATCGAATCAGTCTGATGTTAAGGCGCAACCATCCTCTTCGATCACCCATCTCCGGGTCCACCTTATGATCTATACTCTCTCTCTCTCTCTCTCTCTCTCTCTCTCTCTCTCTCTCTCTCTCTCTCTCTCTCTCTCTCTCTCTCTCTCTCTAGGGTGTTCAGTTTCATTGGTAGTGACTACTGTCTCGGATGCAATAATAATGGAAATATGGACAAAAGTATGGTTGTCACCCTATGTATCATCTCATGATAATAATTAGGACACATATACTAAGGATGATGACCCGACTGGGGTCTCTATAATCAGAACAATACGTAGTCGGGGAAATAATTGGAGCTGAGTCCTTCAGCGTCTATGAGCGCGACAGAAATAACCACATGATCTAACTTTGCTCTAAATAATTAAGGAGCCAATTACGTATTCTTTCTATTTCAGGGAGGATCGACACAGAGCTATATAGCTGCTAGGTTGGTGGCCCCTGCGGACGTCGTATCCTTTTCACATCGTTTTGTAGACAGATGTGCATTATGGAATTTGGAAACATGTAGCTATCGTACGCAGTCTCTAGAACAGTATGCCTTCTTCTCGTAGATTCTGCCTTTATTTCTGGGAATGACATGGATATAAGGATATAGTATATCCTGTAGCAGATGATCAATTAATATATTTTGCACGAATGGATGTTATGAATCTGATAGTGCTAAAGGGACCTAACAAAAGTTGCAGTGGCCTTTCTTTTTTCTTTCTGGGTCACGCGTATAAACTAAATAATAATAACAATACGTCAAGTTGAAAACAATTGCTTAATAACAGAAGGCAGCATACGGTACGAGCATGTATGAGTCAAGATTCTTTCAGTTTTCTTTCGTTTGGCTTGGGGTTTGAGTCTTGGATGGTTCTTGATCAAGTTGACACTATACTACCTATAGATCAAGATTCAGAGAGAGAGAGAGAGAGAGAGAGAGAGAGAGAGAGAGAGAGAGAGAGAGAGAGAGAGAGAGAGAGAGAGAGAGAGAGAGAGAGAGAGAGAGAGCTTCAAAATCACTGAAATTAGGGTTGAGGTGAATTAAATTTGTGCATTTTACTTTGAGCTCTGCTCTTCCAAGTTTTTAATTAAGAAACTAGAGATCATGATTTCGTTTGGCCTGGGTTTGAGTCTTGGATGGTTCTTGATCAAGTTGACACTATATTACATATAGATCAAGATTCACACTCACACACACATACAGAGAAGAGAGCGAGAGAGAGAGAGAGAGAGAGAGAGAGAAATGACTCGGTTCTTACCATGAAAAATGGATGATGAGAATAAAATTTTTTCTGCATAATAGCGATGGAAAAAGTTAACCCATCATACGCGAGAGTTTAACGCGCTGGAAGACCAACTCTGGCAATGTGAGCAAGGCTACACGTAATCGGAAGGTGACGAATGCGATAATAATCGAGAAAAAAGAATGAAACGAAATGAAATGATTAACGTACAGCCCAATCCCATGAAAGCGAATTTTCTTCATAATGATTGATGGTTTGAAAGGGTTAGGGTTGCATTTTCTTTTCTTTTCTTCATTTATTTGTTTATTTATTTATTTATTTATTTTGCCGTTATCAGCTGCCGTGGATGATGTTGGAGAATGAGTGACGGCTTGATATTCTTTTCTCTCTCTCTCTCTCTCTCTCTCTCTCTCTCTCTGGTGTCTATTTTGTTATTTGATCACTTCCATAAGTTATGGGCCTTGATGTATAGATGGCTATCGCATGATTTTAGCGACGTTTTTTAATAATTATTGAACATTATCTTTCAAATTATGACTGCATCCAATTCTTTTCTAAGAGGAATTATGGAGAATTCTATTAATGGATGAATGCTACCGGAGCAATTGTTAAGCAATCATAGAAAGACACCTCAACTATCAATACATTGATTCTCGTGTCGTAGACAATAACACTATAAAAATTTAAACACTCCTAATGAATATGCTTAACAACTGCCTACAGAACACCCTTGATTCTATTTTGAGAAGCTATTTTATATTATATTTGACTTGGTCCACCTCCTCAACTTGATTAAAGGTAGTACCGCAACTTAATATCCTCTAGGAATGAGCCTTAAAACTTTCTGTCATTAGATCACTTATGAGATCTTACCGTTGTTGAGGTACAAACTTAGTCGCTTTATCTATTTGACTATTGCAATGAGATTTACACGATCTCCACATTGTCAATGCAAATTCAATTTACAGCGAGGATTGGTTTTTCTATGATGAGAAAAAATTATCACCTTAGTTAGGTGAATTGGAGAGAGTGAAATTGCACGTTAAATCGATATACGTCTGTTCCCTAACAATTAAAACATATGCAAAGAGGGTTATTCATATAGGTGTTGTTATATGTAAGCACCATTTTAGGCTGGTCAAAAGTATATATGTCATCTAAAAAACTCAGCATTACTCATTTGTGAGTAATTATGTTTTTGTGATTGCGCGATGAGCTAAGGGTTTATTATGTGATCGTATTTGCACATGATAAAACTCTAAAGCTCCATTTGTTTTGCGAAAAACTTTTTTTAGGAAAACATTTTCCTCACTTTCTAATGTTTGGATCGGTTAAGAAAATAGGAAAATGAGTCGACGGAAAACCTATACTTAAATTCAATAAAATAACTTCCTCTTTAAAAAATTGGAAATTATTTTCCAAAAATGACTGGATATTGATACTTTGACCAAAAACTCTGCGTTTGGGCAAGAGAACCCCAAAGCTCGTTTTCGGACTCTTGGCCATGAACCTAAGTCTAGAGGCTGGGGTCGAGTCCATTGGGGTTCCATTGAGGTTCCATTGAGACCAAGCCCAAGTCAAAAAGAGGTTGGCCTATGAACCCCTATGCCCGGGCTCAAGCTTAGGTCCACATAGAGGTTAGACTTGAGACACCAAATCTCATGCCCAGGACCTCGGTGCCCTGACCCGGGTTCACAGAGGCCGGCCTAGGACCCAGTACCCTTGCTCGACTCCCTTGCACCTCTGCTTGAGTCTACAGAGGCTAGGCCTGAGACCTCGACACTCATGCCCAAATCCCTAGCACCCAGGTCGACGTCCATGGAGGCAGGACCTTGGTTCTCTATACCCAAATAGTGTATGTCTATTTAGGAAAATCATATCGGATTTTCTTTATCAAACGACGAAAAATAATTTTCAGTTCATTTTCATGTTTTAGTCAAACACCGGAAATTAGTCATTTTCCTAGAAAATATTTTTAAAAAATGTCACATTTTTCGCGAAATAATGGAGCCTATATCGTCTCAAATTATCAAGTACTTCTAGAGCGCGCCAATTGCATCCCCCAAGAGAGCATAGACTGTACAAATGGAGCGAGGTACGCGGAGTCCACCTATAGTCCACTTGGCAAATTAAGAGCTTGAGTGTAGCATGCGATGCGATGACAACATACTTAATAATTGCGGGAAAGATGTACAAAAAGATGGATCGTGTCGAGGATTATATCCTAAGACGTCACAGCATGTTGACAAGAATGTTTTTTAAAGTGTTTTATGTTGTTTCTTTGTTGTGCTTTTAGTTAATTAACAAAATTGCCTTAATTTATATCACTGTCAATAAGATTTTCTCCTCCTCTCACTTCTTCTTGACAGACCCCTAACCTATTACATCTGGAAACAAATCAATTTCAAAACATTAAATAGATTCACAAGAGATGATCGATTTCCGATCCGGTTTGATTCCACTCAGGAACCGGGAGCTAGACCACCTGCACCAGGGACGGGACGGGACCTGACCGACCTATCTGGTCCGGTTCTTGAGCGGTCCAATGGAATCAGTAGATTCACATATCTTGACCGAAAGTTTTGGATTAATTGAATTGTCAATCCATGTCGTAATTCGAAACTGGGATTTTGTCTAAGATTTGCGAAGAAGGCTACGAGATGATGGGGCCGTGATTGTAGGGGCAAGCCCGAAAAAAGGAGGAGAATTCGGTGGATTCTTTTATATAAACGACGGACTCACAAATTTAAGGAAGGTGCGAGTAAGTGAGGGAGGTAAAATCGGTGAATCTTTGCTGGAAAAGAAAGAAAGTAAAATAAAGAAAGAAGCAAGAGACAAAAGAAGCAAGTTGGATGAATCGGTGCAGCAATATGAAAGAAACAAAGATTTGCTTCATCATCTGGAACAAGCGAGGTGTGAGAGGACATGACTCGAGAGGCTCGAGGGAAGGAAAAGATCTAAACTTTAGATTATGTTCTTTCAGAAATTTTAAAAAATAAAATATATATAATCAGTTTGGTCTGGTTCCTATTATGAAATCGAGAATCGGACCGAAAATTACCGATTCTATCGAGAATCGGATTGGCACCCTCTAGGACTGCCTAGAACTAGTTCGGTCCGGGCCATTCCCGGTTTGGGCAGTCCTCTATGCTCACCACTAAGATTCACGTTATGGGTAATGTAATATATAGAGTTACTCATTCCCAGATACAAATTATCGAGAGAGAGAGAGAGAGAGAGAGAGAGAGAGAGAGAGAGAGAGAGAGAGAGAGAGAGAGAGAGAGAGAGACTCAATCCGGGTGTTACCGCATTCAAGGAGACAGCCTTTCAATTCCGTTTAATTAAGATGGTAATTGATTTTAATTTTTTCGTCATGTTTTTAGCCTGAAACCCATGCGGACACCTCTATTACTTTTCAAGAAAAGTATGCCATTCACTTTCAGATTCCTTTCGGGAAAATGTGGCAATCTAAGCTGAGATGGGTGCCATGTCTCATTGCTGAGCGAATCTCACTTTTGAAGGAAATTTCTGTCTATTGCTTTATGCAAGATAAGATGAGGGCGTGCATCATCAACGTAATCCGTTTAATCAACCCATACTGTTTAACATATCTTTTATAAAGTAACGGTTTCCTAGAAAGACAACATTTTACTTACCTATGAATCAATAAAAACAAATTGGGTTCATGAAAAGTTTTAGGGGCGGATTCAAATACTAAATTCGAGACGATTTTTTATAGCTTTCACGCACCTGACTTATGAAACTTCCATATCGTGAATTTAAGTTTAAAACTTGCAATTTCAATATATTTGACTCCTTTTGTTAACTTTGCTCATTTTAATTGCGGGAGGACTCAGGTGAATCAAAACTGCAAGTTTTATAACCAAAGTTTAGTTTGTTTTGCAGAAAATATGACATTCTTGGAAAATATTTTCCAAGAAGAACAATACTGTCCGATATTTGGCTGAAACCTGAAAATGAACTGGAAAATATTTACTATTATTTGGTATAGAAAATTTGATTTGATTTTCCTATCTGGACATACACTATTCAAGCGCTAGTAATTTGCATACGGGCACTAAAGTCCCGGGTCCAGTTGGACCCAAACTTGGGTGTCGAGGATCGAGGCACGGGCACCTAGGTCTAGGGCGTAGCCTTAATGGACCTGAGCGTAGGCATCGGGGTTTGGGCCCGGCCTTGATGGACCTAGGTGCAGGCGTTGAGGGCCCGGTCCTGGACTCCAGGGTCCCGAGCTCGGCCTCGATGGACTTGATGCAGGCCCAGGTTTATGGGCATGAGTACCGAGGTCCCGAGCCCAGGCCCAGGTGCCGGAGACCTAGTCCTCGACGCTGGGATCCAGAACCAGCATTGGCATTTATGTGGGCAAGCATAAACTTTCGAGTACAAACGCCAATATCTAGTCATAATTCGAAAAATGATTTCCGATTTTGCAAAAGGGAAAATTTTTTCTTGGATTTAAGTATAAGTTTTCCGTTAACTCATTTTCTTAGGCGAGCCAAACGCTGAAAAAATCATAAAAATGTTTTTCGTGAAACAAATAAAGCTTAAAATAAACAAAATAGTTTTAAGATTCAAGCGCACGAATTTCCTAAAACTGTTATCGTGCCTTTAATTAAGTGCTGAAAATTGATCTGTTCTTTCCCCTTTTTCCCTGTTCTTTTACTCTCTTTCTTCTTCCCAACTATAACCTGCTGAAGCTCACCACGGCCACCTGCTACCGTCGCCCCAACCCCTCACTGGTGCGCAGCCACCACCAGTTCGCTCTCTCTCTCTCTCTCCCCACGCACGTACGTGCTGGTGATCAAAAGTTTGGGACCTCCGTTTCGCTGATCTCACGTTTCACGCACCCAAGAGAGAAGAGGGGGAGCAAGGTGACGCGAGAGGGTTTCTGCAGTCTCATCAATTGGTGATGATGGCGACTTCGCCCAAGGTTCCGGCGACGAGCAACGATGCGAAGAATAGAGAGTGTGCATGATTCTTACAAAGTATAAGTGCACTTCGGTGATATGGTTTAATCTAGATCCTTGATTCCTAATACGCAAACTATTTAAAGAGAATAAATTTAAGATGTAACTTAGACTCTTAATATTAGAGTATCTCTATCTTCAATGAAATTATCGGGAATAAAATAACTATTAACGTGTTTATGTGTCTAAGTTAACAACAGAAATAATCTCGCATTACATAATAATTAATCATGGCTAGATCAATTAGTTTTTCAAAGGAGAGATTCTACTCTCGTCCTTGAACTTACACACATTTCCTGATCAAATCTTTTAGGATTAATACCATAAAAAACCCCCAAACTGGTACACTTGTTGACGCAGAAGTGCGATAGAAGAATTGACTGAACAAGAAAATTCGACGGAAGAACAATTCGTCTTCCAAATTTGGAACAACTCCAAAGAACTCAAAAGTTTTTATTCAATAATACTGTGCTTTGATTACAAGACGGACATCCTATATATAGAGATAGGACACCTAATACTAATGGAAACTGCCTGAATGGTAATATAGGAAACTGCCTCAATGATAATATAGGAAACTGCCTAAATGATAATATAGGAAACTGCCTAAATGATAATATAGGAAACTGCCTAAATGATGTGATCGCCGGTCCCCCTAGGTGCATCATCCTCCCCTGCTAGAGAAAGATTCGTCCTCGAATCTGCTTCGCCTTCATTGTCGTCATCAATCTCCTCAGAATCTTCTTCCTCTTCAGGGTAGTAAGGTGACAAATCTGCTACATTAAAAGTTCCGGATACATTATACTTACCCGGCAATTCGATCTTGTAAGCATTGTCACTAATTCGCTCCAAAACTTTGAAAGGTCCATCAGCTCTAGGTTGAAGCTTGCCAAACCTACCAGCTGGAAATCGTTCCTTCCTAAGGTGAATCCAAACTAGATCACCTTCCTTGAAGACAACTCTTTTCCTGCGCATATCCACGCGTTGCTTATACTTCATGTTCTGACTATTGATCTGATTATGAACCTGGGAATGCAGCTCTTTGATATACTTTGCATGTTCCTCAGCTTCCGAGCTAAATTGCTTGAGAACTGGTATCGGTGTGAGATCTAATGGAGTAATTGGATTACGCCCATAAACCACCTCAAAAGGAGTCTTGCCAGTAGTTCGGTTCTCTGACCTGTTATATGCAAATTCCGCCTGAGGCAATGCCAAGTCCCACTGTCGCGGATTATCTCCAATCAAACTCCGCAGTAAATTCCCTAAGCTTCGATTGACAACTTCTGTTTGACCATCAGTCTGAGGATGATGAGATGAACTAAACTGCAAACTTGTTCCCATGTACCTCCAAAGAGTGCGCCAGAAGTGACTCACAAATTTCACATCACGATCTGAGGTAATGGACTTAGGAATTCCATGCAGCTTAACAATCTCCTGCAGAAATAATCGAGCAACCTGTGAAGCATCATAGGACTTGCTACACGGGACAAAGTGGGCCATCTTCGAGAATCTATCGACAACCACCATTATTGAATCCTTACTCCGCTGCGTTCTTGGCAAACCCAAGACAAAGTCGAGACTAATATCCTCCCACGGTGCAACTGGAACAGGTAGGGGCATATACAATCCTGCATTAGTACTCTTGGTCTTTGCCACATGACATATCCTGCACCTCTCTATAAAACGTGTCACGTCACGCTCCATCCGAGGCCAATAAAAGTGTTCACTCAACAAGGCCTTTGTCTTATCCACGCCAAAGTGTCCAGCTAAATCGCCCGCATGTCCCTCAATAATAATAGATTCCCTCAAAGAACATTGAGGAATGCACAATCTGTTACCTTAAATAGGTAACCCTTCACGATCTGAAATTGTTGAAAAGGCTCCGTTTTGCTCTTCCTCCATATATCCCCAAAATGAGGATCATCAACATATAAATCTTTAAAAGTGTCAAAGCCTAGAACTTTTACCTGCATCGTAGACAGCAAAGAGTGTTTTCTGCTCAATGCATCTGCCACACTATTTAGCACTCCTGCCTTATGCTTGATGGAAAAACTGAAAACTTGAAGGAACTCCACCCACTTTGCATGCCTTGCATTTAATTTGTGTTGCCCATTGATGTATTTCAAGGCTTCATGATCAGAAAATAAGACAAACTCTTTCGAAATAAGATAGTGCCGCCAATGCTCCAAACTCCTCACAATAGCATAAAATTCTTTATCATAAGTTGAATATTTCCTTTTTGCCTCGTTCAACTTCTCACTAAAGAATGCCACAGGTTTACATTTTTGACTTAGGACACCCCCAATACCAACACCTGAAGCATCACAATGCACCTCAAAAATCTCATTAAAATCAGGAAGCACGAGAACAGGTGCTTCAGTCACCTTCTTCTTTAATAATTGAAAGGCAGCTTCTGCCTCCTTAGTCCACACAAATTTACTTCCTTTCAGACAATCCGTTAGAGGTGCAATAATAGTACTGAAGTCCCGAATAAATCTCCGATAAAAAGACGCAAGCCCATGAAAGCTACGTACCTCATGAATATTTTTCGGAATTTCCCAATTCGTAATAGCCTCAACCTTAGCTGGGTCCATATGAATGCCCTCTTTAGTTATTATATAGCCCAAAAAGGTCACACGATCGGTAAAAAAGTGACACTTCTTGGTATTAGCATATAATTTCTGTTCCCTCAATGTCTCGAATACCATTCTCAAATGCTGCAAGTGTTGATCAGTCGATACACTATAAACCAAAATATCATCGAAATATACGACGACAAACTGGCCAATAAAAGGACGAAACACCTGATTCATCAGTCTCATAAAGGTGCTCGGTGCATTAGATAACCCGAAAGGCATTACCATCCACTCATACAGACCATCTCGAGTTTTAAAAGAGGTCTTCCACTCATCTCCCGGACGCACCCTGATCTGATGATATCCACTTCTCAAGTCTATCTTTGAAAAAATAGTCGCTCCATGCAGTTGATCAATTAAATCATCAAATCTCGGAATAGGAAAGCGATACCTGATCGTGATTTTGTTAACAGCTCTGCTATCCACGCACATTCTCCACGACCCGTTTTTCTTAGGAACCAATAAAGCTGGCACTGCACAAGGGCTCATACTCTCTCGAATTGCACCTTTTTCTAATAGTTCCTGCACTTGCCTCTGCATCTCCTCATGCTCCTTAGGATTCATTCTGTAAGCTGCCTTATTAGGAATAGCAGCTCCTGGAACGAGATCTATACAATGCTGAATGTCCCTCATGGGTGGCAATCCAGGTGGCAACTCCTCTGGCACGACATCAGCAAACTCCTCAAGTATAGGTAGAACTTGAGTTGAAATTTCTGGACTATCAAGATTCTGCTCCATGACTACAACAGCAAAAAGCTCTGGGGCATTCACCGCCTCCTCCTGGAACTCTGATTTGGAAAGCAGATTACTTTTCCCTTCTTTTCTCAAATCTGAAGGACCTAGAGTAATAGTCCGGCCATCCTTCTTGAAGGTGTATGTATTTTTGAATCCATCATGATGTGTTTTCCTGTCAAACTGCCAAGGCCTCCCCAACAGAATATGACAAGCGTCCATTGGAACGACGTCACCCCACACTTCATCAGCATATTTCTTCCCAATCGAAAACTGCACTAGACAACTCTTGCTCACTTTTACCTCATTCCCCTTCCTAAGCCATGACAATTTATATGGCTGAGGATGTTCGACAGTTTTCAACCCCAACTTCTCTACCATAGTGGTAGATATTACATTCTCACAACTTCCCCCGTCAATGATCATACTGCACACATTTCCCCCACTAGTGCACTTAGTATGAAATATATTATGCCTGAGCCACGATTCATCATCTACCTCAGCAATATTTAAAACCCGACGCACGACTAAAGACTCACCAGAATCGGCATAGATAATGTCCTCCGGATCTGGATATGCTTCTGCTTGCTCGCCATCAGATTCATCATAAGTTGGGTCTTCATCAAAAGTTGGATTATCTACTAGTGTCACAAATTGTCGGTTCGGACAATCAGCGGCAAAGTGCCCGAGTCCTTGACACTTAAAACATCGCTTGCCTGCAGCTTCTCCCCTGCTAGATCCAGTACCACCCTGCTCTCCTTTTGTTGTAAATTTTGAACCAGCGCCCTTAACTGCTGCCGGGGCTGAAGAACTCCCTACTTTCCCCCGGGACTCTTTATCTGACCACTTGGAACTGCTGCCTGTCCATTTAGAACCGCTGCTAGACCACTTGGACTTACTGCCTTTTCTTTTAAACTGCCCCTCTACCTTTAGGGCTAGTCTACACACATCCTCATATGTCCAATACTGTTGCAATTGGACAACATCAGAGATCTCATAACGCAGCCCTGCCAGATATCGTGCAATTGTCTGCTTGTCTTCCTCTGCCACATCACAACGCATCCGCAAACGATCAAATTCTTGTGTGAATTCCTCAACTGTTTTATCATCTTGCTTGACGTTATGATACTCGATAAACGCCTCTTGCCTATAATGGGTAGGCAAAAATTTTTTTTGCAATAACTTTTTCATCTTCTCCCAGCGATCCACCTTCGGCTTTCCCTCTCTAGCGCGTTGCTTTTTTACGTGTTCCCACCAAATCGAAGCATGTTTTCGCAGCCTAATAGCCACTAACTTCACTTTTTGCCCCTCAGTTAGATCTTTAAGATCAAAAATCCGTTCTACCGTATGTAACCAATCAATAAACTCATCAGGATGAGCTTTACCATTAAACTCGGGAATCTCGATCTTCATTCCGAAATTTTGAGAAGAACGCTGATTTCCAGGTCGTACTCCTCGATTCCGCCCCTGGTTCAGAACCCCGAAAGGGTTTACGTCTTCTTCGTCATCATCGGATGAATCCTCAGATTCCGCTCCTTCTTCGGATTGAACGCCCAACCTCGCCTCCGCAAGTTGTCGCTCCAAATCCTGGATTCGTCTTCTCTGTTCTTCAATTTCTATGCCTCGCAGATCTCTTAGACGCGGTTGGTCGTCTGCTTCAGGAACGCCTCCACGCCCCCGGCCACCACGAGCCCGCCGTCCACGACCGCGATTCTGTTCAGCCATTGATTCAAGCAACCTGTGCTCTGATACCAATTGACGCAGAAGTGCGATAGAAGAATTGACTGAACAAGAAAATTCGACGGAAGAACAATTCGTCTTCCAAATTTGGAACAACTCCAAAGAACTCAAAAGTTTTTATTCAATAATACTGTGCTTTGATTACAAGACGGACATCCTATATATAGAGATAGGACACCTAATACTAATGGAAACTGCCTGAATGGTAATATAGGAAACTGCCTCAATGATAATATAGGAAACTGCCTAAATGATAATATAGGAAACTGCCTAAATGATAATATAGGAAACTGCCTAAATGATGTGATCGCCGGTCCCCCTAGGTGCATCACTTGTGATAAATTTACTCTCGGTTAGTTTCCATTAAAGTTTACCGTCAAATTGCTAAGTTGGATGATATATGGCAATTGACGAATGTGCTAATTTAGGGTTTTACCCCTTTGTTTTTCACAGATTTACCAATTTGTGATTTTTCGTGGTATTAATCTAATTTAACAGAGGGTAAATTTGTCACAAGTATACCAGTTTGGAGTTTTTGGTGATCCAGAAAATTAATTTTTGGTATTTTTTTATAAATGTACCAATTTGAGATTTTTTTGTGGTATTAACTCGATCTTTAAAAATCGTTACACTTGCGTAATTTTTTAATCAAGTTGAGCCAGCTTTGATTCCAGCTACTTCGAGCCTATGCAATGGTCACGCCATGTTAGAGGTGACGTGGGAAATAGATTTTCCACGGCGTGGCTTGTCCACATAGGCCAAAATTACGGTTTATTTTGCATGATCGTTTGTCTAGGGAGGAAAAATCTTCTCCACATTATACCTTGACATGGTTCAATAGAAAATTTATGTAAGTTCAAAACTTTGATTAGAAAAATTGAAGGTCAAGAATTTGATTGGAAAAAGTGCGTAAATTCAGAGATGAAAGCAAAATTTTTCCTTCTTTTAATTAACTCATAATCAATGGCTTGAGTTTTTTTAGAGTCATGGAGAGTCACGCATTGAACAATGATTTAGGGAAAATTCCAAATAAGGATCCAAAGTGCTCTCATTTTTTCAAATAAGGGTCTAAAATGGACTTTGTGTCAAATAAGGACATGAAGTGCTATCTTTTTTCTCAAATAAGGGTTTGAAGTAGTTATAACAGTTTCAAATAAAGGCCTTACCCCGCCGGCTCGCTAGCCGGCCAAATTTTCCTACCGATCAAGGGTATTTTCATCCAAAAATTTTTTAATATAATTTTTAATTAAATTAATTTGAAAAATTTTTTGAAAAAGAAAAAAAAACGGGGGGAGCGCTAGCCATCCCCCTGTTTTTTTCTTTTTTTAAATTTTTTATTTGTTTTTTATGGAAAAAACACAAGAAAAGAAAGAAAAAAATCAAAAGACGAACATGCCCTCGACTTTGGTAAGGTTAGGCCCTTTTTTGATACTAAGATAGTCACTTCAAACCCTTATTTAAGACAAGATTCACTTCAGGTCCTTATTTAAGATAATGAAGGCACTTCAGGTCCTTATTTGACATAAGGTTCGCTTTAGGCCCTTATTTGATAAAATGAGAGCACTTCGGGTCCTTATTTGAAATTTTACTAATGATTTATGGATTGATAGGTTAGGTACAATATCTTGTAAATTCTCTCTTTTTTTATTTTTTTTCAATCGACCTTTCTAGCTTTTAATTTTTTTTCTTTTGTTTTGTGTTTCTTAATAATTGAAGGCAAACATCTAAAGATAACTTTTTTATTTTGTTTTGGGCCTAACACCCTAAAAAACCCTCAACTTTAGCTTTGATCCCAATTGTATCCTAAACTTTTTTCATCTTATGAAAAAACCCTCAACTTTAAATCCGGTCTCAATTCCATTCTAAACTTTTTTTATGTCTCATAAAAAAGGACCAACTTTAAGTTCAGTTTCAATTCTATTATAATTTTTTTTTGTTTCATAAATACTCACCAACTTTTATTTGAGTCCCATATCTGCCCCCGTTAACACTTCGTCCAAAATCGCCTTTAGTGATGTGGCATTTCAACGTCATTGTTCTAGTTTTTCTCCAAATTTCAAATCCAAGAAGATGTCTTTTGGAGATGAATTTCCATGTCAATCCAAACAACATCTTTTTGGATATGAAATTTAGGTAAAAATTAGAGCAATTATGGTTGGCCATCCTCGTATGCTCTTACTTTTATGAGAGTATTCCTTCCATCTTGCTTGAGGATCTTCAATTTTGTGATCAGTATTCAATCTCTAGTGCTCGAGAGTCTTCCATCTCTCGCAGTCAGAGAGCTTGTACTCGGGACCTTGCAAAGCTTACAATCGGGAGCTTTTCATCTCTCGGTCAAGAAATTTTGGACCGAGGGTTAACGATGGCATATTTGGGACGCAAGTAAAAGTTGATGGTTTTTTACGAGACAAATAGGATAAAATTGAGACTGAACCTAAAGTTGAAGGTTTTTTTTATGGAACAAAAAGAAGTTTAGAGTAGAATTGAGACTACATATAAAGTTGGGTATTTTTTAAGGGACAAAAAAATTAGGGTGAAATTGGGACTGGATCTATAGTTGGCGTTTTTTTAGGGTGTTATGTCTTTTGTTTTGCCACTCACTTTTTTACATTAAATTATTTAATCTGTGATCATTATATCACAATATTCTTGGGAAAAGTATCATACTGTCCTAAACCTATTGCATTGATATCAATTCAATGCTAAACCTTTCAATTGGACTAATTTAGTCATAAATCTTTTCACATTAGTACCAATTTAGTTTATCCGATCAATTTAGACTTGAAATTGACGACGTGGACGCTAGCCATCCTACATGGCACTACTATGTTGACGTGGACAAATTTTACAAAATTTTAAATTTTTTTAAAGAATTTTTTAATATTTTCTTCTTTTTCGCTTTGGGCCGCCGACCATCGCCGGCCGCAGATAAGGATCGGCGACCCTCACCTTGTCTGGGAGAGGGCATCGCGGCCCTTGTCGGGCAACAAGCAAGGTCTGGGCGAGGCCGCCGTCCCATAGTTGGGGAAAAAAAGAAAGCAAAGAAAAAAAAGAAAAGAAGAAAAAGAAATTTAAAAAATAGAAAATTATCTACGTCAGCGCCGACCGTACCACGTAGGATGACTTGCATCCATGTCAATAATTTCCTGCTTAAATTAGCCGGATAGATTGAATTAGTATCAATGTGAAAATATTTAGGACTAAGTTGGTCCTATTGAAAGATTTAAGACTGATCAAATGCAATAGCTTTATGACATTTTTGGTACTTTTCCGCAATAATCTTTGTATGCCTCTCTCCATTTTTCTTGGAATACATCTATGGGTAGTCGGCCAAATTTTTTCGAATTTTTTTTTATAAAAGGAGAAAAAAGTAGTTGGGTCAAACTCTGAATTATATTCATTATTAAATTGGTTCTTTCAAGCATTCATCGAAAAGGGTTTCAAATACGATCAAAATAATTCAGGTATGCGGAACCAATAATCTTTTCCTCTCTTCAATCAGCTTCTGTTCTATTCCCGTATTCTCTCTAAATTCATGGACTAACCAATAAATTACGAAGAAAAAACGGAACTAGGGGTAGCTCTTGAAATGTCGAGGGACTATCAGTCTGTCACATCTAGAGAGGATTATTAGGTGCGCGATAAATTCCGACTACCTAATTTTGTTGAAGAAAAGTGAGCTATATGCGTTTGAGATTGACATAGCATGCGAGGAGAAGAGTGCATAGGAATAGGATACCAATTTTGGAAAACCCTAAAAAATCAACGACAATAATGCAATTATCGCGGGTTCCAAACATAAGGGGCAAAGAATGATGGTGAAAACACGGACGCATGTTCCTGGAATGTCTATCTTAATTACGCGGTGCACTTAATGTTATTCATATGGCCCCCTACCAACTCAGCGTGACTCAGAACACATTTGAAATTTTGGACTCGCGAGTCACCAATTTCACAATGTGTATGTATACACGTGTCACGAAGATCTTCCTCACTTCGATTTGGATCGTGCTTCCACTTTTGTTAACAAAGTTAGCAACTCGTAGTGGTAAAGCCTCGAGAACGATTGTAATGATGATGTGGATGGGCAGTAATTAGCCACAAAGAGCGAGAAAGCTTGTTACTTTGCGTTCATATTGCCTCTAAAACGAAAAAAGAAATTGATGATGTGGGTGGGCAGTAATTAGCCACAAAAAGCGAGAAAGCTTGTTACTTTGCGTTCATATTGCCTCTAAAACGAAAAAAGTAATTAAGGAAATAAGATAATTTGATTGGATGGAGAATATTTCAGCACGTCACGTAATATAAAGCATGACAGTGCGATGAGGAAAGGGACATCACAAATGCTATGATTTTCATACGGTACACACTTGAGTGCAAAAAATATTCATTGAATGATTTGAGTGTTATAACTTTCGGACAATATTCGCTTGAGTACTATAATTTTTTAAAAAAATGTTCACCATATGTGTTAGAAATCCGACATGTCATAACATTTGTGATAAACACTTGTTAAAATTTATGACACTCAAGTGATCGATTAAAATTAAAGGCACTCTAATTAATTATTTTTAAAAGACATTTTATTTTTAAAAGTTACAGCATTCAAGTGAGCGCCGTACGAAACTTACAATAATTACGTCATCCTTATCTCCAACGCGTATAGCAAGCCTTCACGTCTAGAAGGAATATCTCGCGTTACCGCACGGTCAAAGCGGATCTGCATAATAATAGCAATCATAACGAATAAATGATCGATCAGGCAGACGTATTCACAGAAGAAAAAAAAAAAAGTTAACTTTATGTCCCTGTCAAAGTAATGAATTTCGGGAGAAAAGGTTTCCATATCAGAAGATTCGTTTGAATAACTTGTGAGGATGGAAATGGTGTTCTACAAGCACAAGCATCATTGGACACGGAGGTGCGGATGTTGACTGGGGGAACCATCATCGAATTGAAGCAAATCCCACCGGACGACCAGGATTTTTCCCGGGAAAAAGGCAAGAGAATTTTCCCGGGAAAATGTTACTGCAACATCTGCAGCTTTCTCCTCTCTGCTTTTCCGATCCAATAATGGAGGAACAGAGGGAGAGAAAGAGAGAGGAAGTTACGGCTTTTTTTTTTGTGTTTTTTATATGTCGGCGGAAGCTGAAAGGCAGACGATGTATAGTGATGGGGGAAGGAAGGGCTGGTGAATGATTAGCGGGGATTAAAGAATATGATTTTGGGAAAAGAAAATTAGGAATGTCGAAAATGAATGGAGAGAGAGAGAGAGGGAGACGGTACAATAATGAACGGCGGGTTGGGATGTGACACGTGGGCAATCATGTGTGACGTCGCTAGGCTTGGGTTGGGGGTGGTGTGAAAGTGATGGGATAAAGGAGGGGGGAGAAAGCGTGTATGGCAGGGGGTGCGAGCTTGGGAGGTAAGGTGCTGCATGCCAAGCTGATTCAATAGCGCCGCAATTGCAATTTGACCCCACCTATGCATCAGAGAGGGACTAGAGGGAGGTGGAAAATTAGGAAATTTTTGGTTTCCCTATAAAAATTATAGGTATAGGATAATTGCTCTAAAATTTGGTACCAAAGTATAACTGATTTATAAAACTTTCAAAAAGTCCTAAAACTTATCAACACTTGATTATACTTTTGAAAGTTTTAAAATTCAATTTCATTTCGATAATAAATTTTTGGACTTTATTGCACTTTTTGAAAGTTTTAGGACTCTGACAAGTTTAGGACTTTCGGTGTACTTATCCTAAAAATATATGAAGAATATCAAAATTGCTCAATTTCTTTTTTGAGAATTTACTGGCATGTACGGTGCTGCTCGGATATATGGCTAGAATGATGATAATTTTAATTTATCCTCACGTAAAATTCATCTAAAAAACTTATTATGCAATTTGAATAACTCATCGCTAATCCAAACTCATTTTTCTCTCCTCTCCCACTGTTTGTATGGGCTTGTTTGGTAACATTTATATTTCTCTATTTTCTAATTCTTTTGCTCTCCAAAATAGAAAAAGAACAGAAATCCGTTTGGTAACGTCAACTAATTTTTCTATTTCTCGGAACAAAAAAGTTGTCAGGGAATAGCTTTGGAACAGAAATAAGAAGTAAAAAATACATGCTTTCCTATTTCTGGAACAAAAAGAGAAACAATTAAAAAAATAAGATCAGCTCTCTCTTTTTCACAAGATATTCTCATACTAAACCCCAAACCCTAAACCTTAACCCTCAAGCCCTAAACCCCAAAATTCTAAATCTCAATACCCAAACCCTAAAACCATAACACTAAAATTAAAAACTCAAAACCTTAAACCCCAAAACTCCAAACCTGAAACCCTAAAACTGTAATTCCAAACCCTAAGCCCTAAAATGCTAAATTGTAATACCCCGAATTCTAAACCATAAACCCAAAGCCCAAAACTCTAAACCCTATACCCCAAATTCCCATACCCAAAACCCGAATCCCTAAAACCCTAAACCACTAAACCCAAACTCGAAACACTAAACCCAAAACCTGAAACTCTAAAACTAAACCCTAAAACAATAAACCCCAATCCTAAATCTTAAAACCCAAAATCCCAAACTCTAAACTCCTAACCCCAAATCCTAAAATCCTAAATCCTAAACTACAATTTCTTTGACCACCACTCGGTATTTTTTTTCTCTATAAGGAGTAATTTTCTTTATGATTGTATTAATGTCATCTAATTTTATATCATAATAAATTTTTATTCTATTTCTAGTCCAATTTTATCCAAACATGAATTGTTAATTCTTCACTGACATTCTTATAATTAAACGAAAAAATTGGGAGTAGAATTTTTAGGGTCGTATCAAACACATTTCTATTCCTTTTCTACTCTGAGAATAGAATTTTATATATTTACTAAATGCGTTCTTCTGTTCAAAAACTCGTTTAGGGAATAAAAATAGAAAAAATCATTTCTAAACATAAATTGTTTCTAGAAATAGAAACATTACAAAATAGGCCCTAGTCATCACTATTGTCGCTCGATGTCATTACACCACTAATGCCTCTCTCTACTTGACGCTTACCTTGTACTCTCTCCGTTCTCGCCCCCAACACCCCACCACCCCCCCCAAAAAACGCGCACACGCAATCTCTCTCTCTCTCTCTCTACAGAGCTAGTTGGCTCTATCTTGGTTCATAAAATGTTGAGATTTGCTGCTTTTCAGTCAGATTTGTCTCTGCCAAAGGCAACAGAGACGGATTTGACTTTATTAGCGATGGTGGAGCCAAATCTGCTCTGCCATGGCTTGAATCTGGGTGGCACGCCCGCACAGACATAGAGAGAGAGAGAGAGAGAGAGAGAGAGAGAGAGAGAGAGAGAGAGAGAGAGAGAGAGAGAGAGTTACGATTGGTTTTTAGGGCTCTTTTTAGGACTTTAGTAATGCACTGCCAATGCAAGTTTTATGCTTTTGGACGGTGTCTAACATTATATATTTGGAGTTGAAGTGAGCAATTAACATGCTTCTCTGGCTCATTACTTGACAGTTTAAACTTTTGATTGAGGTAAAAAAACACTAGAATTCCTAAAACTTATTTACGGAATATAATCAAGTCATAAATTGCCTTAATTAAATCCTAAACCTTTTCTCGAAAAGTGTAATTAAGTCATTTCAAAGAACAATATCTAAAACAAGTAACTTAAAAATTGCCTAAATGGTATTATTAAATTGTACATTTCAACACAAACTTTATCGGTTGCATTCTTTTTTCAATTAAATTTTAGGACTTAATTGAATAATTTAAAAGGTTCAGGACTCGACTGCACCTTTAAGTTTCATCTGTGGCCCGATTTCCCTTTTGATTGATAATATAGATCCCGGTAAAAGTCAAGGCTTGAGGTCTCTCTTAAGATCTCTCCGTGATAAGATTTAGAATCCTGCTACGCCTCCTAACAAGATTAAAAAGATTTCAAGTTCCTTTCTCCACACTTCATTCCATTTGTTAATGAATTGATCGGGTACCACTTGGATTTCACTATACTGAGCTCAAGTGAACAAGAAACTTTCGACCAGACTTAGAGGTACACATGAATGGTTCGATCACAACAATTAGTAGCAGTAAATAATGAAATGAGTTATTTCGGAGGAAATATGTGAGGTAATACTTTAATACAAGGTAACTCAATAGGTTAATGTAATGAATATCAGTAGCTTTAGTACTCCTGGTGTTCTTATTTTGTCTCCAATTAGTGTTCTTTATTGGGGATAATTGTCCAAAAAGTCTTAAGACTATTATATGGCGTCCAATTCAGTTTTAAGCATTTCAATTTGATTCATTTACCTTTGACAATATGCCAAAGTAATCCTTTTGGCCAAAATTGGTTGGAAATTGCTGATATGGCCACTGGCCTTATCTACATGTCATGGTCGGCGCTAACGAGAATGATTTTTGCAAATTTTTTTTACCTTTCTAAATTTATAATGTTTTTTATTTATATTTTTTTCTTTTCTTTTTCACTGTTTATCTTCCTAGAAAGCTAGCGGGTGTAGCTAGGGCCTTGGATCATGGTTGGTGACCCTCGTGGGCCAAATCTAGTTGTGGCCAAAGAGGACTTCACGGCCCTCCCTCAGGGCCAACAAGGGAGTGCAGGCCCTCGCTTGTGGCCGGCGATTATCGAGGCCTTGATGAACCACGCCGACCCTTCCAAGAAGATGAATATTGAAAAAAGAAAAAAATCAGAAAATTTAAAAGAAAAATAGTAAAAATGATATATGTTAGCATCGACTGTGCCACGTAGGTTGACCAGTGGCCATATTAGGTATTTCGGACAATTTTGGTTGGAAGGACTACATTTGCAAATGAGAAATAATTAAGTGGCAGCCCTTAATCTACCATGAGATTAACATAATATTCTCGACCACATAAAATTTAAAAAATAAATAATTATAAATTGTTATGGGGTTCACTCCTTCAAGAATTTGTGGCTTGAAACATACATTTTATTCTCATAGTGGCTAAAAGACTGTTATGTTAGCAAAGCCTAGCAAAACGTCAAGAGATTTAGGACTTAATTGGTGAAAATGAAAGTTTAAAATTGAATTGGCCACTGTACAATAGACTTAGGGCTTGTTTGGCAACTTGCCAAATACTAACTGATTCTGTTCTTTTATTTCCAGAATCAGTTTGGGAATAGAAATCCGTTTGTTAAATTTTTTATGTCCAGAATCAGTTTTGGAACAGAATCAAGAATAAAAAAAAGTAACCTCTTGATTTTGGAACAATTTTTCCGGAACTGATTCTTATTGATTTTTTTTTCTTTTTTTTGGTTTGTTGTTTTTCTTCGGCCCCACCACCCGCCGGCCACCAGTCGCCGGCAATCGGCCATAGGCTAGGGCCGTCGAGGGATGAGACGCCCTCGTCGCCTAGGCGAGGGCGGCTTGCGACCGTGACGGCCAGGCCTCGCCCAGCCGAGGCAAGGCTGACCTCGCTGTCACCACCCAGGTCCGTTGCAACGTCCTGAATTTCGACTCATTTTTGGGATCAATGATATTGATATTATTTCTCGTTTAATTTTAGTAAGTCTCGCCCGGAATTGATCACTCGCGGGATACTAACCAAAAGGGAAGGGCTAACTAGGAAAACGGTACGTGGACCAGGGACCCGATCGCGAATCGGGCATTGATTCCGAGAAACGACGAGGAAATATTTTGGGTCAATATGGGCCGATCCTAAGAAGGTAACGGATTTAGTTTGGCCAATGACGTACGATCGGATCTCGGGTGATTCCGCACGACCGAGAGTACGTATGGCGAACAAATCCTGAAGTTAAACCGAACGATTGCAACTTCCAGAACTAGTAATAAATCCTCACGTTCTCCCGGTAATCGAGACTGTCACGACTCGAGTAACCCTAGGTCGATACGCGTAACCCCTAAATAACCGCCCGTTGTGAGAGACCTTAAAATTGTAATTGAGCAATTTTGATAGCGAAATTGGATCCAGACTTGGACATCGAATTTCGTGGACGTGCGCGACTATTTTGCGAGGACGACGTCATTTTAGCGTGGCCAAAATATATTTGGGATCAGTACGGTCAAAAAAATGGAAATTCGGCCTGAAATTGGAAAATTACGATTTTGCCCCTAAGCTATTCTTAGGTACTGCATGATAACCATTCTGGTTCAGTCCAGAACTGGTTTTTTGTTCCCGGAATCAATTTTGGACCAAAAACCCGTTTGGTAATGCAAAAATGTTTTTCTATTTCCGGGATAAATTTTTGTCCCAAAACCGGTTCTGAACCAGAAATTAGAACAAAAAAAAAGCTGGTTCTCAATTTCTTGAACAAAACTCAGAAATGGTTCTGAGGAACTCACGCTGCCCGTCTCTCTCTCGTCTGGAACAAATCACCCTCCTCTCTCTTGTCTTCGGAAGACTCTCCGTCTTTCTGTTGCCGTTGAGAAGCCAGCCGCTCGTTCGCTCGCTCCGACTGAGAGGAAGCCACGGTCGCTCGCTCGCTCGCTCCTGCTCCACGTGTAAGCTCCGATCTCCTCTCATCTCTCTCTTTTCTGGATTTTCCAGTTGCCTTCATCGGAGGGGTCAGGTTCGGCCTCGCCATGGCCGGCGGTCGACCTCGCCGTCGCCCAGATCTGGGCGACGGCAAGGTCAACCGCCAAACCTGGGCGAGGCCGCTCGGCCTCCCCCTCCCCCTCTCGCTCTCTCTCTCTCGGCGTTTGTCTCCCATTTGGGCGAGCCCCCTTTCGCGTTTCCGGCGGCCGATTCACCTGCGAAGGACGAGGGCTTTGTGGCGGCACGGGCTTCGGCGTCCAGGGTACGCGGGTTGGGTGGGGCCAGGGTGGGTGTGGGTCTCCGCGTCGCTGCCTGGGTCCGCCGCCGAATTCCTAGGGTTTCGGCTTCCGGTGCCTCGACGAATCGGGATTTCTTTGTGGGGGCGGATAGAGGTACCCGCGGCTGTTATAGGTTTCTTTGTGCTGCTCATGGGCGAGCAGCACGCCCTCAAGTTCAGCCATGTCTCACTTTCCGTGTCTCCCCCTTCTCCCTTCTCTCTCCGTCGGTTGATTTCGTGTGGATCTGATTCGATGCGTGTCGAAAGAACTGCTGTTATTTGTCAGCGTTAGGCTCGTCGGTTTGTGGAAGCTAGCGTTTTGTTTCCTATCTCCTTGGCTAGATTTACGGTGTGATTGGCGCATGTGGTGGTGATTCGACCGATGAATTGAATCCTTTGCTCTGATTTGCTGGTATCATGTTGGCTTGAATATTTCGCATCAACGATTTTCTCGCCTTTAATTTGTTGCGCTTTGCAGTGTGTCTGGGTTAAATGACATTGGATGCGATTCTCTGGTAGTAATTAGCATGGATTTGTTCCTTTGCTTGCTGTCCCATCTCTATTTGATTTTGGACGAGCCAGTGATCTTGCATGTTGTAATTTTTCTGTTTATTCATAGAGATCCATTTGTATTTTATTAAATTGTTTTTGAGTGTCAAAGGGTGGTTTGGAACTTTAAAGAACTGCAGAATTTCGGCATGCATATTTTCTGGTTGGACGAGATTGGAAAAATCAGATTTAATTGTTGCTGCTTCCTAGTTTGGGAATTAGACATGGTCCAATCTCTAGTGTACATGACTGGACAATGAGACTATGTTTGAAAGAAAGTTGGGAGGGAAAGAGGGATGATGAGAGCGCATCAGCAAGATGGAGGGCTCACAATGTCAATGGCATCCTTCGATGAGAGCATCTCCAGTGTAGCCCACAACATTGAATGAGTTTCATTTTCCGAATATTAGCCTCAGTTCTTTGGCTGCAGTTTCATTTTCCGAATATCTTTGGATTTGCATTTGTTTTTGTGCTGTCCTAGCATAATGTTTTACTTTGTGGGAGTAGTAGTGTTTCCTTCTGTATTGGCATCTTTGGAGGATACATGCCCTTTGTTATTCTATTTTTTGGCGCTGGAGGAAGGGAAATATTCTAATGTAGTTTTTGCAATAGTGTCTGTATTGGTGTTGATTGATAGCTAAAGTACATTGGGTGTTGGCTCGTTGGGTATGTCATTGTTCAAGTTTGTCATGTATGGCCGAGAATTAAGGTGACTTAAGCATGAAGTTTAAGGGTGTGTTTGGATAAGCTTTTACGTTTTGCTTTTTGCTTAATTCAAATCTTGCGACTAACGCACATTGACTTTTTTTTTGCTTGTTACACTTGAATTTTTCAGGTATAAGCTGCTGCAGCTGTAAGTAAAGGAGAACTCGGGAGGGCCACCTGGACTTTTCTCCACACTCTAGCTGCTCAGGTGTTCTTAGCAAATAAAGCCTGGCTTTTTACTTTCCTTTTCGTTTTTCATTTACGAAGTTTTGCCTGAATATATCAGTATACTCCTATATCATTTGCACTTCTGCTGAGTTCTTATGAATTTCTCAAACAATAAAGTTAGCGCTAATTATCTATCAGAACACTCAACATTAAAGCACATGTACATCGAACGGTTCAAATTGTAGATGATATGGCTCTTTACATCAGATCTTCTGCATTGGAATTGGTACACCCTATGATGTGCTTTATTTGATGTTCAACCAGTTAAGGGTAAATGGCTTCTCAAAAAGAGGCATTTGTGGCAAAGTGGACTGAACCTTTAACCAATTTGCTTGTAAGCTTAATGGTTGATGAGGTAAAAAGAGGAAATCGCACCACTACTACCTACAACAAAGTAGGGTGGAATAACATAGTTACCGAGTTCAATAAACGAACAACACTCCAGTTTACTGTAGTTCAGTTGAAGAACAGGACAAACAAATTGAGGAGACAGTATGCGAGTTATAAGAAGCTTCTTTCACAATCTGGATTTGGATAGGATCATGTTAACAAAACGGTTATTGTGGAGGATCCAAGTGTATGGGATGATCACATCAAGGTATCAGTTTACTTTGGGTCATTTTGTTCTTATTGTGGATATATGTTTCGATTATGTTGCTGACGTATGTCACTATTTTTGAAATTGCAGGATAACATCGAATGGACTAAATTCCGAAAGGATGGGTTTCCTCAATATCCCTATCTGTGTATCGTGTTTGGCGATACGTATGCTACTGGGGATTATGCAGTAGGAAATGCAGAACACTTGGTGGTGTCGGAGGGGGAAGACAATGGTAGTGCTGGTGACAATGGTGGTAGTGCTTTTGTAGGTGATCCAAACGAACTCAGTGATGGAGTCTTCACACCTGACGTGAGTGCCACGAAAGTTTGTGAGAATCACAAGTTGGATAGGACTCCAAATTCCAAGAGGAGGAGAAAGAGTAGCGCATATGATATTGCTAGCACCTGCAAAGCCATTCAAGATATGATCAAGTCCAAGGCGGATCAATCAACAAGTGGCTCCATCACCTCACATGCCCCTCCACCCGAGAACCCCTACTCCATGGGAGCTGTGGTTGCCATCTTAAATGACATGCCTGACTTAGAGCAGAATCTTTACAACAAAGCTATGAACCAAGCATGCCTTAGTGCCAATTGGAGAGAGGGTTTCGTCCTATCTTTACCTGAAAGGAGACGCGGTCTTCTTGAATCTCTTTGAATAGATGTTGAGAACTACGATGACTTTTTCATGTTTGCTTTATTTTCATTTAATGACTTGTGTCCTTGAGATACTTTGGTTTGTTTTTATTTATGGAACTATGATGTATTTGGTTTGTTTTTAATTATGTAACTATGATGACGTGGCTATTGTTAATTATGGAACTATGATGACGTTATGGCTACTGTTGATTCCTGACTTATTTGGTGTGTTTGTGTTCTTCGTGCGAGGGCATAGGTAATATGAAGGGCGGTGAAAGTAGCAGCAATAATGGTCCAATAGCATCAGTTGAACCAATTGAACAGGTCTTCGATGATTTTGAACTTAATATACTGAAAGCATGGATGTGTACTGTTTTGATGAACATGTCTATGCACACGAGAGAACCTATTAGGGACAGTAAATTGTCAGGGCCTGAATGGATGAGAGAGATTCTTTATGGACATTCAGATAGGGTATATGAAGCTTTTCGAATGGAGAGGCATGTTTTTCTCAACCTTTGTGATTTAATGAAGGCAACGGGTTGGTTGGCAGATAGTCGATATATTAGGGTAGACGAACAAGTTGGGATATTTTTATCTATGATTTCGCACAAGAACTCGAATAGAGATTTATGTGAGAGATTCCAACATTCGGGACAAACTATCAGCAAGTACTTTGCTAAAGTGTTGCAAGCAGTTCTGAATTTGGCAAGAGAAATTATCGTACCACCTTCATTTGATGTTGTCCCAGAAGAAATTCTTATCAATCCTAAATATAATCCTTACTTCAAGGTACGATTTGCATACATTCCTTTACACCGTCAATTACATTTTTGTTGATAATCTTGTATAATGCAAGGGGTTGCTGAAATGACAAGGCTGCATAGGCGCTATTGACGGCACTCACATTCATGCTTCTGTACCAGTGTCGAAACAGATCCCATTTAGAGGCAGGAAAGGAATTACTACTCAGAATGTGATGTGTGTTTGTTCATTTGATATGAAATTTATATTTGTGTATGCTGGTTGGGAAGGCTCTGCCAACGATTGTCGGGTGCTCTCGGCAGCACTCGAGACACATCGCTTACAATTTCCTCGACCTCCACCAGGTATTTGCTTGTTTTTCAAGGGATAATTTTCTTTATAATTGTATTGCATTTGCGAATCATGATCAATATATGAATACCTTTTGCTAGGCAAATACTACGTGGTAGATTCTGGTTATGCTGCAGCTCCGGGATTTTTGACTCCTTTCAAAGGGGAACGGTATCATATTAATGATTTTAGGGGTAGAGTGAGGCAGGCAACAACAGCAAGAGAATTATTCAACCACAGGCATTCTTCACTAAGGAATGTTATTGAGAGATCATTTGCAGTGTTAAAGAATCACTTTTTCATTTTGAGACACATGCCTTCATTTTCAATTCAAAAGCAGTCATGTATTGTAATTGCATGTTGTGCTATTCATAATTACATCCGTGATCAAGACAAGATGGATAAGAACTTTTCCCAATATGGTGATTCAGAGTACCCGTTTGGAAGTGCAGAAGATGAGGTTATTGACGATACATCGACTGAGGAGGATATGGAGATCAACATGCTTAGGAAAAGAATTGCCAATCAATTGGCAATTGATAATAATATGGCGGAGATTCCATGAAAATGTGTTTCCGACTTTTCTAATGTATTTCCATTATTTTGTATTTGAGGATTTTTTTATGTTGGCTCTTGTAATGTGACGTGGTATTTTGGGATCTCCTGCTATATTGGCTCTTGTAATGTGATGTGCTTGGTTTACTTTTCTCCATAAGCATTTGGGATATTATGAGGAACGATGCATACTCACAAATATTGAGAACAAATATCGAGAGCGATGGTGGTTGAATGCTAAAGACTCGTTCCAGTGCTTGGCCATTTGCATTAATTTGACTGGAATTTGTGTGTGGGTGTACGTAACGTTACGAATCCAATGTAAAATTTAATTTCAAAACTTCATAGAATGGTTTAGAATACATGTGGCCACCCACTTTGAGGAAATTTAAATTTTTTAGGTGTCGAAAAAAATAAAAAAATAAAAAATCTCAAAACTTCACAGAATGGCTTAGAATACTTGTGGCCACCCATTTCGAGAGAAATTTAATTTTTTTGAGATTTCAAAAAAAAAATTAAAAAAATCAGAAATTTCAAAACTTCACCGAATGTCTTAGAATACATGTGGCCACCCGCTTTAAGCGAAATTTTAATTTTTTTAGGTGCCAAAAAAATCAAAAAATTAAAAAATGAAAAATTTCAAAACTTCACAGAATGGCTTGGAATACCTGTGGCCACCCACTTTGGGTGAAATTTAATATTTTTTTAGGTGACGAAATAAAAATTAGAAAAGCAAAAAATCAAAAATACCATTTGGGCACCTCAAAAATTTTATATTTCACTCAAAATGAGTGGCTACAAGTATTCTAAGCCATTATGTGAAGTTTTGAAATTGTTGATTTTTTTTTGCACCTACAAAAATTTAAATTTCGCTCAAAGTGGGTGGCCACAAATATTCTATAAGCCATTCTATGAAGTTTTGAAATTTCTAATTTTTTAAATTTTTTTTTGAAATCTCAAAAAAATTAAATTTCTCTTGAAATGGTTGGCCACGGGTATTCTAAGCCATTCTGTGAAGTTTTGAAATTTTTAATTTTTTAAAATTTTTTTGGGCATCTCAAAAAAATTAAAATTTACTCAAAAAGTGGGTGGCCACAGGTATTCTAAGTCATTTAATGAAATTTTGAAATTTTTTTTATTTTTTATTTTTTTTATTTTTTTCGACACCTCAAAAAATTTAAATTTTACTCAAAGTGGGTGGCTATAGATATTCTAAGCAATTCTGTGAAATTTTGAAATTTTTGATTTCTTGATTTTTTTGAAAAAAGTCAACAAAATTCATATTATCCAGAAATCTGAATTTTTTTTATTTTCTCAACAGTTTGATGCTTTTTTCTGGAAATTTTCAATTTTTTGGGATTTTCTGAATTTTTTTGAGATTTTTATGAATTTTTTGAATTTTTGAATTATTTTTATTCCATTTCTAAAAAAATGGATTTTTGTTCCTAGAAATAGAATTTTGTGTTGTTTATCAAACGAGTTTTTGTTTCAGAAAATAGAAATTTTGTGCTGTTATCAAACGGGTTTCTGTTCCGGAAATAGAAATTTTTGGTCGTTATTAAACGGGTTTTTTTTCTCAGAAACTCATCCAGGAACCAGAAATAGATTTTTCTATTTCTGGTTCAGGAACTCATTCCGGAACAGAATGGTTATTATTCGCTATCTTAGTATTCTGAATTTTGGGAATTTATGAGAGGTCATTTTGGGGATTTAATTGAATAAGATCAGCACCAATAATTCAGAAAATTTGAGACTAATATGCCTTTGGATATTTTAGTCTTGGATTATCTCAACCGTTGAAGTGAAGGGCAAGATGAGCATTAAGTAAAGTTTGGTCAAATCCCCTTTTCAGACCAATAATTTAATCTCTCTCTCCCTCAATCCTCACCATTTCCGGCCACTTCGCCTCTCCTCTCCCTCTCGCCGAACCTCTCCCTCTTCCTCTCAGCCGTGAGCCGCTAATTGCCGGAGGAACGCCACAGCTGTGCCACCGTCCTCAGTCGCTTACACCACCACCCAACCGACCATCCCTCACCCTTTTTGCCACCCTCACATCTCACTCTCTCCCTCTTTCCTTTTCCTTGGCCGCGTGGAAGGAGCCACTGTCATCGCTCGCAGGACCGTCGCTTGCCAAGGCCAATCGTCGCCGCCGTCCGCGTGAGCCTTCGCCGCCGCCACCTGACCACCATTCTCTCTCTCCCCTGTTCGCCATCACCACCGACCATCACCCTCTCCCCTTCGCCATCGTGACTGCCAAGGACCGCCGGTCGCTACTACCGCCCGAGCGCCACCGCGGAAGCTGCCGCTTGCGCCGCCGTGAACCCGCTTGGACCGCCTGTTCCCCACTGGTTCAGCCACTAATTTGGAGCTTAGGATTAAGTGAGTATTAGTCCCTAAACCCTAATTAGGATAATTAAGCACTTCTAGATAGGATTAGGGTTAATTAAGGGTTAATTAAGGTGTTTTAAGGGTGATTAGTGACATGGTGATTAATGGCTGATTTGGTGATTAATTGGGGAGCTTAATGGAGTATTTTGAAGTTGATTATAGCCTAATTTGACTTGAATTGGTGGCTGCCATGTTGTGTTTAATTGGCCTAAGTTCGGATAGTTTAAGGTTTAATTATGGAAATCCTCGAGCGTGCCGTGTTTGGTTGATGTGGTAGCTAATTGTGCTTGATTGTGATTAATGTGATGATGCCATGTCATGTGCTTATAGTGGCCGAGTATGATGTGGCATGGCGGGCCTCAAATGTGTGAATTTGTGTTGTGCTAATCGCATGAATTATATGCAAATTGTATGCCGGAGCCTAATTGTATTGAATTGTTTAAACTGGACATGTTAATGAATTAATTAGGCATGTTGTTGAGATGTGAGTTGAATTGGCATAAATTGTTGATGTGCCTAAGTGAAATTGAGTGGTCATTGTGCATGGTATTGTTGCCCGAATGCCGGATTGTATGGCCACCCATTTCGCATGCTGGGCATTGGCTTGAACCGAGATTTGTGCTAGTATGCATGCCTGACATGAGCATGTGATCACTTAATTGCCCTGATGCGTTTTACGCGGGGTTAAGATAAAATTGGCTGTGTGTACGAGTGATCATTATGAGTCTTGATGCGTTTTACGTGGGATGATGCCCGGTTCTACTAGAAGACGGCCAGCCTGATGCGTTTTACGTGGATTTTGGTCTGTATATGGAGATTGGTGTTGCGCCTAATGTGTTTTATGCGGGTTAAAGATACTGGGCCTGATGCGTTTTATTCAGGCCATGAAGTGTTGGTATTGATTGATAGACCTGATGAGGTTTTACACGGGTCGAACTCTAATTGAGAAATGAGCAGTGTGCCAGTGTGCATTATTGAGCTAGAGCATGAGCATATGCATGGCGTACGCGTGACTAAGCCTGTTGCGTATGTGCCATGAGTGTTATTATGAACTGTCTAACCTGTAGAATTAATTGTGTGCTCGATCTAGGCTCGAGGGCCTAGGTCAATTGATTGCTACTTATTACTAGTTGTATGTGAATTTTTGTCTGTCAAGAGGTGCATGTTAGCCTAGTTTAGGTTTAGGGAGTTTTACTAGTTGAGATTCATCTCATTGTTGTTAAAACCCAGTGTTTCAAACCCCCAGCCCTGAGGATGTCAGAAGTTCTGGTACGTTTTGGGATCTCGCATCAGATAGAGAGAGCGGTGAACGAGTACCTCGTAGGGAATCGGGATACATATATTATGTATTATACTATAGTTTGGTTTGATGTGGGGGAATCGCATTACCAGACCCACGAATACATAGCTTGGTGTTTTAGGGATTATTCCGGGGAGTATGGACCTCTTCGGACTTTTGATGTCCCGTTCAACGGTTGGGCGAGATGGATCTGCAGTGTGCCGACGGAGACCTGGCGAGCCTCGAAGCTACGCCTGAGGGGAGTTCGAGTTCTGGCGCAGGACCTGTCGTCTGGGAGGTGGATGAGCCAGACCAGATGGACGAGGAGCCGGTAGATTAGGATGCTGATCTGGAGCTGATGGAGCCGGATGAAGAGCCAGAGCCTATGGAGGCGAACCCCGAGCAGGAGGGCGAGCCTGAGGAGATAGATTCTAAGGAGGAGTCGACAGAGGCCGAGTCCGAGCTGAATTCTCTAGACTCCGAGATTGAGCTGTCTGATAGTTTTTCATCTTCTGAGTCCTCCGGATTCAACCCGGACTGGGTTCCGTAGGGTTAGCTGTAGCCTTAGATAGGTCGGGTCGGCACCTTTTTGATCGGAGCCCCACCTTAGGTAGTAATTTCACCGCCTGGCCACCTACCCCTTTTTGCAGTTAGTGGCCATCGACCCGTTTTTGGTTCATAGTGTATATTCTGGTGTAAATGGATAATGTATATGTTTCCCTAGTTAATGCAAGTATATATTTATTATCTCATTGTTTGTTGTCCATGCTATCCTTGGTCAGGTGTTTTAAATTGTATGGGTGTTTATATTTCTTCCGCATGTGTCTTGATCTTTGTGCTTGGGGTGTTGGGTCGGCGACGAGTCCTAGGACGTCGCACAAATACGACCTCGGCAGGGATGTTGCGTGTTGAAGAGATCGGGGTGTGACATTCGTCGCCACCCAAGCGACAGACTTGGGTGGTGACGACGAGGTCGGCCTTGCCTTGGTTGGGCGAGGCTCGACCTTGCCCAGATCCGGCAAGGCCGACCTCACTGTCGCCACCGATGAGGGCGGCGTTGAGGGCGGCGATAAGGGCGGCGACGCCTTTGTCGGCCCTAGCCTATGGTCGGTTGCCAGCGCTGGCGGCCAGCCCTGGCCTGTGGCCAATTGCTGGCGCCGGCGGCCTACCATGGCCAAGAAAGGAAGGGGAATTAAAGAAAAATAAAGAAAAAAAGAAAGAAATATTAAACGCATTTACAATCTAAGGCCCTAAATATTATGAATTTCTTTGATGTAGTGAAATTATGAATTTTTGAACATTACAATCTAATCTTCAAATATTTACAATAATTTAAAAATATTATAATCAAATTAAATTAAACCTAGTGCAACAAAATTTACCATAAGCGATGTTTGGTGCCAATCTAGCCTAAAATTTGACTGAAGGGGACGGATTTTCGTCACAATAAAAATAAAAAAAACGCAACGAATTGTTGTTGCCTTTGGGCTAGTGTATGGCAACAAGAAATAATTTTGGTCGCATTTGGGTAATGGCCTTTGATTTTCAAAGGCGATAAACAGTATTTTCCGTCGCCTTTGGGACCAAAGGGGACAGAATGAAAAAATTTCGTCGCCATAAACATGACAAACGCAACAAATTGCTGTTGCCTTTGGCCAATTTATGACGATCAATGTGAATTCTGTTGTTTTTGAGTAAGATGACCTTATTTTGTTGCCTTTGGTGTTCCAAGGCGATAAACGGGGGGAAAAGTGCTAAAAAAGTCCTAAACCTTTTGCATTTGTGCCAATTTAGTCATAAATCTTTTTTTAGTGCAAATTCAGTCTCAAACCTTTTGCATTAGTGCCAATTTAGTCCTAAATCTTTTTTTGGTGCCAATTCAGTTATAAACCTTTAGTATTGGTGCTAATTTAGTCTTAAACCTTTTTGTCTTTATGCCAATTCAGTCTTTTCGGCCAATTTTGATCGAATTTTGTTGACGTGGACACCGGGTGACTGATCACCAGCGCTAACGTGGACAACTTTTAATAATATTTTAAATATTTATTTATTTTTTCCCTCCCTTCCCTCCTTCCTCCAGCCGGTCGCCGGACTAGCGATCAGCCAGAGGCTAGAGGCCGGTGAGGCTCGTTAGCCACTGGCGTGACCTCACCGGCCATTGGCAAGGCTCGCCCTCGCCGTGGCTGGGCAAGGCTGGACCTCGCTAGATCAGGTGAGGTTTTGCCTCGCCTAGCCGCCGTTGAGGTCGACCTCACCGACCACTGGCGAGGCTCCCCTTCGCCGGCGATGGCAAAAGGCGAGCCTCGCCATTGCTAGGTAAGGCTGGACCTCGCCAGATCCGGCAAGGTCGTGCCTCGCCCAGCCATGGTAAGGCTTGCCTTCGCCGTTGCAGGCGAGGGCGAGCCTTGCCAGTGGCCGACGAGGTCTAGCCAGTCGCCGGTCCGGCGACTGACTGGAGGAAGGAGGGAGGGAAAAAAGAAAAGAAAAGAAAAAAATAAATAAAAGAATAAATGAAAATTAAAAAAAATATTCAAATATTATTAAAAGTTGTTCACATGAGCGCTGGTGACTGGCCGGCGTACACGTTAGTAAAATCTGGTCATAATTGACACAATGACAAAAAGATTTAGGATTAAATTGACATTAATGCAAAAGGTTTATGATTGAATTGACACTAAAAAATGGTTTAGGACTGAATTGGTACCAAAAAAAGGTTTAGGACTAAATTGATAATAATGCAAAAGGTTTAGAACTGAATAGACACAAAAAAAAGGTTTAGAATTAAATTAACATAAATACAAAAGGTTTAGAACTTTTTGGACATTTTTCCCCGATAAACGGTATTGTTCATCGCCTTTGGTACCATACGCGACAGAATAGAAACCTGTCTTAAACAAAGGCCACGGAGTAATCGCCACAAACGGTTCGGGGACAGAAGAACTTATCGCCTTTGCCCGATGGACCTGTAATTATTGCAACTGTGCTTTAGGTTTTTTTTGTCTCTCATGATGTTGTTGGCCTTTTGGGACGGGAAAATCTCCAAAAAAGATAGAAAATCTTGATTTTGGACATGGAGGTCACGAAAGGAGTGGTCTCCAAAAGAGAAGAACGTGTATAGACAATTTCCAAGAACTCTTGCACGGGACGAGGAAGGATTTTTTTGCCAAACAGGGAATAGTGATGATCATCACATGGGGGAATTCAGCTCCAATAAATACCAATTACGAGAAACGTAAGGGATTTTGGCAAAATAATTCCTGACCCACACCATATCACGACATCAAAGTACACCATTACAGCTTGGCACATACGTGGAATGCCATGCAACCACCTGAAATTGCTTGGTTTTTCAATTAAAATCATTGGAGCCGTAGATGGGAACGTGAACGCAACCAATCACAATACACCAAATCAAGTCCTGATGCGTGATGGGGATGTGCTTCAAGCGACGATAAAATCTTTGATAGATAATGATTACCACCAAGACATATAGGTTATACCATTAGTTAAGGATAAAGATCGGGATCACCAAGGTGTAAAATAATATCACCAGCCAATGATGAAAGATTTCGAAATAGGATTTTAAAATTTATCACCAAGGCCTAAAGAAAGTCCACCCATTAAGGATAAATGACTTCTTGATTCACAAAAAGAAATTTGGATAAAGAAATGAAATAAGAATCGCTCACATGAGGAAACTCTCACTTATATTCAAATGAAACTCTCGTCTACGTACATATGAGATTACATCTTTATTTATAGAGGGACTTTGTTAAACAAAAAAAAGACGACTCTTGAAATTCTAAGAACCAAATTGACTCTTAGAATATTCATATAATTAAGACATTTAAAACTGACATCATAATAAAGATTCATAAAAAAACTAAGACTAAATGCATTAAACTAAGACCAAATGCATGGAACGAATATTAGACCATCTAAATTTGTTCACTTGCCATGGAAGCCAAATAGCCACCGTGGAAGATCAACTAATACTGATGGAAATCGATCTGAACAGCCGGCGGTTGGTAGGTAGTCGGTTATGAGCCTCGTAGTTGACAACAGACGTATAAATTGACATCTTGAGAGTCTATCGGTAACCTTGAAATCAACACTAGTCTATTGAATCGACAACTTCTGACATCTTCAACCTTGAACTTATCGAATTAAATTATACCCGAAATTAGCCTTTGCTTGCAGGAGTAAGGATTGGGTTGGATCAATAGAAGAAACATGGGTTAAGATTGACAATTGTTCCATTGATTATAATGTTCTCTCGTCAAGTGTAGACTCTACTTAACATTTCATATATGCACATATGTTAAAGAGATTATTTTTTCCAAAACTCTTAGCTCTCTGGAGAATGAGTTCACCAAAAAATACCGCACTTGTTCTTTTTAACTGTTTCCCTCATACGCAGCGTGTGAAATATAACCGAGTCAAATAGTCTTTCGAAAGTTCAAATCTATTATCCGAGTTTTACTTTATTGTTAGGATCTGTCTTAAAATAATATAAGGATGTTTCATCCAGCAAAGTCTAATCCCCTTCAAATCCTAGCCCTTAGGAGTAAGTTCTAACTCTTGAAAGCTATTTCCCACCTAGACAATTCCCATTTCCCATCATAAGCAATATGTTGTCTTCACCCCCTGCTATTTAGGCTTTCGAGCTGTACTTGATTTTGTATTTTTCTCTCTAAATTGCTGAGGGATTCGTTTCAAAACAATAATGCAAGGGAGGCTGCTAGCAACAGTTGCTGTCAATATTGATGATACATGAGAATCTTTGATCCGCAAGTCAACATTTGTCAAGCTCCACTACTTTATAACGCAAAAGATCACTTCAGCTTGCGCCTCACTGAAGAGACAATTGTGTCGTATTTGATCAGTTGTTTCAGACACGTTCTCCTTTTCTTGTCCTTTTTCTCTTTGGTCCCAGTTTTGACAATTCCTTCTGGAGAGGACCCGTGTCATGTGCCGCATGGTTGGAACCGGGATGTTTCTGACAACGAACATCAATCAATGACTCCTTTTGAGCTCTCTTAAACAACGTAAAAAAGATTGTTCGATGGGGACTTATCCAAATCAGTCTTGTTTCCTTATTGTTACTTCTTTACACTAGATTTCAATCTAATTGGTTTTCTGCGGACCTTAAGTCAAAAAAATTAATATAAAAAAAAGTGATGTTGGAATTGGTTGGTGATGGGCCGCTACATTCAATCCAATCTGAAATTATTTCCTAGATATTTATGGACATGTACGACAACAACAAATTATAAGTACCAAAAACCCTTTTACCCTAATTTAAATCAGTTCAGAGTCAAACTTTTAGCCTACAGAAAACATTAAGTTTGATCTAAAGTTGGTCGCGAGTTGAGCAAACGTTGACCGGCGAGATAAAGGCCTGAAACACATCTTAACACTCGAGGAGGGATTTTACTTATCAAAAAGAGTCTTTTGATGATATTGCAACTCGAATCCAACTGCAAATCTTTTATCTTTTAGGAGTAGTCGCCCATTTTTTGCGGTGCTTGCACATCCCAAAACTAGGGATGGCAAGCATTTTGATGCAACAAAAATTGGGCCGAACAGTTGCCAGGTGAGAAAGTAACCGTCCATTAAACATCGATAAAACTTTATAACACTTGAAAGAAAGGTCCCAGAGCTTAAAATCGTACCTAGATGTCTCAGAATTGACGAAACTTTTTGGACATCTAAGTTATGATGCTAATGAATTTTAAAAATGACAAGTCACTGATATGATGCACAATTCATAGACCTGAGCCTTAGGCCCCCGCTTGGGTTGAAATCTTGGGTTCATGATTTAGCGATTTTATTGAGCAATATTGAGCTCGTTAGAAAGCTCTGGACATAAGCAATTCAATGACGTAGAAATCACGTGAATCAGACGACGATGGAGAAGATACAACCTTTGCCTATAAAACCCACTCTCTCCTTCATTTTCAGGCATGATGAGTCTCTTTCTTTCCCTTTTACTCTTGAAATTCTCTCAAACTGAGCTTGGTTCTCCCTTTTCTCTTGTTTTCATTTGCTTTTCTATCTGCGTAGGTATCAAAATTCTCATGCTTTTCAGGTAAATCTCAACTTCGTTATGTTCAATTCTTATAAATGCATGTTAAGATGTTGTAATGTCTATTAAGAATCATGGAATCTAGAATACGTCTAAGTGGTAAAAAAGCGCAAGTTCTTTGGCCATCATAATGCCGAAACAAAAACTCGATGACTTAAGATATGTTATTGTGCTATCCGTTTAAAAAGTCAAAAGACACATATTCTTAGCTCATCGTAATGTTGAAATCAAATCTCGAGTTTCATGATATGTGGTTGTGATCCTAAAGTCACTAGAAATTAGGCATGTTAATAGGCCGTAGTTGTTGTGCCACGCTTTTCGCGCGCCTTTGGAGGTACTTTCATTTGTCATGAATGAGGAAACTATCCCCAAATGAGCTACTAAGGTCCAAAACGGATATTTTGCCCAAACATCTCACAGACATCCCATCACTAGATGCACGAGAGTCTCTCCCAGATCATACCTCATGAGACAACGGGTATTTGTTTTCTTTTTAATAAAGTTTATTTGGTATGTGTTTTGTTTTGGAGTCACCACTAGTCCTTAATGGTTGACTAGAAACCTAATTGAGACAGGGAAGAACCATCCCGATTTCTGTGAACCAGAAATTACATGGGTAAGGGAACTTGATTACGCTAACAATCCCAAATCGAGATCCCTAACGCATTTTCGGTACCTAAAATGATTTGGAGTGTCTAAACGTGTCACGCAAGTTCGTAAAGCCTATCCACTAATTCTAACCATTCTAATCAAGAAAATTAATCAATCAATAAGGGAATGCACAAACAATTTCAATCAAACAAAGTAATCCTAAAATGGTCTCTAAAAATGGAAATCAATCAAAACACCAAAACACTAGTAAAGCCCTAAAGGCTCATTCATTCAAAGGATTATGTTATCTTAGGGTTTTAAAGATTTTTAGGGAAAAAGACCCCTTTTGGGGGTTAAACCCTTTTTAGGGTTTTTTAGAGGTTAAAACCCCTTTTTAATCCCTAAACTAAGGAGTCATAAAAAATACCACTTAAGCACTGTTACGGCTAGTGTTATCACTTAGAGGGGGTGAATAGGTGATTTTATAAAATTGTATGATTTAAATGTGCATAATGAATATAGTCGAGGTCAACAACTCGTACATACAATATCAGATAGATGCGAATTACAAATTTGCATGTAAGTTGTCGTCAGATGATTGCGTCTGATGACTAAGATGATGTTCTGACCAACTTGTTTGATAGATGTGTATGCCGTATAATGTTAGCAATAATAAAAGAAAGTTTAGGGATAGAGAATACTATACACAGATCTTTATAATAGTTTGGCTTTATCAAGCCTACATCCACTCTCTACGCTAGCAGCTTGTTGGCTATTTTTCACTATTGAATCACCAGAAGATTACAAGCGCAGTGCTTCTCAGATGATAGACTGCACTATCATGTACACTCTTCATTCAAGTAATTCTCTTTTTAAAATCATAACGTGGAATACAGTAATTACAAGTGTGTAAGATTGAAGCTCTATTCAAACTTTGGAATTCTTGATTTTGGTTATTCTTCTTGTATGACGTTTACACTCCTTTTATATTCCTCCATTTCCAATCTATCCGTTGGATAATCTTCAGAGGATTGATCTCCAAATCAAACCATTGGAGAAAACTTCCCAAAAGAAAATGCATAACCGTTAGAAGAAAAACCATTATCTCCAGGTGATTTGATCACCCATACAATCAAATCAAGATTTCCATAAACGATCTTATGATTGCCAATCAGGATATCTTGAGATATCAGTTTGATTATCTTGCATAAACTTACCAAAAATAACACTTATTGAATCAGATGAGTAATTTTGAGTTTGATGATAAAGTCCTTTCATCGACTAAGTCTGATGACTCAGCATTTACCTGCATCAAATAACTTAAGTGTAATTTTGATTAATAAAATATTATTTTGTCATTCGTCAAAACTAATTAGGGATTTTGCTCAACATTCTTCCCCTTTTTTATGATGACAAAACTATCCATAAACGTTAGAAAAATATTTAGAGGATATAACATTTAAGGCATAAAATATTGTTAAGTTCTAAAATCAGCGTAATATTTTTAAGTATGTCAATTCTCATTCTGCCCGTTTACGTCAACATTTGCATTCATAATTTATATAAACCTTCTCCCTCTTTTTGATATTAGCAGAAAGGATAAATAGCAATAAAGTTCACAACAAGTGTCGAAGCATAAGTAATAATAATAATAAGAGTTCAGTATCGAACAACCAATGTCAAATCATAAGTGAAAATCTAAAGTTCAAACATATAACTGAAGTCAATATTGAACGTTAAAACAAATAGCTTATGAATGAAAAGGTAGGAAGATAAGTGATCAGTTTGGTTGATTTGCTGGAGGGACTGAGAGTCTTGAAGGTTCATATAAAGAGGTTCCAAAAGGTGTAGATAGGAAATGCACTTGGATAAGACTGAAGCTAGAAAGTTGATTCAATTGTTGCTCAATATGTGATGAGAGCTTATGAAGCTAGCCTGCAGTGTTAATTACCGTAATTTGTACATTAGTTCTAACTTGAATCTTCAGATTGTTGATCCTTACTTCCATCAAGTCCTTAATCTCCTGGATTCCTTCTTTAAGTTCATTGCAGAGTTCCCTAACTTCATTCTGAACTGCAGCTTGTCTCCACCTTAGATCGGTGATAGCTACGTGATCTGACATAGATGAGGAGATATTGTATCCAAAAGAAGTGTATGTGGTTTGAATATCAATAGATGTTGTTTCCTTCCCTTTAACTCTCTGTTCAACTTCAGATGGAATATTTTCATGATCATCTCCTTCGAGAGGAAAATCTGCAGACGTTGCTGCTGAAGGAGTTGCTTCTTGTGCATTCTAATTGTGTTCCTCTTGTATTTCAGCCAGATCAATGCTATTGTTCTCAACATCTTGAGCATTATCTTGCTTAAATTCTTCCTGCATATCTTCTATGATATGCTCATTCTCAGGCTCCCCCTGTCTCCTAGAAGGTCCTTCCTCGGGTTCTTTTTCTGCAGTAGCCATGTTTTCTTGCTGATTCTCCATCACTATTTGGTTGATGAGGTCACTAAGGGATTGTAGCAAACTTTCATCCTCATCTTTTAGTCTTTGAATTTCAGGCTGAGTGGCAGCATGCTTGTCTGCATGAGCTCTATGCTTGGCTTCTTGATGAAGTAGCCATTGCACAAACCTTGTTTCTTCAAGGCTTCCATCATTAGTGTGTGATTGTTTAGCATATTGTTCAGTGGATATCTCCATCTCATTAGAATCACTGGCTAGAGCTAATTTTCTTTTGGTTGGTCTATCTGTTCTGGAGGCGGTCAACTGCACTTTCCTCTTTCTCACTAAAGGTTCGATTGATTCCTCATCATCAGATTCATGAGGGACATTAACAGAACCATTGTTCTGTTCACTTATCAGCTCGATTGGAATAATATACCCTTCTTATCTTTCCAATTTTCTCTATCAAATCTGTATCTTATCTTAGTCATCATGAGTTCTCCAACAGTCATTGTTTGAAGAGGTTTACCATTAAGTTTTGCAGGAATATAGATTTTTAAGTACTCGAAGATAGCAGTGATTAGAGCTCCATAAGGGAGTTGACCTTTACTCTTCTTAACAGTTCTGTACATTTGAAGAATTATCAAATGGGACAAAGAAATGGGAAATGTGCTTTGAATTGCCCAAATTAGTTTTGCCTCATATCGAGAGAAATTAGTTTTGGAAGATCTTTTGGGTTTGAGACAATTGATAATGATTTTGTGCAGGACAATGGAATTGAGAGCAAAAAGAGAATGAGATACATGAGATGTGGAACCTTTGATGAAAGAAGAGTTACCAGACAGATATCATTATGCCAAATCAGAAGTGGTAGGAATAAAGGAAAATTCAGTATGTTTCACTCCTAAAATGGTAGAGAGATCAAATGCTGATAATTTATAATCTTATTGAAAAATAGAGAATTCCATCTCAGCAGCAGAATTAAAAGACAGATGGGAATAAAAGTAAGCTGTGAATTCAGGATAAACTTTGTGAGAGAGATAGCACATTCTCTGAAAATCAAGATTTTCAATTAGACTCTGAATCTTGATATTGAAATTTTCAAAGAAATTGAAATGTAAAACTCTATTATTCATAATTCCTCTAGCTAAGAGCAAATTGTGAGCAACTTTATGAGTTTTGTTTCTAAAAAAACTGCCTTTTTTTTTCATCAGGTGGAATTCCAGAGATGGGCACAAACTCAGTGTAAAGTTTCTCATCATTATCCTCTTTCCTAGAGTTAATGGTCCTGCTTTTCTCTACAATATGAGGTTCCTCTTCACCATCAGATTTATCTCCTCCAACATTCGATTGTTCTCCTACTTTCTCTTTTCCTTTTCGAGAAAGTCCTTTCTTCATAGTCACAGGGGTTTCCTGAACATTAGAGGTCTCTTTAAGAACAATCCCCTTTTCAGCAGCAGGTGTTCTACCAGTCCTTATACCCTTTTCATATTCCTCCACAACTTCACATTCAGACAAAAAACCTAATGATTTACACATGGCATTCACAGTACTTTGGTCACTCTGATTCTCTTGAAGTACTTTAATGATTTTTATCAGTCGTCTTGCCATAAGAAAACGATCACATTCATGAACAGGGATTCTTGGAGATTTATTACCTTCATATGACTCCCTGTCAGTGCCCATGTTAGAGATATCGATTTTCTCTAGTTCTCCATCTTTTTCTGCCCTGGTAAACATTCCCGCGATATGGTTCGATCTTCTGGAGCCCTTGATTCCTTTCTTTGATTCAGTGGTCGATTTAGGTGCCATTGAAGAAATTTTTGGGTTTCGGAAGAGAAAGATGAGATCTTTAGGGTAAATCATGTGTTCAAAGATCTTTAAGGTTTCAGAGAGTAGAATGTACGTTTGGAGAGAGAGTGATAGCAGGAGAGAATAAAAAGAGTTTGAACCAAGAATTGCAATATATCGGTTTTTCCAAACTCTTTTTAGAAACTGTCAATTGACAGTTAAGAAAAATTTCGGAAATTATATTCCAAAAAATTTGGGATTTTAATTCCCAAACGGTATCAGTCAAGACAATCATATCATACAAAATATATGAGATATACATACCCTTTATAAGATGAGTTGCGCGTCAAAACCAGACACTTCAAATATGTGCTTGATCAAATAAGTCATTAGATGCAATGTAAGTTCATACTGCATAGCTCAATAAAGTAGGTTAATAATGTTTAGTTTTTTTTTTTGATAACCCAGGGACCCCCGCACGGCCGACAGCCGGGAGGTAAACCCTGGGGGCGACATGTGCTAGCCACCACACACGTGCACCAGTTAAGTCACCCTGCGGCGCCCGGGATTCGAACACTCAACCTTTTGCAAGAGGAAGAGTGCCCTCTCCAGCAGCGCCACCCAGGCGGGTGGTTAATAATATTTAGTTTATCTCTAATAAACTCAAAACTTTTCTTTTCTAGAGGTTTTGTAGAAATATCAGCTAATTGCTGTTTTGTGTCTACAAATTGAATATTAATATCTCCTTTTAAAAAATAATCTCCGATAAAATGATACTTAATATCAATATGCTCAGCTCTTGAATGCAGAATAGGATTTTTGGTCAGATTGATGACACTGGTATTGTCACACTTGATCTCCACAGTTGAGTCTTTGACGTTGAAATCTCTCAATTGTTGTTTCATCCAAAGGATTTAAGCACAATAACTACTAAGTGAGACACATTCTGCTTCTGCTGTTGAAAGAACTACAGTTTGTTGCTTCTTTAAATACCATGAAATAAGCATATGTCCTAACAATTAACACGTTCCAGAAGTGTTCTTCCTGTCTATTTTGCAACCAGCATAATCAGCATCAGAATATCCAATAAGAGTAAAATTTGATCCCTTAGGATACCATAATCCAAGTGTAGGATTGGTGCCAACATATTTGATAATCCTTTTGACTGCAGTAAGATGAGATTCTTTTGGTTCTGATTGAAATCTGGCATACAAATAAACGCTGAATAGAATATCTAGTCTTGAGGCAGTTAAATATAAAAGCAAGCCAATCATGCTTCTATATAATTTTTTATCTACTGGTTTTCCTTTTATATCCTTGTCTAGTTTAATAGAATATGACATTAGAGTTTCTATCTTTTTGCAATTTACCAAACCAAACTTTTTCGTAATTTCCCTAGCATACTTTTTTTACAAAGAAATGTGCCATTTTTGGTTTATTTAACCTGTAATCTAAGAAAGAAAGTTAATGCACCCATCATGCTCATTTCGAATTCACTTTACATTGTTTTAGAAAAATTCTTACATAACTTTTCATCCGTAGAACCAAAAATAATATTATCTACATAAATTTGAACTATTAAAATGTCTTTAACTTTCCTTTTGATGAATAAGGTAGTGTCTACATTACCTTCTGTGAAATTATTTTGTTCCAGAAAGCTGCTCAGTCTTTCGTACCAAGGACGTGGTGCTTGTTTAAGACCGTATAATGATTTCTTGAGAGTATATACCTGATTAGGCGTGTGAGGATCTTCAAAACCTAGAGGTTGTTCTAGATATACTTCCTCTTTGATGTAGCCATTCAAGAACACACTTTTGACGTCCATCTGAAGCAGTTTAAAATCACAAAAACAAGCATAAGCTAGTAAAATTCTTATTGCTTCTAACCTGGCCACTGGAGCATATATTTCATCGTAATCTATTCCTTCCTTTTGTGAATGTCCTTTGACCACAAGTCTTGCTTTGTTTCTGACGACTTTTCCTTGATCATCCAGTTTATTTCGAAATACCCATTTTGTTCCAATAACTGAATGATTTTTGGGTCTAGGAACAAGCTCCCATACTTGATTGATATGGAATTGTAAAGGTTCCTCTTACATGGCTTCAATCCAGTTTTCATCTTTCAAGGCATCTTCGACATTCTTTGGTTCAACTTTAGAAATGAAAGCCAGCGTATTTATGATTTCCTTCGCCTTTGCTCTAGTTTTGATCCCTTCATCTAAATTTCCAATGGTGAGTTCTTTAGGATGACTGGATTTTTGCTTCTAGTTTTTGTTGAATCTTTCATCATTTTCATCATTAAGATTTGATGATTCTTTATTGTCTTGTTGGCTTGATGATTCCTGAGCTTCATCATATCTTTGATTCTGATCATTTCCACTTACCGTCATTTCATCAGATGCTATGTCAGATTCTTCGAATGCCGGATTTTCAGTATCAAAATTATCTTGTTGAGTCTGAATTGAGTTTTCAAACTTAACATTTAATGATTCTTCCACGGTTTGAGTATTTTTATTGTATACTCTGTGAGCCTTGCTTGTTGTTGAGTATCCAAGAAAGATTTCTTCATCTGACTTTTCATCAAACTTACCAACACAATTATTATGATTTTTGAGAATAAAACATTTACATCCAAATATCCAAAAATACGAGACATTAGGAATTTTACATTTGAATTGTTTTTTTTTGGTAAGGTAAGAGGATTATATACTTTTCAATACACAAGATGCAACGGAAAAGCCGAACATAAAAACCTCGTACCTAAGGTGACACAGGTGTCGCGATAGGTGCAAAGGTGTAGAGGCTAACAAAGGCTAGAGGGCGCTAAAAGTTCAACAGGAGCTCGACAGTTAAGAAGCACGGGCTGAACAGCTAACAAGCGGACTAAAGAGCCACAAAAGAATAAGCAACTATAGAACGTCAAGAAAAAATAGAAGTCGGGATGTCCCAGCTGGCCTGGATTCTTCAATTGTGCGGAGTATCTGTAATAGGCTTGAGAGAAAGAGTCTTGTCTCGAATAGCTTTGGCAAGATGGTTCCGCATTGCAGGCAAGAGAATGGTCCCGTTTCTAAAGAGGAAATGGCTACGCTTTGTCCAAATGAGGTGGCACAGAGCTCCAAGTGCAAACCGAGCAAGGCAGTGATGGAAGTTATTACCTGCAATGGTTATGGATGCCCGGCAAAGAAAATGTTGCCATGACCTGTTGTGCCAGGAGAGATTAAATTTGGTGGCCCAAAAAGATGCCAGAGAACCTATATAAGTGCAACAAAAAAAAAGGTGATCAATGGAGTCTAGCCTACCTTGGCAGTAAGCACAAAGTCCTTCAGAGATTCTATGGTAGGATAGGAGGAGGACCTGGGTCGGAAAACTGTTAAGGGACATCAGCCACGGCAGAAATCTGTGACTCGAGGCAATATTGCAGTCCCAAATGAAAGAATCCTAGAAAACAAGGTGTCCCTTTTTTCGAATTAATTCTTAAGCCGAGGAAATAGAGAACACTTCGGAAGGATGACCTTGCCAAATAAGTTGGTCCAGCAACTCCATCGCCAACTAGGGCGTAAGTTTAGTCCAGGAATTGAAGGATTGCAGCACGTTAGAAAGGTGCCATTCGAAGGACAGGAAATCCCTAACCGAGGCCGTTCTTGTAATGCCAGAACAGAATATGTCTCTATTAGAGAACAATTTATAGAGAGGGCCTTTATCATGCCAGAAGTCGAACCAGAAAGAAGTGGAAGATCCATTGCCAATTCTCCATTTGAACTGCTGCTGGAATTCTAAACGGAGATCTAAGATTTTCTTCCAGGCCCAGGAGCACACAGTCGATTTAGGGGTGACCCAAAAGTTCTTCATTTTGAGAAAATTGGAATGTATCCATTTGCACCATAAAGATTCCTTGTCCGTGAAAAGGACCCAGATGTGCTTACGCATAGCTGCACGGTTACAGTCCATAAGTCTACGAATACCAAGTCCACCTTCAGAACTAGGTAGGCAAACATTAGTCCAAGAGACTTTGGCACCCCCACCCCCAAGTCTGGACCCTTCCATAGGAACTGTCTAAGGATCAATTCGATTCTCGCAAGGACAGAATGTAGAAGATAGAAAATAGAAGCCCAGTAGACTTGAACAGAATGGAGGACAGATTTTATAAGTTGAAGACGTCCCGCAAACGAAAGGAATCTCTGGGTCCAAGAGTGAGCTCTAGCCATGATAGCATTGACTAGCGAGTTACAGTCATTCTTACCCAATATGGAGATAGAAATAGGAACTCCAAGGTGCGTACCTTCGATGAAGCCAAAAGAGTGTAAAATACGGTCCCCTAGAGAAGTACAGCCACCCGAGAAGAATATCTCGCTTTTGTTGACATTAGGCTTAAGTCCAGACCACCGAGAGAAAAGATCCGGGCCACTCTTTAGAAGGGCAGTTGAAGTGTCGTTTGCCTCCAAGAATAACAGAACATCATCAGCAAAAAACAAATGGGTGAAAGAGGTGGTCTTACACCGCCAGAAAAACTTAAATATCGGGAGACGAGATTGAGTAACAAGAATTTCGATGAAGACTTCCATGACCAAGGTTAAGAGGTAAGGAGACATCAGGTCCCCTTGGCGTAGTGCTCTGCCGTTAAGAAAGAAACCATGGAGAGCTCCATTGATAGCAACTGAGAATTTCGGGGTCGTCACACACTGCATAATAAGCTTGATAGTCATATGGTGAAACCCAAAAGCTTGCAAGGTCCGTTGGACGAAAACCCAGTCAATGATGTCATATGCCTTTTGAAAATCAACTTTAATGGCGCATTTTGGCAGGTACGGGCCATGATGAAATCCCGTAAAGAGTTCTTGGGCAAGAAGAATGTTGTCCCCAATCTGCCACTTCTTGACAAAAGCATTCTGAGTGGGACTGATAATGGCAGGCAGAACTGCCGCAATTCTATTGGCCAATATCTTGGTAATACACCTGTAAACCGTGTTACAACAAGCAATCGGCCGGAAATCATTCATGAATGAGGTGTTGGGGACCTTGGGCACTAGGGTGAGAATGGTAGCATTGGTCTCCTTGAGCAAGGAACTGGATTGGAAAAAGTCCTTAATAGCCAAAGTGACTGAAGGTCCAACAATATCCCATGACGATAAAAAGAAATAAACATTAAAGCCATCAGGTCTGGGGGCTTTACCTTTTGGAAGAGAGAAAAAAGCATTCAGGATTTCAAGTTCAATCACCTGGCAGGACAGAAGTTGGGTTTGATTCTCGCTGAGGGAGCATTGAATCACAGCTTGAATGTCCAGATTTGCTGGCCGAGAGATAGACGAGTCGGAGGCGAATAGGTTCTCATAGTGCGTGACAATATGGTCACGGACTAGAGTCGAGTCAACAAGGACAGATCCAGTGCCATCGGAAATCGAGATTAATTGATTGAAGAGATGCCTTCGATTGACAAGATGATGAAAATACTTAGTATTGCGATCCCCTTCCTTTAACCATCCGATTTTAGATTTCTGCTTGAAGAACAATTCTTCCTGAATACGGAGTTCAGAGAAGACTCGGAGATGATCCTTTTCTAGGTTAGCTAATGACTGGTTCAGAGGGTCATAAGCAAGGGCATCTTGAGTAGAAGTTAATTCTGCTCTCGCCTAGGCAGTACGGGTAGAGATGTCAGAGAAGGATTCCTTATTGAGAAGTTTGAGGCGACCTTTGAGAAGCTTCAGCTTTTGACATAAAATGAACATGGGATGCCAGAAAAGTAAGAGTCCTATGTTTCCGCTACAATACTCAAGAAGGAGGGGTGCAGTATCCAGTAGTTAAAGAATTTGAAAGGCTTTTTGAGGACCGGGGGAGATTCAATTCTTATAACCATCGGAGAGTGATCAGAAACTCCAGGGGCTAAGAAGGTAGCCTCTAAAAAAAAAAACGCTCTGGTCCAATGTTCATTAATGAGCACCCTGTCTATCTTCCTCTGTTTCCGCTGAGTACCTGAGGAAGTTGACCACGTGAATCTATGGCCAACGTATCGAAGGTCATCAAGACTAGCTTGATCTAGGCAATAAGCGAACTTGTCGAATACAGGAATCCAAGAGTTAGAGCTGCCAATTCTGTCTGAGTGGTCTCTGATGGCATTAAAATCTCCAGCAATTACCTAGGGCACTTCAGCAAATTGCGGACTCAACTGGATAAGATCTGCGTAGAGAGTCCAACGTGTAATATAAGTACGTCCGCCATAAATCACCGATAGGTGACAAGTCTTGCACAAAACCAATAGATTCACACGGCCATGGATAGCCTGCTTGGATACAAAGAGTACAACTAAATCAACATCCTAGGGATTCCAACCTACCCAGATTCTGCCTCGGGGAGAGTAGCTATAGTTAGAGGACCATAACCATCCCGGCAATAATCTAGCGGAGATATTATCAAAAAGAGTCGGGCTGACCTTAGTCTGCAGAATACCAATACATGAGAGGTTATTAGATCTAACAAAAGATCTAATCTCAGCCTGCTTGAGGGGGTGTATAAGTCTTCTAATATTCCATATGCCAAAAAACATAAAAAAGAGGGATGGAACACATTACATTCTTTTCACACCCCCCCTCGTTTTCTAGAGTTCGGGTGAGGCTTCTTAGCCATTCCCGAGGTGTTACCTGGAGAAGGTAGGGGTTACATAGGAGCAGGAGGGGGAGGGTCAAGGCACTTGGAAGGAGGCTCACCATCAGAATTAGCCTCGGGTCTCGACCTCATGGATGGTGGAGTAGGAGAGGGGGAATCAAAATTGAAGAATGCTTAACAAGTCAAGGCTATGAGCTTCAAAGGTTTGACAAGTTCTCGCCGTACGCAAAAGTGGTTGATTCAGAAAATTATAAGGAACCAGAGTTCATGAGCAAGTATGATGGCACTGATTGTCTCAAAAGCCATTTGAAGTATTATCTCCGTAAAATGGCGAGATATTCAAACAATACGCTACTTCTTATTAGCACATTTCAAGATAGTTTGAGAGGAGCGCCCTCGCATGGTACACAGCCCTCAACATAGAAGACTTCACTGAATGAGATCATTTAACGGGAGAATTTCTTTGCCAGTACAAGTTTAATGTTAAAGTGCTCCTAACTGGAGAGAATCTCGTCAGAACTAAGAAACGGAAGAATGAAAGGTTCATAGCCTATGCTCAGAGATGGAAAGTTGTTGCCTCATAAGTAAAGCCCGCCATAAGTGAAGATGATCTCATTGAGCTCTTTCTAAAATCATTGCCAACTGAGTATTATAACAAGTTTCATGTATCGGGCTATCAAACATTCACCATGTTGGTAAAAGTGGGTAAGAGAATTGAAAAGGAATTGAAAGAGAAGAAGGCTTAAGAAATAGTGTCACGAAGGCCTTACCCCGAGAAAAAAGACAAAGAACCCATCCGAGAATTGGCAATGGTGTCCAGCCCAAATACTCATCAAGCATCATTTCCAAGACAATCAAATATCGCTTGGAAAAACCCAAGGTAGTTCGAGCCAAATAAAAGACCCATGAAGCAATACATACCGTTGCCCCGACCCTTGTCAAAGCTATTACCAATGCTTCTAGAAAGGCATTTGATGGTCAAGGAAGTACCAAGAGATAATCCTGCAAGATTTTCTTGGTACGATGAATCAAAAACCTACACCTATCATATGGGAGAAAGGGGACATGATGTGGATAATTATCCCACTCTAAAGTACAATATTCAACAGCTCATTGACAAGAAAATATTGAACTTCCAAGAGCTCGAGCCAAATGTATATCAAAATCCTCTTCCTGAGCACAGTACAGTAAACATAATCAAGAATGAAGAAATAATGATCAAGTCTGACGATGACGATGAATATGAAATCAAGATTAAAGCTTCTCGATTAGGAGATTTTTGATTTCGTCAGGAAGCACTCTTATAAGGCGAGGTTGAAGATAACTTAGGAGAAGACTTTGGAAAATATAATTTTTAAGTGAAATATACCCCACCACCATGGGCATTCAAAGATGAAGTAATTATGCCTGATGGTTGGGTTGATATGGACAATGAAACTAGTCCTGAGGAGAAAATCCTATCTAAGAAGGAAATGCTCCAAGATGAAATAGATGTGGATGAAAAGGAGAAAAAAAAAGTCTGACAAGGTGGAAGGCATTTCACCCAGAAACCATCCGTTGAAGGCAAAACCATAGACTTACTCGATCAAGACTGTGGTAAATACAATTACCGTGTCAAATATAGTCCACCATCATGGGCATTCAAAAATGAAGACATTATACCAGATGGATGGGGTGGCACGGACGAAGTCTCGATCAGCCAACTAAAATCTCGTGGAGAATGAAGATCGGGAAGAGAAAAAGAAGAAAAAAACTCGCCGAGGTGATAGACGATTAATTCGAAAAGCACGAAGATAAGGTGAAGTTGTCGATCTTCTGGGACAAGATAGTGATCGGTATAATTATCGTGTCAACTATACATCTCCTTCATGGGTATTCAAGAACGAAATGATCACACCTGATGGCTGGGGTGGAATAGATGTTGATGAAGCCAATAGAAGCACGGTATCCATGATTACACCATTTCTAATCAAGCTTGATGAGGTAGATAAATATAAGAAGGAGGAAGGTCCTGTCATACCAATCACTATCCAACTTCCCATTGATCAGCTAAGGATCAAAGAAAAAGAAACACAGTCTGTGATTATCACTCTCCTTTCAAAAGAAAAGTTTGACGCTAAGTATGTACTAGGATTACTTTCCTAAAGAAGTCGGTGCTATAACTCGATCAGGGAGATGCAATATCTCGAAAGAAGGTGAGCACGAAAAGAAAAGAGTAACCGAAGAAGATGTCAAACAATTGCTTTCATCATGAAGATGAGCGAATTTGAGGTAATTGAACAGCTAAGAAAGATGCCGATACAGATTTCTCTATTGGATCTCTTCAAGACTTCAAAAATCCACAAAATGGTGCTTATGAAGCTTCTCAACGAAGTCCACGTCCCGAAAACAACTAATGAAGTACAATTGGAAGACTTTGTTGGCACTATTCTTCTGAAAGACTAAATTACCTTCTCCGATGAAGATTTTCCAATTGACGAGCATTCCCATAATAAGGCTCTGTATATTGCCATTAAATGCCACGGCAATGAGGTGTCACGGGTGCTGATCGATAATGGTTCCGTACTTAATTTGTGCCCACTAAGCACGCTGCATCACTTGAGGATTAGTGAAGAACTCATTAAACCTTCTAAAGTAATTGTGCGTTCGTTTAATGAAATAAAGAAGGATGTTATTGGTGATATCGAGGTCAAGGTGAACATAGGCCCTGTGCCTTTTCTGATTGACTTCCAAGTAGTGGATATTCCGAGGACTTTCAACTTGTTATTCGGAAGACCTTGGATTCATATGGCTGGTGCCATTCCTTCAAGTCTCCATTAGAAGGTCAGGTTTGTCATTAATGGCAAGATGATCACCGTACACGGAGAGACAAATTTCCCCACCTACAAAGAGAGTGCAATATCGTATGTCAAACCCGAAGTGAAAGAAGAACCAAGTTATCATTCCTCCGAAATAATCTCAATAGTGCAAATTCCTGCCAATTGCATAATAAAATCCCCAGAATTTTCAATATCATCCTTTATGTCTTGAAAGGTGTTATGCCAGTATGGATTTACTCCGGGTAATGGCTTGGATCGAAATCCCAAGGAATCAGGAACCTATCACTCCTCTTGCTACAAGAATGAAGCACGGAATAGGTTATATTTCAGATAATTCTAAGGACCACCATGGAGGCTATAGAGATCGAGGTGATCGCCTCATTAATCCATCCATATGGAAGGGCAAAGCTAAAGAGCTTCCCTGTCATCATATCCATATCAAAGAAACTTTTCTTGGACCTTCCAAGCTACTTCAAGAAGAAGACTTACATGCAGAGAAAGAATATGTTCTACCCAGTTTATTCGAAGAGAATACCATCAACGTTATCATAATTAAGGTAGAAGATACCTACGCACTGAAGTAAGAAGATTCTCTTGAACTTTTGCTACAAGCTTTTTCCATTGCATTTTGTTAATTACAATTTCAAATTTCTTGTGATTTCATTTGCAATTTTAGTTCAGTTGTAATTTACATTCCTGTTGAGATAGACGTAATCACGTTTTTCAATTCAATAAAAGTGATCAAATATTTTGTTAAGGACATATAGAAACAAAACCAAATCAATGATGAACATTATCCTCATTCGTGAGGCTTGAGGCTTTGAATTTCTATATTGCTCCTCATTGCGAAAATGATTTTAAGAGCAAGGAAATCTGATGATATGAGGACTAGCTCTGTCTTTATATTCTTTCAAAATAAATTTCAAAATGAATTTCTAAAAGGTTTTTCATAGGACCACGTGCGTTACTTACTTTGTATATAATTACTAATCATGTTTGTTACATGTCAGGCATGAACATTCACATATCCATAATAAGTTCATATGTGACCCAAATCTTTTCGAGGAGATCACTTGCAATATTGAAGTGGATAATGAAGATGAGGAATGGATCAGAAAGGAATGAATTCATCATGAAGAATCAAAACCACTCATATTAGAGAAAACGATCACTATTAATCTGGGTGATAAAGAGAATCCCAAAAAAGTTGAGATTGGAGAAAGTCTCCCCTCAGTAGAAGTAGAAAGAATCACAGATTTGCTCAGAGAATATCAAGATATATTTGCATGGTCTTATGTTGACATGCCAGGCCTTGATCCGAGTATAGTTGAATATAATTTGCCAATCGATCCAAGTATTCCGCCAAAGAAGCAAAAGCTTAGGCGAACGAAGCCGAATTTAGCAAAGAATATAGAAAAAGAAGTTATGGAATTGCTCAAAGTCGGTTTCATCGAAATAGTACCATATCCAGAATGGGTTGGTAACATAGTACCCGTAATGAAGAATGATGGTTGAGTACGGGTGTACGTTGATTATCGCGACCTAAATAAAGCGAGCCCTACGGATGATATCCCGTTTTCACATATTGATGTATTAGTGGATAGTACTGCTGGGTTCGAAATATTTTTATTTATGAATGATTTTTTAGGATATAATCAAATCCTCATGAAGAAAGAGGATAAGGCGAAAATATTATTCATAACACCATGGGGCATATTTTGTTACAAGGTGATTTCTTTCGATTTGAAAAATGCTGGTGCTACATATCAAAGGCAATAGTAACTTTGTTCCATGACATGATGCACAAAGAAATTGAGCTATATGTGGACGATATGATCGCAAAATCCAAACAAGGAGAAGATTATGTTGAGGTGTTTTGCAAATTGGTCGAAAGACTTAGAAAGTACAAGTTGCGGCTGAACCTCAATAAGTGTGTATTTGGGGTAAAATCTAGCAAATTGCTAGGATTTGTGGTTAGTATCAGGGGCATTGAAATAGATCCCTCCAAGATCAAGGTAATATACGACTTAAAGACTCCTTTTACGGTAAAAGAAGTGAGAAGCTTATTGGGGTAATTAAATTACATTACCTGTTTCATCTATCAGCTTTCTGAGACTACTAAACCATTCTTCAAATTATTGAAGAAAAATTCCAAAGTGAACTGGAATGTGGAATGTCAACAAGCCTTTGACAAGATCAAAGAATATCTGGTATGCCCATCAGTGTTGATACCACTAATTCCTAGAGTTCCACTACTCTTATATTTGATGATTCACTATGAGTCGTTAGGAGCGGTGCTTGTACAAAGAAGACCAAATAATGATAAAGAACAAGCCATTTATTACTTGAGCAAGAAGTTCACAATATCATAAATGAATTACCCAGTAGTCGAGAAGACATGCTTGTATTGAGTTAGGTATTACACAGATTAAGACAATACACCATTCATCATCAAATCTTGCTAATGATTGAGAATGATCCGATCAAGTACCTTTTTGAAAAATCCTCCTTAGTCGAGAAATTGACAAAGTGGCAAGTCTTATTATTTGAATTCGACATCAGAAATTCATTCCAAAAGGTAGTAAAAAGACGAGCAATAGCAAACATATTGGCAGAAAATTCGCAGAATATTGCCAGCCCTGAAGAATAACTTGATGATTGTATATTAACACTATTCGACGATAAATGGACCATGTATTTTGATGGTGCAATCAACCTATCTGGATCAGGAACTGGGACAGTACTAATCTCCCTAGAAGGCTAACACTATCCAGTATCTGCGAAATTAGTATTTCCATGTATCAATAATATCGCTGAATACGAAGTATGCATTCTTGGCTTACAATTAGCCCTTTCAATGAAGGTAAAAATGTTGCAAGTATATGGAGATTCTATACTCATCATATTGCAAATAACTGGTGAATGGCAAACTCGAGATGCCAAGCTAATTCCTTATCACGTATACTTAGAAGAGATGATAGAAAACTTTGAAGAAGTAACATTCGATTATATCCCAAGAACTTAGAATCATTTTGCAGATGCTCTTGCAATTTTGTCATCCTTACTACAAGCTGAAGATGGTATGATATAAAACCATTGAGAATCAATATTCTTGAATAACTAGCTCATTGCATGATAGTCCAAGCAGAGTTAAAAAACAAACCATGGTATCATGACATCAAAAGATATCTTCAATCGGAGGAATTTCCTGAAGAAAGCCAACAGGTGATAGGAAGTTTATAAGGAAGATAGCCAACAAATTCTTCCTTAGTGGTCAAATTCTCTACAAGAAATCATTTGATTCAATCCTACTAAGATGTGTGGATGCTACAGAAGCTGAACAGATCATGAAAGAAATTCATGAAGGTGAATGTGGACCACACATGAATGGACATCTTCTAGGCTGAAAAATTATGAGATTGGGATACTATTGGATGACAATGGAATCAGATTACATCCAACACGTGAGATGTTGCCATCAATGTCAAGTTTATGGAGACAAAATTAATGCACCGCCAAATGAGCTACATCAAATGTCCGAGTCATAGCAACTTTCAATGTGGGGTATTAATATGATTGGTCCAATCAACCCCAAGGCCTCAAATGGGCACCGGTTTATCCTAGTTGCTATTGACTATTTCACTAAATGGATTGAAGCAAACTCCTACATGAATGTTATTGTCAAGAATGTTGCAAGATTCATCAGACGGGACATCATTGCTAGGTATGGAGTTTTAAAAGTAATAATTACGGACAATGGCTTAAATCTAAATAATAAGATTGTAGATAATTTACTCAAACACTTCCATATCCGACATATGAACTCATCTCCATATCGTCCATAAATGAATGGAGCAGTTGAAGCGGCGAATAAGAATATCAAGAAGATACTGGTCAAGACAGCTGAAAATTATCGTGATTAGCACAAAAGGTTACCGTATGCTCTAATGGCATACTGAACTTCAATTTGAACATCAACTGGAGCAACTCCATTTTCCTTGATTTATGGAATAGAAGCAGTACTACCTGTTGAAGTAGAAATTCTTTCATTAAGGTACTATCCCAATTGAAGCTTTCAAAAGCTGAGTGGATTCAACAAAGATATAAACAACTCAACATGATCGATAAAAAGAGATTAAGAGTTATATGCTATGGGCAAGTCTATCAGATAAGAGTGGCTAAATCCTTTAATCGAAAAGTGAAACCGAGGAATTTCAAAACAGAGGATTTAGTAGTGAAGAAAGTCATCTTCAATAATTCAGATTCTTGTGGCAAATTCACTCCGAATTATGAGGGTCTATACATTATCAAGAAAGTTCTTCCTGCAGAAGCATTGACTTTTATAAATATGGTAGGACTAGAATTAGCCTATCCTGTAAATGTAGATGCTGTCAAAATTTTCTACCCATAAAATGAAGACGAGCATTCAAGAAGAGATTTGGGTTACTTTAGAACATGTGCATATCACGCATACCATGCATACCATGAATTTCATGAACATGTTTATCTATTTTACAGAAGAAAGCAAAAAGAATCCGAATCAGTTGATGATTTCAGAATCCCCAATAGAGTTATCAAATAATGGAGAGAAGTATTATTCCCAATTCAATTTTCTATTGATATCCCCTAAATGTGCTTTTCTTTTTTATCATTCTCAGGGAGACAAAGAAAAGGGAGCAACAAAAAGAAAAATCCCCAATGGAATCAAAGAAAAAACATGCAAATAAGAGGGATCTTGGTAAGATTGATCAAACAAGTATCCCTAAGTCGTGAGTGCATGTGTTAAAGAAGTTGCCTTTCTAAGAGAAAATCGAACTTTTTCTTCCCCAAGCGAAATGACACTAAAACTGAACAAAACAAAACATATTGTTTTGAAAAGAAAATATCTTAGAAATGTTTCAAAATCAAAAGTTTTGAAACATGTTTTCTTTGAGAATGCACTAAACATCAAAATTCCCTAAAAGGGATAATTTGACAAAAGGCTTTGAAAAATTTCATAAAAAAAATTTAGATCAAATCAAATGGAAAGACCTTCAAATGATGAAAGGTAAGCTATATTCACACACGTCCCCTATACACTCAAAGTCAAAACGGAGAAGTGAATGAGAATTCTCATTCGAAGGAAATGGGGGATGTTCACAAACACATACTTATTCCTTGCAAATCAAATTTGAGCCAAAACAGTAGATAAATTTCTCCAAAAACAACCCTATTAAGAAACACCCCACATTGGGGCAAATAAGGAGGTTTATGATTGACAGCTATGGAGAATAGGTTCAAGAAAGATTTTATTGCATATTCTCACATCAATCTTTCCGTGATAACTTCAGATGAAGTCATATGAAAGCTCAATACATCCTCAGATTCAGCAATATAAGCCAAGAATATACGCCTCATATTCAGCGATGTTATTGGTGCATGGGAATACCAATTTTGCAGATACTGGATAGTGTTGGCCTTCTAGAGAGATCAGTACTGCCCTAATTCCTGATCTAGATAAGTTGATTACGCCATCAAAATACATGGTCCATTTGTCATCAACCAATATTGATGTGTAGTCATCAAGTCGTTCTTAAGAATTGGCGAATTTTTTGCCAACATGTCTGCTATTGCTCGTCATTTGACTAACTTTTGGGATGAACTTATGATGTCGAACTCAGATAACAAGACTTGCCATTTGGCTAATTTCCTGACCAAGGATGGTTTCTCAAGAAGATACTTGATCGGGTCATTCTCAGTTACTAACAAAATTTGGTGATGAAGGGTATACCGTCTTAATCTGTGTAACACCTAAATTAATGCAACACATGTTCTCTCAACTGTTGGATAATTCGCTTATGATGTTGTGAATTTTTTGCTCAAGTAATAAATAGCTTATTCTTTACCGTCATTTGATTTTCTTTGTACAAGTACCACTGGTAATGACTCATGGTGAATCATTAAATATAAAATCAACGGAACTCCAAAAATTGGTGGTACCAACACTGGTTAGCATACCAGATATTTTTTTATTTTGTCAAAGACTTGTTGACATTTTGCATCCTACTTTACTTTGGTATTTTTCTTCAACAGTTTGAAGAATGGTTTAGCAGTCTCAGAAAGCCGATAGATGAAGCGGGCAATGTAGTTTAATCGCCCCAACAAGCTTCTTACTTCTTTTACCATAGAAGGAGTCTTCAAGTCACGTATTGCCTTGATTTTGGAAGGATTGATTTCGATTTCCCTACTGCTGATCACAAATCCTAGCAGTTTGCCAGATTTTGCCCCAAATACATATTTATTGGGGTTCAGCCCCAACTTGTACTTTCTGAGTCTTTCAAACAATTTGTGAAGCACTTCAACATGGTCTTCTTCTTATTTAGATTTTGCAATCATGTCATCCACGTATACCTCGATTTCTTTGTGCATCGTATCATGAAACAGAGTTACCATTGCCCTTTGATATGTGGCTCCAGCATTTTTTAGATCGAAAGGCATCACCTTATAATAAAATGTGCCCCATGGTGTTATGAAGGACGTTTTCATCTTATCCTATTTCTTCATGAGTATTTGATTATATCCTGAGAAGCCATCCATGAATGAAAATGTTTCGAATCCAGCAGTACTATCTACTAATACATCAATATGTAGAAGCGGGAAATCATCCTTTGGGCTTGCTTTATTTAGGTCGCGATAATCGACACATACTTGCACCCGACCATCTTTCTTCATTACGGGTACTATGTTGGCAACCCATTCTGGATATGGCACTACTTCGATGAAATCGACTTTAAATAATTTCATCACTTCTTCTTCTATTTTCTTTGTCAATTCCGACTTTGTTCGCCTCAATTTTTACTTCTTCGGTGGAATACTTGGATCAATTGGCAAAGCGTGTTCGACTATTCTTGGATCAAGGCCTGACATGTCAGTATAGGACCATGCGAATATATCTTGATATTCCTTGAGCAAATATGTTATTCTTTTTGCTTCTGCTGAGGGAAGACTTTTTCCAATTTTAACATCTTTGGGATTCTCTTTATCACCCAAATTAACAGTAATCGTTTTCTCCAACGTGAGTGGCTTTGATTCTTTATGACGGATCCATTCTCTTCTGATCCATTTTTTATCTTCATTATCCCCTTCAATATCATAAGTGATCTTTTCGGAGAAATTTGGATCGCATACAAACCTATTATGGATGTATAAATGCTCATGCCTGACATATAACAAACATGGCTAGTAATTGCATATAAAATTGATGCATGAGGTTTAATGAAAAATTATTTTGAAAAATTATTTTGAAATCTGTTTTGAAGAGATCAAGAGAATAGAGCTAATCCTCATATCCTTGGACATCCTTGCTCTTAAAACCATTTTCACAATGAAGAGTCATAGGAAACCCAAAGCCTCAAGCCTCACATGTGAGAGCAATATTCATCATAGGTTTGGTTTTATTTCCATATGTCCTTAACAAAACATCGAAAACTTTTATTGAATTTGAAAAATGCAATTACATCTATGTCGAAAGAAATGAAAATTATAACTGAATTGAAATTGCAAACAACATCGATATGAAATAGACAAATTGTAAAGGCAACAGTAAGGAAAGGGTTCAAAAGAATTTTCCTACTCCAGTGCGTAGGTATCTTCATCCTCGATTATAACGACATTGATAATATCCTCTTTGAATAACCCAGCGTGTTAGGCTCTGCTTTTGCATGTAAATTTTCTTATGAAAGTAGTTTGGGAGGCCTAGGAAAGTTTTATCTAATATGAATATGATCATATGGTAATTCTCTAGCCTTACCCTTCCATGTTGATGGATTAATGATTCGATCACCTCAGCTTCCACAGCCTTCATGATTCTTTTGACCTTGGTCTTGTCCTCCATGGTGATTACTAGTGACTTCATACCCCACCACATACTTTTCTTTGTGCCAAAGGAGATAATGGGTTCTTTAATTCCTTGTGCTTTTGTCCCAAGTCCACCATCAAGGTTGAATCCATATTGGCATAATACTTTTCCAGACATAATAGATGATGTCGAAATTCTGGAGACTTCATGACACTACCAGCGGGAATTTGTATCGTGGAAATCATCTCAAAAGAATGATAACTAGGCTCTTCTTTTATCTCAGGCTCGACATAAGGTATGACACTTTCCTTGTAAGTGGTAAAGTCCATCTCCCCGTGCACGGTAATCATTTTACCGTTAATAACAAATCTAACCTTTTGATGAAGACTAGAAGGAATGGTGCCAGCCATATGAATCCAAGGCCTTCCCAGCAGTAGATTGAAAGTCCTTAGGATGTCTACCACTTGAAAATCGATCAGGAAAGGTACAAGGCCTATATTTACTTCCAGCTTGATGTCACCGATAACATCCTTCTTCATCCCATCGAACGAACGTATAGTCACATTTGAAGGTTTGATAAGTTCTTTGCTAATCCCCAAGCGATGCAGTGTGCTTAGTGGACACAAATTAAGTGCAGAACCATTATCGATCAGCACCCGTGACACCTCCCTACCTCGGCATTTGACGGCAATATACAAGGCTTTATTGTGGGAATGCCCATCAATTGGGAAATCTTCATCAGAGAAGGCTATTTGATCCTTTAGAAGAATGGCACCAACAAAGTCTTCCAATTGTACCACATTAATCGTCTCTGGGACATGCACCTCATTAAGAAGTTTCATAAGCCCAATTTTGTGGCTTTTTGAAGTCTTGAAGAGATCTAGTAAGGAAATCTGTGCTGGTATCTTTCTTAATTGCTCAATTACCTCATATTCACTTGTCCTCGTGACTGACAGCAATTGCTTGACATTTTCTTCAGTTACTCATTTCTTTTCGTGCTCACCTTCTTTTGGGACATAACATATTCCCGATCTATTTATTACATCAACTTCTTAAGGTGTGTAGTCCCATGGTACACATTTGGCATCAAATTTTTCCTTTAGAGGCAAAGTGATGATCACAGGCTGAACCTCTTTATCTTCGATCTTTAGTTGATCAATTGGGAGCTCAACGGTAATTGGTTCAACATGATTCTTTTCTTCGTCAAGCCTATCCACTTCATCAAGATTAATCAATAGTGGTGTAATCATGGACACCATGCTTTTGTCGGCTTCTATAATATCCATTTCATCCCAACCATCAGGCACGATATTTTCCTCTTTGGATGTCCATGAAGGCGGCGTGTATTTGACACGGTAATTATACCGGCCACTGCTTTGTCCTAGATAATCCATAATTTCACCTCGTTTTCGTGCTTTACGAATAAACCGTCTGTCTGCTTGGCGAGCCTTTTTTTTTCATTTTCTCGTCTTGATCTTTTTTCTCCTTAAGACTTAATTTATTGATTGGGATTTCATCCATACCTCCCCATCCATCAGGCATAATAGTTTCGTTTTTAAAAGCCCAGGGTGAAGGTGTGTATTTAACACAGAAGTTGTATTTTCCACTATCTTGATCAAGGAGGCCTGCAGTGTCACCTTGCTCAAATGAAGTGTGGGTAAATTACCTTTCACCCTACCGAATCCTTTCTTTTTGCTCTTCAAATTGATTCTCCTCATTACCGGAAAGAGTTTCATTTTGTCTGCTGAGCTCATCGTCCATACCGCCCCAGCCATCGGGTACAATCATTTCACTTTTAAAAGTCTATGATGGTGGAGTATACTTTACTTAGAAGTTGTATTTGTCAGAATCTTCTCCCAAATTGTCGATAATTTCCCCTTTTAATAATGCTTCACAACGAAAGCGAGCATCTCCTTGTCGAGTAAACTTTAATTTGGCCTCATATTCATCTTCTTCATCAAGCCTTATTATTTGTCCTTCTGTAAGGACCATATTTACCACATTGTGCTCAGGAAGAGGGTTTTGATGCACGTTTGGCTCTGACTCTTGAAAACTTAATATCTTCTTGTCTATGAGTTGCTAAACTTTGTATTTCAAGACTGTACAGTTATCCACATCGTGTCCTCTTTCTCCCATATGGTATGCACAAGTCTTTAACTCATCGCACCAAGGGAACCTTGTAGGATTATCTCTTGGCACTTATTTGGCCACCAAATGCCTTTCCAATAGCATCGGTGGTAATTTCGACAAGGGCTGTGGCAACGGAGTGAATTTCCTTACAGGTCTTTTCTTCGGCTCAAACTATTTTGGATTTTTCCAAAGAACGTTAGACTGTTTCGAGAATGAGGCCTGATTAACATTGGGGCTAGATACCATAACCACGTCATGTATATGTTCTTTATCCTTCCTTCCAGAATACGATCTCCGTACTATCACTTCTTGAGATTTCTTTTCCTTTAATGACCATTCGATTCTTTTGCCGACCTTCACCAACATGGCAAATGTTTGGTAACCTGATATATGCAGCTTGTCGTAATACTCAATTGAAAACGACTTCAAGAAGAGTTCAATAAGCTCATCCTCACTTATAGCCGATTTAACTTATGAGGCTACAGCTTTCAACCTTTGAGCGTAAACTCTAAATCCTTCACTTCTTCGTTCTTTGTTCTGACTAAGTCCTCCTAGGTTAGAAGTACTTCGACATTGAATTTGTATTGGCGAAGGAATTCTCCCTCCAAATGGTCCCATTCGATAAAATATTCTATGTGAAGAGCGGTATACCATGCCAGGGCTACTCCCTTCAAGCTATCTTGAAATGTAATGATAAGAAGTGGCATATTGTCCGAATATTTTGTCATCTTGCAGAGATAATATTTCAAATGGCTTTTAGGATAGCCAGTTCTATCATACTTGCTCATGAATCTTGGTTCTTTGTAGTTTTCTGGAACAACCACCTTCGCGTATGGCAAGAACTTATCGAACCTTTGGAGCTCATAGCCCTGACTTGCTAGGCATTCTTCAATTTTGGCTAATCTTTTGGCATCTTCTTCATCCTTTATTTTGGATGTTTCCTTGGTTTGATCATCCTCTTCCAAATTCACTACCTCAGGCATAGTCTTTTGAGGATTTTCTTGAACTGGTTCTTTGTTTCTGACTGGGTCTTCAACTGGTGTTTCGATAGCATTTGAGGTTCCTACATTTGGAATAGTAGGATAAGACCCTCAAGATGCGAGAATAAAAGTCTTCATTTCCGCCATCATGGTAGCCAATTGCGTCATCTGATTCTCCACTTCAGCTAGTCGAGTGCGAGTTTCTTCCTCGGCCATTTTAATTTGTAAACGGGTTCGGAGTCTTTTCCCTTCCGTTGCTAGAAAACCTGTCTTCATGAAAACCTTTAGGATATTAGAATTGGTGAAATGAATATGAAAACTTACATTCTTTTAATTGGATGGTTTCTTGTGATTAACAAGGATAAGAACTTTTATACAAGCCTTAGCCTTGCATAAAACTTCTCATTAATGTTTTTTTCTCGATGAATCATACCATTCAAAGAATTGTAATCCATGGTGTTCCTTCTTTTTAATCATGATTTTGAATTTATTCAAATGGATTTTGAAAAATGAGTATTTCATATAAAATCCAAGATTGCTTTACAAAATGATTTTAAACTCGAATGAGAATTTTAAATCATCCAAGTCTAGGCTTCTTGCTAGCTAAGGTAGCTTCCGCCGCGTGGTAATCCTTCCATTCCTTAATTCGAGATTCCCATTCTTCGACATCGATCACGACTTCTTCGAGGATGTAAGGCTTAATTCTAGGCACGTGTGGGATGATATATTCTGGGACATACTCCTTCTTGGGATCTATTATAATACTCAATGGAACATATGGCTCCACATCAATTGGTCATTTACTTTCCATTCACTTGATGTATTCCTTGGACGCCATATAAATCTTCATGTCTCCTTCTAAGTTCTTTGGGTATTTCACTACTTGTGAAGGTGAATTATCCAAAGAAAGGATGATTTTTGTGGACCTTGGCTTGAAGATCTTTCTTCTCTTGTTCGGGTATAATCCCATTTGGGATGTCAAAAGCGAACTCCTCGGGGTTCCATGCCAGTGGGACTTGTTGAAGTATCCCAAATTATCTGCCAACTCGCAAGGGACAATAGGCGGCTCCCCCATTTAACCCGAGTAATGGTACCGCGTTCCCTTCTTGGCATGTAATCCTTGCTTTGCTAATCTTTGGCCAATTGATCCGCCATTGGATTTGACTAGGATTTAAAGCCCTAATGAAGTTGGCCCAATCTAAGAAAGATTGTTTGGGTAATTTGTTTTGGATACGAATGTATCGCTTAATTGGATTTATTGCCGAACAAATTTCGCGAATGTTTATGAAACGATACCAAGGTTGAATATGTGAGATGAACTATAGAGATAGGAGACCCGTAGAAGCTTGAAAGATTCTCTTCCCATGATTTTGGTATGTGTTTAAGGAGATGACGGTTTGGGCAAGAAGCATATTAGAAAAATCCTACTTGAGACATGCTTACCTCGTGATTATTGCAACTAAAGGGTCGAATCCCGTTCTAGATACAAGGAATAGAATGAAGCCAAAGAAAACTAGAATGGAAACCCGAGCCGAAGTGTTTCCCTTTTCCTTAGGAAGTTTGGAAAAATTGGCTATTAGAAAGGATAATGGAAATCTATCCGTATTTGACTTGATTAACTTTTCGATTTTCGAAGCTTTGAGATTGAGGAATTCTACAAGAATGCTTATGTGATTAAGTCCAATGGGTGGCTCTACGACCCTAGGCTTGGAATCAATTCCAATGGCGGCTTGGTACTTTTCTAAAGTCAATGTTAGTTCATACTCTTCAAATTGGAAGGTGGCGATAGAAACTTCCCAAAAATACGCCAATGCTTAGATCAATCTGACTTGATGTTCCATATGGATTAAGTCTAGAAAGTATCCCAACCTATCTTGAACATAAACTTGATTATCTTTTGTCATGTCCTTCCACCAGGCCATGAGCTCCCTTCGTGGAATAGGAACCACTTGCATGTCTAGTTTTTCCATCAAACCTAATTATGCAAAAAGTTCATTATTAATCACCATAGATTACACATCAATTTTAAATGCCCCCATTTAAATTATATGTTCTTTTATGGACAAAATGGAGGTAAAGTACATTTGCATACTTATGACATAATACAAATGCCACTTCTAATCCATTTGTCTTAAAAGAGCATATATTCGAAAATGTGAATGAAACCAATATTTAATGTGAATGCCTTTTGACATGCTCCTTTTTGACCATAAAGTTCTATCCTTCGGATACATCGAAAATAGACTTTTGGCAAATGGGATTGTACTTGTCACATCTTGAGCATTCAATCTACTTGAATTACATTGAAAATCATCATAGACCTATACATTCCATCTAGAAATGAAAAATGTGACTAAATGGAGCATGTCATCCAATTCATTCATTCTAGTATAAAAAGGCATTTTGATCAAACATTGATTATCATTTGAGCATTTTTTTTACAAAATTATGTCAACTAACTTTGCATAATTAAAAAGATGAGAGAGGTGGAACGACACTTACTTACCGACACATTTTTGTTTGGTTTTAGGTATATCAACCATAAAGACAAGCATATGCAACAAGTGAGGTTTTGACACCTAAAAGGGTGGGGATATACTAAAGGCTCAAGGTCACCACCTTAATGGACAAGGGATTCCATTCCAATAGGCGATCGGCCTAAAGTAACGGAATATTATTCCATCTTGATGATCGGTATTGTATTTAAACGATCCCATGAGTGATCGGCTCATAGTTTTGCCTAAACACATACCTCCTAAGAGTGATCCTAAATGTAGTCGGGGTTGGGCCACGGGTTGTGTGCGCGAAAAGTGTAGTGCTAAAGCAATTTAAAGGTAAGCACAACAATTTATAACCAAACAACACTTCTAAAATTTGACCAAATCACATTCAATCCCAACACCAACCTGCAAAATAAAGATAAGCATAGACTACACCCCTTATACCTCCTACCTACATCACCATTTAACACGTTATTAATGGAACGTATCTGGGATCCTTGCGAGCACAAATACATGTATATCATTCTATCTAGGCCTAAGTCCACTTAGAAATTTAAGAATCTCTAGCGGAGTCACCAAGCTTGTCGCGCCACGCTTTTGCGTGCTAGAATGGAGGTATTTTTCTATACGAGCCTCTCCTAGACCATACCTCACGTGATAGCAGGATTTATTTGATTTAAATTTAAACTTGGAGTCGCTACTAGTCATTTATGGTAGGTTAACTAGAAACCTGATTGAGGTACGGGAGAAGTACCATAATCCTACGAACCAGAGATTCTAGATAAGGGACTTGATTATGTTAACGAGCCCAAATTGAGACCATTAACGCCCTTTCGATACCTAAGAATGACATGGCACATCTAACGTATCACACGGATCCCTAAGGTCAATTCATTAATCTAATCATAAACGAACAATTAAGCACCCAAGAATTGAATGCACATCCAATGACAAATCAATCATAGCAATTCTAATTTGGCCACTAAGAATGAAAATCAAGCAGAACACCCAAACCCTAACGAAACTCTAATAGCTTGTTCATTTCATTTTTTAGGGTTTAGGATTTTTTAGGGGTTTTATCCCTAAATTTGGAATTTTCCAAAAATTGCCACTTAGGCATTTCGGAAAACTCAAATTTTACCTTTTATGACTGGCTACAATGATTTTGAATCATTCTGTGGATTTTCAATTTTTTTTTGATTTTTCTAAGTGCCATTTGGACACTTCAAAAATTCAAATTTCATCTTTTATGGCTGGCCACGATGATTTTGGGCCTTTCTGTGAATTTTCAAATTTTTTGATTTTTTTTAAACCAAGAAATGATTTTTTATGAATTTCTGGAAATTTTTGTGAATTTTCCAATTTTTCAGTTTTTTATTGATTTTCCAGAATTTTCAATTTTTTATTGATTTTCCAGAATTTTCAATTTTATTTGAATTTTCCGAAAATTTTTGTATTTTTCGGAATTTTCTGTAATTTTTCTAATTTTTATGAATTTTCTGTAAAATTTTTGAATTTTCTAAGAAAATCTAATTTTTTGTATTTTTTTAGAATTTTCGTGATTTTTTAATATATTTTTTATTTTTTATTTGTTTTTTTATTTTTATTTGAATTTTCCCGTCGGAAGGATGAACCGGACCAAACCGGTTCAGACCGGTTCGGCCGAGACTGAACCGGCCATCGCCGGTCACCTTCTCCGGCGAGCACGGTGCCAAAACGGCACCGTTTCGGCCTCCTACATTTGGGCATTTCCCCGAATAGGTGGTGGGCACTGTTCCGGGTTCACATTTTCAAGGCCACCGGTTTAAGCTCGTCGCCGACAAGCCTCCGGCGACCTTTTGGCCATTCTGATTACACCAAAATGATGTCCATATATTCTATTTTCCATCTAGCCTATTCCGGTCGCCACCGGTCATTCACCGGCCGGCAAAATTTCCAATCCGAAAATCCTAATTTCTACTGACTAACTTTCATTTTCCAGAACTTAAATGGTTATACTACTTGCCTTAGCCGTCTAAATCGGTTCAAACAACCATCAAAATATCAAACAAAGTCAGGGAAGGCCTACTTGAACGGCCATTGGCCATGGTGACGCTCCAGCGAGGACCTCGCGAGTTCCAGTGAAGTTCGGCAATGGTGGCCGAGAGGGTTTCACGCACTTTTTATGGCCAAAATGCAATCAAGATATGGAACAAGTGATCAGAAGCTAGTTTTATGCATCAATAAGCTCAAAATCGCAACAAAACTCCACGAATTTGCAAGATTATATCCTCGTTATAATTTGGAAATTCTGGTAAATAGTGGTGAGAATCGAAGTTTACCTATCTCAAAAGTGGATCAAACTCCTTCTCTGGGCCGATCTGTGACTATAGAAGTGTTCCTCAACATCTCGGCTTCGATCTGGTGGTCTTGGATCTGCCGGAGGTGCTCTGGATGTTCCGGTAGAGGCCCGGTTTCAGGCCTTTGCAAATGGTTTCGTCACCGGCTTGCTGGAAGTGGAGGATCACAATCAGAGCTGATTCGCCGGTGCTTTCTCGTCATTAATCGGTGTTTTTGCTCTTTGATTTCCCACTCAAAATTCATTGAAATCGACTCCCAATCGGTTGGGGTCGTTAATCGGTGCCAGCTAGACCTTTTCTAGCTAGCCAAGCCGATCAACACGTGCTAAAATGGCTTAGAAATGTTTGACGAAGTCGCGGGTCTGAGTTGATTTTTTTCTGGGTTTCTCGTGGGTTAGGCGACCGGGTGAAGAAGATGAACTGTTCGGGTCGGGTCGGGTCAACCCGCCTGACCCGGCAATTTCGATTTTGCATAAATCCTCAAATTAAGTCCGATTTCTGCCAAATTTTTAAAATTCAACCTCAAAATTGAATTTCCCATCATATTCCAAACTCGAACATATAATTTTCCTCAATTTTTATTGTAATTGAGCTCAAGATTTTCTTATTTTTATACTCGGGTTAATGGGATTTTGTTCAATTTGGTGTCCTAATGACATGATTAGGAAAAATTGACGCCAAAATTGAATTATCTACCCCTGATTAACCCTAGAAATGATAGTCTCACATTTCGAAAATTTCATTTTGGGCACGATTCCCAATTTGGATTCAAAATTCTTAATTTTCAATCAAAATTTGGGAATTTTTTATTTTTATGTCAAATTGCGCAATTGGACCAACCAATATGCAATTAAAGGTCCTAGAATCAATTGTTGTGAAGGCACTATGACTTAAAAATTCTGGAAAAATTTTAATTTCATTTTTGGTTCAATTCAAGTTTAATTTTGCCCAATTTTGGGAAAAACATATACCCGATTGATATTTTCCAAAATTTACAGTGTATTTATGAAATTGGATTTAAAAGAAGATTAATGACTATTTTTATGGAATTTTCTGATTCCATTTACTATTTTTCTTGATTTTCTTGCTTATTTTGACTAAAAGAAATTAAGAAAAAATGTAGAAAAATAGTAAAAAATTATTTTTTGGTTTAGAAATAGGTTTCTAGGCTTTGCCAATATCCCTAGACCTAATTTTGAAATTTTTTAAAATATGATAAAAATGAGCTAAAAATTATGTGTCAATAAGTATGGTCTAGGAGAGACCCTTACACGAAAATACCTCCTTAGAGCGCCAATCCTGAAAGCCCCAAAAAGCACGGCGCAACATGCCCATCTACTAAAAAGCCCCCGCACAAATCAAACAAAATTTACTATTTTTCAATATCTTTACTTTTTTGCACTACACTTTTATTTTTTAGACTCGTGTCGTCGATATAAGTCCGATGTGTATCCTTATATCTTGGTGTACTCCAGCTTTGTCGTTGATTAAATTCCGATAGAATTTGTTTAAGTTTGGTTCGTTTGTAATAACTGTACTTCCCAAGCCTTATCGTCGATTAAATTATGACACGGTTTGCATTTGCATAATTTAGTTCGAAGTAAAGTTGTTGATTTCTTTGTTTGGTTGGATATCTTCTATTCGGAGCCATCGCCAAACCCATTTCACCTAATAAAAATTGAAGAATGACTTTCGATGTAAGGTATTTTATCGCGAGACAAATTTCGATGAAACAATATGACAGCCAACCTATGGGTGTGTCGAAAATATTGGGTTTGAATGTAGGATATGCTATGACAATGTTGCTAGAAGTCAAAAGTCAATAGCCATTACGAGTCGAACCCTTGAATTTTAAGGCCCCGTGTATCATAATTTTTAATTTCATGAGTTTGATTTGACAAAATTGATTTTTAAATCAAATGATGATTTTGTTTTGACCTAGCCATAAAGGAAAGGACACAGTTCTACATAAACATCGCCATGTCTGAGTAAAGCTGCAAGTCGAAATAATGACTCCCATTTGGTATAGTCTGCACATCATATAATTGTCATGTCTTGTATGCCCCATGTGATTATTGACATGCCATGTCATCTTGCTGTCTGTTTTACATTTGATTTGCCGTGTCATATTACATGTTATTATTGCCATGTCATGCCATTTTAGTGCTGTCTTGAATCTAATTTGCTATGTCATGATGCATGTGAGTCATGCTTGATACATGAAAAATGACCTCGTTAATCAAATAATGGCATCCATTTAGTGTTTTGGCGACATTTCAAGATTTTGGAACAAAACATCATGCATGCTCAGGTGATCAATCAATGAAAGCTTTTAGACTTAAACCGGTTGCGGTATCCAAAGGGCATCGTGGAATGCTGATCCATCTTATACATAACCGAAACCCCGAACCTAAGAACATACGTTTTTGTTTGACCAGTTACTTTACAGTGCATCCAGATAGTTAACTTCTCCATCACTATTAGGGCCTTTGGTTGTTTACTTGATCTAGGTTTACTTAAATTTATTAGTTACAACTCTACTCTATAATTTAAGTTCATGATCCTGTCTTGATCGGTAGACTATCTGAACCTAGGACTTGGGAAGATCCTAAAGATCGAGGCACTACTAGCAAGCGACCCTCCAATGCAAGATTCAAGGTGCTACAAATTAGCGGCTTTACTAGGGACATTAGAAATGACATAAAGGGTTCGAGCTGCTTTAGTGTTTTTTTTGGTAGAATCCTTGCTTATGTCGTTTAATTTCCTAAACGTCCATTGTTATGCGTTTTGACACTTCAATTTTGGCTATTTTGCTATTCATTACATAGAAAAGTTAGGGATCGTCTCTGGCCCTTAAACAAAAATATTAGTTGGATTGTATATAGAATTTAGGTGCATTGTAATTGAGCCCAAATAATGCACTAAATTTGAGGTAAGTGGATCGGTGTAGGGTGATTTTGAGCCTAATTGAATTATTTAGATTGAGCCCATGGGAATGAAATTTTGGCCAAACCCATAGAACATTAAGTGACTGAAATTTATAAATGGAAGAGGTGCCAAGTTTGAAATTTTTGGTTTATTGAAGCACATTTATAGATAATGGATCAATTTGATTTGATATTATCAAAACTATAAGATATTTTGCTCTTGAAAGAAAACCCTAAATCTAAACCTATATAAACAAAAGTTTCCTCACAACATGGGGAGACTTGCTCATATGGACATGTCCAAAAGAAAATGTCTCTTCAAATCACGTCCTTTCAATCTCTATGAATTGAAATAAACTATTCTTCATTTGATAGAAGTGGACACAATGTTTTTGTGCTCAGAAAATGGTTTCAATCTCTCTGTGTTCAAAGTCAGAAACAGAATATCTTCTCTTTAATTTCCTCTTTGGTTAAATCTCTAAGTGTGCCAGTTCAAGGAAAAGTTTCCTGTTTGCATAGTGCTAATATAAATAGGTTCGAGGTGTTATATCTTGGGAGGCATAGTTCGTAAATCTGTAAAGCACCATTGGTTGGAACTGATCCCCTTAAGGAGATTTGGTAACCTATACCTCACCTCCTATTTAATTTTGTTACAATTTAATAACAGTTTCGTAAGTCTATATTTGGTTTATAATCCAATCCTCTTTACTTGTTAGGAAAATTTATTCAGTATATTTATTCATTTTTTTTCTGGTAAGGTAAGACTATGTATAACTTTCCAAAACACCAAGTACAACCTAAGCTCAAACCAACATCTGACCATATAGGGACATAGTAATGTCCGTACAAGGTCAAGCAGGTCCAGCAGGAACTATACAACAAGCCGAAGGACGGCTACCAACATGGAAGGAAGAAGAGAATCAAATGCAATCTAACCAGCCACAAGAGAAAGGCCGACGCTAAGAACTCCGAAGATCCACTGGAGATGGCACTAGAACGGCTGGGAGCAGCACTAGTCAAATATAGAGGGAGGCAGGTCCCACTTCCTCTGTAGGATACGGTTCCTATATGTGTCATCGACTCTCCCCATAGATATGGCCTTGTCCTTGACAACTTTGATCAAATGCTTACGCATGCCAGGAATAAAAACGCTTTTGTTCCTAAAAATTGCATTGTTCCTTTCGGTCCAAATGATGTGACATAGAGCTCCGAAGGAAAATCTAGAGATGCAGTGTGCAAACGAGGATCCTCCACATACCTGCATCGCCCACACAATATGTTCTTGCCAGGGACGGTTGCGCCAGGGTAGATTACATTTTGTGGCCCAAAGAGAGGCCAGTCTACTAGTGGAGGTACAATAAAAAAAGAGGTGGTTGATTGAGTCTGGAGTAGCACCACAAAAAACACACAATGCGTTGTCTATCCTGCGATAATGTAACAGGAATACCTGCGTAGGTAGCCGATTAAGAGAAATTAGCCAAAGAAGAAAGGCATGGCGGGGAGCTAAGTGTCAGTCCCAAATGAAGGAGTACCATGGGGTTGGAAGCCACTTCCTTCGAATATGATTCCACGCACGCTTAACAGAGAAGGGTTCCGAAGGATGAGGTGTCCAGACAAAGTTGTCCATCGTACTGTCCATAAAGACCGGAGTGGCATCCCTCCATCCCATAATAGAATCCAAGGTAATGGAAGGTTGCCACGATCCTTCATAAAAGGACCGAACAGTAGTCTCCCGAGGAATGCGCGACTGGTAGATCTCTACATCGCTAAAAAGTAGGTTAAGCGGCCCCCTATTGTGCCAAAAGTCAAACCAGAAAGAGACAGATCTTCCATTACCAATATTCCACCGGAACATAGGACGGGCAGAAGTGCGCATATCGAGGATCTTCTTCCACGTCCAGGAACAGAAGGTTGGTTTGGAAGCTATCCAAAAATTAGCCTTCTTTAAAAAGTTAGAGTGCACCCACTTACACCACAACGATTCTTTGTCTGTGAAAAGAAGCCAAATATGCTTTAAAGTCAAAGCGTTGTTGTATTCGTCAAGTCTCCGAATACCTAGACCGCCTTCCTCTTTGGGCAAGCATACGGCCTTCCATGCAACTTTTGCGCCACCAACTCCAAGGTCAGGACCTTTCCATAGGAATTGTCGCAAAATTGCTTCAATACTATGCAATACAGATTTGGGTAAGGAGAAGGTGGTGGCCCAATACACTTGAATGGACTGTAAAACCGACTTTATCAGTTGTAGGCGACCAGTAAAGGAAAGGAACCGTTGGGACCAGGATCGGGCACGAGCCGTGATAGAATCAATCAAGGCTTTACAGTCCGCCTTGCGCAGCCTAGTAGAGATAATTGGCACTCCAAGATATCTAAATGGCAAAATACCCCGCTGAAACCCAAGGCATTGAATAATCTGGTCTTGCAACGCCTGAGTCCCCCCCGAGATGAAGATATTGCTTTTCGCTCTATTCGGTTGAAGGCCAGACCAACCAGAGAACAAGAGGAGAGATTCATTTATCAGTTGAACTGACCGCAAGTGACCTTCTGAGAACAGGAGGACATCATCCGCAAAGAAGAGGTGTGATAGCCGGGTCTTTTTGCATCTCCAAAACCAGTGGAAATCCGGCATATCTGATTTAGCCTTCAAGATACCTGAGAAGACCTCCATAACCAGAATAAAAAGGTAAGGTGATAGAGGGACTCCTTGGCGAATGCCCCTAGAGCTCCCAAAATAGCCATGCAATTCCCCATTAATGGAGACTGAGAACTTTGCTGTCGTAACACAGGCCATCACCATCTTAGTAAAGGAGACAGGAAAGTTGAAGGCCATTAGGGTCCTTTCTAGGAAGTTCCAATCGACAGTGTCATATGCCTTTTGGAAATCCACTTTAATAGCACATTTCGCAAGATATGGCCGGTGATGGAAATCTGCAAATAGCTCTTGGGCAATCAAGATATTGTCGCTAATCCTTCGTCCTCTGACAAACGCTGTTTGGGCAGGGCTAATAAGAGTGGGAAGGATACGCGCTAGCCGCCTGGCCAAGATCTTGGATATACACTTATATAAAGTGTTGCAACAAGCAATAGGACGGAAGTCCGACATAGCTGAAGCGTTTGGGGACTAAGGGACTAAAGTCAGGATGGTATTATTGATCTCTTTAAGCAAACATCCCGATTCAAAGAAATCTTTCACTGCTGCAATAGTGGGTGGTCCAGTGATCTCCCAGGTAGCTTTAAAAAAATCGATATTATAGCCGTCCGGTCCAGGTGCTTTGCCCTTGGCGAGCGAAAAAAGAGTGGAACGGATTTCCTCATCTGAGACCGGAAGCTCCAAACTGTTACTTTGGTGCTCATCAAGGACCCGTCCAAGGAACATACCTATCTCACTAACAGAGGGCAAAGTGGAAGCAGAAGCACCGTTAAGTATCTCCTGGAAGTGATTGACAATATGAGCCCTAACCGCCTGAGGATCAGTAACTAAATTCCCATCGTCAGTTGAAATCGAGAGAATTCGATTTGTTACACGCCTTTTGTTAACAAAGTGATGAAAATAATGCGTGTTAAGATCACCCTCCTTGAGCCAACGAATACGGGATTTCTGCCTATAGAAGGATTCCTCCTGCAATCTCATTGTAGAAAAAGATTTTGTGAGTTCCGCTTCTTTATCGCTGAGCCTTAGGTCAAAAGGCTGATGTTCAAGGGCCGCCTGAACAGCGTATAGGTCAGATCTAAGATGTTCAGTTCTTGTAGATATATCAGAAAAGAAACACCTGTTTAATTATTTCAACTTCTGTTTGAGTACACGTAGTTTACAGCAAATAGAATACATCGGAGTACCGACTACCTGTGTATCCCAAGCTTGCTTTACAAGTTCCAAGAAATTGGGATGAGACGTCCAGAAGTTATAGAACTTAAACGGTTTCCTGGAATAAATCGGCGACAGAATTTTTACCACCATGGGAGAATGGTCTGAAATCCCGGGAGAGAGAAAACTGGCTTCAGAGTAGGAGAACTGTTGTATCCATATATCATTTGCAAGTACACGATCAATCTTGCGGAGTTTCCGACTATCACCAGAAGAATAGGTCCAGGTGTATCTGAACCCCACATATCGAATATCTTCCAGCCCCGCCTGGTTTAGACACTCCCCGAATTCATCAAAAACCGGGATCCAGGGAGTAGTGCTACCCACTCTATCAGTTGGATCTCTGATTGCGTTAAAATCCCCAGCAACAACCCACGGTAATTCACCCGGGGATAGAGAAACAAGGTCTGCCCATAAAGGCCGTCGTTTGACAAAAGAGTGCTCACCATAGACAATAGTAAGGAGACAATATTTATTCATGTTCAGGAGATTTAGTTGAACATGGATCAGTTGGTCGGAAGAGCAAAGCACACTGGTTTCCAGATCATCAGGGTTCCAACCAAACCAAATCCTACCAAGGGGAGAAGAGTCATAGTTAGCAGTCCAACGCCAGTCACCATATAAGGCCCGCGAGATCCCCGCAAAAAGAGAATCTTTAACTTTAGTTTCGATAATACCGATACAAGAGAGCCGATTGACCCTAATAAAATTACGAACCTCCGCCTGTCTGAGGGGATTTACTAGTCCCCTTATGTTCCAAATACCAAAAAACATAATAGGGATAGGAGATATTATCTCCGAGATCTTCTAGACCTCCTCTTCTTATCTTTCTTCTTTGAGGAGGACGGGCCGAGGCTCATACCATGGCAGCTTGTACTAGGAATCGACCCCAAGGAAGCCTTGGATGGATCCTCCGCAGATTGGGAAGCCAAGGTTCGGGAACGTGTCTTTGGGGGGGACATAACAGTCAGTTTACCTTCCAATTTCTCTTCCAAGTCACTATTCTCTCCCCCAACCTGTAAGCTAGAGGAACCTGCAAAGGACGAATGAGAATTAGAATCGAAGTCCTCAATTTGCTGCTGAAGACATCCTTGAAGATCAGAGGCAGCCAAGGGTAGTGCCGCTGGGTCAGGTCCTTCCGGGAAGTTCATCACAGGCCTAGGCGAGTCCTTGTCATAGACCACCCCCCCGGAGTTTACATCCAGGGGAAATCCAGGAGTAGTTTTGGACACACCAGGGCCTGCTGAACACTGGACAGGGGAGGGATCCAGAGCCCGCTGAGCCAGAGTGTTTGCTGTATTCCGGGGAGAAGAAGATCCAGGACCTATCTCAATAATCCTGGGGTTGATCAGATCGTTGCTGACCGTGTCTGGAACAGTAATCGAGTCCACACCTGATGGCAAGGGAACTTTCGACCTGGCACTAGGAGGCAAGGAAGCCTCTACGTCCATGTTAAAGTTCAGGTTAGGAGAGGGAGAGTGTTGCCGCTGTTGTGACGAAGAAGCAGTACCTCCTTTCCTCCTGACTACAGTCCAGACATCTGTTGCTTGAGGCCGAGAGACAGGCTCAGTTCGGGTTTCAGATTGTTGCGGGCCACAAGCAAAGCCTTTAGATCCCTATTTGTGGCCAAAAATGCCGCATGAAGGGCAAACAAGCGGTTTCCATTCATATTCAACACTTATCGAGCTTACTTCACCATCCCACCTGAACTTGACGAACTCCAGACAAGGACTAATGGCTTAAATCTCTACACATACACGGGCATAGGAAATTCTGGCCAACTGCTCAGTTTGTGCATCCACATATAGTGGCTTCCCAATTGCACTTGCAATGCGCCCAATGCCCTCCGGAGACCAAAGCGAGAAGGGAATGTCCCTTAGTTTGACCCAAACTGGGATTGAATCCAGCTTGCCCTTCCTTAGTGACATTTTTGGGTGCCACTGCTGAAGAACTAAAGTGCAATTAAAAATGGCTACCGGCCCCATGTCTAAGATCTTCTTGCGAAATTCAGAATTAGGAACACGGAAAAAGTAGAACCCATTCTCATGCAATTTAACATCTACTACTTGGTCACCCCAAGACTTTTTTATAGCCTCTTCAGTCAGCTTGAAAGGGACTTTCTTTCCTATGTAATGCCCAACTAGGCATTCCAGCCACCTCGGACTCTCTGCAACAGCTACCTCAGGAGTTATGTCGACAATGACCTCACCATTTTCAACCAAGGGAGGGACATAAGCCAGGTTGTAACCTTTTGTCAAGGCCTTAGCCACATTTGCCCAAGATCTAGTCGCCTGAGCAGAAGAGGGTTGGGTGCTCGCTCTCGGCTTCTCCTTATTGCCATGACCAGCAGCCAATGTTCTAAGATCCGTACCAGCAGGAGGGCTAGCAATGTGGACATGTCGAGGGGAGGCGTGCCGACTTAAAGACCGGCCTCTGCTACGACTACGCCTAGCATTACCTTTAAGAACAGGTTTGGAGCTAGGAAGGGGGCTTTTACCAGTGAAAGCAACTGATTTCCTCCTAGGTTCAGTTGTCCTAGGAGGGCCTTCATTTACCGAACCAGAAATCCTGTTCACTACAGACCCAACCATCGTCTGATGGCCTATCTCAGCAGGGGTTGTAGTCGCTAAACCAGGGGAAGGACCAGGTAAGGTAGTAACTACCGTTTCAGTCATATGGGCAATTCAGCAAACACCTACCAGGCAACCTCTAGCAGTAAAGACCATGGTCAAATATACTGCAACAGAAACCAGCATGCGTGTACCCTCAGCAGGTCTCCCAATATAGAATAACATCAACCAACCACCTTCAATGTCAACCAGCAGTAGGTAACGAAGCCAGGAGCACAACCAGTCAACAAACAGACTATTCCAGCAGCTACGGTCAGTACCCAGATTGTACGAACTCACACCAGAAGGCTCCCCAGATTGCAAAGACACACAAAAGTCCCAATCCAATAAGAGGGAGACAAATGGGGAGTACCTACAGGGGTATCACCCTTTGGGAAGCCCAAAATCAGTGCCTCTGTTCAGTTGCAATTACCTGCGCGGCAAACCGAATTAAACAACACCAGATCAGAAGCCCAGCCGCTGCGTTGCACGAAGCAAGAGGACCTTCGGAGGGGTGGAAGAGGGTCGGTCAAGGGGCTAATCCACCGAATTTCAGCCCCAATGGTCGCCGGAGTCAGCCGGATTCACCAAAACTCTACCGGGTGTACAGTACCCACGAGTATACGAAGAACACGCACCAGAACAGATTTAGATCTGTAAATCCGCCCTATCTACTGAATAATAAGGGGATTCCGATGGAGAGGAGGGAGAGGGGGGCCCAAGGAACCTTGTCACCCAGACCCAGCTCCAACCGTCGCTGGAAACAACCGCGAAGGAGCCTCACGCCGGCGAGTGAACAGTGCCCGGGGGAGCATCAGAAACAGAGAGCATGCTCGCGTGAACAGTACCCGAGAAATTGGTGTTTTAGATTCCAAATCTAGTATATTTATTCATTGACTTGGTCATTTTTTAAAATTTTGTTATCGCTTTCACAAAGTTATTGACAAAAGGACATTAGAAGTACAAAAAGTTGTATACGACACTTAAGTGCCAAATCCAGTTTGGATCGTCAGAAATCTGACGTGACCATATTTTATTAATAATTCCAATCTACATGACTCATCGGCATGCTTTATCAGCATATTATCCCTAAACGATATCATTTTCAAGGTTTGCCCCAAATTCAAAATCCTAATTTAAAATTTTCCCCCAAAATCACACTCTTCCCTCCACAAAGCTGCTTGCACGTCGCAATCACCAGCATCTACCGTGACAAACACGTAAACGACAAGGACAAAGAAACCAGCTACGGAGGAGAAAGAGAATGTACTAAGTCAAACATGCCCTGAGCTTTCGATGGAAGAAATGATGATGCGTCTCTGTTAGCCATGATGCACCTAGCCCTGCAACTCCTCCCCAAGCATATCGGTGAGCTGCGAATCTAGCAATCATTACTCACCTGAGCACCGATGGCGGCCTAAAGGCGGCGAATGGACGAGTCAAACGTGAGCGTGCACTACCGTAACGACTGCTTCTCGCTCGATGTGTGGATAATGTGTACGCCGGCGTCTTATAGCTCATTTGTCTGCTCCACCGCCCATTGCACCTCCTCCTCCTCCATCCGCCTCTCTACCTCCTTTGCCTCCTTTGGTGGCAACGACCTGAGTTTCCTCAGAGAGAGAGAGAGAGAGAGAGTCAATAGGTTCAACAACAAAAAAAAGAAGACAAGCATGTGACGTCATTTTTGGGAATGGGAGTCGTACGGCAATGTTTTTATTAGGGCAGCCACGTCGGCCTGTGTGATGTTGTTTTGCATGTCCACATGACTAGATTTTTAATAAAATATGCCAACTCAATTTAAATTTTAATTATAAAAACCACGTAATCCTTTTGGTCGGAATTTTCACCGGAGGCATATAAGTGATCGTTTTTTTTTAAAGTGGCACTTAAGTAATCCAGTAAAAACTTTTGGCACTAAAGTGAGCCATACACAACTTTTGGCTTTTCTAGTATCCCTTACCCAGAGTTATTATTTCAGTTTAATTTTACTATTTACAACAAACAATATTGTATTACGTCTCTTACAATCTCTAGACGATTATTCCTAACTCTTTGTTGGATTTATCCAAGCTTGAGATGGCCGATAACAATTAAGTACCTAATAATATTCATGACGTATCTGGAGACGTTCCTATGACTGCTGCTATTGGAGAGGTTCATGCCTCGAGGCCTGGTTTCGTGGTAGCAAATGCTTTGCGCCTTCAGGCCAAGACCATCTATGGTGGTATGGGTATAAGTTGCATGGCTAATATACCCTAGACTGGTATTCAGAATAGCATTTGGTTTCATTTTAGGAAGGATGATTCAACACTCTAAAAGAGATGGCTAATGATGGGCTTGTTTGGTTCAACTTTGAAAATGCTACTTGGGGGAATGCAAATACCTTTGGGTGAAAGCCCATTGGGGAAATGCAAATGGTGTTTGGTAAAAATATTTTGTAAAGCTACTTTGGCCAAAATATAGTGTTTGGTGAATTTTTTTTGCAAATGGACTTTGGAAATAAAAAAACCTAACTTATTACCCTTCGCCGGAGCCGGCGCCAGCCGGCCGCCGGTGAGCCAGATCTGGCGCTGGCGGTCGTCGCCTGAGGTCGGGCGACCACCGGCGGGCCAGATCTGGGGCCGGCGGCCGTCGTTCGAGGCCGGGCGCCGTTGCTGGGGTCGTTCGACCCATGCTATTGCTGCCTGGGTCGCGCGACCCCAGGCGACGGCCGCTTGGGTCACGCGACCTAGGCGGCGATGGCCTGGGTCGAGCGACCCCAGCAACGGCATCGCTTGGGCAGTCGCCCGACCCCAGGTGACCTCACCGGCCCTTCTCCGTCGTCGGCCACCCTCGCCAGTTGCCCTCGCTGAAGAAGAACAACAGCTTCAAACCCTAACTTAAAAAAAAAAAAGAGTAAACAGTAGCATTCGTGGAATGCTAAAAGCCCAACGCTGGTCCGGGCTAGCCTTGGGCTTTTAGCATTTGGAATGCTAGCATTTGATCAATGCTAGGTCAAATGTTGAACCAAACACTCCAACATTTTGGGAAGGGGCTTTCGAGGCTCAAAGCCCCTTCTTAAAGCTGAACCAAACAGCCCTGCTATGATCTTAAGTTTGGGTTTACTTCAGAACTTGTAGGGGGAGCTAGTTGTAAGTGCAAACTATATTCTTAATAAAGTGCCCCACACGAACATGGATAGGACTCTATATGAGTTATCGAATGGAAAGTTACCATCCTACAAATTGTTGGAAGTGCGAGAATGCCTAGCTAAGGTGGCAATTCCTCCTCCTAAACAAACTCAAAATAGCAATGCATAGAGATTTTTCGTTCACAAATCTAAAAATGTGGGAATCCACGTTAATAGTATCCTAGAATGAAGGGATCTGAATTTTTTAAGATATATATCCTGTGAAAAGAAATTAGGGCGAACCTTCCCATAAGAGATTTAGAAAATTTGAACCTGAGAATGATGAAGTTGAGGCCAAAATAGCCAAACTTCAAAGGAGCAAGAGGTCGCGGATTGAAAAATCTCTCAATTTTTTTTACATACATGTTAGAAGATGAGCCGCGAACGTTTAAAGATGCAGTGTCATCTCAAGATGCTCCTTTCTGGAAAGAAGCTATTGACAATGAGTTTGATTCTATCCTAAGTAATCAAACTTAGGAATTTGTTGATCTTCTATATGGAAATAAACCAATTTTATGTAAATGGATATTCAAGAAGAAGTTTAAAGCTGATGGTTCCATTGATTAGTATAAAGCACGACTTGTAGCCAAAGGGTTTAGACAAAGAGAGGGTATAGATTACTTTGATACATATTCACCTATAACATGAATAACCTAAGTTAGGATATTGATTGCTACAGCTTTGCTACACAATTCGAATATACATCAAATGGATATGAAAATTGTATTCTTGAATGATGATCTTGATGAGGAGATTTATATGAAACAACCTAAAGGATTCAAGATCAAAGGTTAAGAACACAGAGTGTGCAGACTTATCAAATCATTATATGGACTTAAACAAGCTCCTAAACAATGGCATCAAAAGTTTGATCATATGATGATCCAAAGTGGGTATAGAATCAAATAGTGTGACAAATGTGTGTACACTAAAATCCACGCTAAACAATGGCACGAGAAGTTTGACCATGTGATGATCCAAAATGGATAATAGAATCAATCAGTGTGACAAATGTGTGTACACTAAAATCCACTCTAGAGGGATGTGCACTTATTTGTCTATATTTTGATGACTTGTTGATTTTTGAAAATAAAGTTTGAGGTTATCAAAATCATCAAGAAAACTTCGAGATGAAAGACTTAGGTTTTGCGAATGTATACTCGGCGTCAAAATTCTAAGAAATTTTTATGTTCTAAGTATAACACAATTTCATTACATTGAAAAGGTAATTGAGATGTTTGAAGGTTTGGCATTAAAGATGCAAATAACCCTTCTTTCACACCTAACTCTAAGAAAGATTATTGGAAATAGTATTAGGCACTGGAGTACTCTTAAGCAATCGGCATCATTATATACATCATGAACTCCACTAGATCGAAAAGGAAGACTGAGCAGATATACAGGTAATCATGGTCACAAGCATTGGAATGCTCTATTGAAAGTGTTAGGTTATCTAAAAAGAACCAAAAACCATGTTCTACAATATAGCAAATATCCAGTTATTTTGGAAGGCTATAGTGATGCTTATTGGATTTTGAATCCTAATGAATTGAAATCGACTAGTAGATATGTGTTAACACCAGGAGGTGCCGCAGTATCGTGGAAATCCTCAAAGAAAACTTTAATAGTGCACTTAAAGATGGAATATGAGTTTATTGCTATGGATAAAACTACTGAAGAAGCAGAGTGGCTTCGATGTCTTTTAGAGGATGTTTTATTGTGGTCAAAACTTGTGTCTGTGGTATTCATTGACTTGACAATCGATCAGCGGTTACAAGGGCATAAGATGTGATATATAATGGTAAGTCTAGACATATTCGTCATAGATATAACATCATAAGGTAGTTGCTCTCGAATGAAAGTTTCTTTAGACTTTCTAGAGTTAAAGGAAAATATTACGGATTCGCTAGCAAAAAGTTTGTCAAAAGAGCAGGTAAATTGCACATCCAGGGGAATATGGTTAAAAGCCTTAGCTCAACAAAGAGATTGCAAGAAACCTAACCTAGGGATTAGAGATCCCATGGACTAGGTTCAATGGGACAACGCAAATTTTGGAAACTCTAGTATGAGTATCGTCTCCCATTTCTATGATGCGACAGTATTTCCTATAATGTTTTAAGGGTACCATGACATCCCCAATTTGGAACCAGATGACCAAAGGTATATAGTAATGGAATTGGCAAGTGATCCGATCCGAGGGTCGGTAATGGAACGGACAGCATGGTCGGAACGAGTGTATTGAGGGTTGGTCATGGTTTGATTGAAAGATTGTCCATAGATTGGTAAAGGGATCGACGATGGAATGACTCCTCAATCATGTAAGCCGATTAGAATGATTTTACCATAGATTGACCTTTTGGCCATAAGAGTCGTTAGTGGGACGAATCGGGACAACTATGGATTAGTACCATGCGGGCATGTGTTAGTCGTGGGTGATTCTCCTTAGCCATGCATCGGTCACAGATGACCATGGATTGATCTCGAAGTACTTAATTCCATGCGGCTACAAGACAACCGAGGGTTGATCATGGGTTGTTGATACTCGAACGTGGATTGGTTGTGAACCAGCTATAGATTGTTGCATTGAGTTGGGGTAGGCCATGGACAAGCCATGTGCCAGGCCAAGAGCCTTGTGGCATGGTCATGGACAAGGCTTTGTGCTAGCCACGTCAACCAGGCTTCATGCCCGATCATGGACCAGCTCTTGTGCCCGTCAACTAGGCCATGGACCGGCCCTAGGGGTGAGCATGATGGACCGCCCGAACCGGGATTGGATCGAACTGGACGGGCAGGTTTGGTTCTATTCTCAAGAGTATCGGTCCGGTTTCCGGTTCCTAAAAGTGGAACCGGTTTCGGGCGGTCCGGTTCCCGGTTCTAGGGTGGGAACAGGACCGGACTGGACCGGACTGAATCGATAAATATATATTTACTTTTTAAATTTTTTGAAGTAAAAAAGAAAGCCTAATCTATTCCCTCTTGCCTTTATCAATTTTTTTAAGGATTGGTTCCATTGGAAAATGGAATTGGTTCCATTGGAACGTGATTGGTTCCATTTGAAAATAGAAAAAAATACATTTATTTATTTAAAATAGAAAGCATAATTTAAAAGTACGTGATCGGTGGTCCGGTCTGGTCCGGTCTATGGTCCTAGGACTAGCTGGTCCGGTTCTCGGTCCTAGAAAATGGGAACCGGTCCTCCCGGTCTGGTTCTCGATTCTTGGGTGGGACCGGACCGGATCAGGAACCGCTCACCCCTAACCGGCCCTATGTTCGACCATATGCTAGTTATTGTGCCTAACCCTTATGCCAGGCTTTGTACCCATCAAATCCGACTCCAACCTAGTTCCTTACCCAATAGACTTAGCCACGAGCCATGCATTGTACTCATCTGTGAGCCAATACATGTGTTCGGTCCATGAACCGATCCCTTGTTCGTGTGGCCCAGCATTGCACTCGGCGCACCGCTCGTACGACCCGGCATCGTGCCCGTACACTCGGTTCCGTGCCCAGCCGTATGCCAGATCCGATGCCATGTGGCCTGGCCATGTGCTAGGCCCTACGCTCGATCAGGCCGACTGAACAAGCTATGCACCTGGTTAGCCTGGCTAGTCCGAACTTGCACCATTCAACCCGGACTTTGGCTCGATCATGTTTAGTTATACTTGGACATATTCATACACCAAACCTTAATTCAGATAGGTTGGTTGATTATTTTAAATCCGTAAATTCCCATCTACTTAGTTCATCTTTGCCAAGTATCATTATGAATTTTGGAGGTTATACTTTATGAAGATGGTGAACCATGATTGGAGAAACCATCATTAGAGGCTTAGGTGTCCTTTAGTCATAAATGAATAGGGTGATTCATATACCCTAAACATAGGACATAATAACCCTAATATGAGACTTGCAAGATAAGTAAGACACTTGTTAGCCAATTGGATTACTAATTATTAGGCCTAAAATTCTTACAAGATTGTCCCCTATAATTAGGTGCCACCTTAATACACTTGATTGGTCCATTTGGTAAGATCATCATTAGAGCCCTTGGCTATAAATAGGAGAGCCACCATCCTATTTCATTATTTCCCTTAACCATGCACACCATCACTCTCTCGGCCTCTCTTTCTCCCTCGGTCACTCTCTCGACTACACTCTCTCAGCCATTCTCTCTCACTCGCCCCACCATCACTGAACATCCTTTTCTAGGACCACCCGTGCCACTTGTAGTAAGTGGATTCCCTATCCTTTGGTTAGGATGTAGCGTTGTGTGTTTGAACTCAAGTGATGACCTTGTTTGTAGTGTTTTATGCTTGCTCATGTGATTGGTTGATCTTGCATCATAGCCGTGAGTCAAGACACGAACAATTCACTAAACGGGGTGTCGTATGGTCTCATACTCATATTGTGGCATCACAAATCGAGCTTAGCTTGATGCGGGTTTATATTGCGGTGTGTAGACTTGGGTCAAGTTCGACTCCAAGCCGACGTTCGGCATGACAGACCGAGCCACGAGTCCTAGACCGTGCTCGGCATGATAGGCAAATGTCCTAGAAATCATGAAACACACGAGCATGGCACGCCTTTAGGCTTGAATGCATGGGCTAAAGCTAACAAGGTAAAAAACCAGATTTTTTTATGCTTGTTGCATGATCACACGAGTGACTAAAGCCGTCGCTGATGGATTTCAGGCCGTTGGTGATGGATTTTGGGGCGATGCTATCTTCGATGGATTTCGAGACGATGCCGCCATCGATGAATTTCGAGGCAATGCGCGATGGAGTTCGGATGCCTGGTACATACCGGTGGAACCGATGGATTTCGGTTATGGAATAATGAATCCCGTGTGTTGATCTTTGCATGCAACGTTTGAATACCATGCTTGATGTTCTCTTGTTTGATGAGCATGCCATGTTTAGCACATAGGTAAGGTAAGAAGCACTTTGCTATTGATCTATCATTGATAAGCAAAATGGTAACGGTTATTCTCTTGCTCAATAGTGAGGCTACCTCTTAGCTGAAATATAGTGAATTTACTTACTAACTTGTGTGGCTCACTCTTTATCATTTTCAGCTTCGTAGGTATGGCTTTACCACCCCCAGTTTGTCACGGCCTCCCAATAGAAATGCATGTTTCAATAATCAACATAGTCGATGTAGAATCAGAAGTCACGTACTGCAAGTGTGTCACCACGGTCTGGGTACAACAAGATGTGAACGAGTTGGTTCCCCATCACTACGAACCGTGATTTGTTTGGTTCGACGGAGATTTGCTCGGACCATTCTCGGATTTAGCGGACCACCTGGGGACACCAATGATTATGTGCCCGACGGGAATGTAGGAGGACCGTAGCTAGTTGACCGAGCTTGGAGAAAAGTTAACATTTTGTTTTTTATGAAGGGACTATGGTAGCGAAGCTAGGATCATCCCAACCATGAAGATAGTATGTGGAAAACCGGATGTAACCCGGAAGTAAATGGATAACCAAGAGGGCCCATAGGAAAAGAGGGCTTGTAAAATAGGTATCCATCATATAAATCAAGCAACTTAGAGGGCAATAATGAAGATTAAGACAAAACCATTAATGGAGAAATCAATAATAGAGGCTTAGATTTCCCCTCAAAATTAATGCATGAGCTTAGGTGTCCTCTAGGACATTAATGCCTCGGATGACTCATGTGCCCTAAGTTAAGGAATAATGACCCTAAAAGGGCCACTTAGTAGTCAATCAAGCCGTCAAATAATTAAGTCTAAGATTTGGATAAGATTTCGCAAGATTGCCTCTAATTAATAGGTGCCACTTGAACAAATACTATCGGACCATTTGGCATTGTCATCATTGGAGTTTTGGCTATAAATAAAGAGACATCATGCCACTCTCGTCTTTTCCCCAAACTGATCAAGCGCTCTCTCTCTCTCTCTCTCTCTCTCTCTCTCTCTCTCTCTCTCTCTCGGCCTCTCTTCTTCTCGATCTCTCTATCATTTTCAGCCATCCTCTCGGACATTTTTCCGACACCATTCTCAGTCACTCCCTCTCACCCGAACCATCATCACCGAAACACCTTAGGACCTCGAGTAGTAAGTAAATTCCCTATAGTTTGGTTAGGGCGTTGTGTTGCGCGTTTGGGCTCGAGAAGTAATTTTGTTTGTGATGCTTGAAGCTCACACGTGGCTTGTTGTTTTGCATTGTGGCCATGAGTTATGGCACAATCGAGATATGAAACGGGATGTCGTATGGTCTCGTACTTATGCTGTAGTGTTCCGAGATGAGTTTGACTTGGTGCGGGTTTTACATTAAGGCGTATAGAACTAGGCCAAGTCCAGCTCAGAGCTGGCGCTCGGCATGGTGGATCGAACCACGTGCCTTCGACCTCACCACATGTCAGACGATTTACGCTAGAGAGCATGAACTTCAGGAACACCGCATGTCTTTGTGCTTGGTTGCATAGGTTAATGAAATCATGATAAGAACTAGAAACGTTTGTTGCTTGTTGCATGATCACACGAGGGACTATGGCCATCACCAATGGATTTTGGGACATTGCCACCGTCGATAGATTTCGGGCCAATGCCATCTTCAATGGATTTCGAGATAATGCCACCATCGATGGATTTCGAGGTGATGTCTATGGGAGGCTTGGATGCCCGGTGCAAGCCAAAAGAACTGATGGATTTTGGTTAAGAAATGATTAATCCCGTGTGTTGATCTTTGCATGCAACTTTGAAAACTATGCGTGATATTTTCTTGTTTGTTAAATATGCCATATTTAATACAAAGGTAAGGTGAGATGGATTTGCTGTTAATCTGCCATCGACTAACCAACGGTAACATGTATTTCTCTTGTTCAACGTGAGGCTATTTCTTAGTCAAAGCGTAGTGAATTTAACTTACCGAGTGTCGACTCACTTTATATTATTTTCGGCTATGTAGGTATGGCCACGCCACCTCTCGTCCATTTTGGTCATCCCATAGAAATGCATGTGTGGGTTATAGATATCGTCGATGTAGAGACTGGTTTCACATATCGAAAGTATAGCACAACCATTTGGATTCAAGTGGATGCGAATGAGATGGTTCCCCACCGTTACATAGCATGGTTTGTTTTGATGGATGGAGATGTGATCGGACCCATTCAGGGGTATTGTGACATTTTGAAATTCAATCCATTTTCGGGATTTATGAAATGATAATATCTTCGATGCACTTCAGTTAAATCTCACTCGGAATTAATCACTCTCGAGAAGTTTAATCATTAGGGAATGGCTAGCTAGGAATCAAGTACATGGACCTAAGAACTTGGTCATGGATCGACACTTCGACCATAAGGATTGACAAGGAGATATTTTAGGCCATTATAGATCGATCCAATGATGGTTATGGGATGATTCGCAAATGTTATACATTTGGATCGCGGGTGATTTCGCTTGACCATTGTATGAATTTCAAACGATCCTAAACCTAATCCGAATGATCACATCAATTGGAACTAGTGATTGACCCTCGCAATTATATGACAACCGAGGTCGCCATGGCTCGAGTAAACTTAGATGTGGTTCGATATCGAATCGGCCACGAGTCGATATACGTAACTCCTAAAAGCCGCCCGTTAGTTTGAGATACACTAAAGTCACGATTGACTGATTTTAGCCATGAATTAGAATCCGAAATGGGATGTTGAACTTTCGAGATTTCACGAAAATTTATCGTACATCGTCTCATTAAGCGTGGCCAACTATTAGATCGCTTAGAATTGTCGAAAAAGTGTAATTTGGACTGGGTATGGAAAAAGACTATTTTACCCCCAAGGATATTTGAATTCATTTGAAAGGTTGAAGGGCAATTTGGACATTGAGACTTTTCCTCCTTAGTCGAAAATTTTGGACCTTTATGCCCCTTCTCATCTTGTCTTTTTATTTTGTTTGCCATTAGAGATTTTTGGAAAATTAGTGGGAGAAAAATCAAGGGCCATTGGATCTTGGCTTGGAGGAGGGGATAGATTGTGGACCATTAGATTTGAGTGGGGTTTGGTAATGGGATTTGTGAAGTGAGTGGGGTTAGTGATGATGTCTCTCTCTCACTTTCTCCTCCCTCATTCAGCCGAACACCTTCCCCCTCCACTTTACCCGACCAACAATCATTCTAGCCACCGCCAGCCATCGTGACACTACCGGAGCAGCCATCGGTGCCGCTGCTGCACCTCACCGCCACCACTCTCTCTTTCCCTCTCTTTCCTCACCATTTTCAGACATCACTAGCCACCATCGAAGCCAATACCACCCCTCACCGTGACCACCAGCCTATGTACATCCCAATCGTGGACCGCGGTGATCGGAGCTGCTGCTGATCTTCCCATCCGGCCGCCGAAACAGCAGCTACTGAGCTTGGCTTTACTTGGCTTGACTTAGGACTTCTTGTAAGTACTCCATAAGCCTTGATTAGGATAATAGGTTATCAATGACATGTTTAGGGGCTGATTAGGAGTTGATTAGAGCTGATTTAGTGGCTGGTTGAGCTTGATTGGTGATTGGTTGTTACTGAGTTGTTTCTCGGATTTAGTGGTTGTTGTGTCCTTTTTTTTTTGTTATTTTTGTGGAGATCAGTGTAGGCCGAATTGGAGGAGATGTTCTCATAAAAGTTGTCTATAATATCTTGAAGTATATCATATATTAAATTTGAAATTTTTTGAGATCATTTGGGGGCATTTGGGAGTCTATTTTCGGATCGTCTCAATTCTACCGGATTACTGTTCACCCGACTGGCTTATCTTTCTAAATTTTTATAAAATTTTTTGGACCTCTTTTCCAAAAGCTTCCTTCACAAAAGTTGTTAAGGACACGATTTTCTATGACATATAAAAATTTCAAGGCTTTCTAAGGAGGTTTGTGTACTGATTGAAATGTATTTTGAAGGCTGGACAATCCTTCTTGGTGGGTTGATTTCGAACTGACTTCGAGTGGCAAAACGAGGTGTTTAAAATTGGAACTGGGTTTCGTATTCCATAAAAAAATGTTTGTCGAGATATTTTGAACGACATATCCAAAATTCAAAATTTTTGAAGTATATCACATGGAGTGATAAGGTGCGCTAAGAGTCTTGGGGTAGTTAGCCAGGAAAAACCCATGTGATTGCTTGATTGAGTCTAAAAGCTGGATTTGTAGCTACTAACTTTTGATTGTTCCACAAAATATAGGTTTTCCTTAGGATTCCGTAAGTCGAACCATGAGTGCTTAAGACCCGGACATGACCTTGAAGGGGAAGTCAAAGCAAGACTCTCGAATAGACGAAATTCTGCAAGCTATTGTGATCGTTAGAGATTTGTTAGGACAACAGGTTCAGCAATGGCTGCCTAATGCTGAGAATACGATAGCAAATGGAAATGGAAACGGTGAACGTACGATGCACGGATTGAATGAACAATTCCTGAAACTGCGACCACCGAAATGTAGTCGAACGGGATATCCCGAAGAGGCGAAATCATGGATAGACAAGCTCCAGAAGATATTCGAGTTTCTAAGATGCCTAAGGAAGAGAAAGTGACTTTGGCAACTTACCAACTACAGGGTAATGCCAATCATTGGTGGAAGGTGACGAAGGAAACAGTGTTCCCGAAAAACACTGCTGTGATTTGGAATGCCTTCGTTGAGGCGTTCAATGGAAAATACTTCTCCGAATGTGCACATGACAAGAAGATGCAAGAATTTCTACAACTTTGGTAGAACAATATGACGGTGGACTAATATGAGGCGAAGTTCGCCCAACTATCGAGGTACGCTCCTAAACTTATTGAAGATTCGGTGGATAAGGCAAAGTGATTCCATGATGGTCTCAAACTTGATATCCGAAATCTGTTGGTACCATTAAATCTTAAAGACTACAATGAATTGTATGAATGAGCCCAACTAATTGAGAAGGAATTGCTAGAGAGGGCGACTCTAGCAAGGCCCTACTATTCCAATCCTTGGATGAATCAACGTCAGGGCAAGAGACCAATGCCAAGGGGAAAGCATCCCCTCATTCCTAATAAGAAGCAAAATTTCCCGAAGGTAACTAATAACTCTGGAGATGCTTGTTCTATTTGCAGAAGATGACATGGTAATGCTCCATGTCCAATTCGCACAGGAGCATACTTCGGGTGTGGTCCGCAAGGCCACATGGTAAAAGACTATCCACACAAGCGACAAGGAATACAACCGTAGTAAGGGCCAACGAGGTCATCAAATGCAGTCTAGCCTCGTAACAATAATGGTGATCGTCCCCAAACACAAGGACAAGTATATGCACTTATCCAAGAAGATGCAAAGAACTCCAACACAGTTATCACAGTATGGTCTTTCTCAACAACTGTGCTGCATATGCGTTATTTGATACGGGAGCTACACATTCATTTGTATTCAAGCAATTTGTGCAGTTGGCAAAATTAGAAACAAAGCCCTTAAAAAATGCACTTAATGTTTCCACCCCAACGAAAGATGAGGTGCATACCACCTTAGGATGTCAAGGGTGTAAAATCATTATAGGTCGATTGGTAGGAACCATAAACCTAGCTGTACTTGCCATGTATGATCTTGATATTATCATAGGTATGGATTTACTTAGTAAACAACGGGCCAATATAGATTGCTATAGTAAGGTGATTTAGTTTAATCCACCCAATCGTCCCTGCTATATATTTGTGGGAAATGGAGGAGTGTCTTCAATTCCTCTAATCTCTACATTGGAAACCTTCCAACTTCTAGAAAAAGGTTGTCATGGATTTTTTGCGACCGTAGAAAACAAGTCAAATAAGGAAGGATCAAAGCTAAAGGATATTATGGTTGTACATGAATTTCCCAACGTTTTTCCGAAAGAATTACTAGGATTATGTCCGGAACGAGAAATAGAATTTGCTATTGGAGTGGTCCCTAGGATGGAGCCTATTTCCAAAGCTCCCTACAGGATGACTTTGACCGAATTGATGGAATTAAAGGTACAACTGCAAGAGTTACTCGACAAAGGATTTATCCGTCCTAGTGGATTGCCATGGGGTGCACCAATATTGTTCGTAAAGAAGAAAGACGGATCGCTACGGCTCTGTATCGACTATCGAAAATTAAATAAGGTTACTATAAAAAATAAATACCTATTGCCAAGAATTGACGATTTATTTGATCAACTCTGAGGAGCATTTGCGTTTTCCAAGATCGACTTGAGGTCAGGATATCATCAAATAAGGATCAAGAAAGAAGATATTCCGAAGATGGCATTTAGAACCCGATATGGCCATTATGAGTTCACTATTATGCCATTCGGTTTGGCAAACGCACCAGCTGCTTTTATGGACTTGATGAACCGAGTATTCAAGCCATACTTGGATTGTTTCGTCATAGTCTTTATTGACGATAGCCTAGTATACTCGAGGAGCTCAGCTGAGCATGAACAACATATAAGATTGGCACTTCAAACACTTAGAGAACATGTACTCTATGCAAAGTTCAGCAAGTGTGAATTATGGCTTTCTCGCATGGTATTTCTTGGCCACGTGATCTCGGATGAAGGAATATCAGTAGATCCATCAAAAGTGGAAGCGGTAATCAACTGGCCAAGACCAACGACTATGACAGAAGTCCGAAGCTTTCTAGGATTGGCGGGATATTACAGAAGGTTTATAGAACGATTTTCTAGCATCACTATTCCTTCAACGTGATTGCTCAAGAAAGAAGTAAAGTTCGAGTAGACAGACAAGTGTGAACCAAGCTTCTAAGAATTGAAGCAAAGACTGACTACCACACTGTCCTGACAATACCAAAGGGACTAGGAGGCTTTTAGATATACAACGACGCCTCTCATAAAGGGCTAGAATGTGTATTAATGCAATATAGCAAAGTAGTGGCTTACGCCTCGAGACAATTGAGGCCATATGAACTAAATTATCTAACTCATGATTTGGAACTCGTCGCGATCGTGCTTATCTTGAAAATTTGGCGGCACTATTTATATGGAGAGAAATTTGTCATTTATACAAACCATCAGAGTTTGAAATATTTATTCTTTTAGAAGGAGCTTAACATGAGGCAAAGGCACTGGATGGAACTCTTAAAGATTACAACTGTGAAATATTGTACCATCCTGACAAAGCGAATAAGGTTGCTAATCTCTTAGCCGGAAATATGCCATTGCTCACTTAATGGTTAAGGAATGGGCCTTACTTGAGGAATCATGGGACTTGGATTTGAAACTCAAAGTTGGACATCATCAAAGTTTGCTAGCTACTCTTAGGATTAAACCAGAAGTAGTATCAAAAGCCAAGGCATTACAACAAACAAATCCCCCGAGATTTAGAAGATTCATAAGCGACTCTCAGAAAAGAAGAAATCTGATTTTCATATGACCAAAGATGGAATATTGAAGTTTAATGGATGCCTATGCATGCCTACTGATGAGCAACTTAAAGAAGAAATCTTAATAGAAGCCCACTGTTGACACCTACTTTTTAGCTCATTTTTGTCATATTTTCAAAAATTTCAAAATTAGGACTAGGGATCTTGGCCAAGCCTAGAAACCTATTTCTAAACCAAAAAATAATTTTTTTATCATTTTTCTGCATTTTTTCTTAATTTCTTTTAGTCAAAATAAGCAAGAAAATCAAGAAAAATAGTAAATAGAATCCGAAAATTCCATAAAAATAGTCATTAATTTTATTTTAAATCCAATTTCATAAATACACTGTCAATTTTAGAAAATCTCAATCAAGTATATGTTTTTCCCAAAATTGGACAAAATTAAACCCGAATTGAACCAAAAATGAAATTAAAATTTTTCTAGACTTTTTTAAGTAATAGTGTCTTCACAACAATTGATTCTGGGACCTTGAATTGCACAATGATTGGTCCAATTGCACAATTTGATATAAAAATAAAAAATCCCCAAAATTTGATTGAAAATTAAGAATTTTTAACCCAAATTGGGAATCGTGCCCAAAATGAAATTATCAAAATATGAGATTATCATTTCTAGGGTTAATCAAGGGTGGCTAATTCAATTTTGGCATCAATTTTTCCTAATCAGGTCATTAGGACCTCAAATTAAACAAAATCCTATTAACCTGAATATAAAAATGAGAAAATCTTGGGCACAACTATAATAAAAATTTGGGAAAATTATATCTTTGGGTTCGGAATATGATGGAGAATTCAATTTTGGGGTCGAATTTTGAAAATTTGGCAGAAATCGGATTTAATTTGAGGATTTAGGTAAAACCGGAACTGCCGAGTCGGGCGGGTCAACTCGACCCGATCCAAACAGTTCATCTTTTTCGCCCAGACACCTAACCTACAAGAAACCCAAAAAAAACCAACTCAGACCCGCGACTTCGTCAAACATTTCTAGCTATTTTAGCATGTGTTGATAAGTTTGGCCAACTGGAAAATGTCCAACTGGCACCGGTTAACGACCCTAACCGATTAGGAGTCGGTTTCAATGAATTTTGAGAGGGAAATCAAAGAACAAAAACGAAAAAAAAAACTGAAGAAGAAGAATAGAAGGTGTTTGAGAAAATTTCGAAGAGAGAGAGAGAGAGAAACAGACGCGAAAAAGGAAATCTAGAAAGAGAAGTGAGTTGAGACTCCATGAGGCCGAGTGATCGACACTTTTCCTATCACGCTCCGAATCCCCATCGAGCTCGCGACATCCCTCATTGGTCGAATTAATGTGATGTCCTAAGAATATCGCCGACCCAACCCAAACATCAGAGACACATGCGGAAACAAATATAAAAACACCCGTACTAAAAGATGACGATGGGTAGATCATCAGGACAGTCAAAGAACAACAACATTAACTTTAATACAATGCCATTGAACCGAGCATACAAACATCGTACTATATACAAACTTAGCAAACGAGCATCCAAAACCACCATCATAATAAAAAGAATCAGGTGGTTGGGTTAACTTAGCTTCACTATAGATCGACCTATCTATCAAAAGGTGACTTGTCAGACCTATTCTACGCAACCCCTAAATTACCCTAAGGAAACCTAATGGTCACCCTTCTCCTATTCTGCTCCTGAGTCCTTTGGCTCGACCCCGGAAGATCACTTGGACCATGATACGGGGAATCGTCTACAATGGTTGCATGGCCTGCAACTCCATTGGGACACCATGGGCGGCTCCTCTGTTGACACCTAAATTTTGGCAACCATTCAGTGTAATTTGCATAGAAAATTAGGGATTAAATTGTTAACCCCTAAACAAAAAATATTTAAATGGCATAACATATAGTTTAAATTCATTGCATTTTTTTGCATCGGACCGGCGGTGAATGAACGAGCTTAAATTTCATCGAATGGGACTCGGCTCGCTTGAAATGCAAAGGCCGGGAATTATAAGTCAAACGGGCTCGGTTGTTTTAATTTGAATTTAATTCAGCCCATTATCATTAATCAATTCGGCCCATTAATTCAGCCCATTTAAATTAAAGCCCAAGCCTAAGCCCATTGGGACTAAAAGCCCATCTAATTGACCTAGGTTAATACTATATATTCATCATGAGGTCAGATTTTTAGAAGGGGGACACAATTTTTCAGATCTGAATTTTCGAGAAAGTGTGAGAGTTGAGAAAGAGAGAGAGAGAGAGAAAGAAGCCGGAGCCACCCTACGGCGCCGTGCCCTTCGCGCCGCCGCCGGAGCCCCCCACGTCGCCGTGCTTTGCGCCGCCGCCCTGCCGCCGCCCGTCGCTGTGCGCCGCCGCTGCAGCCCTCCGTCGCCGTGCACCACTCCCGCCGTCTGCCGCGCACCGCTTCCCGCCGCGTGGAACATCCCCGCCGCCTGCCGCGCGCCGCTTCCCTCCGAGCATCACCGCGTGCTGCCGTCCCTCGCTGCACCTGCTGCCGCCGCTGCTGCACCTGCTGCCGCCGCTACACCTGCTGCTGCCGCCTCTCTCGCCGGTGCTGCCCCTCACGCGCGACGCCGACGCCGCTGTTGCTTGCTGCTGCCGCCGCCTCGACGCCGCTGCTGCACCTGCTGCCGCCGCTACACCTGCTGCTGCCGCCTCTCTCGCCGGTGCTGCCCCTCACGCGCGACGCCGACGCCGCTGTTGCTTGCTGCTGCCGCCGCCTCGACGCCGCTGCTGCTTGCTGCTGCCGCTTCCCCCCACGCCGACGCCGACGCCGTACCTGCTGCTCCCTGCCGCGCGACGCCGACGCCGCTGTTGCTTGCTGCTGCCGCTGCTTCCCGTCTGCCGCTGCTGCTGCCCTCTGCCGCGCGACGCGGTGACGCCGCGTCCGCTTCCTGCCGACGCCGTTGCTGCCGTGCTCCACACCGCCTGCCGCTGCCGCCGCCTCGACGTCGCTGCTGCCGTTTCCCCCGACGCCGCGCCGCCGGCCCGCCGTTCGTCGTTCATCCTGATCCGCAAGTTCGAATTTGGAAACTATTTGCAAATTAGGTAATTAGATATTATCTGATATTTTTCAGAATATTTAATTTACTAATTTGTGCTTTTGAATATTGCGTGAATATCGTGTAGAATATTAGATATGTTGGGATAATTATCTGATATCTGCAATATTTTTAAAATATTCAAAATTAGGAATCTTTCCTAATTCAGCAACGTATCTGGACAATTATCCGACCTTATCCCTAAGGTATGATACGTGGCGATACGGAAGATCATTATCCTATCCCTAATCCCTTGGATACGATAATGATTTTTATCTGCTTTCCAAATTTGAACGATCGACTTTCCATTAATATCTATAACCCTGTAGATATGACCGGTAATTCGATTTCTGTGCCTAATCCGAATTTGAAACGAATCTTGTGGATTGCGTGGCTATTTTAAATGTGGATGCTATCTTTGTTTAAATTATCTTTCCTTTTCAAATAAAAAAGAAAATTCAAAAAATATCAGTTAGGATTTGAATTTGAATTTTGCATGTTTAGGAATCCTAAATGTATCTAGACGATAGAGTAATTATTTAATTCAAATTAGGATTTGAGATAATCTATTTCCTAGTTTACATTAAATAATTTTCTAATCTTAATAGATTATTTAGGTTATTTTTTATTCCGAATTTCCAAGAAAACCCTAAAAATGAATTGTTTTATGGTAGATTATGATAGATTGCATTCTTAATTTAAGTAATTTATTATTCCGAATTTTAACAAAAATCCCAAAAAGAAGTCGTGTTAGGATATGTTAAGTCATTATGGGTTGCATGTTAATTTAGACATATTTTTATTCCGAATTTCATTAGAAAACACCAAAAATAAATCGTTTGCCCGTCATCAGAATTAGGTCACGTCGTCGCATGACATATAGTTTGCATGCTAGGTTGCATTACTTGCATGTCATTTTTGCACGTCATTGCATGTAGGTTAGCTCTCATTTAAATAAGCGAAAATCCAAAAATATGGAGTGAACTGCTTGTTAATTAGAAAGCATATTAGGTTGTTGATATGATTTTCTAGCTAACCATGCAGATGCTTACGTTGCTTCGAGGTAAGTAATTCTCCCAATCTTGCAATTTATTTAATGCTTTGATTATTGGGTGTTAAATTGGTGGTTTGCGTACCCGCATGAACACCTCACATGTTAGTGACTAAGTTAAAATGGATACAGACTGCTTGCCAAAATATTTTTGAAAAGAAAAGGTACCGAAAGGGCGTTAGACTAGATCTAGCGTAATCAAGTCCCCGGGCTTAGAATCTCTGGTTCGTAGGAATAAAACATATCTCCCTATGTTTTATTTAGGTTTCTAATCGACCTACCACAAATTGATTAGTGGCGACTCCAAGCATGAAAACATTTGCATGTTAAAAACTTAAACCCAAAGTTGCGAATTGGTAGAGCTTGGGAGGGCTCGAGTTAGGTTTAGTCCTAATAATCCATTAGCCTGGGAAGAAATTTTTAGGTCGCGACAGCTTGGCGACTCCGCTGGGGAATTGAGTTAAAACTCTTAGTGGACTTAGGCCAGTTTTTCTTTCCAAAAAATATTTTTGCTTGGCAGCGAGGATCCCAGGTACGTCCCTAACATTTTAGGTGTTAAATGTTTTTGCAGTATGGGAGGTATAAGGGGAGGCGTGATTGTTAACCCTTGTTTTGCAGGGAGGTGTTTGAATGAATGGTTTAGTTTATGCACGAAGCGCTGTATGATATAACCTGTTGTGCATGCCTTACATTTACACTACACCGCACACACTACCCGCTGCCGGACCTGGGCGGCACAGGTTTAGGATGGTACTGAGAAAATGGACACCCCGACCACACCCGCGTGGTATGGGTCGCCTTTCTTGGTCCCGAAAGTTCTTTCGTGGTGTCATTGAATACCTGCCACGGTTGCACCCTTTGCAACCCGGGTCGGCTCTTTGACTGAGCCGGAGTCAGGGGAATCTCAGCCTAACCACCACCATGACTGGTTTAGCTCGGTAATCCTCATGTCTCCATTTTGCAAGCCAGAGTCTAGGTAGAAATCGAACCTCACATTTCATGCGCATGTCTATGTGATTGCCATCATTCTACCGGGTGAAGTAAGATTTCTGAACCTTTATCTCGCAATTTATTTACATTTCGTCTTTCTCTTTGGTCGGTCCATGACACTAGGTCGGTCGCAAGTCTTGGTCTATACACTATGGGAGGGGCAGACATCCGGATTCTTGATGCTCCTAAGGACGAGCTCCGTGCCTGGTGGAATCTACTCAGTCCGACCAACCGCAAGCTAGTTGAGGGCCACATCGGGAGGCTGCTCCCCCTACTGGAGGTCAAAGTCCGTACCGGCCTCGTTCGAGCATTAGCGCACTTTTGGTGTCCCGAAACCTCTACCTTTATATTCGGTAAGCACGAGCTCACCCCGACTTTGGAAGAATATAGCGTACTCATTGGAAAACCGTTGGAGTCGGAATTAGTCACACCACCTTTGGGAATTGATTCTACTTTAATGTTGGCTGAATTTTTGAATGTCGGAAAAGATGAATTGGGAAAAGTTTTAAAAGCAAATCGTGGCACATGTCCTTTTTCATTCCTGAGTCAGTGTTTTGAAAAAGCCACATCTTTTCAAAAAGGCAGAATCTTTTTGCTAGCGTTTTTCGGGTTCGTGATTTTTCCTTACTGTAAGAATGCATGTAATCCGTCAATCGCATGGTTGGTCCAACAGGTCTGTCTTGAAAAGAATTTTATCAACATCATTTTAGCAGAGACTTTCATTTCCCTCACTAAATTTAAACAACATGTTGACAAAACGTTTCATGCCCCCCTTGAACTTTTGCAAATTTGGTTTTTATCTCATATAAAAGGGTGTGGCGATTTACTCACAATACCCGAGCTTAGTGATTCTAGCCATCCAGTTTTAAGGTACAAAGAAAAACAAGGGGATGCACCCGATTATCATTACTCCGAATGGGTCATTTTCATGAAAAATGCTAGACCCCAAGGTTTCCAATGGCATGCTAACTGGTTCAAAGTCGAGGAAGCTCGGCTTACCTGTAATGGTATCGGGCCGGTTCCGCTGTTGGGTTTCACCGGAGCAATTGAATACTACCCCGCCAGAGTGTCTCGTCAGTATCAGATTCTCCAAGGGCTCCCTCCGGCGTTACAACCAGAACTCCTACAAGTCGACTTCGCCGATGATGATAAAGACCACGAAGCGACCGTAGCCCAGCTCAATAAGATGTGGAGAAAGTGTCGTGTGTTGAAGATAGCACGGCCCGAAAGAGAACTAAAGGGAGAACAGAAGTCCTATTTCGCGACAACCCAGTACATTCGTCGGCACAAAATCCCGCAAGATTGGCTCCCGAAGATACCTAAGGTGCCTCTCAAGTCCGCCAATCGCTCAGAGAACAATCGCCTCAAAAGGAAGGCCGAAGAAGCTGAAGAAAAAGCATCCAAGATAGCTCGAGCTTATGAGCAACTGAAGAAGGAAGTCGCCTCCCATATGTCTATAGATCAAGCTAAATAAAAAAGCTCGAAGTTCTTTTCTTATCTCAGTTTCAGTTTTAAAGTTTGTTTAGGAATTGAGTCATTTGTCTTTATATTCAGTTCAATTTCAAGTCGTTAATTGGTGTAAAAATTTTCGCCATTTCAATAAAGAGGTCCTTTCAATTCAAAGCGGTTAGACCAATGTCATGGATTGGCGTATCATTTCGCTTAACACTAATGTATGCCTGTTTCATTTCGAAATTAGGTAGCTACGGACCGATCACGGTCGCCCATTCGTACACGGTCGAGAGCCAGAATGGCCGATCAAACCGACTTGCAAGAGCGTGTTGTTGGTGTGGAAGACCAGATCAAGCAGCTTGTCATCGCGATGCAACAAATGTCCGCTGAGATCAAAGCTCTCCGGTCGGATCCTGTTTCGACACCTCTCGAAGCATCAGTCCCAAAGCAGAAGATCAGAAAAAGTGTCGATGTTGACGGAGATGACGATATTCCTGACTTAGAAGATGACCCTGTCCAGATCATCGTCAACAAGGACAAACCTGATGAGCGGGTCAATAAACTTGAAGAAAGAGTGAAGCAGCTGGAAGGTTCGCAGGATTCACCTTCGATTGATCTGTCCCTTTACTCACAGATCAAAATCCCAAAGAAGTTCAAAATGCCGGATTTCGACAAGTACAATGGCACCACATGTCCAAAAGCCCACCTACAGCTCTATCACGTGCAAATGACTTCGTACGTTGATAACGAACTCCTGATGATCCATGCCTTTCAAGCAAGTTTGACGGGTCCTGCTTTGAGCTGGTATCTCATGAAGAAGATAAATGGCCTCAAAACTTGGAAAGAAGCCAGTGAAGCATTCTTGAAGCAGTACAGATTCATAACAGACATCATTCCTACCCGTGATGATCTCGAACGCGCCCAGATGAAAAAGACTGAGTCCTTCAAAGACTATGCTATCAGATGGAGAAATTTAGCTGCTCAGGTTGTCCCAGAACCCATAGACAGTGAGTTAAAGAGGATGTTCATGAAAACTCTCCCGTTCGAATACCGTAATCGGATGGTTGCCATTCCGACTGACAACTTCAACCAACTCATCCCCATGGGCGAACAAATTGAAATAGGGCTGAAAGATGGATGGTTTGTCGAGCCGCCCTCCTCGACCAGAAGATTTGGTGCGAGAAAAGAGAAAGAACCGGCAGCTGAAGTGAATATGGCTTATAATCAGCCGAGCCGGCGGAATGCTAACTCCGCCCCAGCAATCCAAGTAGTAGAAGCTCAGCAACAAAACTCGGGTCGTCAACCTTTTCAGAGGAGGAACAACAAGAGGCAATTCACTCCACTCCCCGGATCGTTGTCTCAAGTGTTGACAGTGCTCCAGAAGAAAGGTTTGCTCACTACTGAGCCAAAGCGGCCCAATCCTGAGCGGTTCTATAACTTCGACCCGTCAAAGAAATGTGATTATCACATGGGTGAGCCGGGACACTCAACCGATGATTGCTATGCCCTCAGGCACCAAATCCAAAACCTCCTAGACACGAAGGCGTTCTCATTTCAACCTGCTAAGCCGAATGTTCAGAGCAACCCACTCCCTGATCACGCAGGCAATGTGAATGCCATATTTAGCTTCAATGCTGGTCGAATCAAGAATGTTAAAGTGTGTACTACCGACGTCTACGGTGAGTTAGTGAAAGCCGGTTGTTATCCAAATAATGAAGACCTGCCCCTGGCTCTCATGAGAGAAAGAGTCTCAAGAATGGTAAAAGCTGGGATGATTGTTTATGCTGACCACACTGGCATCGTCTCCACTATCTCCGAAGTGGTTATTAATTGGGAGGAGGAGTTTGCTACATTGAACATCAGGAGCGATAAGGGCGACCCTCTGCCTGAAGACATGCCTCCGCTTGAAGACGCGTCCGATAATGAGGAGATCACTGTAAGCACGCCTACAACTGATGAAGGGATAGTGATCGAGATACCCCAACCGTATGAGTACAGTGACAATAAGGCGGTTCCCTGGTCCTACAGTCTCGATGTCGACTTAGTTACCAGATCTGGGCGTTCCTACGGCCAAGCTAATGCCCAACCTGCAAAACCCGTCACTGATGAAGAAGCCAAGGAATTTCTAGCCGTGATTAAGGCTAGCGAGTACAACATAGTTGAACAATTGCGCAAGCTGCCCGCGCAAATCTCCCTGCTTGAGCTGCTCCAGACATCTGTCATGCATCAGAAGGCCTTAATGAAGGTGTTAAGTGAAGTCCACGTGCCAGAAACGATCGATCATGACAAATTAGAGGAATTTGTGGGCTCTATACTCCTTAAGGACCTCATAGCCTTTTCAGATGAAGAGTTCCCTCTAGAAGGGAGGGGGCATACCAGGGCACTCTATATTTCCGTCAAATACAAGGCCTCACATGTTGCCCGGGTACTCATTGACAACGGGTCAGCCCTAAACATCTGTCCTTTGGCGACTTTACACCGCCTTAAGATAGATCCTTCTAGGATAAGTTCTGCAAGAACCTCCGTACGAGCCTTTGACGGAACGAAGAAAGAAGTAATGGGAGAAATACACCTTGACATACAGATAGGACCAACGATTTTCAATGTCCTATTTCAAGTTATGAACATTCCCACTGCATTCAATTTTCTGTTGGGTCGTCCATGGATTCATACTGCTGGAGCTGTGCCATCCAGTCTACATCAGATGGTAAAGTTCGTCGTGGAGAGAAAGTTAGTCACGGTCCACGGTGAAGAAGAACACCCAATCTACCACGCAACGGCTATCCCCTATGTTGAGCCTGATTGCAAAATAGAATCGAGCTATCAGTCGCTGGAGCTCGTATCAACCATACATGCGTCAAGAGGATCATCACCGCCTATTCCTGAGGTGTCAAATGCTGCGGTCATGATTGGGAGAATAATGATCTCTCACGGCTTTACTCCAGGTGAAGGCCTTGGTAGAAATAGTCAAGGCATCCGCCAACCGGTGGAAGTTTCTCAGAGGCCCCGCATTACTGGGTTGGGATACCTGGGGTCAAGTGAGCCGAACAATGTGGCACGTGGACGTGGACGTGGTCGAAGTCAAGTTCGAAGAAATGGTCAAAATAGATTGCGATCCGAAGAAGAGCCGAATGGTGAAGAACGTGGGCGTGGTAGGTCGCTTCCACACATCCGCACCACATTTCCAGGCCCCGCAAGAATGATGCATGAAGAGAAAGAGGTGATCGACACTCTGGGGCAGCCGAGCGGCAAGTTCGACTATTATGTGAAATACTCAGCACCCCCGAGCTTCTATGTTGACCCCCGTGACATTGTCCCGGATGGATGGGGAGGTATGGATGATTCAACACCTCTAGTGACAGAAGATTCTGATGATGCAATGGAGGGAATCACTGCCCTGTTCGATAATTTCTTAATTGGAGCCATCGAGGAAGGACCGTTGAAGGGAATGGGCATTGGCCCGCAAGAGGGCAATTTTGTGACACGTAAGGGTATGAGAACGGTCCAATCTGATGAATTATGTGCCACCGAACCTGATCTCGATGACACCAATGAACTCGAAGATCCCTCGGACCTCCACCGTGATCTAGAGCATCATGAAAGACCTAAAGTCCCAACAGTAGACCAAACTATTACCGTCAACTTGTGTGATTCCGGAGAACTCAGAGAAGTGAAGAGAGGGGCAAATCCTCCTGAGAGTGAGACGAAACGCCCAATCCAGTTGCCGCATGAGTAGGTAAGTCTTTCAACCAAAAAGTGCGTCAAAGACACTTCGAGGTAAATGATCCAGTCTTGAGGAAGGTACTTCCAGTCTTTCCTATTCCTAGAGGCAAATTCAGCCCAAACTACATTGATCCGTATGTGGTTAAAAAGGTGCTTCCTGGAGGTGCCCTGATTCTCGCAGAAATGGATGGTCGTGAGTTTTCCACTCCTGTTAATTCTGATGCTGTGAAGATATATTATCCTTGATAAGATCTAACATTTTTGCGGTGAAAGTTTTCAAGTGTTTGGTTTTATATTCCGAATTGCAAACATTTCACTCATGAATAAATGAGTTCAATCAATTTAAAGATGGAATGTCTGCCTTGGCTTAAAATTGTGCCTGATCATTTTGTTAGTCTACATTATCGATTTCAAAAGGGGAATCTATTTAGACAATATGATAACTCATGTGAAATGAATTGAATGTGTTGAATGAGGTACATCGGGATGATGAAAGGCAAGCCATATCCTATACACAGTCCCATGCACTAATCCCCAGTGAGTTGAGTGGAAAGATTCCATGTCTGCAAGGTAAAGGGTTATCTCGCAAAAGGTACGGCAACCGAAATGACGAGAGGCGGTTCATTTCTCTATCCCAAATACTACAGGTTATCCATTGTTTCGCCACTTTGAGCCTAAACACTTGGAGAAATTCATTCAAATTACCCCTGTCAAGAACCACCCCACATCGGGGCAAACTGGAGGTAAGTCAGCGTCATAAGGTAAAAAATGAGTAGAAATTTTCATGCTCTCACTTGCATCAATCTTCGAGTGTTGCTTTTTCAGATGAACTCACGTGAAGTTCAAGTGCCTTAGGATGACGAAGAGCATTTCTTTCTCTATCCTATACACACTTTATCCTTTGCTAAGCCCAATTGAGCCTGCAAATTCATTTCTTAAACCCAGTTGGTGATCATCCCCCACACTGGGGCAAGACAAAAGTCATCTTTGTTCAAGCAGCATATCCAGAGCGCCAACAAAAGACGAAGACCCTGAGAGCCCAAATGTTAGTCATTCGGTCAAAGCAAGCCAAAGTGTGACTGGCCAATGTATGCATTGTAGACAGTGTGAGTCAAAAAAAAAAAAAAATTATAGAGGGCATGAAAAAGCAGTGTGCCTGGTAAAAGCAAGGCCGATGCCCGTGAAAAAGGAAAAAATGGAGAAAAGTGACGACTTTAGAAAATGTTTAGTTGTCTCGAAGTCACAAAAGTATCCAAAGTCTTGAGGAGTCAAGTGATGAGTCAAGTGATGAACTCTCGAAACCAATGGAGCATCTACTGAGAAGACAATCCCTGATGAAGAAGAAGACCGGTGATAATGCCGAGATGATCACCAACTCTCACCCCAATTATACACATTTTGAGCCTTATGATCCATTCATTTCTCAACCCATGAGCCTAGCCTACGTTACGTCCTCTACAAAGTCTCTTCAGATTAAAGCACTTGAACTAACGTAGGATTCGGATGTTTATAAGCTTAGCTCGAAGAAGTGCGAGCAAGTCCATTTCTATCTCATTTTGCAGGTTCTTGACTTGTAAACCCGGAGACAATTGCAGAGTATTTTCTTTCAATAGCCTCGACTCGAAGAGTCTCTTTTGCTAAGCCATTGACCAAGCCCTATGTTACAGTCCTAACAAAGACCTCTCAGATTGGTAAAGTCGTACTGCTTGCGAGAATACTCGGACCCTTGTCAACATGATGACGGTGAGATGGAGCGATTCTCCATAAATCAGCCTTTCGATGAGGATGAGAGAAAGCCCTTTTGGACCGAAAGTCCCTCATTCGACATTTTCAAGATATCCGCTTGAGTTCGGGTTGTCTTGTCATGATTTTTCCCCAGCGAAGTTTGTAATGCCGATTTGACAAAACCATCGTGCATGAAAATCAGTTGAAATCATAGTTCATGTGTATATGTGTTCTTAACAGTGTGCGAATGCATATTACATGTTACTTAAAATCGTGTCTAACAGGAGACACACCTTCAGAGTTGGAGATGTCACCAGGTAAGTATGTCTCTATCCCTAGGATATCTATGACTATCTAGGTATCCCTAACCTGTTCAAGCAATTGTCAGGTCCCACATTTGATCATTTTTGCAATCTCTAGATGCCTTTGATTGTGTTCAGGTGTCTATTGATCAAACCTTTTCAGGTACTTCTGATGATACCCAGGTACTTTGTCAAGGAACTCTTGAACACTTGGGCTAGCCCCTTTGTTCATCAAATCACAGATTTTCATACAATCTCGAGAAGATTCCCCCGTTACATGACTATGAGCAGATATAGGCATGGCGGCCAAATCTTTACATATGAACAGATATATGTAAAGATCGGAATATTCTCCCAAATTTCAGGTATTCCCCCGCTACTCACCTATGAGCAGGTATAGGTGAAGCGGCCAAATCTTTACATATGAACAGATATATGTAAAGATCGGAATATTCTCCCAAATTTCAGGTATTCCCCCGCTACTCACCTATGAACAGGTATAGGTGAAGCGGCCAAATCTTTACATATGAACAGATATATGTAAAGATCGGAATATTCTCCCAAATTTCAGGTATTCCCCCGCTACTCACCTATGAACAGATATAGGTGAAGCGGCCAAATCTTTGCATATGAGCAGGTATATGTAAAGATCGGAATACTCTCATTATCTCAGATGTTCCCCCGCTACTCACCTATGAACAGGTATAGGTGAAGCGGCCAAATCTTTGCATATGAACAGGTATATGTAAAGGTCGGAATATTCTATCCACCCCAGGTGTTCCCCCGCAGTTCACTTATGAACAGGTATAAGTGCGGCGGCCAAACCTTTGCATATGAACAGGTATATGTAAAGGTCGGAATATCCTCTTGATTTCAAAAGTTTCCCCCGCAATTCACTTATGAACAGGTATAAGTGAAGCGGCCAAATCTTTGCAAACACCTATGGAGATATATAGGTAGTTCGTAAAGATCGGAACTGTTCTCACGAATCCAGATGATGATTGGATACGTCGAGCTTTCTTCGTGTGTTTTGACTTGACTGCAGATCACCGAAGTTCATCAACATATATCAGGCAATACCGATGGGAACTGAGCCCATACATTTGCCAAAACAACATACAAGTTAAGGTTGTGCCTCGAATTGCGCTATCGTCAGGTAAGTAATTCCAGGTATGTTCTCTATTCAGGTCAGCATTGCATCATTTCTTAATGCATCGTAAAATGGGACTCATAATCCCGACAAAAACAACATTCACTGCATTTGCATAAGTGAAATTTAGGTATCATTTAGTCTTTGAATGCAACCTCTGCGAGCTCACCTTCAAAGAGGGGCAGCTGTTGACACCTAAATTTTGGCAACCATTCAGTGTAATTTGCATAGAAAATTAGGGATTAAATTGTTAACCCCTAAACAAAAAATATTTAAATGGCATAACATATAGTTTAAATTCATTGCATTTTTTTGCATCGGACCGGCGGTGAATGAACGAGCTTAAATTTCATCGAATGGGACTCGGCTCGCTTGAAATGCAAAGGCCGGGAATTATAAGTCAAACGGGCTCGGTTGTTTTAATTTGAATTTAATTCAGCCCATTATCATTAATCAATTCGGCCCATTAATTCAGCCCATTTAAATTAAAGCCCAAGCCTAAGCCCATTGGGACTAAAAGCCCATCTAATTGACCTAGGTTAATACTATATATTCATCATGAGGTCAGATTTTTAGAAGGGGGACACAATTTTTCAGATCTGAATTTTCGAGAAAGTGTGAGAGTTGAGAAAGAGAGAGAGAGAGAGAAAGAAGCCGGAGCCACCCTACGGCGCCGTGCCCTTCGCGCCGCCGCCGGAGCCCCCCACGTCGCCGTGCTTTGCGCCGCCGCCCTGCCGCCGCCCGTCGCTGTGCGCCGCCGCTGCAGCCCTCCGTCGCCGTGCACCACTCCCGCCGTCTGCCGCGCACCGCTTCCCGCCGCGTGGAACATCCCCGCCGCCTGCCGCGCGCCGCTTCCCTCCGAGCATCACCGCGTGCTGCCGTCCCTCGCTGCACCTGCTGCCGCCGCTGCTGCACCTGCTGCCGCCGCTACACCTGCTGCTGCCGCCTCTCTCGCCGGTGCTGCCCCTCACGCGCGACGCCGACGCCGCTGTTGCTTGCTGCTGCCGCCGCCTCGACGCCGCTGCTGCACCTGCTGCCGCCGCTACACCTGCTGCTGCCGCCTCTCTCGCCGGTGCTGCCCCTCACGCGCGACGCCGACGCCGCTGTTGCTTGCTGCTGCCGCCGCCTCGACGCCGCTGCTGCTTGCTGCTGCCGCTTCCCCCCACGCCGACGCCGACGCCGTACCTGCTGCTCCCTGCCGCGCGACGCCGACGCCGCTGTTGCTTGCTGCTGCCGCTGCTTCCCGTCTGCCGCTGCTGCTGCCCTCTGCCGCGCGACGCGGTGACGCCGCGTCCGCTTCCTGCCGACGCCGTTGCTGCCGTGCTCCACACCGCCTGCCGCTGCCGCCGCCTCGACGTCGCTGCTGCCGTTTCCCCCGACGCCGCGCCGCCGGCCCGCCGTTCGTCGTTCATCCTGATCCGCAAGTTCGAATTTGGAAACTATTTGCAAATTAGGTAATTAGATATTATCTGATATTTTTCAGAATATTTAATTTACTAATTTGTGCTTTTGAATATTGCGTGAATATCGTGTAGAATATTAGATATGTTGGGATAATTATCTGATATCTGCAATATTTTTAAAATATTCAAAATTAGGAATCTTTCCTAATTCAGCAACGTATCTGGACAATTATCCGACCTTATCCCTAAGGTATGATACGTGGCGATACGGAAGATCATTATCCTATCCCTAATCCCTTGGATACGATAATGATTTTTATCTGCTTTCCAAATTTGAACGATCGACTTTCCATTAATATCTATAACCCTGTAGATATGACCGGTAATTCGATTTCTGTGCCTAATCCGAATTTGAAACGAATCTTGTGGATTGCGTGGCTATTTTAAATGTGGATGCTATCTTTGTTTAAATTATCTTTCCTTTTCAAATAAAAAAGAAAATTCAAAAAATATCAGTTAGGATTTGAATTTGAATTTTGCATGTTTAGGAATCCTAAATGTATCTAGACGATAGAGTAATTATTTAATTCAAATTAGGATTTGAGATAATCTATTTCCTAGTTTACATTAAATAATTTTCTAATCTTAATAGATTATTTAGGTTATTTTTTATTCCGAATTTCCAAGAAAACCCTAAAAATGAATTGTTTTATGGTAGATTATGATAGATTGCATTCTTAATTTAAGTAATTTATTATTCCGAATTTTAACAAAAATCCCAAAAAGAAGTCGTGTTAGGATATGTTAAGTCATTATGGGTTGCATGTTAATTTAGACATATTTTTATTCCGAATTTCATTAGAAAACACCAAAAATAAATCGTTTGCCCGTCATCAGAATTAGGTCACGTCGTCGCATGACATATAGTTTGCATGCTAGGTTGCATTACTTGCATGTCATTTTTGCACGTCATTGCATGTAGGTTAGCTCTCATTTAAATAAGCGAAAATCCAAAAATATGGAGTGAACTGCTTGTTAATTAGAAAGCATATTAGGTTGTTGATATGATTTTCTAGCTAACCATGCAGATGCTTACGTTGCTTCGAGGTAAGTAATTCTCCCAATCTTGCAATTTATTTAATGCTTTGATTATTGGGTGTTAAATTGGTGGTTTGCGTACCCGCATGAACACCTCACATGTTAGTGACTAAGTTAAAATGGATACAGACTGCTTGCCAAAATATTTTTGAAAAGAAAAGGTACCGAAAGGGCGTTAGACTAGATCTAGCGTAATCAAGTCCCCGGGCTTAGAATCTCTGGTTCGTAGGAATAAAACATATCTCCCTATGTTTTATTTAGGTTTCTAATCGACCTACCACAAATTGATTAGTGGCGACTCCAAGCATGAAAACATTTGCATGTTAAAAACTTAAACCCAAAGTTGCGAATTGGTAGAGCTTGGGAGGGCTCGAGTTAGGTTTAGTCCTAATAATCCATTAGCCTGGGAAGAAATTTTTAGGTCGCGACATCCTCATATCCCAAAACAAGGAGGCGGGCCTCCTGGGTTTATGGCTGAGGGTCTGAAATTGTGGTTATATAACTATGAGACAAATCTCAATAAGTATACTATCCCAAACCCCGCATAGGATCTCACGTATCGTCAAACGAAACACGCAGAACACAACAACCAATCACACTAGCAATCACATGCGATCCTACTTGGGATCCATCACGCACATCCCTGCATGTCAGATAATAATACAACCAATCCATTCACGTCCTTACTCATTAAACACTATGTCACGCGCGGCAATTTTCCATCACTAACTCACATTCATACACTAACTCACACCATGCATCAATTTTCACAATTCTCACATATCAAGCCAAGTCCAGCTCATGCCCAACTTTTCCATCACTACCGCACTCGCGTAAAACGCATCAGGCCAATGGTCTTCTGACCTCGTCAAGCATCGTCACCCCGTCAGGTCGAGCATCGTCACCTCCTCAGGGACGGCATCGTCCCGCGTAAACGAACACGCCTCAGGACGGAACCTACCCCACGTAAACGAACACACCTTAGGGTATCACTTTTCCAACCATCCCCATCCTCTCGCACCATCGTGCCACATATACCACACGGCCACACATAGCACACGACCACACAACCTCATGCCACACAGACACTTCGCAAATGCACAACCTCGTTGCATGAGTACACCACATGGCCATACACACTTGGCACGCGAACACATTGCACGATCATACCACCACACCTCACGGTCACACACTTGGCACACAGCCACATCATATTCAGCCAAACATTCACTCCGAATTCAACCAACAACCATAACCACACACATTCACATGTATGAGCTCATTCAAGCCATAAAATTTCCAATCGACATGCAATTCAATCAAGATCGATCCACCTCACCACAGCTTGATCCGGGCCTTCCAAACCACACATTTTCAATCATTAAATCAGCCCACAACAACCAAACATCCAGCCCATATCTAAGTCCCAAAACAGCCACCTAAATACCTGAATCGAGTCCTAAACATTTTCAGCAATACCCGAGGTCCTAGGTAACATTTGGGGAAGTCACTTACCTTAAAAAGGGGGTAACAATAAGCTGGGCAGGGGGCCGAATCAGCCAGACCAGTAGCAGCAGTCGATCAGCGACGCCGGCGGCTAGGTGGGCGAACGGCGGCAACGCCGGGGACGGGCAGTTGGCGGGCGGCAACCGGGTAACTGGGGGCGACGATCAGGTCGTATGGACTAGGGAAGGTCGGCCTGAGGTGGCTCGGTGGTAGTTGAGCTGAATAGGATAGGGCTAGATAGAGAGAGAGACAGGCGGACGGTGAGGCGTGGCTGAGGAAGAAGAAGCGGTGGCGACGAACGGCTGGCCGGTGGCAACCAGGCAGCTGGCGAGCTAGTGGCCGGCCAAGCTGGCTCACGCATAAAGGAGAGGAGAGAGAGAGCTTCGGTGGGTGGGGTGAGGAGAGAGAGAGAGAGTGAATTATTGGGGAAGAGAGAGAAAATCAATGTTTATATAGGGCACCCCCATAATTGCTCTCTAATACCCCACCTAAAATTACCAAATTACCCTTCTAACTACCCCACGAATCCAAGGGTCAAGATTTGATCTTATCCAAATCCAACGGCCCACGATCAACCTTATCCAATAATTCAAGGGGCAAAAGAGTAATTATTCATGGGAGGAGAAGGGTGTCGCGACCTAAAAAATTAGGTTTTTCGATCTTAGGCTAATAGATTACTAGATCAATTAAATTAACTAACCTAGCTCGAGTTCTCCCAAACTCTACCAATTCGCAACTTAGATTCAATTATGAGCATGCAAATATTTTCAATGGAAGCCGCCACAAATCATTTAAGGTAGATTGATTAGAAACCTAAATAAAATAGCGAGAGTACTATTTTATTTCTACGAACTAGAGATTATAAATTTGGGGACTTGGTTACGCTAGATTACCCTAACGTCCTTTCGGTACCAATCTCAAGAAAAATACTCAATTCGGCAATTTTAATGAATTCTGATTTAGAGTTCAAAGGTGCAAAATTTTTTTTAGATTTTCTTTTTATGAATCTTTTTTGTATTTTTGATGCATTTTCAGATTTAAATTCAAGTCACAAATCTTTTAATAGAAAGATTATAACCGCTAAATCTTTCGAATTAAGTTTCGATCTGAAGCCTGACAGATCGACTCTAAAAATTCGAAATACCTGCTATGGAAATAACACTATCTAGAGCCTGATAGATAGACTTATTCCTACGTGTGCGGTTGCGGATTAGGAGATTTTCCTAACCGATCACATTTTGAAAAGATTTTGCTATCTAGAATATCTTGGATATATTCAAAAGATCTTGAAATTTTCAAATTCTATCCAAATTTGACAAGTAATACACATCCAATATTTGATTCAGGAGATCGGATTGACGACCATAGCACGTTATGAAATTAGGAAATAATTCCTAATTTAAATCTGCTTGAGGATTTCATTGATATGAATAATATTTGAAGATTCAAACAATAATGCAATTTCACAAATTAGGCGATAAAATATACGAAAATCGAATTAATGAAGATTCTTACCAATTTGTGGATATTTCCAAATTTGAATCACCGGCGGATTGCGATTGTGGAACGTATGGTGGCCGACGGCAGTGGACCAGCGGCGATAGCGGTGTCGCTACGAGGAGCTGCGGCATCAACGGTGGGATAGTCCGCGGCTCACGTCGGGACGGCGACAATGACGTGGACGCTTGAGACAGCAAGAACAACGGCGTCGTGCAAGATTGGCCGCAAGCTGGGGTGATGGCTTTGTAGTGGAGATGTGTCCTTTTGGAATCTTCCTTTAGTGCGCAGAACGTGCTCTTCCTTTGAACTGTAGTCAAAGTCCTTCAATCAACTTCCACCACTTGGCTCCCTCTTTGACTTTTCCTTCGACGTTGTCTCCGTGGCTTGGCGGTGTGAAGCTTACTGGTTCGGTGGTTCTCGGCCAAGGAAGGAAAATCTTGCAGTGTGGACTTCTTTCGGTGGCAAGTTGGGGGGAACCGTGATGAGTGTTGCTCACGGTGCTGCAAGAAAATTTATTGGACTCCTAGCAAGACCCAAACCATCCTGCAATAAAATAAAATTCTAAGATCGTGAAAAGAAGGTCTGGCAGCTGCGGTGACTCGTTGGGTTTGCTGCTCCGTAACAATGCAAAGCTACATCTTGGCCTAGAAGTGCAGCGGGGGATCTCCACGATTTAGACGACTCACGAACAACAGCAACAATGAAGGGAATCATCGGATTAGAGCAGCTGGTCGTCAACAGGGCTTCGGGATGGGAGCATCTCGATTGGGTGCTGGCGTCCACAGTGGAGCAAATGTCGTGGAGCAAGGACAACACAAAGCAGCAAGGGATCACCGTTGAGGCTCACGACTGGCTGATGTCAGCGTCAAACGGCGGAGGTGCAGGAGCAAGGCGTGACCAGGAAGAGCTTGCCGCGAGCACCCCTCTTCTCTCTTTTTCTCTTGTTTTCTCTCTGTGTTTGTGTGTGATCAGATCCCCCAAAAGAAAAGGTCCCCCTTCACAATTTCTTATTGAATATATTTATAGGCAAAGTTTAGGGTTTTGCTTGCAATTATTTCCTATTTTGATTCAAAGAAAATATTGTAATATCTCTGTGATAATATCAATTCATTCAATTTGAATCGTGATAATATCAAGATTGACAAACCAATATTTTCTAACTCGACATTTTCCAATGAAAATTTTAGCTCTTATAAGGTTCATGGGCTTGGCCAAGAATTTTCTTGAACGCGGGCTTAGTCTAATTTCATTAAGTTCAGAGCCGTTCACTCGAGTCCATCCATCGCCGGTCCAATGCAAATGCAACTATATGAACTGATTACTATAAATGAAATGCTCCTAATATCTATATGTAATTTAACTAATTTTTTTCTTTTCTAGGGACTTGGATCGATTCTTAATTTTTATGCAATGAATGACTAATTGGGTTTCCAAAATTTAGATGTCAATAGTTGCCCTTCTTTGAGTGGAGGCTCGCAGAGGTTTCGCTCAAATACTGAAACCTAAATTTAAACCATGCAAAATGATGAATGATCTTTTTTTTTGGGGGTTTTAATTCCAATTTTTCAAATGCAATGATGCATGATATGCAAATAATAAGGAACGTATGCTAAGGCTACTCACTTCATGAAGAGCGGTGAAAAAGCCTTACATACGGATCGCACAAAAAGTGCCCAAGTGAGGGAAAGCTTTATAATGCTGTGAACTCTCTCGATCTCCAAAATTCTAGTCCATTGGAAGTAAGGTTCTCAAGATACAAAATTGTCTATCTGTTACCTATAGTTTGCTACAGATGCGAAATAACGCATGATATGAAAAAAGAATTAAAAGAGACGTGTTGCCTATATCACCGGGCAATCACGAAAAGGATCATGTCACATGTTCCATCGAGTGAGCATGAGGTTAGTTGTGCCACCTATTCCACTGGGTGAACACGGAATGAGAAACTATGCTGCCTATTCCACTGGACAACATGAAATGGGTGTGCTGTCTATTCTACTGGGCAACACAAAGAGATATATCACCTATTCCACTTGGTGAACATATGAGAGATCATGTCTCCTATTCCACTGAGAGAAAGAATAATTAGTAGACGTACTTGAATTCTTCTTATGTTATAAAAATGACAGAGCCAATTGCATTGCACCTGTTTTTACCTAAGAAAAGGTTAAAATAACACTTGCGCAGGGGCAAAGAAAACATAATTCATGAATCTGCCTGCATTGCCAAGCTTCACTGGGGAATTTATCAATAAGAACAACCATTTCGTCCTTTTGATAATTTGTTCACATTAAATGAGAGACCTTTAATCAGAAAGGACTTTTCACTCACTTTCAATGAAAAGGCTTTTGACCCGACCTTAGATGCGGGTATAAGAATCACTCAAACTCTCTTTATCATGTTTGACAAGGGTTTGGATATTCTCAAAATCAGTATGACTTGGCCAATCTGAGAGGTTTTTATAAGGACTAAAACACAGGCTTAGTCAAAGGTTTCACAATGGGGACTCATGAGAGTCATAACTTTGAAAAAATTGATATCACCAGCTGCTTTGGGTTTATAAGTCAGGAATGCTGCAAAAATGAGATAGAAAAATCTTGCTCGCACTTCTTCGAGCAACATTTATAAGCATTTGAAACTTTACATTAACTCAAGTGCCCTATTCTGAAGAGACTTCGGTAAGGGTTGTAACGTAGATTCGGGTAGACTTGAAATGAATGGCCTATTTCCATCAAAATGGGTATTATGAACATGGAAATTGGTGATCATCCAATCATGCTACCAGTACCATTGATCTATCTCTAGCAATTGCTCCATAAATAAACCTTCAAATGGTCTTTTCCTTGAAAAATGATCTTGCATATCGACTCAGTTCTTGCCGAAGCTTCTCTCTCTCTCTCTCTCTCTCTCTCTCTCTCTTTCTTTTTTTTTCTTTTCGAGAGATTTTTCCGAGAGAGAACTTCGATTTAATGGAGTCCTTTTGCGTCCTGAATTTTCTTTTGAGCTTCCATTTGCCTCAAGTCACCTTGAACTTGCTTTGAGACGATTTCATTTGTTTATCACAAGAATAATCACCAATCTGGTTGAAATGAGTTCACCGCTCAAATTGAATATGCAAAGGGTATGATGTGTAGGGATATAGAAAGAAATGCTCTTCGTCATATCTAAGGCACTCGAGCTAACACAGAATTTGCATGCAATAAATATACTTGAAGATTGATGCAAGTGAAAGCAAGAAAATTCTAAATATTTTGAACTTTCTAAGAAATTGCCCCAGTATGGGGTTGTTCTTGACAGGGGTAAGAAATGAAACTCCGTTCAAAGGATTAAGCAAATGATAATCTATAGTGTTTAGATAGGGGGAATGAATGCCTCTCATCATTTTGGTCGTCATGCTTTTCGTGAGATAATCCTTTACCTTATCAACACGGAATTTTCACTCAACTCGCACTAGGGATTATTATTCAGGACGTGTATGGAAATGACTTGCCTTTCGTCATCTTGAAGTCTCTCATGCAATATGATCGCTTCATTAGGACAGAAACAGATTGCCCGATCAAAAGCCTTCCTCAAACAAAGCTTAGTAACATCAATTGATTCATGAAATTCAACTTGATATTTGATAGAAACAAAGTCATAATGAGTACAAATCAAGTGTAATACTTCTTCACAGAATCAGAATTAACTGGATTGGAAAAAACACGACCATCCATCTTGGCCAAAATTAAAAACGCCTTCTGGAAGGACTTTCTTCACAATGTACGGGCCACCATAGTTTGGAGCAAATTTTCCTTCTACAAGAGGAACTATCGGCAATAACTTCCACAGGATAAGGTCACCTACCTGAAAATGTCGAGACTTGACTTTCTTGTTGAAAGATTTAGCAATTCGTTATTGGTAGCACTGGCCATGACATAGAGCTCTAAGCCTTATCTCATCAATCATGTTCAACTGGTCCAATCTCTGTTGGATCCAATCTGCTTCTGACAATTGTACCTGTGAAAGAATACGTAACGAAGGAATTTCAACCTCAACAAGTAGAACTGCTTCCATACCATACACAAGAGAATATGGAGTTGCCCTTGTAGATGTCCGGATAGAAGTTCGATATGCCATAAGTGCAAAAGGTAATCTCTCATGCCAATCACGATAGTTCTCAGCTATTTTAGCCAAAATTTTCTTGATATTCTTGTTGGCTGCTTCGACCGCTCCGTTCATCTGCAGACGATATGGAGAGGAATTCAGATGCTTGATCTTGAACTCCTTGAACAGATCATCCACCAATTTATTATTTAGATTCGACCCATTGTCAGTAATTATAGTCTCAGGTGCACCATATCGAGCAATGATGTCTCGACGAATGAACTTCACCACAATCCGGGCGGTCACTGTCGTATAGGACATAGCTTCAATCCACTTCGAAAAGTAATCGATAGCGGTTAGGATAAACCGATGCCCATTTGACTCTTTAGGATTAATTGGGCTAATCATATCAATGCCCCACATAGAAAATGGCCATGGTTCAGACATTTGATGCAATTCATTCAGAAGAGTTTTAATTTTATCACCATGGATCTGACATTTGTGACAACTCCAGACATGCTGAATGCAATCACTCTCTAAAGTGAGCCAATAATAACCCATCCTCATTATCTTCCTTGCCAGCATATGACCATTCATGTGCGGACCACATACCCCCTCATGTATTTCTAGCATCAAACGAACAGCCTCGGTTGAATCAGCACACCTTAATAAAACCGAATCATAGGACCGCTTGTATAGGCATTCTCCACTCAAGAAGAACTTCGACGCCATTTTCCTGATATACTTTTGGTCAGATACGGTACTTTTCTCAGGAAACTCCTATGTTTAAAGATTTGCCTTGATATCATGATACCATGGCTTGCCGTCAGGCTCTTCTGTCGTGGCCATGCAATAAGTCAGTTTCTGTAAGACCTCTATCTTCAAAGGTTCAACTTCTAAACCACTTGTCACTCGTAGCATTGCCGATAACGTAGCTAGAGCATTGGCAAAATGGTTTTGAGTCCTTGACAAGTATTCAAACGAAATGTCTTCAAACTCTTCCACCAACTCCTCTAAATAGATGTGATATGGCTGCAACTTAGCATCTCTAGTTTGCCACTTACCAACGGTCTGAAAAATAATGAGAGCTGAATCCCCGAACACCTTAAGTTGAGCTACTCCCATTTCGATTGTTGCTTGTAACCTAAGAATGCATGCTTCATATTCAGCGATATTGTTCGTGCAAGGAAATATCAGTTTCGCCGCGATCGGATAATGTTGTCCACCTGGAGATATTAAAACTGCCTCGATACCTGATCTTGACAAGTTTACGGCCCCATTAAAATACATGGTCCATATATACTCATCAATTGGCATGATTCTATCCTCTAGCGGATCCAGATCCTCATTTTTCCCAGGATTTTCGGCCAAGACATCAGCAACTACTCGTCCTTTGACTGATTTCTGAGATATGAATTGAACATTAAATTTTGAGATAAGAATCTGCCATTTTACCAGTTTTCCAATCAAAGCGGGTTGATTGAGCAAGTATTTGATTGAATCACACTCTGTTACAAGCAATATCTAATAGTGCAAAGTGTATTTCCTCAACCTGTGTAGCACCCAGACCAGTGCTGCGCACGTTCTTTCTACTTCGGAATAGTTCATCTTAGAGGCGGTGAACTTCTTACTCAAATAATAAATCGCACGCTCCTTTCCATCCTCTTTACTTTTCTGAGCAAACATGGCACCTAAGGACTCACTGTGGATTATAAGGTACAGGATCAGAGGTTGCCCCGGCATTGTCTACCCATTAAGCTACGAACTTCCTTCACCGAAGAGGGGGATTTTATTTCATAAATGGCCTTCACTTTTGACAGGTCAATCTCAATCCCTTTGTTACTAACAATGAAGCCAAGTAGTTTGCTAGAAGCTGTCCTGAACACGCATTTTGCTGGATCGAGGCGTAATTTGAACTTGCGAAGCCTGTCGAATAATTTTGTCAAGGTTTCTATGTGATCTTCTCCACGTCGAGTTTTTGCAATCATGTCGTCAACATAGACCTTAATCTCATTATGCATCATGTCATGGAACAACGTGACCATTGCCCGCTGATAAGTTGCCCCAACATTTTTTAGACCGAAGCGCATCACCTTGTAATGAAATGTCCCCCATGGAGTGGTAAATGCCGTTTTCAACTTATCATCCTCGTTCATCAAGATCTGATTATAACCTGAGAAACCATCCATGAAGGAGAATAGTTCGAGCTCAGCTGTGCTGTCCACAAGCACATCAATGCGTGGGAGTGGAAAATCATCTTTAAGACTAGCTTTATTTAGATCTCGGTAGTCAACACACACTCGAACCCGATCGTCTTTCTTCAACACCGGGACTATATTAGCGACCCATTCTGAGTATTGAGTAGTCTCAATAAATCCCACGTCAAGAAACTTCATGACCTTTTCTTTGATCTTCTTTGCCAGTTCTGACTTAGCTCTTTATGGCCTTTGTTTCACGGGCTCAACCGAAGGATCAGTCGATAGCTAATGTTCAACGATCGATCGATCGAGACCCGGCATTTCAACATAAGACCAGACAAAGATGTCTTGATAATCTTTCAACAATTGGGTCAAGCGTTTGGCCACATCTTCAGGGAGACATGCCCCAATCTTCACTTCTCTAGGATTCTCCGTGTCGCCAAGATTGATCACTACGGTTTCTTCAACAGTCAGAGGTTTGGATTTCTCATGAATTTCCAAGTTCCGTCGTATCTCTTCATCATTCGGATTAGAATCGTCTGAGTCATCGGATTGACTTGCATCATATATATGAGGATCCATGATTCCCGTCCCTTCGCATGCCTCGAGATTAGTCCTGAAACATGAAAGAAAGGGATAAAAAAGATAAGACAGGGCTTAACTACATGTAATTTTCGAAAATTGATCATTGCTTTTTGAAATTCATTTTGTTTTCGAAGACCTCGAGATGAGAATTCTTGAGAAGCCCAACCCTCAGTTTTTACCGTAGATGATAAATTTTTCCAATCGTTGGTTATTGTCATCGGGTTGGTTTGGGGCACTTCAACAAGATTCAAAATGATAAAAACTTTTGTAATTTTACTGATATCGAATCAATGAATTACATCTTATTGGATTGAAAAACCTAAGTGCAACATGAATTGGAATGAAAATCGAAAAAAAAAAAGCAATAAAGATTCCCACGCAGGAGAGATACGAAAACTGGAAATAATTACTCTTGAGGGTCAGCGCCCATCCCTTCAAGTGGTCCTTCAGTGATTGCACCAATGGAGGTCTCAACAAATCAATCGATGAGGTAGGGTATACCATCATTAAAGTCAAAGTCCACCACCCTCGACTCCGGTTTCTTGAAAATACAGGGTGGCTGGTCATCCTCAGAATCATTAGACAAACTGACGAAAATCGCTTTATTGTGCTTCTTAGGCGAGTCAGTTAGGGCTTATGGCGACTTAGGGAAGATAAGCTCCAGATCATCCTCAATCGGGCCCGGCTTTAAATGCTTATATCCCCCCACTACTCCAGTTGAGCGAAAGGTATGATTAATGGGAGGTAGTAAGGGACTTTGACCTACTCTTCTTCGACCTCTGCAACAATTGTAGCCTTGTTCGCAGCTTTCGAGCCCATGATATCCCAAACTAGCCTTGTGCGATTGTCCATTTGTCTTAATCGGGGCATGAACGCCTTGACCTTCCTTTCCAAGACCCTGACCTGGCTCAAAACCATTACTGACCATGACCTTAGCCACCATGATAGCTGCATTAGAAATCTTAGGAACGGGCAACGGCATATCAGAGGAGGCCTGAACAACTTGAACTATCTCAAATGAATGATAGCTATCCTCCTCAATATGATCGGGCTCTATGTATGGGACCGATGTCGCATTGAAGATTCGGTGATCTTCCTCTCCATAAACTATAACCAACTTTGCCTTAGCCACAAACTTGATCTTCTGATGCAAACCGGAGGGCACTACGCCTGCATTATGGATCCATGGCCGTCCCAACAAGAAATTAAAAGCAGAAGGGATATCCAGCACTTGAAAAAGAATATCGAACACCGAAGGTCCGATTTGTAGTTCTAAGTTAATCTGGCCTATCACATCCTTCTTTACTCCATCAAAGGCTTGAATAGAAGTCTTGGCTACTTGCATGATAGATGGATGAATGCTTAACCTTTTCAAAGTAGCCAACAGGCATAAATTCAAAGCTGACCCGTTATCAACAAGCACCCTAGTCATATGAGTCTCCTTATACTTCACTGATATATGAAGCACCTTATTGTGACCACGTCCTTCAACTGGGATTTCCTCATCAGAAAATGCTACTTGATCCTTGAGGAGGATCGCCTCGATAAACCCCTCTAGCTTATCTTCTTCAATAGTCTCGGGCACATGAATCTCACTTAAAACTTTCATCAGAGCACCCCGATGCTTATCTGATGTCTGGAGAAGTTCTAACAACGAGACTTGTGTAGGTAACTTTCTCAGCTGATCAACCACGCTATATTCATTAGCCTTAATCACAGCTAGGAATTCCTTCGCTTTTTTCTCGGCCACTGGCATAGCCGGTTGATTATCAGCATAAGTTCGTCCTAACCTTGTTATAAGATCAACATTGTATGATCATGGAACCATCTTGTCACTTTCATAAGCGTAGGGCTGAGGTGATGCCAGCACCAACACTTCAGAAGCATCGGGTATAACGATTCCGACGTCATCGTCAGAGGCGTCCTCGAGAGGGGGTATGTCAGTTAACTCAGGATCCAACTTAACTGGTTCATCGATCAACATTGCGAGTTCTTCATTCCAGTCAATGATGACCTGAGATATAGTGGCCACTACCCCGAATTCATCAGCCATCCCAATCATTCCCTCTCTTACCAACTCATCCACCTTCTTCTCTATTTTACCGAATGACACCATTTCACCAGTCGAAACATAACCAGCTCGGACTAAAGTATCGAACATATCCTCAAAAGGGACCCTGAAGCCTTGAACCTGCTTGACCCCCAGGCCAAGGACAACATTTGCACTACTCGAATGATCAGGGAGTAGATTATTCTGCACATTGGGCTTACCGGCTGGCTGTAGTGCAAACGGTCTAGTCTCGAGTAGATCCTGTACTCGATGTTTGAGCACTTGGCAATCATCTGTCGAATGTCCTACCTTACCTTTATGGTAATCGCATTTCTTCGATGGATCATACCTTGCAAAGCCGGTAGCGTTAGATCTTTGTGGCTCTAAATTCAGCAAGTTCTTCTTCCTTAGCACTGCCAGTACCTGAGATAACGTCCTCGGAAGTAGAGTAAACTGGTGAGGTTTGCGCTACTGGCATGGGTCCTGCTAGCTTTGCCGCCCATAAGAGGTTGGTTGCTGGGTGGTAAATTGTAGCTTCGGGGCCTGAGCTGGCGTCTTCTGTACATAAGTCATGTTGACTTCGAGGACATACTCTTTGTCCTTCTTACTAGTAAATCTCTTGCCTGATGAACCCGACTCATTGTACCATCCTTTCTTGAGCCCGGACTCAATCTCCTCACTTATGGCTATCAGCTGGCTAAAAGATTGGATGGCCGTTACTAACATTTGTGAACGAATCGGTTGCGGTAGAGTGGACACGAATAATTTCATTAAGTCACGCTCTGAGAGTTCAGGCATGATCTGTCCCGCCATGTTCCTCTAGCGAGTGGCATACTCCTTTAGAGTCTTGTCCTTTTTCTACTCAGCTCTCTCCAAGTCTTCCCTTGTAATGGTGACATCCAGATTGAACTTAAAATGCTTGACGAAAAAGTTTGCCACCTCTTCCCACGAGTCCTTCCGATTAATCTGGTGGTTGTTATATCACCTCATTGCAACATCCTTCAAGCTTGCTTGAAAGGTTTGGATCATTAGAGGTCCGTTAGAAATATATCTGTTCATGAGCCCCTGGTACATCTCGATGTGTTGAATTGGATTTGAGGTGCCGTCATACTTCTCGAAAGCTGGCATCTTGAATTTATCGGGCACTTGGACCCAAGCAAAAATAGACAAATCGACAGGTGGAACACTTTGATTTCCTTCTACTTTACGTAACCTCTGGTTGAGCTTAGCCAGCAGCTTGACATTCTCATCATTGGGGGGTGGATGAAGAACATGGGCCGCTGGAGATACACTGGTATTAGTCAAAATGACATCAGCCAGTTGAAGATTTTGATTAGTATTTGCTGTGGGAGCTTTGTCAATGCGAAAGCCTTGATAGATTGGAGGTGGAATCTCCGATTGAGAGGCAGCATTGATCTGCTGCTGCTTGGCCATGAGATCACTCATCATTTTGGACATGGTAGCCGCGATATGCTCATTCATTGTATTCATGTGTTCTTTTAGCTTCTCGTCAATCATGGTTGCAATCTCGGCTTGATTGGTCATCCTTCTTTTGGTCACTGATAAAGTATTATAAGGATGAGGGAGATCCGTGGCAAATTACCTACAAAAAGTAACGATCGAATAAATACACCAAGTAAGAATAGCGAGTCGGTCCATGACATCCTCTAGACCCCCAAGACGAAACTTCTTTCGAAAGACTGATTCGTCCAGTAAATTTCAAAATTCCAGATTGCTTTATTCAGTAATAAATAAAATAAAATAAAATAAAAACTTGGACTAATTTCAAAATTTACAAATTATAGCTCCATATTTCTCATTGAATTGCCCAAAATGGAAAATGTCTCAAGGGAATTCCTAGAAAGATTGTCTAGAAACAGCAACATTTATTACTAGAAAACGTCAATAGTAAACTAACATTTCCTCCTAAAAAAAAAGAGAGAAAAACTCCCTAAACCAAACATAAAATCAAATGGTCTTCCTTTTTTTAGAGGTCACGTGATCTATAGACGAATGGGCCTTCAAGGCAAGCCGTAATCGTGCATTCTCTTCATCCAAAGCATCTGCCTTTTCCTGGGCCTTCATCGCCTTTTCTTCACTGATTTTGATTTGGGTCTGACGGGTATACCGCACTGTCACAACCGAGATCTTTGGGAGTATCTCAGCAGGGATGGTATGATACTGAATATACCGGGTCGTGGCAAAGTGACTTTTCATCCTTCTAGTGGGCTCATCTGCTGGCCAAATCAGCTTCTGAGTGGAACATTTCTGCCAAGCCTTAGAATGACGCCTAAGCTCAGCTTTGTAGCACTCGCCCTTCTCGAACTGGACTTGAAATTCATTGGGCCTGAGTGGAGGTAGGACATCCTGTAAAATTCGGAATTGTCGTGTAACTCGAAGAGGCTGATAGCTGGTTGCCCCATAAATGCCCATAAAAGGTACGGGCTTCTGATCGCCATGGCATAGTCGAGCCTCAACCTCTCGAAACCACACAGCTTGCCAAAGAAAAATCTTAGAGTTTAGATCCTTGAACAGATGGACCCATTGTGTATAATGCAAACTCTTAGTTTGATCTTGGATTTGTTTGAACCTTAAAATAGAGTTATCAGTCATGCCCATTTCAAATACAGTCATATTTTCCCCAAATTGAAAAAGGTGTGAGAAAAGCCAGATTTGTAAAAGCTCAATTGGGGCTCGAAAAGTTCTATCTTTTTCTTTCTTGAATTGTGTCAGAGATATAAAAGTCTCTGCCAGAATTGTGTTTATGAAACTAACTCCACCACATATTAGTTTTACTGTCCAAGCTATCACAGGATCAAATAGCATTTCGACGGAATGGAAAAATGATGAGTCCAAAAAAAAGTTAAGATAAAAATCTTAGTTCTCATGAGGACGGAGCTATTTTCGAAACATTCAATAAGAAAAGATACTGGGCATGCTTGACAATTACCCTTTAGCACTTTTTCAATTTATTTTTTGGTCAAACTCAAAAATTCAGCAAGTGCTACTACAGGATCTACCCGAATGGGTGGTTCAACTATATCCAACTCAATCGATTTTTCAATGGCAATACTATATTCTTCCAGAATCGGTGTGAGATCAAACTTACCTCTCAACACAAATATGGTCATCTTGGGGCATCAAAAATGAGCAAGTGCCTGCATGATCCCGCTATGAACATCTATATCTAGGATTGGCAGGATGAATCCAATGCGCTTAAGAACGTACTGCTGACCATCTGGCTTCAATTGGCCCCATAACTTCCTAAGCTCTAGCTTCGGAGTAGGCACGAAATGTATATCGAGGCGACCCATTCGTATATAGACCACGCGCCAAATGACTCAACCTAGATCAAGGACCGACTCAAAATAAGATGAAGAAAACCAAAGATAAAGCTCCAGAAATTATCGCCTTTGGGGAGAAAGTGTCAATCACAGAAACATGCACATGAATCGTGAGTTTAAATCTTAAACTATCTACCCTAAAGGCTTTTGCAAAGTGAAATGATGAACGGAACGACATGTCGCAGCCTCGCGCATAATCATCGTGACTAGTCGCAGCCTCGCATACAATAGTCATGACTAGTCGAGTCCAATCACTTCGGGTTGGTTCGGTCGACAAGGGCAACCCCCATCCATCATAGCCTTACGTGCATGAGGATGGCCCTTGAGCCGTTTTTGGAAAAATTTTCGGGATCTAAATGGGATAACCTTTAGCGAAGCCTTATCGCCAAGGTTAAAGAAACTTCTAAATACCATCTTAAAACTATGGGTGTGACCCAGGTCCGGTCACAGGTCGTGTGTGGTGTAGTGCAAATACTGTAAATCATGTACAACAATTACATGCAAACACCGCTTCAATAGTACAAAAATTAAATCACAATTTCAATCCACCAAGCCTCCAAAACAAAGGGTTAGCCAATCACTACTCCCTTATAACTCCCATCCTGCAAAACCATTTAACACCTAATAATGAGAATTCAATCAAATTTTATCAAATCGAGTGATTTTTCCATGAAAATTTTCTGGCCTAAGTCCTCCTTAAATTTTCAAAAAAAAAAATTCAAGTTATCCCCAGCGGAGTCGCCAAGCTGTCGCGACAGCTAAAAAATCAGGTTTTTCGATCTTAAGCCAATGGATTACTAGATCAATTAAATTAACTAACCTAGCTCGAGTTCTCCCAAACTCTACCAATTCGCAACTTAGGTCGAATTATGAGCATGCAAATATTTTCAATAGGAGCCGCCACTAATCATTTAAGATAGGTTGATTAGAAACCTAAATAAAATAGCGGGAGTACTATTTTATTTCTACAAACCAGAGATTATAAATCCGGGGACTTGGTTACGCTAGATTACCCTAACGTCCTTTCGATACCAATCTCAAGAAAAATACTCAATTCGGCAATTTTAATGAATTCTGATTTAGAGTTCAAAGGTGCAAAATTTTTTTTAGATTTTCTTTTTATGAATTTTTTTTGTATTTTTGATGCATTTTCAAATTTAAATTCAAGTCGCAAATCTTTTAGTAGAAAGATTATAACCGCTAAATCTTTTGAATTAAGTTTCGATTTGAAGTCTGACAGATCGACTCTAAAAATTCGAAATATCCGCTATGGAAATAACTTTATCTAAAGCCTGATAGATAGACTTATTTCCACGTGTGCGGTTGCAGATTAGGAAATTTTCCTAACCGATCTCATTTTGAAAAGATTTTGCTATCTAGAATATCTTGGATATATTCAAAAGATTTTGAAATTTTCAAAATTTATCCAAATTTGACAAGTAATACACATCCAATATTTGATTCAGGAGATCGGATTGACGACCATAGCACGTTATGAAATTAGGAAATAATTCTTAATTTAAATCTACTTGAGGATTTCATTGATATGAATAATATTTGAAGATTCAAACAATAATGCAATTTCACAAATTAGGCGACAAAATATACGAAAATTGAATTAATAAAGATTCTTACCTAATTTGTGGATATTTCCAAATTTGAATCACCGGCGGATCGCGATTGTGGAACATATGGTGGCCGACGGCAGTGGACCAGCGACGATAGCGGTGTCGCTACGAGGAGCGGCGGTGTCAACGGTGGGATAGTCCGCGGCTCATGTCGGGACGGCGACAATGGCGTGGATGCTCGAGACAGCAGGAATAATAGCATTGTGCAAGACTAGTCGCAAGCTGGGGTGATGGCTTTGTAGTGGAGATGTGTCCTTTTGGAATCTTCCTTTAGTGCACAGAACGTGCTCTTCCTTTGAACTGTAGTCAAAGTCCTTCAATCAACTTCCACCACTTGACTCCCTCTTTGACTTTTCCTTTGACGTTGTTGTCTCCGTGGCTTGGCGGTGTGAAGCTTACTGGTTCGGTGGTTCTCGGCCAAGGAAGGAAAATCTTGCAGTGTGGACTTCTTTCGGTGGCAAGTTGGGGGGAACCGTGATGAGTGTTGCTCACGGTGCTGCAAGAAAATTTATTGGACTCCTAGCAAGACCCAAACCATCCTGCAATAAAATAAAATTCTAAGATCGTGAAAAGAAGGTTCGGCAGCTGCGGTGACTCGTTGGGTTTGCTGCTCCATAACAATGCAAAGCTACATCTTGGCTTGGAAGTGCAGCGGGGGATCTCCACGATTTAGACGACTCACGAACAGCAACAACAATGAAGGGAATCGTCGGATTGGAGCAGCTGGTCATCAACGGGGCTTCAGGATGGGAGCGTCTCGATTGGGTGCTGGCGTCCACGGTGGAGCAAATGTCGTGGAGCAAGGACAACACAAAGCAGCAAGGGATCACCGTTGAGGCTCACGACTGGCTGATGTCAGCGTCAAACGGCGGAGGTGCAGGAGCAAGGCGTGACCAGGAAGAGCTTGCCGCGAGCACCCCTCTTCTCTCTTTTTCTCTTGTTTTCTCTCTGTGTTTATGTGTGATCAGATCCCCCAAAAGGAAAGGTCCCCCTTCACAATTTCTTATTGAATATATTTATAGGCAAAGTTTAGGGTTTTGCTTGCAATTATCTCCTATTTTGATTCAAAGAAAATATTGTAATATCTCTGTGATAATATCAATTCATTCAATTTGAATCATGATAATATCAAGATTGACAAGCCAATATTTTCCAACTCGACATTTTCCAATGAAAATTTTAGCTCTTATAATGTTCATGGGCTTGGCCAAGAATTTTCTTGAACGCGGGCTTAGTCTAATTTCATTAAGTTCAGAGCCGTTCACTCGAGTCCATCCACCGCCGGTCCAATGCAAATGCAACTATATGAACCGATTACTATAAATGAGATGCTGCTAATATCTATATGCAATTTAACTATTTTTTTTCTTTTCTAGGGACTTGGATCGATCCTTAATTTTTATGCAATGAATGACTTATTGGGTTTCCAAAGTTTAGGTGTCAACAAAGGGCATTCTTGTCATCTTATTTTCGGCCATACAGACTAATTATCAGTCCCCTTAACTTATCCAATTCTCAAAATTCGTTCGCGGTGCATAAGGGCAAAACGGTCATTTTTCCGGTCCCGAACCGAAATCCGTTTTTTTACAAAAATGGGTGGCCCCAAGGTTGGTCACGGCAAAAACGCCATCGGCTGCTAAAAATTGTCACTTTCAAAATTCTCGATTCCTAGGCCCGGATTTCAAGAAATGACTATAATCAAACAATCGCGACTTTAACTTATCTCTTGCTAACGGGTGGCTCATTAAGATTATGCGCTTTCGATCCGTGACCGATACTAAATCAAGTCACATTTAAGTTTGCTCGAGCCAAGGCGACCTCGATTGTCATGTAATTGCGAGGGTTTGTCACTAGTTCCCTTCGGACATGATCGATCAAATAGATTGATCTCTGTTGGCCCAAAATATTCCCTCATCAATCCTCATGGTCGAAGGTTGAACCAAGGTCGAGTTCTTTGATCGTGCGAACTCAGCCCCGTGATGGCCTTACCCTTAAGATTAGCATCCTGAGAATGCACGGTTCCGGGTGAGATCTCACTATAGTGCATTTGGCCAAAATATTCATTTCATAAATCCCGGGAAAATGATCGAAAATTCAGAATGTTACATTTTCGATCAAAAAGTGACGGCAAATCAGTCTCGCCGGAGAGTTTCCTCACCGGTGAGCTGGATTCAAAGCTGATCGGGAATGCCTGAAACTGAGTCTCGTCCGGCCAGCCTAGACCTGTTTCGGTGAAACCGAGACCATCACGGTGAAGACCACGTGCTAGGGAACAACACCACAAGCATGGATTACTTCAACAATTTCATTTGGACATTGGACGAAGCAGGTAAATCTCGTTTAAGGTCACAGTTTTCCAGAATTTTAAAAAAATGTGATTTGGTTCAATTCGGTTGTTTTTACGATTTTCTTTACAATGTTGCATTCATGGACGTTCATTATTAGTTTTTAAACATTTTGATGTGATTTGATTGCATTTTGGACTGCAAAAACGCATGAATCGAGTCGACCCCCCATGTAAACCCCCTCGCCGAAGCATTGCCGTGGTCGTAAGGCCATTCAGGTTAGTCTCCCTGACCTTGTTTGATGTTTTGATGGTTTTTTGAACTATTTAGATGGCTAGGGCTTCTAGTGTAAGGATTTTAAGTTCTGGAAAATGAAAATTTAATCGGTAGAAGTTAGGGTTTTTGGACCAATTTTTCGCCGGCCGGCGAAGGTCCGACGAAGACCTAATTAGGCTAGTTTGATAATAGAACATGTGGACTTGGTAATAATGCAAGTGGAACGGTGAAATAGTCGTCGGAAGGTCGCCGACAGTGAGGCCAAAGTCGTAGCCTTGAAAACTGAAAACGTGAAATAGTGCACACCAAGTATTTGTCAAAATGCCCCAATGAAAATAGGGCAAAACGGCGCCGTTTTTGGCATGCCGTGCCCGCCAGAGGAGGTGATCAGTGCCGGCACCAGCAACGCCCGATTCGACCTCAGTTGAACCCGATTGAATCGGTTCGGTCTGGTTTGTTCCCCTGCGGGAAAATAAAAAAATAATAAAAAATCAATAAAAAATTAAAACAATTAGAAAATGCTAAAAAAATAAAAAAAATATACAAAAATATAAAAATTTAGATTTTCTTAGAAAATTAGAAAAAATCAAAAAATTCAAAAAAAATCAAAAAATTACAGAAAATTCAAAAAAATACAAAAATTTTCAGAAAATTCATAAAAATTTTGAAAATTTGGAAAATACAAATAATTTTTTTAAATTCTGGAAAATCAATAAAAATTGAAAAATAGGAAAATTCACAAAAATTTCTAGAAAAACATAAAAAAATCATTTCTCGATTAAAAAAATTTTTTCGAAAAAAAATCAAAAATAAAAAATTTTGAAAATCCACAGAATGATTAAAAATCATTGTGGCTAGTCATAAAAAGTAAAATTTGAATTTTTCGAAATGCCTAAGTGGCATTTTTTGAAAAATTCCAAATTTAGAGATAAAACCCCTAAAAAATCCTAAACCCTAAAAATATGTAAATCATGAAATGAACAAGCTATTAGAACTTCGTTAAGGTTTGGGTGTTTTGTTTGATTTTCATTTTTAGTGATCCAAATTAGGGTTGCTATGATTGATTTGCTACTGGATGTGCATTTAATTATTGGATGCTTAACTGTCTGTTCATGATTAGATTAGTGAATTGACCTTAGGAATCTGTATGACACGTTAGACAAGCCATATCGTTCTTAGGTACTGAAAGGGTGTTAATGATCTCAATTTGGGATCGTTAACGTAACCAAGTCCTTTATTCAGAATCTCTAATTCGTAGGATTGCGGTACTTCTCCCGTACCTCAATTAGGTTTCTAGTCAACCTACCGTAAATGACTAGTGGCGCTCCAAGTTCAAATTTAGATCAAACAAACCCCGCTGTCACGTGAGGTATGGTTTGGGAGAGGCCCGTATAGAAAAATACCTCCATTCTAGCATGCGAGAGCGTGGCATGACAGGCTTGGCGACTCCACTGGAGAATCTTAAATTTCTAAGTGGACTTAGGCCTAGATAGAATGATATGGATGTGTTTGTGCTCGCAAGGATCATAGGTACGTTCCACTAATGACGTGTTAAATAGTGATATAGGTGGGAGGTATAAGGGGTGTAGTCTATACTTATCTTTGTTTTGCAGGATGGTGTTGAGATTGAATGTGATTTGGCCAAATTTTAGAAGTGCTATTTGGTTATAAATTGTTGTGCTTGCCTTTAAATTGCTTTAGTACTTCACTTTTCGCACACACCACCCGTGGCCCAACCCCAGCTACATTTAGGATCACCCTTAGGAGGTATGTGTTTAGGCAAAACTGTGAGCCGATTGCTTATGGGATCGTTTAAATACAATACCGATCACCGAGATGGAATAATATTCCATTACTTTAGGTTGATTGCCTATTGGAATGGAATCCCTTGTCTACTAAGGTGGTGACCTTGAGCTTTTAGTATATCCCCCCACCCTTTTAGGTGTCAAAACCTCACTTGTTGCATATGCTTGTCTTTGTGATTGGTATACCTAAAACCAAGCAAAATGTGTTGATAAGTAAGTGTCGTTCCACTTCTCTCATCTTTTCAATTGTGCAAATTTAGTTGACATAATTTTGTTAAAAAATGCCCAAATGACATTCAATGTTTGATCAAAATGCATTTTCATACTAGAATGGATGAATAGGGTGACATGCTCTATTTGGTCATATTTTTCATTTCTAGATGGAATGTATAGGTCCATGATGATTTATAATGTAATTCAAGTAGATTGAATACTCAAGATGTGACAAGTACAATCCTATTTGTCGAAGGTCTAATTTCGATGTATTTGAAGTTGTAAACCATAGGATAAGACTTTATGGTCAAAATAAAGCATGTCAAAAGGCATTTCGCGGCCGACCAAGGGAGAATAGAGGGAGGCGAGATTGACTCTGATGGCATACCGAACTTCAATTCGAACATCAACTGGGGCAACTCCATTTTTTTTAGTTTATGGGATGGAAGCAATATTACCCGTTGAGATAGAAATTCCTTCATTAAGGATATTATCTCAATTAAAACTCTCAGAAGCCAAATGGAGCCAACAAAGATATGAATAGCTCAACATAGTTGAAGAGAGAAGATTAAGGGCTATATGTCATGAGCAAGCTTACCAGAAAAGAGTTGATAAATCTTTCAATAGAAAGGTGAAACCAAGACGTTTTGAAACGGATGATCTAGTGGTAAAGAAAGTCATTCCCAATAATTCAGATCCACGTGAGAAATTCACTCCGAATTACGAGGGTCCATACATTGTTAAGAAGGTTCTTCCTAGAGGAGCACTGGTTCTTGTAGATATGACAGGAACAGAACTAGCCTATCCTGTAAATGTAGATGCTATCAAGATTTTCTACACATGAAATGAAGACGGATATTCAAGAAAATTGGTACTAGTTACAACATGTGCATATCATGCATATCATGCATTCTATAGAACATGTTTGTTCATTTTGCAGGATATGACAAAAGGAAATCTGAGATGACTCAAGACTTCTAAAATCTTTCAATGGAGTTGGAAAACAAAAAGGGAAGTGTCATTCTCAAATTCAGTTTTCTCAATGTTGCTTTCTAACGTAGTTTTCCCTTTTATCATCCTCAGGGAAACAGGAAGAAAAGATCAAAAGAGATAATCTTTCATAAGACAAATAAGAGGTTGGTTATATCATTTCAATCAGAAATGAACAATGCTTGAATCAATGTTAACACTGGGTTTTAATTTCATAGGGATCTCATCAAACTGATTAGGTAAGTATCCATAACCTATGAATTTGAGCTCAAACATTTCATTTTTAAATCTCCAATGGAGCAAATTAATGTAGAAGTTTGAAAAGATAATTTTTCTTGAAAAAATCAAATCAAAACAATCAAGAGGGATATTGACAAGACGATCAGGTAAGTATCTCTAACTTGTAAATTTGGGTCTTGAAGAGGTTAATTTTATGAAAAATGAAATTCTTTTCCCCAAGCGGATGAACATGAAAGTTTGTTTTAAAGATTACCTCAAAAGTGCTTTAAACAAAAGGTTTTGAAACACACATTCTTTGAGCATGCATTATGCATCAAAATTTCTTAAAAAGGAAGTTTTGACGAAAGGTTTTGGAAAATTTCATAGAAAAAGTTTGGATCAAATCAAATGAAAAGACCTTCAAATAATGAAAGGTATGTCATATCCAAACACGTCTCCTATATACTTGAGTGAATGGAAGGATGAGTATCATAATGAGAGAAAACCTCATCTGAAGGAAATGGGGGATATTCGCAATGATTACCCGAATTGAAATGATGAAAGGCAATCATTTCATCATCCCAAATACATGATTATCTCTTGCAAACCAAATTGGAGCCTAACAGTGGAGAAATTTTCAAAAACAACCATGTTAAGAACCACCCCATACTAGGGCAACTGAGGAGGTTCACAGTTGATATTTATGGAGAATAGGATCAAGAAAGATTTTATTGCATACACTTGCATCAATCTTTCTATGATAACCTCAAATGGGTTTATATGGAAGCTCACAACATCCCAAGAGGAAGAAGAGCATTTCGTTTCCATATCCCAAACACATTTACCTTTGACAAAGCCCAATTGAGCCTGAATATTCATTTCAGAACCCCAAGTTGGTGATCATCTCTTCGCATTGAAGCATGAGCATATGATCCACTTTGATAAATAGAAAGCAAAAAGGCAGAACACAAAGTCCTTAGAATGCAAAAAGATCAAGGATAAAGGAGTCTGGGGCATGAAAAAGCAGTGTGCCTGGTAAAAGTAAGGCCAATGCCCAAAAAAATGAGCAAAAGAAAAGAAAGAAAAGCATTCAAAAGAAAGAATGACAAAAGTCAAGTCAAAAGCAAAGTAAAAGTTGTGAAAAATCAAAAGTCACAATAAATCAGTGATTGAAAAAATTTCGACGAAAGTTTAGGGGACTCTTGTGTTCATGCTAAAAATAGATCCCCAGTGGACAAAGAAAAAGGGTGGTGATGCCAATACGATTACCAGTTTCACAAAAACCCTGAAGCAAAAAATAATTTGAGCCTTTTGAGCCTACCCAATACCAATATTACAACCTCTCCCCAAAGACTCTTCAAATTGAGATGTTGATAGTGAAAATATGATTTTATGACAAGAAGTCATCACTCAAAGAAGTGTATATAATATTATTTTGTCTTATCCTCGAGGTTCTTAACTTGTAGACCTGAAGTCAGACATGATGAAATCCTTTTCTTGGCCTTAGAATGCCTATCCTTTGAATAGCCATTGACCAAGCCAACATTACAACGTTTTAAAAGACCTTATCGGATCAATTGGATTGTATACATTGCGAATATCTCCGAACACCTAAGGATTGGTTATGAGAGATAAAATTGAGGGATATCATATCGATCCCCTTTCAATCAAATGAAGAAAAGACCAAATTCATATATCGAAACAAATCCTTTCTAATGAAGGTCTTCCGAATGATTATTTCAAGCATTTCTTGAAAATTTGCAAGCATTTTGCTCAAATACTTCCTTTACAAGGAAATTTGATTGCCTGAAATGCATTTAATACAAAGAATGCATATTTCAAAATTAGGTTTCAAAAAGTTTTTGGTCAACTTAAAATCAAGTTTTCAAATAGTTTGTGGTAAGTTAAAAGAAAAACCGTTTTGATTAATTTCAAAAACTATTTTTCAAAATAGTTTTTGGTCAGCTAAAAATCATATCAAGGTTAGTGAAACCTTAAAATTACAAAATGCACAGTAAAGACATTCATTGTTTGAAGTCTTTCCAAAGTCCTATCTAGTGAGGAACCATTAGGCAAAATCCAAGTCCTATTGGCGAAGAGCCTTTAGGCAATTTCCAAAATCCTACGAGTGAGGAATTACATGGCAAGTCTCCAAAATTCAAGTCTTATTTGGCGAAGAGCCACTAGGCAAATTTCAAGTCTATTTGGCAAGGAGCCACCGGACAAAACAGGTATTCTAAAGCAAATTGCACTTCGTAGCTTCTAAGTGATGATTCTCATGAGTAATCGCGATATTTGTAGCTTTGAATATGGTGATTTTTATAGTCTTGCCAAGTGTTCACAGATTGTGGCTTCGGAGCTATTACCCCCCGAGTGTTCGCAACCTATAGCTTTGGATGACTTTTTGAGCCTAAAACATGGCATCGTTATAGTTCTTCTGAGTGATCGTGGATTTGTAGCCTCGGAGAATTGACCCTCTGTAAGTAATCACAAACCGTAGCTTCAGAAAACTATTATACAAGTCCTACAGGCAAAGAACCCCCAAGCAAATTCCAAAGTCCTATTTGGTGAGGAACCACTAGGCAATTTCAAGTCCTATTTGACGAAAAGTGTGACATTCTGAAATCCGATCCACTTGGGAATTATGAAATGGAGGATTTATAGATGTACTTGTAGTTAGATCTCGCCCGAAATTGATCACTTCTGGAATACTAACCATTAGGGAAAGGCTAATTAGGGATTTAAATTCACGCGACTAAAGAAACTCGATCGTGAACTGACTTTCGATCATAGAATTGTCGACGTGACATTTTGAGCCAATATAGGCCAATCCAAGGATAGCTAGGGATCAGTTTGCCATTGTCATACGAGTGGATCGCGAATGATTTCGGTTGACCACGAAATAAATTGACGAATGACTCGAAACCTATACCAAACGATTGTGCCCGTCGGAACTAGCAATCGATCCTTACGATTAAGTGACAATCGAAATTGTCCCGACCCAAGTGAACTTGAACGTGGCATGATTCAGTATCGACCATGGGTCAAATGTGCAAATTTCTCCAAAAGCCACCCGTTAGTTCGAGATACGCTCAAGTTACGTAAATTAAATTTGATCATTAATTAGAAATCAAGTTTGGGTATTGGAAATTATGAAGGTCATGACAGGATAATTGGACGATGTTGTCATTAGCTCGGTTAGCTTCAGATTTGTCCGAATCCTTCAGAAAAATCGAATTTCGGCAAGAAATGGAAAATGACCATTTTACCTCTAGAAGTTTATGAAGGCCAAGTGTAAATGGGGAAGGGCATTTTGGTAATTTTACCCTCACTTTAGAAATGACAATTTTTGGACAATTTTACCCTTGGACTTTTCGTGAAATCCCCAAATTACCCTTAGATATTTTGGAAAAGATTCGATCTCGGCCGTCGATTTCAAGATAAGATCGAATCGTGGTTATCGATTTGAAAATAGAGAGAGGGACGAGATGGTCATTTGCCAAAAGGGGGTCAATTATTGATTTATATATATGCCAATTTCTCTCTCCCCCTCTCATTTCTCCCTCTTTCTCTCTCTCGGCACACCCCCCCACCGACCGACCACCTCTTCTCCCCCTTGGCCGTACCGCCGCCGTGCCGGCCACCATCCGCCTGTCGTCACCCGTCCGATCACCAAGCCGTCCCTTCATCACCCTCCCGCCATCGTCCCTCTCTCTCTCTCTCTCTCTCTCTCTCTCTCTCTCTCTCTCTCTCTCTCTCTCTCTCTCTCTCTCTCTCTCTCTCTCTCGTGGCCGTGAGTGGCCGGCCGAGCAAGCCATCGCTGATCGCCGTCGATTAGCCGGACCGCCGGCTTATCATCCTCTCTCTCTTACTTGGACGAGTTTAGGATTCCAAGTAAGTTACAATCTAAACCCTATTTAGGATATCGGGTATTAACAGTCTAGTTCAGGCACAGTTTAGTCAGTTTTAGGGGCTGATTTGGATGAAGGGCCTTAGGGATGAAATTGTGGTGTTTTGGTGGAAAATTAGTGGCCAAATAAGGGCTGTGATTGGCTGGTTTGCATGTTGGAAAATTCTGTTTGGCGTGTGGGATGAATAGTTTGATTCGGCAATTAATTGCGTGAAATTGCCGTGTAATGCCGTGATTGTTGTGCTATGGTTTTTGTGATGAAAAATGGCATGTTATATGATGGTTGTGGCATGGTAGTTTGAATCTTGTGGAATGAATTTTGAGGGCTAAAGTTCGGTGGTTATCAACAAGAACTCGGATCCTTGAAGTTTGGGTTGAATCTCGAAATTGTGTTTTCTGTACCCTCCCGGTTTACTATTTTTGTGGAGATTTTTGGAGGCCTAATCGAGGGTGGTGTCCTTCACAAAAGTTTTTCCTCACATCCTGAGGTATAACAAATTTTAAATTTGGAATTTTTGGAGGCCATTTGGGTCGCACGAAAACTCATTTTCAGACCGTCTTAAAACTACCCGGAGCACTATTCATCTCGACCTTCTTGTCTTGCCGAATTTTTATAAAATTTTCCAGATCTATTTTTAATGAACTTCCTTCACAAAAGTTGTTGGCGAATTTATTTTCTATAACATAAAAATTTCAAAACTTTTCAAGGTGATTTGGATATTGAAAGAAATGTATTTTATGGACAAAACTGTATGTTAGAGCGAACTAATTCTGGTCTGGATTCGAGGGACGAAAAAGCATAGTTGCAGATTAAATCGGATTTCGTGTTCTTCATAAGAAATGTTTACCAAGATGTTTTTTTATGATATATCCAAAATTTAGAATTTTTGGAGTTCGTTTATTATTTATTTTGATGGGATTTCGGTCATTGTGTAAACTATCCAGATTTACCCTAATTCTATGGATGTTCATTTTTATGAGAGGAATGGTGGGGGTGTCGAGGTTGAACAGTTGCTGCCCTCGTGACTGGAATTGATGCTTGAATGTGTGTTTGTATGTTCTAGGGCCTGAATTGATATGGTTGAATTGGGTGCATTTAATTAATATTCGAGTATGTGAACGTATGAGATTTAAGGCATGTGATGTGCGTATGATCACTAAAAAGCCCCAAGGCATGTTTTCGCGGGGTATAGATAAAATACGGCGTGTTAGCATGTTCGTGTGATCACTAAATCCCTGAGGCGTGTTTACGCGGGGAATTGAACCAGCCCGAGGCATGTTTACGCGGGTCATGATACGACTGTGGGGCCTGAGGCATGTTTACGCGGGCCGTGAAAAGAGATTGAAAGTGAAATGTGTGATGTGGCAAGTGAGAATGTGATCGGGCCTGAGGCGTGTTTACGCGGGTCGCAATAGGAATGTGTGATGTGGCAAGTGGAAAGTGAGATCGGGCCTGAGGCATGTTTACGCGAGTCGCGATAGGAATGTGGGGCCTGAGGCGTGTTTATGCGGGCCGAGGAAAGAGATGGAAAATGAAAATGGTGTGATAGTGCATGAATGAGTGTGAAATATGGGGTTTGGAATCGTTGTGTGTACGACATGTGCTTTTGGGCATGAGAATGGCTTGGAATGTGCATGTGGTTTGAAATTCATGTATTTGAGACTAATTATGCAGGTTGAGGCCAGGTAAATACATTTGTGTGTGTGATATGTATGTATTGATTGATTGGGTGTCTGGACCTGTCTAGAGATACGTGGTAGCTTAAGTGGGGTTTAGGCTATCAACTTATTGAGCGTTATCTCATGGTTGTTTAACCAAATTATCCAAAACCCCGCCCTAAGCCATGAATCTACCGCCACCACTGCCCCAGCATTTTGGTATCCCTATGCACACCGACCATGCAGTAGTAGAATACCCTATAGATAATCCGATCGAGATTGAGGCAGATTCTGAGTCGTCAGAGGAGCAGGTGAATCAGGGGAAGTTAGATTCAAGTTCAAAGGAGACCAACTCGAACTAGACACCATCTAGAGTTCGTAGGGTTTTGCTAAGAGTAGGATGATCATTATTGAGTACCATTTTTGGAGTTGTTGACGTAATCCGGAGAAGCCAGTTTTTATGTGTATTATAGGTTGACGAAATTTTGGTGAGTGCTCGAAGTGACTAATGGTTGTGTAATGGACGAGAATGGATATTGTATATATACATATCGAAGTGTAATGTTATGCTTGATGGTTTAGCGAATTATCTCTCCCTATTACCCCATGATTTTATTGTCAGGGTTTATGTTCTTGTTTCCGCTGTGTGCAAACTCTGATGTGATCGTTTGAGGTCGACGACGTTTCCTGGGTCATCGCATTAATTCGACCAAAGAGAGATGTCGCGAGCTCAATAGGGTTCGGGGCATGACAAAGAGTCACTAGGCAATTTCAAAGTCCTATTTGACGAGGAGTCATTAGGCAAATTCCAAAGTCCTATTTGACGAGGAGTCACTAGGCAAATTCCAAAGTCCTATTTGATAATGAGTGTCGCGACCTAAAATTTCTCAAGCTAATGGATTATTAAGACTAAGCCCAACTTGAGCCCTCTCAAGCCTTACCAATTCGCAACTTAGGGTTTAAGTTTTTAACATTCAAAAGTTTTCATGCTTGGAGTCGCCACTAATCTATTTGTGGTAGGTTGATTAGAAACCTAAAAAAACATAGAGAGATATGCTTTATTCCTACGAACCAGAAATTCTAAGCTTGGGGACTTGATTATGCTAGATCTAGTCTAACGCCCTTTCGGTACCTTCTCTTTTCAAAAAATATTTATGCATGCAGTCTGAATCCATTTCATTGCCTAATCACTAACATGTGAGATGTTCACGTGGGTGCGCAAACCACCAATTTAACACTCAAGAAAGCAGTAAATAAATAGCAAGATAACATACCTTAAAGCCACGCAAGCATCTGCATTGTTAGTAGAAAATCACACAGACAATCCTAATATGATTTCAATTAACAAAGCAAGGTACTCAAGGTATTCATTAGGGTTTGCGCTTTATTAAAATGCAAACTAACCTATATACAATGACGTGCAAAAAATAACATGCGATTAATGCAACCTAGCATGCGAACTATATGTCATGCGGCGACGTGACCTAATTCTAATGACGAACAAATGATTTATTTTTGATATTTTTTATTAAAATTCGAAATTAAAAATTACTCAAATTAAGAATGCAATCTATCCTAATCTATCCTAAAGCAACTCATTCATTTTGGGATTTTCATGGAAATTCGGAATCTAAAAATAACCTAAATAATCTATTAGGATTACAATAACACCTAATTTAAACTAGGAAATAATTATCCTATCTTCTAGATAAATTTAGGATTCCCTAAACATGCAAAACTTCTAATTTAAATCTAAGTAACATATTTTTAGATTTTCTTTATTTAAAAAAATCAAACGACACCATATCACAAAATATTACCCACATCTATTTAAATTTAGAAATAATAGATTGACAAATCGTATCCTGGGCATGAGGATCGGATTGGCTAATTTTTCATGCAATCGCGAATCATATTTCGGGCATGAAATCGGATTGACGATTTTCCGTGCAATCGCGAGTCATATTTCGGGCATGAAATCGGACTGTCGATAATATGCACGTTGTGAAATTAAGAAAATATCCCAATTTATGGACTCCGAAAAGATTTTTGGATATGATAATATCGACACAATATATAATTGAGATCACAATAAACTCAAGTTAGGCAATTTAATATATCGAAATTGAATCGAATAATATATTACCTAATTCGAAATATTGCACAGGTGACGTTTCCGAATTTGACCGACGGATGGCTTGAGCTCAGTGATCGGCGGTGGTAAGGATAGCCGCGGTTTGGCTACCCGTGGTGAACTCGGCCATGTGGTGTCTCGGCGGTGCTTGGGAGTTCTTGTGAAACCTACAAAACAAGGGAGAGTCCCAGTTTGGTGAAGATACAGAGTAACGAAATAGCGACCGATGGGATTTCATCGGGACTGGTAAGTTTGCTGGGACCATTCGCAGAAGTTGCTGGTCTCGGCGTTGTCACGGTGGCTTGGACTCTCGATCAGCGATGGTAAGGACTGGAAGGAGGTGGTGGCTATGCAGGGCTTCTTAGACTCGCTGAAGTTGTTAGCGTAGGGCTAGAAGCAATGACGATCATGCGGCGCAACAACAGCAGGAGTCGTTGGTTTACTGGACGTGATGGAATAGGGTTACCCTTGCCAAAGTTGGTATCGTGGCAGCAAGACAAACCGATTCGTGTAGGAGCAGCAGCAAGCCATGTGGCGTGGACATGAGCTAGACACAAAATGCTGCTTGAAGTTGCCTAAAATAGGGGCAAGCTGTCACAAAGTCACTGTTCTTCACTAGTGCATACATTCTCCTCTATTCTTTTCTTCTTTTGGACGTGCTGCACCTACTTTCTCTATGCTCTCACTCACGATTTTTGTTTTCTCCTCCCATACCGTGACCATCCTCTGACAATTCTTTTCTGCTTATGTAATTGTGTGGCCTCCCTTTTTATATGTAAAACAACATAGAGCCCCCAAGGAAAGAACGTGATGCAGCTTTCAATTGTGGATACATTGAAATATATATATATATATATATTTTTTTTATTCTTTTCCTTCTTTTGTTATTTCTCCAGAACCCACATCTTCTTACCAATCCTTTCTTTCCTTTCTTTAATCCCTTTGTACGGAAGTTTGTATCCACCAGCTTGAGTGAATCCTCTTTCCTTCATTCTTGTTCTGATAACGCTTTGCTTTCCAATTGTTTCTTGACCCAAAGATTTTCATGATTTCTTCTCAATATTTCCTAATCCAATGTGCCACACGCGCAACACACATATCAATCTTGACCACTTGAGGGAATAACGAGTTGGGCCGAATCTTTAATTCACATGGGCTTGATCCAATTAATTCCATTGGGTTCAAAATCTCTGTACTTGAGTCCATTAACTCCAGTTTAATTAAATTTTGTTAAGCCCATCCGCCACCAGTCCGATGCAAATGCAACTACTTAATAAATATTCTTAAAACTAAATGCTATGTAATTTAACTTTAATATTTTTGTTAGGGACTAAAATTTAATCCCTAATTTTCTGTGTAATTAATCACTAAATGGTTAGTCAAAATTTAGATGTCAACAATGAGTCGCTAGGCAAGTTTCAAAGTCCTATTTGTCGAGGAGTCACTAGGCAAATTTCAAAGTCCTATTTGGCAAGAAGCCACCAGGCAAATTTCTAATCCTATTTGACGAGGAGTCATTAGGCAAATTCCAAAGTCCTATTTGACAAGGAGTCAATAGGTAAATTTCAAGTCCTATAGGCGAAGAGCCACTAGGTAATTTCAAATTCCTATTTGACGAGGAGTCACTAGTCAATCCCAAGTCCTACTGGTGAGGAGCTCCTAAGGAAATCCAAAGTTTTACTGGTGAGGAACCACTAGGCAAATTCAAGTCCTCAGGCGAAGAGCCGCGGGCGTTCATGGTTCATGAGTTCGTTCTCAAACCGCGAAATCAGAACAATCATCATAATCATCACTACCATTTATGCATGCCCTTGGATGAGCAACAAAGAAACTCTCACAAACAAGTAAATTTCTCTCTCTCAATCATTAAGAACCCTTTCAAAATATGATCCAAAAAAAAACATTTGGATTAGATCACGAATCTCAAAAGTAAAGACCCTAATCAGTTGTTGTAAAATTTCCATTTTATTTTATTTAGTGAGTCGACTAAAAATTCAAGTGTCACCTTGTTTTTGATATCAACCTCTAACGAGCTCAACCTCAAAGAGAGGCAGCTGTTGATACCTAATTTTTAGCTCATTTTTGTCATATTTTCAAAAATTTTAAAATTAGGACTAGGGATCTTGACCAAGCCTAGAAACCTATTTCTAAACCAAAAAATAATTTTTTAGCATTTTTCTGCATTTTTTCTTAATTTATTTTAGTCAAAATAAGCAAGAAAATCATGAAAAATAGTAAATGGAATCCTAAAATTTCATAAAAATAGCCATTAATTTTATTTTAAATCCAATTTCATAAATACACTGTCAATTTTAGAAAATCTCAATCGGGTATATGTTTTTCCGAAAATTGGACAAAATTAAACCCGAATTGAACCAAAAATAAAATTAAACTTTTTCTAGACATTTTTAAGTAATCGTGTCTTCACAACAATTGATTTTGGGACCTTGAATTACACAATGGTCAGTCCAATTGCACAATTTGATATAAAAATAAAAAATCCCCAAAATTTGATTGATAATCAAGAATTTTTAACCCAAATTGGGAATCGTGCCCAAAATGAAATTGTCGAAATATGAGATTATCATTTCTAGGGTTAATCAAGGGTGGTTAATTCAATTTTGGCATCAATTTTGCCTAATCAGGTCATTAGGACCTTAAATTAAACAAAACCTTGCTCACTCGAATATAAAAATGAGAAAATCTTAGGCACAACTATAATAAAAATTGGGTAAATTTATATCTTTGGGTTCGGAATACGATGGGCATTTCAATTGTGGGGTCGAATTTTGAAAATTTGGTGAAAATCGGACTTAATTTGAGGATTTAGGTAAAACCGGAACTGCCGGGTCGGGCGGGTCGACCCAACCCGACTTGAACAGTTCATCTTCTTCGCCCAACCACCGAGGTCATCAAATGGAGTCTAGCCTCATAAAAATAATGGTGATCGTCCCCCAACACAAGGACAAGTATATGCACTTACCCACGAAGATGCGTAGAACTCCGACACAGTTATCACATGTATGGTCTTTCTCAACAACTGTGCTGCATATGCGTTATTTGATACAAGAGCTACACATTCATTTGTATTCAAGCAATTTGTGCGGTTAGCAAAATTAGAAACAAAGCCCTTAAAAAATGCACTTAATGTTTCCACCCCAATGAAAGATGAGGTGCAGACCACCTTAGGATGCCAAGGGTGTAAAATCATTATAGGTGGATTGGTAGGAACCATAGACCTAGCTGTACTTGTCATGTATGATCTTGATATTATCATAGGTATGGATTTGGTTAGTAAACAACGGGCCAATATAGATTGCTATAGTAAGGTGATTTAGTTTAATCCACCCAATCGTCCCTGCTATATATTTGTGGGAAATGGAGGAGTGTCTTCAATTCCTCTAATCTCTACATTGGAAACCTTCCGACTTTTAGAAAAAAGTTGTCATGGATTTTTTGCGACGGTAGAAAACAAGTCAAATGAGGAAGGATCAAAGCCAGAGGATATTATGGTTGTACATGAATTTCCCAACGTTTTTCCGAAGGAATTACTAGGATTATCTCCGGAACGAGAAATAGAATTTGCTATTGGAGTGGTCCCTAGAATGGAGCCTATTTCCAAAGCTCCTTACAGGATGGCTTTGACCGAATTGGTGGAATTAAAGGTACAACTGCAAGAGTTACTCGACAAAGGATTTATCCATCCTAGTGGATCGCCATGGGGTGCACCAATATTGTTCGTAAAGAAGAAAGACGGATCGCTACTGCTCTGTATCGACTATCAGCAATTAAATAAGGTTACTATAAAAAATAAATACCCATTGCCAAGAATTGACAATTTATTTGATCAACTCCGAGGAGCATTTGTGTTTTCCAAGGTCAACTTGAGGTCAAGATATCATCAAATAAGGATCAAGAAAGAAGATATTCCGAAGATGGCATTCAGAACCCGATATGGCTATTATGAGTTCACTATTATGCCATTTGGCTTGACAAACACACTAGCTGCTTTTATGGACATGATGAACCGAGTATTCAAGCCATACTTGAATCATTTCGTCATAGTCTTTATTGACGATAGCCTAGTATACTCGAGGAGCTCAGCTGAGCATGAACAACATATAAGATTGGTACTTCAAATACTCAGGGAACATGTACTCTATGCAAAGTTCAGCAAGTGCGAATCATAGCTTTCTCGCATGGTATTTCTTGGCCACGTGATCTCGAGCGAAGGAATATCAGTAGATCCATCAAAAGTGAAAGCAGTAATCAACTGGCTAAGACCAACGACTGTGACAGAAGTCCAAAACTTTCTAGGATTGGCGGGACATTACAGAAGGTTTATAGAACGATTTTCTAACATCACTATTCCTTCAATGCAATTGCTCAAGAAATAAGTAAAGTTCGAGAAGACAGACAAGTGTGAACCAAGCTTCCAAGAATTGAAGCAAAGACCGACTACCGCACCTGTCCTGACAATACCAAAGGGACTAGGAGGCTTTTAGATATGCAACGACGCCTCTCATAAAGGGCTAGAATGTGTATTAATGCAATATGGCAAAGTAGTGGCTTATGCCTCGAGACAATTGAGGCCATATGAACTAAATTATCCGACTCGTGATTTGGAACTCACCGCGATCGTGTTTGCCTTGAAAATTTGACGGCACTATTTATATGGAAAGAAATTTGTCATTTATACGGACCATCAGAGTTTGAAATATTTATTCTCCCAGAAGGAGCTTAACATGAGGCAAAGGCACTGGATGGAACTCTTAAAGATTACGACTATGAAATATTGTACCATCTTGATAAAGTGAATAAGGTTGCTGATCTCTTAGCCGGAAATATGCCATTGCTCACTTAATGGTTAAGGAATGGACCTTACTTGAGGAAGCACGGGACTTGGATTTCAAATTCAAAGTTGGGCATCATCAAAGTTTGCTAGCTACTCTTAGGATTGAACCAGAAGTAGTATCAAAAGCCAAGGCATTGCAACAAACAGACCCCGAGATTTAGAATATTCATAAGGGACTCTCAGAAAAGAAGAAATCTGATTTTCATATGACCAAAGACGGAACATTGAAGTTTAATGGACGCCTATGGATGCCTACTGATGAGCAATGTAAAGAAGGAATCATAACAGAAGCCCACTGTTGATACCTAATTTTTAGCTCATTTTTGCCATATTTTCAAAAATTTTAAAATTAGAACTAGGGATCTTGGACAAGCCTAGAAACCTATTTCTAAACCAAAAAATAATTTTTTATCATTTTTCTGCATTTTTCCTTAATTTCTTTTAGTCAAAATAAGCAAGAAAATCATGAAAAATAGTAAATGGAATCCGAAAATTCCATAAAAATAGCCATTAATTTTATTTTAAATCCAATTTCATAAATACACTGTCAATTTTAGAAAATCTCAATCGGGTATATGTTTTTCCCAAAATTGGACAAAATTAAACCTGAATTGAACCAAAAATGAAATTAAACTTTTTCTAGACATTTTTAAGTAGTAGTGTCTTCACAAAAATTTATTTTGGGACCTTGAATTGCGCAATGGTCAGTCCAATTACACAATTTGATATAAAAATAAAAAAAATCCCCAAAATTTGATTGAAAATTAAGAATTTTTAACCCAAATTGGGAATCGTGCCCAAAATGAAATTGTCAAAATATGAGATTATCATTTCTAGGGTTAATCAAGGGTGGCTAATTCAATTTTGGCATCAATTTTGCCTAATCAGGTCATTAGGACCTCAAATTAAATAAAACCCTATTAACCCGAATATAAAAATGAGAAAATCTTGGGCACAATTATAATAAAAATTGAGGAAAATTATATCTTTGGGTTAGGAATATGATGGGGAATTCAATTTCGGGTTGAATTTTGAAAATTTGGGGAAAATCGGACTTACTTTGAGGATTTAGGTAAAATCGGAACTGCCGGGTCGGGCGGATCAACCCGACCCGACCCGAACAGTTCATCTTCTTCGCCCGGCCACCTAACCTGCGAGAAACCTAGAAAAAACCAACTCGGACCCATGATTTCGTCAAACATTTCTAGCTATTTTAGCACGTGTTGATCGGTTTGGCCAGCTGGAAAATGTCCAGCTGGCACCGGTTAATGACCCCAATCGATTGGCAGTCAGTTTCAACGAATTTTGAGCAGGAAATCAAAGAACAAAAACGGAAAAAAAAACTGAAGAAGAAGAACAGAAGGTGTTCAAGAAAATTCTGCAGAGAAAGAAAGAGAGAAACAGACGCGAAAAAGGAAATCTAGAGAAAGAAGCGAGTTGAGACTCCCTGAGGCCAAGTGATCGGCGCTTTTCCGATCAAAAAGCGCCGGCAAATCGGTCTCGCCGGAGAGTTTCCTCACCGGCGAATTGGATTCGAAGCTGACCGGGAATGCTTGAAACCGAGTCTCTTCCGGCTAGCCCAGACCTGTTCTAGCGAAACCGAGACCATCATGGTGAAGACCACGTGTCAAGTAACAACACCACAAGCGCGGATTACTTCAACAATTTCATTTGGACATTGAACGAAGCAGGTAAATCTCGTTCAAGGTCACAGTTTTCTAGAATTTTAAAAAAATGTGATTTGGTTCAATCCGGTTGTTTTTGCAATTTTCTGTACAATTTTGCATTCATGGATGGTCATTATTAGTTTCCAAACATTTTGATGTGATTTGATTGCATTTTGGACCACAAAAACGCATGAACCGAGTTGGCCCCCCATGTAAACCCCCTCGCCGGAGCATTGCCGTGGCCGTAAGGCTATCCAGGTTAGTCTCCCTGACCTTGTTTGATGTTTTGATGGTTGTTTGAACCGATTTAGACGGCTAAGGCTGTTAAAAATATATATTTACAAATATTTTAATAAAAAATATTATTAATAAAAAGATATTTTACTGGTCATGGCCGGTGAGTAGGCCATGGCCAAAAAAAAGAAAAAAATACTTTTAATAAAAATATTATTAATAAAAAAATATTTTACTGGTCATGGCCGATGAGCATGAAAGAGAAAAAAAAAGAAAGAAATATTAAAATATTTAAAAATATTATTAATAAAAAAAAATTTGTGGCATCACTAAATGCATTTCTATTATTTTTCTATTCTAGGGATGGAATTTTGGACCGTTAACAAACGCCTTAAAATGCTCAAAATCAATTCCGGGCACAGAATAAAAAAGAATCATTTATGAGTAGAATCCGTTCTTGGACACAGAATCGTTGTCATGCGCAACCTTAGTGTTAGGATTTTAAGTTCTGGAAAATGAAAATTTAACCGGTAGAAGTTAGGGTTTTTGGACCGATTTTTCGTCGGCTGGCGAAGGTCCGGAGATGACCTAATTAGGCTAGTTTGATAATAGAACATGTGGACTTGGTAATAATGCAAGTGGAACGGCGAAATAGTCGCCGGAAGGTCGCCGACGGTGAGCCCAAAGTCATGGCCTTGAAAACTGAAAACGTGAAATAGTGCACACCAAGTGTTTGTAAAAATGCCCCAATGAAAATAGGGCAAAACGGCGCCGTTTTTAGCATGCCGTGCCCGCCAGAGGCGGTGACCGGCACCGGCGCCGGCAACGCTAGGTTCGGCCTCAATCGAATCGGGTTGAACCAGTCCGGTCTGGTTTGTTCCCCGGCGGGAAAATAAAAAAAATAATAAATCAATAAAAATTTTAAAAAAATTAGAAAATGCTAAAAAAATAAAAAAAAATCACAAAAATCATAAAATTTTAGATTATCTTAGAAAATTATAAAAAAATCAGAAAATTTATAAAAATTAAAAAAATTACAGAAAATTCAGAAAAATACAAAAATTTTCAGAAAATTCATAAAAATTTTGAAAATTCGGAAAATAAAAATAATTTTTTTTGAAAATTCTGGAAAATCAATAAAAAAATTTAAAATAGGAAAATTCACAAAAATTTCCAGAAAATCATAAAAAAATCATTTCTCGATTTAAAAAAATTTTCGAAAATTTTTTTTTGAAAATCTATAGAATGATTAAAAATCATTATGGCCAGTCATAATAAGTAAAATTTGAATTTTTCGAAATGCCTAAGTAGCATTTTTTGGAAAATTCCAAATTTAGGGATAAAACTCCTAAAAAACCCTAAACCCTAAAAATGTGTAAATCATAAAATGAACAAGCTATTAGAGTTTCGTTAAGGTTTGGGTATTTTGTTTGATTTTCATTTTTAGTGACCCAAATTAGGGTTGCTATGATTGATTTGCCATTGGATGTGTATTTAATTTTTGGGTTCTTAACTGTTTGTTCATGATTAGATTAGTGAATTGACCATAGGGATCCGCGTGACTCGTTAGACAAGCCATATCGTTCTTAGGTACCGAAAGGGCATTAATGATCTCAATTTGGGATCGTTAACGTAACCAAGTCCCTTATTCAGAATCTCTAGTTCGTAGGATTGCGGTACTTCTCCCGTACTTCAATTAGGTTTCTAGTCAAGCTACCGTAAATGACTAGTGGCAACTCCAAGTTCAAATTTAGATCAAACAAACCCCGCTGTCACGTGAGGTATGATCTGAGAGAGGCCCGTATAGGAAAATACCTCCATTCTAGCACGCGAGAGCGTGGCGCGACACCCACAAGAGCAACTATAGTATTCACCCAGGCAACACCAAAATATATCAAAATTTACGACAATATTTCTAGTGAAATGGCATGAAGACAAACATTGCCAAACACGTCACCAAGTGCTTGACGTGTCAGCAAATAAAGGCTCAGCATTGCAAACCTGAAGGATTATTGCAACTATCATGCCCCGAACCCTACGGCACGCGATAACCCCTTCCGTGATCAAATTAGTGTGACGTCCCAGGACGCATCGCCGACTTTAAACCCAAATCAAAGAATAATACACATGCAGAAATAATCAAACACTCGTACATAATAAAACATGACCAAGGATAGCACAAACACCATGAATACACACTTACATTAATACAAGGAAGGATTTACAATATCCATTGAAAACATAAATATACATAGACCAAAACGGGTCAGTAAGCCACTAACATCAAAAAGGGGTACGTGGCTCGAGGCGGTCAAGTACTATATCTAGAAAGGGCTCCCTCTACAAAGTGTCGGCCCTAAACCCTAGGTATGCTTAGGACTAACCCATAGGGTATCTAATCCGAGTCGGATCCCGACGACTCAGACGAATCATCGGACGACTCGGACTCGAAGTCCATAGACTCTGGCTCGAACTCGACCTCCAACGGCTCCTCTTCAGGATCATCCTCCGGCTCTGGCTCCATCTCCATTGGCTCCGGCTCGGGATCGGACTCCCACTCCATCGGCTTCTCTTCCTTAGGGTCGAAATCCATGTCGGACTCGTAAATGATGGGCCGAGGGTCAAAATCTTCCTCAGACGCGGCATCGGGGCTCGCTACCTCCCCATCTACAACATGCAGGTCCCACTGGCCTAATGCGTCGAACGAAACATCGAAGGTCCTAAGGGGTCCGTAGAAGCCAGTCTCATCCTGATAGCACCAACTAAGATAGGGATGGGCCTTGAGCTATGGCTCGCCCTCGTCGACCCAGACAATGGTATAAAACCTAATATACACCTCCCCGTTCTAACCCGGGTACTCGATCACCGAACGGTCTATATGGTTCGGGATCCCAAAACGTAGTGGTACGCCTGCCATCCTTAGGGTCGGAGGTCTGAAAAGTTGGGGTTTCACAACAATGAGAATGAATCTCAACGAGTAAGCCCCCTAAACCTAAACTAGGCTAACATGCATCTCCAGACAAGCACTAATCAAACAACAGTCCAATTCACAAACGACTTAGGCCCTCGGGCCCAAATCAAATCTATTATTGACCCTGCAGATTAGGCACATAATAATAATACCAAGACCAATAATGGCACATACACATTATCGATTGATCACAATCACACTTGTCATGCACATGCTTGCACTCATTAATGCACACTTCGCACACGTGCCAATTTCTCATTTAATCTTCGACCCGCGTTAAACGCATCCGGTCCATGACACAACCCGCGTGAAAGACGCTTCAGGTTGGCCATCTTCCAGTAATCCAGGCATCATCCCGCATTAAACGCCTCAGGACGAGTTCAATACCCCGCGTGAGCGACGCTTCAAGGCTTACGTGATCACACATACACATTTCACCAATTATTATTTGAACCCCGCGTAAACGACATCTCATGGCATTTTAGGTGATCACATGCTCAATGCCACTCGTGCAAACTCGCATGATTCACATAACATGCCAACACTCATTATGCACAAATCATGGCCATATCATCCAACACTCGGGCATCAATTGAATCCACAATAATCATTCAATTCAACGTATCAGCATGCCCAATTCGCCAATTAAAATAATTTAGCCACAATCCACAATTTAGCACATATCAATCATGCAATTAAATCATTAAAATCTCACAAGCCTATGGCCCACCATGTCCCTCATCCTTCGGCCACACCAAGTACCAACATGACATCACACGATTAATCCCAAACCACATACAAGTCAGCTACCACATGTTCCAACCAATCACACATGGCAAATCGCATTTAAATCATCAATTAGCAACACCCTGTCCAATCAAGCCTACATTAATCAGCCACTAACCAGACCACTCTAAACCTCTAAATCAACTCTAAATCATCACACTAGGCCACCAAAATCACCACATGATCAGCCCTAAACATCCGCCAATAATTAACCCCTAAAATACCATAATTAACCCATAAACTTGTCTAAATATGCACAAAATCCTAATTAGGGTTTAGGGTTTCCACTCACCCAAATCCTAAACTCCAAATGAGAGCCGAACAAGGGGGAAAATGGGCCGGACAGTCATTGGTTCACACCGTATCAGCTGGGGACTCCGGCGGCTCCACGGGCGACGATCGGCGGCGATGGCGAGGCTGGCGGCTCCCGACGGCTCAAGACGGTGAGGGGGTTGCTAGTGATGGTGGTGGTGCCAAGGAAATAGAGAGGGGATGGTTGAGGGTGGCAGCGGTGGCGACGCGTGAGCAGCGGGCGGCTGGCGGTGCTCAGACGGCGGCACTTGGACGACGGTGACGCGGCCAAGGCAAGGACTGGTTGGGTGGTGTTGGTAGCAACGGGAAGAGAGAGAAGGAAAGGGTGAGACGGACAAGTGGTGGCGCGGGTGGCGCGAAGTGGTCGCGCGGACGGCGGCGGTGTGCGGCACTTGGGTGGCGACGGCGCGACCGGCTGGTGGTGCTTCAGCAGCTTGGCTTTGTCATGTGAGGGGGGGAAAGAATGGAGAGAGTGGCGAGAATGAGGGGGAGTGGCTAGCCAAAGGGAAATGAGGAGAGAGAGAGAGAGAGAGAGAGAGAGAGAGAGAGAGAGAGAGAGAGAGAGAGAGAGAGGGGAGTTTTTATCAAATTACTTGAGTGGGAATTGGTAAACCACTCCACTAACATTGACCATGCTAACCACCCCACTAACAAGCTAATCCAATGGCCAAGATTCAAGGACCCATCAAATCTATCCACAACCAATGGCCAAGATTGAATCTTGAACAAAATATCTAGGGACAAACTTGGGATTGAGCAAGAGTGGTGGGGGCTTAATGGTCCATGATTTTCGGCCATTATAGGGGCTAAACAAGTCCATATTATCCCCCAATTTTCGGAATTAATGCCTAGAGTCCAAGGGCAAAATGGTAATTTTTCACTTCCGATCCAAAATCTCATTATTCGACCAAACCGATCCCAAATATGATTGGCCACACTAATGCGACGTTGTCCTTGCAAATTAGTCGCATATGTCCGTAAAATTCAACACAAGTCTGGATTCAATTCAACGATTAATTTCGCTCAAATGCGATTTTAGCGTTTCTCACTAACGGGCGGCTATTTAGGGGTTACGCATATCGATCTAGGATTACTCAAGTCGCAACGGTCTCGATTTCCAAGAGAACGCGAGAATACATTGCTAGTTCCGGAGGTCGCGATCTTTCGAAATAAGTTTAGGATTGTTCGCCACGTGTACTCTCGGCCATGCGGAATCACCTGCGATCCGATCGTACGTCATTGACAAACCAAGTCCATCGCCCTCCTTGGATCGGCCCACACTAATCCAAAATATTCTCTCGTTGTTCCTCGGAATCGAAGCTCGATTCACGGTCGAGTTCTTGGGTCCACGTATCATTTTCCTAGTTAGCCATTCTCTATTGGTCAGTATCCCGAGAGTGATCAGTTCCGGACGAGACTTACTAAAACGAAATGAGAAATACTTATCTATTTCATTAATCCCGAAAGTGGATCGAATTCAGAATATCACAACAACCGTTAGGAATTCCTGAGTGGAAATAGGAACATATTACCATAGATTTTGTAATGGTATTGGCAAGAAGTCAGAGAGGAAATGATTCGATATGTGTAATTGTCGACATACTGACAAAATCAACCCATTTTCTTCCGATAAGAAAAGACTTTTCATTAGAAGAATATGCAGAATTATATGTCCGCCAAATTATACGATTACATGGATTCCGAGTAACAATTACGTCCGATAGAAATCCTAAGTTCACAGCTACTTTTTAGCAAAGTCTTCAAACAACTATGGGGACAAAGTTACAATATAGCACCGTATATCATCTGCAAACGGATGGCCAAACAAAAAGGACCATCCAAACTCTCGAGGACATATTGAGAGCATGTGTTATTGACTTTAAAGGGAGTTTGGATGAGAAATTGTATCTCATTGAATTCGCATATAATAACAATTATTAGCAAAGCATTGGTATGGTACCATTTGAGGCACTATACAATCGAGCTTGCAGAACTTCAGTTTATTAGAACGAGATCGGGGAAAAGAAGGTCACGAGTCCAGAGCTAGTTCAACTTACTGTAGAGGCTATACAAATGATCAGGGATAAGCTGAGAACCGCCCAAAGCTGACAGAAGAGTTATGCTGACAGACGTCTCGCCCATGAAGGGAGTGTTGCGATTTGGGAAGAAAGGTAAACTAAGCCCTAAATATGTAAGACTGTTTGAAATTTTAGAAAGAATAGGGAATTTAGCTTATCGGTTGGCATTGTCACCAAAACTTGCTCAAATGCATGATGTGTTTTATGTATCTATGTTAAGAAAATATGAGCCTGATCTGGTCCACGTACTGAATTTCAACGAGGTCGAATTAGACAGTAAGGTGTCTTATACAAAAGAGCTGGTGCGGATCATGAATCGAAAAGAGCAAGTGTTGAGAAATAAGATCATTTCCATTGTAAAAGTCCTATAGCATCATCATGGAATAGAAGAAGCCACTTGGAAGAGTGAAGAAATCATGAAGCATCAGTACTTGTATTTATTCGAGAAACCAGGCATGTGTTTAAATTTCGAGGACGAAATTTTATTAGAGGGAGAGAATTGTGACATTCCCGAATTTGGACCTTGGTAACCAAAGATAAATGGTAATAGAATAGGCAAGCAGTCCAAGCCAAGGATCGATAATGGAACGGATAACATGGTCGGAACGAGCGTACTAAGGGTTGGTTATGGTTCGATCGTAAAGATTGTCCATGAATTGGCCATGGGACCGACAATGGAATGACTCTTCGATCATGCAAGTTGATTAGGGTAATATGACCCTTAACCCTTCGACCATAAAGGCCGTCGGTGGGAAGGTCCGGAACGACCATAGATCAGTGCAGTATCGACATGTGTCGATCGCGGATGATTTTGCACGGCTATGCATCGGCACGGATGATCATGGAATAATCCTGTGATACTGGATTCCATGAGGTTACATAACAACCGAGGGTCGATCATGCTATGACATCTCCGATTTTAGGTCTAGGAGCCGAGGGCAAGTGATCGATGAATGAGTGGGTAACTTGAGCCGAGGGTTGGTAATGAAATGGACAATTTAGTCGGAACGAGTATATTAAGGATTGATCATTGTTGGATCGAAAGATTGTCCATGAATTGATAATGAAATAACTCCATGATTTTGTAAAATGATTAGAGTAATATAACTGTGTATTGACCCTTCAACCATAAGGGCCGTTAGTAGAATGGTCCGGGATATATGTGGATTGGTTCGGTGTTGGCATGTATCGATCGCAGGTGATACCGCACGGCCATGTATCGGTCACACATGACCATGAGTTAATTTCGAAATACTAGATTCCACAAGGTCACATGACAACCGATGGTCGACTATGGGTCGTTGACACTTGAACGTAGACCAATCGCAAATCGGCCATGAATCATTGCGTCAAGTCAGGTAGGCCATGGACGAGCCATGTGCTAGGCCACGAGCCCAATGGCTTGGCCGCAGACTAGGCTATGTGCCAGCCAAGCTGGCCAGACCGTGTGCCCGTCAGCTAGGCGTATGCCGGTCATTGTGCCTGACCCTTGTGCCAGGCGTTATGCTTGTAAGATCCGATTCCGATCTAGTCCCGTACCCAAGACATATGGCTATGAGCAGTGCATTGTGCCATTCATGAGCCATTGCATGTACTTGGCCATGAACCGATCCCTCGCTCATGTGACTAAGCGTAGTGCTCAGCACGTTGCTCGTGCAACCCGACGTAGCGCCTGTACAGCCTGGCTATGTACCCGACCCTATGCTCGTGTAGCCCAGTCGTATGCCCGTGTGGCCCAGTAATGCGCCAGGCCCCACGCCCAGTCAGATCCGGCCAGACACCTAGCCACCCGATTAGCTTGGGTTTATTCCTTTTTGCTTGGACCTTGGTTTGGTTGTGTCAGGTGATATTTGAAGACATTCTCGCACCGAACCTTAAGTTGAATCGGTACACCAAGTGTGGATAACCCTCGGAAAATAAGGTGAACAAGGATGATGCGGGGTTATAATTATAGTGTCAATTAGTCGGTTTTTTGTAAATCGATTGGCCTAAGTAGTTGGGAATGAACCAGCAAGCTTGGGAGGCTCTCACAGTTTAGAATTTGCAGAGGACAATAAGACACAATTGTTGACTTGATCAAATGCTTCATTTAAGGCCATTTAAGGCCATCATAATTAGACCTCCTTTAGGTGTCTCCTCAATTATTGCTAAACAAGTTGAGTTGTGCCTGGCATTAAAGGAGTTTGATGACTAATTGGCCACCAATTATGGGCACAAAGCAAGGGACAATCGGCCAAGTGAAGTAGGAAGCCGAGAGAGGTATTGTACCAAGAGGAAGAAGCTGAGAGAGAGAGAGAGAGAGAGAGAGAGAGAGAGAGAGAGAGAGAGGCCAAGGGATAAGATCACATTGAAAGCACTTAATTGTCCTTCATCGTTGCTTTTGGCCCTAGTGCATTAATGCACATTAAGGCTTGGCTTCTTCTCCAAGCCTAACTTACTTATAAATGGAGAAGCCTTCTCACGTGAGAAGCCCCTCCAACTGGCCATCATCTTCTCTTTTGCCTTCTTGCTTCCTCATTCATGCCCAAACACACTTAAGCCAACATTCTTCTTCCTCCTTGCTTGTTCGGCCAACTCGAAAACCACACCCGAGAATCACCCAAGGCCCTATTTTTCCCGAACTCAAGCCTTTTCTGTACTCAAGACCAAGCTATCAACCACTTGTTTTCTTTAGTATCTCGTATTCTGGTGTTTCGTTGGGTCCATAGCATGGCGTCTCCCCCAACTCGGTTCGGAAACCCCATCGAGATAAGAGCGGAGCTGCTCACGATTATTGATGCTCGCGAAAGCTAAGCCTATCGTAGGATCACCACGTACATGATGGTGGATGAGGGCCGAGAGGAATTGGTCCCTCATTCGTATGTGGCATGGTACCGTTTGGCTAACAGAGATTAGGTTGGACCCCTACGTGGGTTCAACGGTCCATTCACCGGCATAGACAAGCCGACTCCTGGGCAAGCCAGGGGTGGGGCGTGAGATGGCCAGACAGACGGGGAGCGGGAGGAGCTTGAGGAACGAGAAGCAAGAAGCTGTAATGAAGCTTAGAACCGAAGCCAAAGTTTTGTTTGTTCGATAGTTGGCTTGCTTTGCGGAATCGCCTTTGAAATGGACATGTAACATATAAGCGTGGCTTGTAAGGGCCTGAAAAAAGGGCTTGACAAAATAAGCACATATCATGTAAATATAACGTGCGATGTTTGCTTATCTCACTCGTGTTGTCTCGTTTATTTCTATTTGCTTCCGCATGCGCATTGATTAAAATGAACAAGACGCAGTCACATATTTCCGCGAGTCACGATTCCATTCGGGTCATGTTTGGTCATTAAGCATCGATCGTGATTCCGGATTAGGACGTGACACATATATTGGTGATACTCGAACGTGGACCGGTCACGAATCGGCCACGAATCGTTACATTGAGTCAGGTAGGCTATGGACGAGCCATATGCCAGGCCAAGAGCCTAGTGGCTTGGTCGCAGGCCGGGCATTGTGCCAGCCGCACTAGCCAAGCCTTGTACCTGGTCATGACCGGCCATTGTACCCATCAGCTAGGCCACGGACCGACTACGTACCCAGTTGTGTGCCGGTCATTATGCTTGACTCTTGTGCCAGACAATGTGCCCCTCAGATCTGGCTCCGACCTAGTTTCGTGCCCAAGAGACTTGACCATGAGCCATGCATGGTGCCCAAACATGAGCCAATGCATGTGTTTAGTCCATGAACCAGTCCTTTGCTCATGCGACCCGGCATTGTGCTCGGTACACCGCCGGTGCAGCTCGGTACTGCGCCCGTGCACTTGGTCAAGCGACCGGTCATATGCCCGTGTTGCCCGGCGTTGTGCCCGACCCTACGCCCGGTCAGGCTTGACCACACAGGCCACACGCTTGGTTAGTCCAACTAGCCCGAGTTTACACCATTGGACTTGGACTTGGGTTTGATTATGTTTGGTCATATTTGGAAGTAATTCTACACCGACCCTCAATCCGGATAGGTTGGTCAATCGTTTTAAACTCGAAATTTCCCCGATTACTTAGGCACTTTGCTAAGTATACTTATTGGTTTTTTAGGATTACAAATCGATTATCCTTAGTGTATAATTAAGCATTTTAGAAGGGCAAGAATCATTACATTTCAGTCAAACCATGGGGAGCAAGAAGCCAATTTTGACCAAATCTACATTTGAACCAATAATTAGAGGGTCGTCATTAAAAAAATCTTATGAGATAAGATCTTCATTAATTGAAGATCCTCTTGAGTGCCCTGGATGTACCTCACGCATAGCAACTTAGAGGGCCACAATGAAGATCAAGATAAAGCCATTAATGAAGAAACTAATAATAGAGGCTTAGGTGTCCCATCGAGATTAATGCATGAGCCTAGGTGTCCTCTAGGACATTAATGCCTTGGATGACTCATGTGCCCTAAGTTAAGGCATAATGACCCTAAAAGGGCCACTTGGTAGTCAATTAGGCCATCAAATAATTAAGTCTAAGATTTGGATAAGATTTCCCAAGATTGCCTCTAATTGATAGGTGCCATTTGAACAAATACCATCAGACCATTTGGCATTATCATCATTGGAGTTTTGGCTATAAATAGAGAGACACCAAGTCACTTTCATCTTATCCCCAAACTGATCAAGCTCTCTCTCTCTCTCTCTCTCTCTCTCTCTCTCTCTCTCTCTCTCTCTCTCTCATTCTCAACCATCCTCTGGGCCATTGTCCCAACACCATTCTCGGTCACTCTCTCTCACCGGAACCATCATCACCGAAACACCCTAGGACCCCGAGTAGTAAGTGAATTTCCTATACTTTGGTTAAGGTGTAGTGTTGTGCGTTTAGGCTGGAGAAGTAATCTTGTTTGTGATGCTTGAAGCTCGCATGTGACTTGTTGTTTTGCATTACGGCTGTGAGTTATGGCACAACCGAGGCATGAAACGGGGTATCGTATGGTCTCGTACTCATGTTGTGGTGTTACGAGACGAGTTCGACTTGGTGTGGGTTTTACATTAAGGGGTGTAAAACCGAGCCATGTCCGGCTCCAAGCCGGTGCTCAGCATGGTGGATCGAGCCACGTGCCCTCGACTACACCCCGCATGTTAGACGATTTGCCCTAGAGAGCATGAACTTCAGGAACACCACATGTCTTTGTACTTGATTGCATGTGCTAATGAAATCAAGATAAGAACTAGAAATGTTTGTTGCTTGTTACATGATCACACGAGGGACTATGGCCATCACCGATGGATTTTGGGATGTTGCCACCGTCGATAGATTTCGAGGCGATGCCGTCTTCGATGGATTTCGAGACGATGCCACCATCGATGGATTTTGAGGTGATGTCCAAGGGAGGCTTGGATGCCTGGTGCAAGCCAGAAGAACCGATGAATTTCGGTTAAGAAATAATGAATCCCGTGTGTTGATCTTTGCATGCAACTTTGAAAACCATGCGTGATGGTTTCTTGTTTGTTGAATATACCAAATTTAATACAAAGGCAAGGTGAGATGCATTTGCTATTGATCTACCATTGATTATCCAACGGTAACGCGTATTTCTCTTGTTCAATGCGATGCTATTTCTTAGCCGAAGTATAGTAAATTTAACTTACTAAGTGTTGACTCACTTTATATCATTTTCAGCTTTGTAGGTATGGCCACGCCACCTCCCGTCCATTTTGGTCGTCTCATAGAAATGAATGTGCGGGTTGTAGACATCATCGATGTAGAGACCGGTGTCACATATCGAAAGTATAGCACAACCGTTTGGATTCAAGTGGATGCGAATGAGATGGTTCCCCACTGTTACATAGCATGGTTTATTTTGATGGATAGAGATGTGATCGGACACATTCAAGGGTATAATGGACCACCCGGGGCCGGTGGAGAAGAACCATAGTGAGATGACCAAGCTCGGGAGGAACTAACCTTTTTGTTTTGAGAAGGGACAGGAATGAAGTTAAGAAAGGCCCGGATGTAAGCATGTATTAAGAACCGTAGTAAGATGACCAATCTTGTGAACGTATGTGAGTGAATACCAGACGAGATCTGGATGTCAGCATGTATTAAGAAAGGCCCGTAGAAAGATGGGCTTGTAAGATAAATAACTATCATGTAAATTATATGTGCTCGTATAATATATTGCTTGACTTACTTTGTACTCTCGTTATTATTTGTTAGTTGCTTACGCTTGTGCTTAATCAAGAAAAACAATAACAAGACGTTAAAACAAATCCCCGAAACCACATGAATCATGGCCAAGCCGGGATCAAGTGCCACAGCCTTGTCTCGGGGCGTGATAGCTTAAACACACCAAACAATTTGACTCGCATCGTTTACGATATAGCTTCGGAAGAGTCTACCAAAAAGGTGACTGACCCTTCCTCACTATATTATCTCAACACCTCCAACAATCCTGAAAGCGTGCTTATTTCGTGTGTGCTAACTCGGGATAACCATGCAACATGGTCGAAGGCGACGAGGCGCACATTACGGGAAAAAAATAAACTCGGGTTTATTGATAAATCGCTAGAGAAGCCGATATAAACACCTAATTTTTAGTTAACGAGTCATAAAGGTAAAAATCTTGAGAATAGGGTTTCTCATTGTGATAAAACCCAATCCTCAATCAAAAAGAGTCATTTAGCATTTGAGTTAGTATTAACCATTCATTTTCTAGCTTTTTGCATTTCAATTTCAAAAAGTCAAAGAGTTAACTTTTGAATTGACTTTTTGGTTAAACTTTGACCAAAGTCAACCCAAAATCAAATTTGATTTTTTGCATGAAAAACCCCAAAATAATGTCAATTTCACTTTTACATCATCAATTTTCAAAAAATTCAAAATTTGATCCATTAATTGACATTTTAGTACATAAGTACTAAAATATTGTCTTTTGGTCAACACTTTGTCCAAAAAAATTCAAAAATTGCGAAACCCCTAAATCAACTCATTTTCAGCTTAATTTCACTTTGGGATCATCAATTTTACAAAAATCGGTTTAGAATCAACTTTTCCCCAATTTGCGAAATTTGGTTCAAACAGATCAAAAATGAAATTACTTCGTTTCTAGTCATTTTTTAGGATAGTTTCCTTCACGACATTTGATCTAGGGGTCATATTACATTCAATTTTCAAGTCAATTTTAGAATTCCAAGCCAATGATGAAAACCCCAATTTGAGCCCTAATTAGGGATTCCGATCGGTACTTCATGATTTGCATAATGTAGACACGGATTAGCCTAATTTCTTATGTAAAACTCAAATCCGAAATTAATTTTGGAAGATTCACATAAATTTGAGCTAATTTGATCAATCTAGTGATCCAATGATTGAGAAATCTACGAGTAATTAGTTCAATTAGTGCAATTCAACTTGATCCATTCTAGATTAATATCCAATTTGATGAATTGAAGCTCAATTTGGCCAATTGAAATTCAATTAAACTCATTAGCCTAGCTTGGCCAAGCAATTTAACTCAAATTAAAGAGCAATTAGGCCAAACAAGTTAAATTGGATCAATTTGTGCTTGTTTTTCAAATTTGTTCAATTTAATTTAATCAAATTGGAACAAATTGGCTGATAATTGAACTGGTTCAACTTGGTCAAGCTCGAGTCCAACCGGTTCAACCGGCTTAATCGGAATTGAACCGGTCCGATCGAACCAGCTATTTCCAATTAAAAATTTGACAACCGACAATCCATTCCAACCAACCACATCCCTTGGTGCCTAAAATGACAAATATACCCTTAAATGAAATTACAAAAATGCCCCCCTCAAGTGAAATTACCAAAATACCCTTCTTTAAGGTTTATGCAAAATTACTTAGGGGTTAAGCAAATCAATCATAGCCATTCATTTAAAATAAATCATGACCATCCATAATATCATGTCACCTATCCTTAACCCCTAAGGAATATTCTTAATCATTAAGGGAGCATTCTAGGCCATTAGATTTATTTAAAGGCTAAAATTCAAAATTAGGGGAGGTATATAAGCTTTTTCCCTCTAAAATTGGGAGAAAACTCTCATTTTTCAAATCTGATCTCTCTCTCTCTCTCTCTCTCTCTCTCTCTCTCTCTCTCTCTCTCTCTCTCTCTCTCTCTCTCTCTCTCTCTCTCTCTCTCTCTCGTGAAACTCCCGCTGCTTCGCCAGCCGCTCGTCGGCGGGTCCTGTTGATATTTGATTTTTAGCTCATTTTTTAATTTTTTTTAAAATCACAAAATTAGGATTAGGAACCTTAGCCAAGCTTAGGAACCTATTATTAAACCAAAATTAATTTTTTATAATTTTTCTGAATTTTTCCTTAATTTCTTTAAGCCAAAATAAGAGAGAAAATAAAAAAAATAGCAAATAAAATAACAAATTCCATAAAAATAGTCATTAGTCTTATTTTAAATCCAATTTTATTACTACAGCATCAATTTTATAAAATTTCAACTAGGAATGTGTTTTTCCCAAAATTGGGTAAAATCATGCCTAAATTGAACCAAATATTCAATTGAGTCATTTCTAGTCATTTCTAGGCCATAGTATCTTCACAGCAAATGATTATGGGACCTTCAATTGCATATTGGTCAATCTAATTTTACAATTTAATAAAGCAATTGAAAAATCCCAAAAATCAATTGAAAATTAGGGATTTTTAGCCCAAATTGGGAATCTTGGTCAATTTGAAATTTTCGAACCAAGAGAGCATCATTCCTAGGGTTAATCAGGCATGGGTAATTTAATTTTGGCATCAATTTTTCCCAATCAGGTCATCTGGATACTGAATTAAACAAAAACCCCAATTAACCTAAGTTTAAATTTGGGAATTTTGGGTTTAATTGTACTAAAAATTAGCAAAAATCTCATATTTGGATGCAAAACGTGTCAAGGAATTCAATTTTGGGATTAAATTTGAAAAATTGGGTCAAAATGAGGTCTAATTTCAAAAATTAGACCCAATCCAAAAATTAGACCCAACCCAAGTTTGCTGGGTCGACCGGATCGACCCAACCTAACCCGGGCTGGCTTTCTTCTTTGCCCGACTAGGCAGTATAAAGGACAGAAGAGAAAGATCCTCCCTTGACCCATGACTTTACCAACTTACCCCAACCATATCAGCAAGTGTTAAACCACACTAATAGTTGGAGAATCTCCAACTGGCGTGGCTGATCGGTTATAACCGATTTAGAAGTCGATGGAAACGATTTTTGGGCGGGAAATCGGGCTAGAAAAGAGAGAAGAAACATTATCTTGCACAAAGGAGGTGTTCAACGATATTCTAGAGAGAGAGAGAGAAAAAGAGAGATTGCTAGTGAGAGAGGGAGTTGAGGCTCTTAAGACCGAGTGATTGGCCTAGACGGTGAGCCTCCTCACCTGAGACGGTCAGCGCAAGGTTGGTCATAGGCACTTGAAAATCAAGTTCGGCTAGCGTGTCTAGACGTTCTCTGACAAAGCCAAGGCTACTAGCTTGGAGTTCAAGTGCTAAGGAAAAGTTCAACAGTCACCACTTGCCTCGGAAACTTCATTTGATCATTCGACGAAGCAGGTAAAGTATCATTCTTGTCACTGTTTTGGCAAAATTCTAGAATTGAGTTTTAACTTAATCATGCCTAATCGTGCAATGTTTTCAACGATTTAGAGTTTCTGGATTTTTAAAACATGTTTCTAAGCATGTTCCTCTTTGTTTGATTGCAAAACTTGGACTAAATGTGCATTAAACAAGTCGGCCTCCACTATTAAACCTCGTCGGAGCTTCCAGACCCTACCAGAGTGTTTCCGATGGCCTACGGCCAATCAAGTTAGTGTCCCTAATTCTCTGTGCATATCTTGAATGATGTATGAACACTAGAAACCGGCTAAGACGCCTCGTATGTTGATCTAAATGTTAGGTGAACGTGTTAAGATAGTTGCGGTTTAACTTTTTTAGGTTTGATTCTCGTCGGCCGGTGAAGGTTCGGCGGCAAATTGGTGAGCTGATGTTGATAGAGGATGATGTAGGCTCGGTGCAAAACCCAAAACCATGTCTTGGAACACATTGGAAGGTTGCTAGATATTAATTTGAAGTCGCGGCCTTGAAAATGATTAAGCTCGAATCATGCCCACCACATGCTCAGCGAAATGCCGCAATGAACAGGGGCCAAATGGCACCGTTTTGGCGTTGTGCTCGCCAGGGTAGTGGCCGGCACCGGTGCTGGCCAGTTCCACTTGGCTAGATCAATTTGAACTGGTTAGCCTGGTTTAATCACCTCAGCGGGAAAAATTTGGAAAAAATAAAAATATAAAAATCAATAAAAAAATACAGAAAAATTCTAAAAAATCAGAAAAATTAAAAAATTTTGAAAATTTTGAAAAAAAATTCAAAAATTCAAAAACAAATTCAGAAAATCCAAAATTTTCAGAAATTCAAAAAATTCAAAGAAAATTGGAAAATTTCTGAAAATTTCATAAAAATCTAAAAAAATTCAGAAAATCAAACAAAAATTGTGAAAAATTCAGAAAAATACAAAAAAAAATTGAAAAATCTCAAAATCCCATAAAAATTTCAAATTTTCAAAAAAATTGAAAGAAATTTTTATAAAGTAAAAGAAATCAGTTCCCGAGAAAAGAAATTCTTAGAAATTTTTCTAAAAAAAATTTAAAAATTCACAGAATAGCTCAGAAACACCATGGCCAACCTTTGCAAGTGAAATTAGAATTTTTTGAAGTGCCTAAATGGCATTTTTAGGAATGCCTTAGTTTAGGAATTAAAAAGAGTTTTTACCCCTAAAAACCCTAAAACAACACAAATCATTGAATGAACAATCCCTTAAGGCTTTACTAGGGTTTAGGTGCTTTGGATTGTTCTTTTTTAGAGATAATTTAGGATTGCTTTGCTTGATTGCAATTGGTTGTGTTGTTAATGATGATTTATTGATTTCGCATGATTAAAATGGCTAGAATTAGTAGATAGACCTTTGAAACTCGTGTGACATGTTAGACACATCGTATCAATTTAGGTACCGAAAGGGCATTAAAGATGATTCAGGATCATTAGTATAACCAAGTTCCCTTACTCATAATCTCTAGTTCGCAGAAAAGTGGTATTTCTCTGTACCTCGATTAGGTTTCTAGTCAACCTATCAATAATGACTAGTGGCCACTCCAAATAAAAAATTTAGATTGAATAGAAAGATAAAAATTACAATCCACTATCACATGAGGTATGCTCTGAGAGAGGCCCTCGTTTATCTAGTGATGGGATGTCTATGGGACGTTTGGGCGAAACATCCGTATGGGACCCTAGTTGCCTATTCGGGGACAATTTTCTCATATGTGACAAATGGAAGTACCTCCTTAGTATGCCAAAAGTGCGGCGCAACAGTTCCTAGTGCACCGCTGCCACTCCGACGATCCCCCGGACATCCCGAAGCCAATCGCAAGAGCAACTACCGCTGCTGGTGGCTGGAGCGCCCCGGTCCAATTTCTTTTTCTCTCAGTGATCTCATCGGCGATCGAGCCGGTGAACTTTCCAGTAGGTTCAAGCAACTGAACCGGTAAGCCGGCAGTCCCTCCGACGATCCCAAGCCATTTAGCAGTCTTCCTTAGCGTTCTCCCGTGGCTGCGGTCGCCAGCCTTTCTCCAAATAGCCATCAGATCGTTTCGTTTTACATGATTTTCCATTGATAGTTCATTTGATCAAACAGGATCAACTCTCATCATGATTTGTGTACTCTACTTTGAAAGGTTCGTCGAGCTTTCTGAGGTTTCTCCATGGTGTCCTAAGGCTGTATACGGAGGCCGAATCGCTCGGTTGTACATCAAAGAGTTAAAACACAAGGTGAGTTCAAATACGTGATTCTCGGATCCTAATGACCTAATTTCTTGCAATGATGATTTGACCTCTGAAATGTTAAAATCTTGCTAAATGATGAACTAGAGAATCGTAATGCACGTCATGAGCAGAACGGAAGTCATTTGCTAGGCTAAAACTTTGTTGAAAGTTTGGATCAGAATCTTGAATGATCATGTTGTGTTTTGTTCTTATGTGTTACTAAATGACCTTACTTAGTTTATTGATTTTTTTTGGTAGTTATTTGAGAAAACTTTCTTCATGAAAGTTGCAAGACACATCTAGATCTGTCTACTATGAAATTTTCATAAAATTACAAGCATGTTAGGTTAGGACAATTAGCATCATCATTTAGACTCAGTCTCTGTGATAGATGAGTTTCTGATCGACCTTCATGTGTTCTTCAATTTTTATAAAATCTTTTGCTCAAAATCTAGAAAATGTTTCTTCAAAAAATTTCATACTGAGATTAAGAGCTTTCTGATGATACCAATTTTATCAAAATCGGAGTTCATTTGGATGTTCAAAGGAATTTTTCATTATTTAATCAGATTTTGCGTCCAGATTTGAAATTCCTTCCACTGACTTCCAAAACATATTTCTCTGAATTTGATAAACTTTGAGTCATTTTTTGCAAAAACTCAAAACTACAAAGTTGTACATTATGGTCTTATTATATTTTTGGGGCCTAATAGCAATTTCTAGGGGGTCAATTTGCTAAAAATCTCGGATAAGGTCTTCCCGGCCTAAAAAATGATTTGCAAACGAGTTCTCGGTGAAAACCAAATTTTATAAAAATTTGGAGGGCTTTTTAGCAAAACCTCAAAACATGAAAACTCTCACACATGGAAAATTCTAACTTTCTAAAAATTTTGGTGGCATTTTGATAACGGTCACTATTTTTCCCTCAATTTCTTTGAATTCAAATTCAAATCAGGTCCAGACTGTCCCCGAGAGTAAAATTCTCATTTTCGTGAAAATCGGTGGGGAATTAGAAAAAATGGTCCAGACTGTCCCCGAGAGTAAACTCTCTCTCTCTCTCTCTCTCTCTCTCTCTCTCTCTCTCTCTATGGCATTTTGTCGAACACGTTCCCCCCTTTTTTTGTTCCTTAAATTTTCCCGCCCAAAGTTGGTTATCACCGACTTCTGATCGATTAGGATCATTATCTATCGCCAACTGGAGATTCTCCAGCTGGCCGACTCGATAAAAACGTGCTAGAATTCTCGAATTAAGTCGGCAAAGTCCCGAGTTTGTTTGATTTTTTCTAGGTTTTTATCACGTGTTGGGTGAGTCAGGCGAAGAAAATGCACTGTTCAGGTCGGGTTGGGTCGGATCGACCCGCCCGACTCGGCAGTTCCGGTTTTGACCAAAAATGCAAATTAAGCCTGATTTTGACCGAATTTTCGAAATTTGACCCCAAAATTGAATTTCCCATTACATTTTGAACCTAAAAATGTGTTTTTCCCCAATTTTGTCATAACCATGTCCAAAATTTTCCAAATTTCATATATGGGTCATTCGGATTTTGCTCAATTCGATGACCTGATTAGGCAAAATCGATGCTAAAATTGAATTACCCAGGTCTGATTAACCCTAGAAATGATGGTTTCATGTTTCAACAATTTCGAATTAGACATGATTTGCAATTTTGGCTCAAAATCCTTAATTTTCAATTAATTTCCGAGGATTTTTGAATTTTTTGTAAAATGTGCAATTACACTGACCATTATGAAATTCAAGGTCCCAAGATCATTTGTTGTGAAGTCACAATGACCTAAAAATGACTAGAAATGACCTAATTGAATTTTTGGCTCAATTTGGGTTTGATTTTGTCCAATTTTGGAAAAACACATACCCAATTGACATTGTTCAAAATTGATGCTGTATTAATGAAATTGAATTTGAAAGAAGACTAATGACTATTTTTATGGAATTTTTGGATTCCATGTGCTATTTTTCTTGATTTTCTTCTTTGTTTTGATTAAAAGAAATTAAGGAAAAATTCAGGAAAATTATAAAAAAAATTTATTTTTGGTTTAGAACTAGGTTTCTAGGCTTGGTCAAGGTTCCTAATCCTATTTTTGAGATTTTTGAAAAATTTAAAAAAATGAGCTAAAAATTAGGTGTCAACAATCTCTTTAATTGTGTGGAAGGGCATTTTGGTCCTTTATACTCTCCCTAGTGTGGCCGACAAGCATAGATAGATTTGCCCTCGTCTTTTGTTATTTTCTTATTTGCTCTTGATTGTCTTGTCTTGGAAAATTGATTTGTGGCCTTTGGATCTTAACTTGTGGACCAAAGTGTGATCCTAGCCCTTCATTTTGGATAGAGCTGTCAACCCATTCTCTCTCCTCCATTATTGTCAAATTGGCCATCACTCTCTCCCTCTCTCTCTCTCTCTCTCTCTCTCTCTCTCTCTCTCGGCCATGAACCACCAGCCCTCACCACCACCGCACCACCATGAACCACCACCTCCAGTCACCGTGAACCACCACCATCGCCGCCGTTCACTACTGTCTTTCTCCCTCTCTTGTTTCAGTCAACCACCACCATCACCAACACCACTTCATTGTCGCCACCATCACCGACCAGCCACCACCATCACGCCACCACCAGCACCATCTTGCCACCACTAGCACCACCACACGTGAACCATCGCCTCTAGCCGCTGTTCACGTCGTGACCAGCCACCGTCGCCGCCCCTCGTCGCTTGTGCTACCGCTCGTCGCTTACTGGTTGCTGTCCCTTGTTGGCCTAAGTTAGCTTGGTTTAGTGGTAAGCAACTTCCTAAACCTTAATTAGGTTAATAAGTGACTAATGGATGTGGTTTAAGGGTTGTTTAGTGGCTGATCTTGGTGGTAAATGGCTGATCATGTTAGATTAATGGCTAATCTTGTTGGTTTAGTGGCTAAGCATATTAATCAAGGGCTAATCGTGTGGTAGTGGCTGATCTTGATTGATTTATTGTTAATCGTGTGGTGTGATTGTCAATCATGTGGCTGATATTGATAACCATGGCCGATCAAGTGCTTGATGATTAATCTTGATTGATTTAATGTTAATCATGTGGCTGATTAGTTAGATCAATGGTTGATCATGTGCTTAAGGTTGATCATATGGCTAATCTCGATTGATCATGGTTGATCTTGTTGACTTAGTGGTTGATCATGTGGTTAAATGGCTAATTTTGTTAATCAATGTTAATCATGTGGCTTACATGTTGATCAAGTGGTTTATTATTGGATAATCGTGATTAGCATTGGTGTTTGATAAAAAAAATGCGTTTTATGACATATTTATTCGTAGAGAATTGTACGTTATAAACATTCTAGTTTGGCTAATTAAGAAAGATGAAAATTGGCATTGAGTGATTGTTTGCATGCACGGTCATGATAGTTCCGTTTAGGCGGGGGTTCTAGACAACACTCGACGGGAGTTCGGATACTGTTTAGGCGGGAGTTCTAGACGATGTCGTATCGCAGTGGAGGCTAGATCGATGCTCCTAAATGGAGTGCCGTCTGGTACCCGGCTTACTGGGGGGTGTACGATCCTAGACGTTGCCATGTCTGAAGTAGCGGGATGATGCCCAGTAGATCGTAAGATTGGTGAGAGTTCGTTGTGGCTCGATGGGTCATTAATAATCTGGATAACTACGAGTGTGATATGCATTGGGGAATGCTAGATGCTTGAGTTCAATATTGAGCATATCTAGATTATTGATTGTGTTTGCATGATATGCCATAATTTGTATTGTGTGTGCTTGGGGGAGCATTTGCTATTTTATGATGATTATAACGTGCAGGGGCATGTGTGTGCCAAGGCAAGGTAAGACCTCATGTGGTTGTTCTAGGCACTTTGAGTGATGCTAGAATTGCATGTTTAGGATTGTTCGGAGGTATGTGTTATCCTAAGCGAGGCTTAGGAAGTTTACTTATTGAATTTTATCTCATTGTTGTTGTTATTAACCGTTTCAGACCCCAAACCATAAATGATCCTTCTCAATGTTTTGGGGTACCAATGGATATGGATCATATGTTAACCGAGTACCCAATAGGAAAGGATAAGGTTTATATAAGGCATGCATCGACGGTTTGGGTGGATGAAGGTTTTGCGTTGTGAAAGCCACGCACCTTTTTGGCTTGCTTCTATTGAGAGGGGAACATTTTGTTCGGTCCTCATCGAGGTTTTGATGGTCCCCATGATGACGGATTGAGAGTTGTTGAGTGGGATCCCATGGAGATAGATCCTCCTGACAGGGCCATTACCGACCCTAACACCGGTCCCGAGAGTCAGCTTTCGAGTCTGATTATTTAGAGTCTGATTCGAGAACGCCTCTGGGATACCACAGGGACTGATGATAAGCTTAGTTACCCTATCTTTTTTAGCGTCCTCTTTTGTGTAAAGAAGCTAAGCTAACCGACTACCCGATCCTCTTTGCTTATGTGTGGTCTATTGAAGTGGCCTCTAGTAAGGCTTGTATATTATATCTTCCATGAGTGACTATATGGTTATAAAAGTGGCTTTGTTGGTTTATGTATATGGTGTCTTCTTTATTATCCCTTTGTATGATTGTTATTTGGGTGTTTCAAGTTCGCTTTTGCATGTGTTCTCTCGTAAGTAAGTAGGTTGAGTCAGCGATGAGTCCTGGGATGTCACATTCGAAGGATCATTGGTGGGATGTTGCGAGCTCGTAGGGTTCGGGGTGTGACAGAGCCACTCTCGTCTCTCGATAAGGTTTATTCTATGATCATGTAGGAGTGCCAACGATTAATTGTTCAATGGAGGGACGAGAAGATCGATGGTGTTGCTTTCTTGGTTGGAAGAGTGGGACAAGGGAAAGTACTATTCAGAAAACCTAAATGTGACCACTATGGGAAGGTTGGGTATGAGAAGAGTCATTGCTAGGTGTTGAATGAATATCTTCCGAATTGGGAGTCAAGGCAAGGTGGGAAGGCACGCAAAGGGAATCCTTCCATAGTAGCTATACATTCCGCATGGGCTAGCATCAACAGTTCTGACACTACTGCAGATACTAGTCAAGGAGGTCTGAAGTAGACAGAGACAACAACAATAATTAGCAATGATCAATATTAGCATTTAGCCAGTCTGCTCACGACAATGAAACCACCTATGTCATGCCCTAAACCAAGACTATGGCACTCGGTCCTAGACCGGTTGTGATTTCCTTTGTTCTGAGGATTTTCATCACGATGTCCCGTTATGATTTTCTTTAGTTACGTACAAGCGGAAAGCAGTTATACTTAACAAGCAACAATAAGAGCAACAACATGAGCTAGGAAGCATGTTCTTCAAACACACACTGATTTACATGATAGGTGCCGGCAATTGTTTCATCTCGCTTGATATTAGTGTTTTCACTTATTGAGTCTCCCCGACTCACTCTCCATTGTTTTTCCTCTTTTCAGGTCCGTAGTATGGCGTCTCCCCTAACTCGGTTTGGTAACCCCATCGAGATGAGAGCGGAGTTGCTCACCATAATTGATGCCCGTGAAGGCCGTGCCTATCGTAAGATCACCACGTACGTGATAGTGGATGAGGGTCGCCAGGAATTGGTCCCTCGTACGTACGTAGCATGGTACCGTTTGGCTAACAAAGATTGGGTTGAACCCCTACGAGGGTTCAATGGTCCATTCAATGGCATGAGCAGGCCGGCTCTGGGGCAAGCCACGGTTGGGACGTGAGACGATCGAATGAATGGGGAACATGAGGACCAAGAAGCGAGGGGCGAGAGAAGCCGTAGTGAAGTTAGGGACCCCAAGCCAAAGTTTTGTTTGTTTAATAGTTAGCTTGTTTTTCGGAATCGCCTTAGAAATGGGCATGTAAAATATATGTGTGCAGTTTGCATGGCCCGAGAGTAAGGCTTGTGAAAATAAGCACGTATCGTGTAAATATAACGTGCGAAATTTGCTTATGTTGGTATTATGATGTTCCGTTTATATTTGCTTCTACGTGCGCATTAATTAAAATAAATGGGACGTACTAATTTATTTCCGCAAGTCACGATTCTACTTGGGGTCATCTTCGGTCATTAAGTATCGATCGTGATTTCGAGTCGAGACATGATAGTGGGATCGTTTTTGGTATCAGAGCAGGTTTTTGCTCTAGTAGGTGCATTTCGAGGCAACTTGCAATTGGACGATTCGACAAGGGCGGGGAGTGGCGCCAGGGCCATACGACCTGAACATTAAGTGGCCTCTAAGGAGATGGCGTCGGGGTCATGAATGCCCGATCATTGTGCGGCTTCTGAAATGAAGTGGCGCTGAGGCAAAAAGCCTGATCATTGTGCAGCCTCTAGAAAGAAGTGGTGCCGGGGGTATATACCACCTGATTATTGAGCGGCTTCTGAATGGAAGTAGCGTCGGGGTGAAGGGCCTGAACATTGAGTGGCTTCTAGCAAGCTTCTAGGATGGCTAAAGAATGAGAATCACAGAACTGTGCATTGAATTGTGGAAAACGATTCTGAAAGCCAAGCAGAAATGAAGACCTGGAGTGATAAGGTGTGCTGAAATTGGGATAATTAACCAGGAAACACTCCGCGCATGTGCTTGTGTGCTTGTGTACTTGATTGATTGGTAAATAGGCCTTTGGTTGATAATATTTTGATAATTGACCTATTTTTGCGTTGTAGGAAACCTTAGTAGATTACCAACGGCAGTATGAGTGCTCAAGACCTGGCTACGACCTCGAAAAGAAAGTCAAAGCAAGATCCCCAAATAGACAGAATTCTGCAGGCTCTTACGACCGTTGGAGATTTGCTAGGACAACAACGGCTGCCTAATGCTAAGAATGTAGCGGCAAACGAAAATGGGAATGGTGACCGTAGATGCACGGGTTAGTCGAACAATTCCTTAAACTGCAACCTCCGAAATTTGCTAGAACGGGAGATCCCGAGGAGGCGGACTCCTAGATAGATGAGTTACAAAAAGCATTTGAACTTCTAAGATGTTCCGAGGAAGAGAAAGTGATCTTGGCGACATACTAACTGCATGGAAATGCCAATCATTGGTGGAAAGCAACCAAAGAAATCGTGTTTCTTGGGACTGCTGCAGTCAATTGGAATGCCTTCGTTGATGCATTCAATGGAAAATATTTCTCCGAATGTACTCTTGATCGAAAGGTGAAGGAATTCTTACAACTCCAGCAGAACAACTTGACAGTGGACCAGTGTGAGGCAAAATTTGCCCAATTGTCAAGGTATGCCCCTAGACTTATTGAAAATCCAGTCGACAGGGCAAAGTGATTTCGTGATGGTCTCAAACCTGACATCTAGAGTCAGCTAGTACCATTCAACTTGAAAGACTATAATGAGTTATATGAACTAGCCCAATTGATCGAGAAAGATTTGCTGGAAAGGGTGGCTCCGGCAAAGCCCCCTTATTTTGCTTCTTGAGCAAATTAGCGCTCGAGCAAGAGACCTTTGGCAGGAGAAAAGCGTTCCTTCCTTCCAAATAAGAAGCAAAATTTCCTAAAGGTAACTACTGATGCCTGTTCTAATTACGGGAGGCAACATGGTGATGGTCCGTGCCCACTTCGCACGGGAGCATGCTTTGGGTGTGACCAATAGGGTCACATGGTCAGAGACTGTCCACAAAGGCAACAGGGAATGCCTTCACAACAAAGGCAGGTGATGGCATCAACTGGAGTTCAGCCTCATGATAACAACGGCGACAATCCCCAGGCAAAAGGACGAATATATGCACTTACTCTAGAAGATGCTGAGAACTCCGAAGCAGTAATTACAGGTACAATTTTCCTCAATAACCGTGCTGCATATGCGTTATTTGATACTGGAGTTGCACATTCGTTCGTATCTAAACAATTTGTGCGCCTGGCCAAATATGAGACAAAACCGTTAGAAAATGCACTTAGTGTTTCTACTCCTATGAAAGATAAAGTACATACCACCATAAGATGCCAAGGGTGTAAGATTATTATAGGTAGGATGGAGGATAGTATAAATCTAGCGGCACTGGTCATGTATGATTTTGACGTGATCATAAGCATGGACTGGCTCAGTAGCCGGCGGGCCAATATAGACTGCTATAGCAAGGTGATCCAATTTATCCACCTGATCGTCCCTGCGATACATTTGTGGGAAATAGAGGAGGACTTTCTACTCCTCTAATCTCTGCATTAAAAGCATGTCGACTCTTAGAAAAAGGTTGTCAAGGATTTCTGGTAACAATAGAAAATAAGTCAAAGCAAAATAGAACCAAAATTGGAAGATAAATTGGTGGTACGAGAATTTTCAAATGTTTTTCCAAATGAATTACCAGGTTTATCTCCAGAACGAGTAGTAGAATTTGCTATTGAAGTACCCTTGAAACGGAGCCTATTTCCAAAGCTCCCTACAGGATGGCTTTGATCGAGTTGAAAGAACTCAAAGTACAACTGCAAGAGTTACTTGACAAGGGATTTATCCATCCAAGTGCATCTCCCTAGGGTGCATCAATATTGTTCGTGAAAACGAAAGACGGATCGCTACGACTCTATATCGACTATCGGCAGTTAAATATGGTCACTATAAAAAATAAGTATCCATTGCCGAGAATTGACGATTTATTTGATCAACTCCAAGGAGTATCAGTGTTTTCCAAAATCGACTTGAGGTCAGGATATCATCAACTAGGGATCAAGAAAGAAGATATTCAGAAGACGGCGTTCAGAACCCGATACGGCCATTATGAATTCACCGTTATGCCATTAGCTTGACAAATACGCCAGATGCTTTTATGGACCTGATGAACCGAGTGTTCAAGCCATACTTGGATTGTTTCGTCATTGTCTTTATTGACGACATCCTGGTATACTCGAAGACCAACATCTGAGATTCGCTCTTCAGACACTTAGGGAACACACACTTTATGCAAAATTCAGCAAGTGCAAGTTCTAGCTATCTCACATAGTATTTCTAGGCCATGTAATTTCGGGAGAAGGCATATATCAGTGGATCCATCCAAAATAGAAGCGGTAATTAACTGGCCAAGACCAACAACCATTATAGAAGTTAGAAGTTTCTTGGGCTTGGCAGGTTACTACAAAAGGTTTGTGGAATGATTTTCTAGCATCCTTATCCCTTTAACGTGATTGCTAAAGAAAGAAATGAAATTTGAATGGACTAACAAGTGTGAGCGGAATTTCCAAGAATTGAAACAAAGACTGATGACTGTCTCTGTTTTGACTATACCTAAAGGACCAGGAGGATTTGAAATATATAGCGACGACTCTCATAAAAGGCTAGGCTATGTATTGATGCAGGATGGCAAAGTGGTGACTTATGCCTCGAGACAATTGAGGCCATACGAATTGAATAATCCAACCCATGATTTGGAGCTTGCTATAATCGTGTTTGCCTTGAAAATTTGGCAACACTATTTATATAGGGAGCAATTTGTCATCTATACGGATTATCAAAGTTTGAAATATCTATTCTCCCATAAGGAACTGAATATGAGGCAAAAACGTTGGATGGAACTTTTCAAGGACTACGACTGTGAAATATTGTACCATCCTAGCAAAGCAAATAAAGTTTCCGATGCTCTTAGTCGAAAATCGGCCATTACTCAGTTAATGGTCAAAGAATGGGCGTTGCTTGAAGAAGCTCGAGACTTAGATTTCAAACTTGAAGTTGGACGACATCAAAGTCTATTAGTTGCTCTTAGAATTGAACCAGAAATTATATTAAAGGTCAAGGCATTACAATAGACAGACCCCAAGATGCAAAAGATTTGGAAAGGACTCCCAAAAAAGAAGAAATCCGATTTTCATATGACTGACGATGGAATCTTGAAGTTCAATGGATGCTTATGCATGCCTAATGATGAGCAACTTAAAGAAGAAATCTTGACGGAAGCCCATAAGAGCAATTATAGTATTCATCTAGGCAATACCAAAATGTACTAAAATTTGCGATAACATTCTAGTGGAATGGCATGAAGACGGACATAGCCAAATATGTTGCGAAATGTTTAACATGTCAGCAAATCAAGGCTCAATATTGCAAGCTTGAAGGATTACTACAACCGTTGGAAATTCTTGAATGGAAATAGGAACATATCACCATGGACTTCATAATGGAATTGCCAAGAAGTCAAAGAGAAAATGATTCCATATGGGTAATTGTCAATCGATTGACAAAATCAGCCCATTTTCTTCGAGTAAGAAATGACCTTTCATTGGAAGGTTATGCCGAGCTATACGTCCACCATGTTATACGACTACATGGAGTTCCAGTGACGATTACATCTTATCAAGATCCGAAGTTTATTGCGACTTTCTGGCAAAGTCTTCAAACCACTATGGGAACGAAGTTGCAATACAGCACTGCTTATCATCCACAAACTGATGGTCAAATGGAGAGAACTATCCAAACCCTCGAGGATATGTTGCGAGCATGCATCGTTGATTTCAGAAGGAGTTAGGATGAACATTTGCATCTCATTGAATTTGCATACAACAATAGTTACCAGCAGAGCATCGGAATGACAACATTCAAGGCACTATACGGTCAAGCTTGCAAAACTCCAGTATGTTGGGATGAAGTCGGGAAAAAGAAGGTCACGGGTCCAGAGCTAGTCAACTCACCAACGAGGTTGTGCAAGTGATTAGAGATAAGTTGAGAACTACCCAAAATCGATAGAAGAGTTATGCTGACAAATGTAGAAAACCTCTAGAATTTCAAGTAGGTGACCACGTATTTCTTAAAGTGTCACCCATGAGGGGTGTGTCGCATATTGGGAAAAAAGATAAACTCAACCCCAGATTTTGAAATTTTAGAAAGAATAGGGAATTTGGCTTATCGGTTGGCATTGCCATCGAAACTTACTCAGGTGCATGACGTATTTCATGTCTCCATGTTGAGAAAGTATGAGCCTGATCCAGCACATGTGCTGAATTTTGATAAGGTCGAATTGGACAACAGAGTGTTCTATGTTGAGGAGCATGTGCGGATCGTGGATTGTAAAGAACAAGTGTTGAGAAATAAAAATGTTCCTGTAGTAAAGATCCTATGGCAACACCATGGCATAGAAGAAGCCACCTGGGATGGTGAAAAAATCATGAAGCGTCAGTATCCACATTTATTCAAGGAACCAGGTACGTGTTTAAATTTCGAGGACGAAATTTTATCAGAGGGGGAGAATTATGACATTCCCAAATTCGAGCCTAGGAAGCCTAAGGTATGTGGTAAAAGACTGAGCAAGTAGTCCGAGTTGAGGATTGGTAATTGAACATACACTAAGGCCGGAATGAGTGTGCTGAGGGTTGATCATGGTTCAATCAAAAGATTATCCATGATTGGCCTAAGGATCGACAGTGAAATGACCCCTGCTCATGCCAGACGATTAGAGTGATATGACCGTGGAGTGACCCTTCAACCATAAGAGCCGTTAGTATGGAGTAGTCCAGTGTCGGCATATGTCGTCGTGGGTGATACAGCAGGACCATGCATCGATCATGGATGACCATGAATTAATTTCGAGATACTGGATTCCATAAGGCTACATGACAATCGAGGGTCGATCATGAAAACTTTAATCACCTTCAAGTAAAATAAACAATAACAGGAATTAACATTTTTCGGTCTTTTAAACAACAAAAGGCATTTGGTAAAAGGTAGTGAAGTCCAATAATTCACCTTGTGGACACTCGAAAGATGGAATTAGAAGCTCAAGTATTACAAGAGTGGGACCATCGCTTTTACTCAGAAGGTTAAACAATGAAAATAGAGGAAGAAAGCATTTCAATTTCTTTGCAAGAACAAGTTAGAATTCTCTCTCTTTAAAGTTGGATACTTGTGGTGGTTTAATACGATCAAAGAAGGGGAATGTATCTTTCAAACTACACGAGATACAAAGGGATAAGATAGATTAACTAAGGTTAAAAGTAATGATCACAATGGGTTGAAAACACTAGGTGGAGATTGAGAGACAGGTGTTCATGACAATTTGGATGGTGGAAACAAAAATATTTTGGTAAGTCGCTAAGATATCTATTATCTCATTATACAAACAAGGAAATTAGTGTCTGTTTTAAACATTGACAACACCAAAAAATATTTTGAACTTAGAAAAACATTAGGCAAAGTTACCTAGCATTAGGAGATTCATAACTCAATAAACTTCTAACTCAAATATTATCCAATACACACTATGGAGCATATTAGTCTGCATCCATAATTACTATGGCAATATGTGATTCATCGCCACTATATATAATCCACCTATGCACAAATATTTATCAATTTAATCCTAATGGAAACACTTTTCAAAAACCACAGACACGAAAAATACATCTCGGATATTCCACTTACTACAATGTTAATAATCCAACTTGAATTTTCGCTTGTGACATTTATCTTCTTCATTTCATACATTTTATTAATTGATCTAGGAATTTCCGGATATCACACCTTTGCTGTTTAAGGTTTACATCGTACATTAATCATGGATTGATTGATGGAGGTTATCCCCATTTGTAAATTGTGCGTATGTGGTTTCTTTAGCAGTGAATCATGAGAGATTCTTATCATCTTTGTTTGTGCATTTTCAAGTTCATTGTTATTGATATATCATTGATACCAAACAATGGACAAGATAGGATATAAAATTTCCAGCTTTATTGCATGACTAAGAGGTTCGGAAAGTTTGGTTTGATTTCAAGACCTCTAGCTATGGTTTTAGGCTCCGAGACTTGTTTCAGGTATGAGGAAAGTTTGACCGATGTTTGACTGATGATTACTCCCTCATTTGACATCCAATCGACACTATGTTTTTGTTTTTTTTTTTGTTTTTTGTGTTGGTATCGCAAGTGCATAAATCTACTCTCGAAAAATGATTGGGTATAAAGAAGTCATGTTGTCGAGATGTGTGCTCAAAATCAAAGAACTTCTTGACATTGTGAAAAACAGTGACCGGTCCTTGAAATATAAGTATTGACTATCAAAAAAAAATTTTGGTCGAAAAACTATCATTTTAGGTGGTAATATGGGATTCAAAAGACTTGTTTTGACGAGTGAAATCCATTTTTGATGTTGAGAATTTGTTTTGGACCTTGTAGCTCATTAATCAAACATGGGTCAAATTTTTGTCGATCCTAGATCAAATGATTAATGATTCCAAATCTTATGGAAAATTTGAGATATGAACACCCCATTCATGTATCCCGCATCTTATATATATTTATTTGAATAACTTCCACGAGGCAGGCATTGTACTCATTATACTGCTTGGAGAATAATATTCCAAGAATTCCAGTCACTAGTGCATTCTATCAAACATCTCGTGTGCGCTTCTGTCTCTTTGATTGTGGGATGTCAGTAACTCCCTAGGTCTCCAGGCTTGTGCGCGTGACTTAGTCTTTGGGCATGCCTTAGCTTGTACTCGTGAGTCTAGTGAAAAGTGCCGTGGTGGAGTTGGCTGGAGTCGTGCCGGGTTCGCGGTTGTGTACCAATGCATTGAGCGAGCGTTGATCCCGTTCCTGTTCTGGACGGCCACACATGGCAAAAATTATGCGCTAGACACGACACTTAGCGATCAGCATGTCAAAATAGGAAGATATTTGCTATATCAAACTCTGAGTGACCAGCTATCTATCAATCCATGCCGAGATGAAGAATCCCAAGCAACTCACTTCCCTGAAGGTCCCTCGTCGACAAGGTTAAGACTGTTGAAACCAAAAGAAATAGTGACAACTTTGGAACGAGTGCATAAAATTGGAGGGAGAAATTGCTCTTGTAATGCTTTCCAAGGCTTTTTTACAACACTCACCCTCTAGTCCTTATATAATAATAGAACAACTACGATCCATCGGACAAACATTTCACACACTTGCTATCCTTTTTTTTTTCGCTAAATCGAACCTTCCATTGCATCAGAAAAGAACAATATTACACATAAAAGTTAGAGCCTATATCAACACGATAAAATAAAGAAGACTCCGCTAACACTAAGTTTTTGACTCTAGGTGGGAGATCATTAAAGAAGAAAGACGAAGCATTTCCCAAATGATAAAAAGCTCATTTTGCAAACTCATGAGCAGCAACATTACTAGATCTGTTGATCCACTTGAAACTCCATTCTGGGTTATTGCTGAGAAGTAAGCGAGTGTCCGAGACGAAAGGATAAATACACCAAGGACAAATGCCCTTTTGTTGAATAGCATCAATTAACACCTTACAATCACTTTCAAAAATCGCTTTGTGGATGCCGAGGGATTGAGCAGCTTTGCATGCGAGAAGAAGAGCTGCAGCTTCGACTTCCACTGGCGAGTTTCATCTTCCTCGTCTTGTCCATGCTTGGACAACTGAGCCTCTATACGATCGTGCAATAATACCTATGGCACCTCTGTTATCTTTCCACGCACCATCGACATTAAACTTCAACTCTTGGTTTGATGGAGGAATCCAAGAGTTTGACCTTACCCCAATAAAATCCGGTTTCTCGCTTAACCTGACTTTGTCCTCCCTCTTGAACATATTTGAATATGCCAAGAAATCTTGTATGATCATCTGAATCGCGTGGGAAGGCACTGGAATAGTCTGTTCATGTAGCTTTGCATTCCTGTAACGCCACATTATAGTGCAAAGAATTGCTGCATAAAGGGTGAAGAGCTTGCAATCCACTCCCGTAGTCTGTGCTATTTTTCCTGGATCAAGAAAGTGATTCACCATCTCTTCCGGAGACCTGAAGTTCCAAGCAGACGAGATAATACCCCATGGGCTCTGTCTCCACAAAATTTGGGCTAGAGGACATCTTGTGAACAAATGTACTGAATTTTCCTCCGAAGCCCCACACAACGGGCAAGAGGGGTCTAGGATATGGATCAATTGAAACAAGTTAGCTCGACAAGGTAAAACGTTAGACACTATCCTCCACAACATCATTTTGTGTCGCTCATGAGCTCTAGCTTTCCAGATTTTGTTCCAAATCCCACTATTGTTACCATTTTCATTTTGCAACTTTATGAGTTTGTAAGCAGATTTAATAGAAAACACTCCATCGATAGCTGGATGCCAAATCAGTTTGTCTACCCCAATGGAGTTTGGCACATGGATCTGAAGGATGGCTTGTACTGAGGTTGGGCAAAATGTCTGATTTAGACTTAATACATCCCAAGATTTTGTCCCTGGGATAAAGAAGCTTTCTATCTTTCTGTGCTTCAAAGCAGGGTCTAGATCAATAAAAGAAGGCATGTGAGTTGAGACATTAGGAATCCAGGGGTGATTTCCGACCTCGATCGACTTTCCATCCCCTATTTGATATAGAGTTCCCAGATTAAGTATTTTTCTGGTATCTATTATTGCCTTCCATAGAGGAGAGGCTGATGCCTTGACCTTGTGATTCCAGAAATTTGAGGTTTGCAGATATTTCCCTTCAAGTACTCGAACTCATAACTTGCCTCTATCTTGGATCATTCCCCAACCGAGCTTCAAAAGCAAAGCATTGTTGAAGTCCCTATTCTGCCGAAAACCCATTCCTCCACTCTTCTTGTTTCTACACAGAAAATCCCAACATTTAGGAGTAAAATATCTGTTTTTCTCGGTTGGCACACCCCACCAGAATTTCCTTATAGAGACATCGAGTCTATTACCCGTACTCCGAGGTAGCCGACTAGATTGCATAGCATAAATTGGTGTGCTCTGAACAACCGATCGGATATATGTTGCTCTCCCCGCCCAAGATAGTGTCTTTCTTTTCCATGGGCTAAGTTTATTGTCAACCTTTTGTTCAAGGAATTGATATTTTGTCCTACTTTTTCCTGGATTGAAGAGGGGATTTCCAAGGTACAGTGATTTAGGATCTGTCTTTCACATGTGGAGCTCATCCATACAAAACTTTTTCATGCCCACAGAAGTATTTTTAGAAAAAAAGACCGACGTCTTCTGATGATTCAAGCTTTGGCCTGACCACGAGCAATAAATTTCAAGGCATTCCTTCAGTGCTCTCACTTGATGTTTAGTGGCTCCAACAAATAACAACAAGTCATCGGCATACATAAGGTGAGTTAAAGGCGGACTTTTTTGCCCTACTCTTATACCTGTAATAATCTTCATATCCTCTGCTCTAGATAGAATTCTGGAAAGAAGTTCAGTATATATCACGAACAGGTATGGAGAGATAGGGTCACCTTGTCGAAGTCCCTTTTGAGGTTTAAAACTTCCCGCCAGTCTACCATTAATGAGAAGAGAATAATGAACCGACGATACACATATTTTGATGAGCCTGCAGAAGTGAGACGAAAACCCCAGACTACAGAGTATTGCATCAAGTATATTCCAATCAACTCTATCATAAGCTTTTGACATATCAACCTTGACTCCCATGAATGGACTCCCCTTTCTTTTCTTCCTCATGGAATGTAAGATTTCCTGTGCAATTACGGAATTCTCTTGAATGCTTCTACCCGGAACAAAAGCTGATTGCTGAGGTGAAATGATATGACTAAGGAACCCTTTCAGTTTATTTGCCAACAACTTAGAGATAAGTTTATAGCTCACGTTGCATAGACTTATGGGTCGAAAATGGTTAAAGGTGTGCGGATTATGAGTTTTTGGGATGAGTACTATAAAAGTATGATTGAGAAAATGAGGCAACTGGCATGTGTTAAAGAAATGTTGCACAAATTGGACAATATGGACCTTCACCACTTCCCAGCATTTTGTGTAGAAAATAGCATGGAATCCGTCTGGGCCTGTTGATTTGAGAGGGGCCATCTCTTTCAATACGCTATATATTTCATCCTCAGTTGGAATCGCCAAAAGATCCAAATTTTCTTCGTAAGAGACTACCTTAGGGAAGAGTTCCCTAATGACAGGGTGTGGATCAAGTGATGATCCCGAGAAAAGCTCTGTATACTTGGATAAAAAGAAGTTTTTAATCTCATCTATACTTGTAAGCCATTGGCCTCCATCATCCTGAACTGTGAAGGTACAATTTTTGCGTCTTCTGTATCCTAAGGACAAAATGTAAACACACATTAAATGAAGCAACAGAAAGTCCACAAGCTAAAGAAAAAGCACACAAAAAATAAATGCATTTGATCACAAACGTAGAAATCTGCGGAGGACTCTTCAATGACCTTTGTCTTCATTAAATGATTGTAGCTTTTTGTCTTCATTCTTCATCATGAGCTGCAAGCATTTGATGAGATATTCACCGAGAGATCTTCATTCTTGTGTTCACACAGCCCACCGCAATTCACTCTTATTGATTTCTTTCTATCGGGAATTATCAACACAATAATCAATTTTATTGACTTAACAAAGACTCCTTGCAGGCAAGCATGGTAGAGTACGATAACGTAACTAGGTCCGTCAAATGGATGCGTCTGGTCAAGTTTGGATTAAGTAAAAAATGATCATATCTAAATTAACCCATTTGTATGCAATATAATTTAGTTGACCTATAACCAATCCAACTTGGACCCAACTCAACTTGAACTCCATATTTAGCAAATTTTCTCCCTAAATTGTTTTCTCTAAAGATTAGGCGACTCCATGGACCACCTTGCCAAGTCAGTGAGGGAGCTCAGAGGTTGGGTTCTAGACAAGGGTGCGAAGATGGCGGTGAGGCGGGGGACGGTATTCAATAAGACGTCTAAGTTTTAAAGCTAGTGCCGCTGCTATTCCTCATATTTCTATCATAGGAACTTGACCAATCCAACTAATACATTGCAGTTTTAAAACGTATTATCAAATCCTATTATACTCTTTCATTGAATTTCCAGTATATCATGCAAAATTTGGAATCTTTATGCAGTACACTTTAATTAATGATATTTTCTATCTTCAATTAAACTTCCAATAACCACATAAACACTATCAAATTAGGCAACTAGAGTGCTTGTGAGGATTACTTGCGATAACCGCAAAAAGGGTTCTTGAAGGCTGTGCTGGGTCTCTTCGGGCTTGCCACACTGAGCGAGCAAGCGAGAGTGAGAAAAAAAAAGCGTAGAATCCCAAAGCTGTCTTTTAGCATTTGCCTTTGCCTTCATGTCGAACACTTCATGTGCACACTCGCTCTCCACACATATATCACACCCGCTACAAGCTCTCCGCTCTCTCTCCCCCTCATTTCCCCTTCATCTTTGCCGCAGCTCTGGACAAATTCGTTCACTGTTTCGGCCGTAAGATGGTACTCAATGAGATTGCCGACCGAAACATATTCCATTGCAAATACTGTGTCGATGCTTCTTGCACACGTAGAAAGAATAAAATATCAAGACCAAAGTTGTCACATTGTGACATTAACCAAATAGCCTTCGTTTCTCCTGTTACGAAAGAATTGGTGTTCATGGCTGCTTGCGAAGACAGCAACGGCTGCCGCGAGAGCCTGACCTTCATAAACTCCTCCAACATCAGCGGTGGGGACAGCGGCTATGTCGATCCGTAAGGATCAAAGAGGAGGGAGAGTGCTCACCAAGGACGTAGATGGGCGAGTGGTCAATGGAATCGAAGAGGGAAAGAGAACTTAAAAGAGAGAGGAGCGAAGATCGGGAGACCTGTTTTCTTAGCTGAAGTATTTTGGGTTGAAAATGGACTTATAATAGACCTACTAAAACTCATCTCTTTTGGGTTTTTCTTCTTTGGAACCCATTATGTCTCAAATTTCAAATTTAAGGTGACCCTCATTAATAAATTTGAGTTAAGATATGGAACGTAACCCAGCCACCAACTTCCCCTCCAACACTTAATATTATGGAACTCTTCTTCCCAAACTCTTCTTCCCGTAGATGAAAGCTATCTACTAGGAGGTTGACTAATAGAGAGGTACAATTCTTGCTAGAATGGGTAACCCATCAATGTTAAGCAAGGTCCTGACAATGCAAGCAAAACAAAATACACTTCCTCTTATTCAATACATATTTGGACAATTTTCAATTCAATGAACTATTCATTTTTCATTAGAATAGTGCAAGGCTCCTCCAATAAGCGAGAATAATTAAATAATTCTTTTCCAAAGTTTCAACATGATAAGATTTCCTACACGACCTATAGATTTTGGTTGTACAACAGACTCGCACAATTAAATAAACACTGAGATTAACAGATCACACGGGTGCACACAAACATCAATGCGTCCTCGCCAAGACTTCGAAAAACCTCTAAATCGCAATTAGTCCGTCCCAAGTTGTGATTGATCGCGACCCAATTCAATCCTTTTCAATACTCCAAAAGAACCTCAACATCGGTGCCATTGGAGGGGATCCACGAATCATGCAGCTGATGTTAAAGATCGGCGTTTCCGACTAATTAAAATCGATTTCTCTTATAACAAAGAAGCGCCGGACGTGATGTCACCAAATCATATGAGCATATTCCTTCGGGTGCTTTCTTGAATATCTAGCTCAAAGATCCTCTGCCCCCATCTATACAATACCGGATAATATTCTTGAAGTGACACAATCAGGAATGAAAATAAACGGACATGTCAGCTAACTCTAAATTTCTCTCTTTCCCTTGAGTCAATACATTAATATTTTCGGTTTAAGCATATTGGATTGTCATCATCCGGCAAAGAATGAAGCTGCTTTAATGATTCCCCAAAAACATGACGTCACCTGTACATGTCCCACGTTATAACATCTGAAACTGAACATGCTACAGCACAGTAGTTTCTTCAAACAAAAGGAGAGAGAGAGAGAGAGAGAGAGAGAGAGGATTGCAACTTCACAGAATAACCCCTTTTCGAATTTGGAAAAGGTGACCAGTAAAATCAATGCGGACTCAATGCGAAGGATCATCAAAAGACATAAATTACTATGAACATCCTCAGCTGTGGAGCCTACCAACAGATAGAAATTCGAATTTGTTAGGCTTATTAACCATGTCTTTTCTTGTTTCTGATAATAAGACAGCAAACCTAACAATTTAACATACGCGTGAAGTTTATAATGTGTGCGCGTGATATGAACTTGCTTAACAGTTGCACCATAAAGATGGCGCCAGAAGAACCAGTTGCAAAAACAGAGAACATACACACATAAGAACAGTGGCGAGGTGAAAAAAGATGCAGATTCAGTACACCGAGCAATTAGTCACATCACAAATCATGAGATACAGCTGAATTGGGCATTAACAAGCATGCCCAATCTGTCATCTGGTTTGATTAGCAAAACGGCACAGCCCACAATACTAGTCACTTGTTTCATCTTTGCAAATCGATGACATAAATTTGCAATTGGAAAGAAGGAAAATCGATTAATGGTTCAGAAGTACGCTTTTTTTACATTGAGAACACAGTCAAGGCAGATGCCCTCGCGTCCACAAGACACAAGTTTACAGGGACATCCCAACTTCAACTAGAGACGTGTGACTCAATGATCCTTACCTACCTACCATGAGAACAGGACGTGTATCACCAGAAGAGAGATTCCGGATTCCAAATCGGTAGAATATTAGTCTCTACACGCTGGGGTGACTCATGCTTTATCCTCCCCCCAATAAAGATATTTTTCAGTGATCCTGGAGCACATTTCTATCCCCCCAAACCAAGTACTTCTCAACATATTGAGAAAATTATAATGATAAGAAGAAGAAAGTTCATAAGACTTGGCCCACGGTGATTGAGTTGGTGGACGAGGATCGATCCAATAGCAATTTAAAATCTCTCAGACAATGAGGAAGAGACAATTGGCACTTCTTGTGAGCAATCAAGACTTGAAGCTCTTGACCTGTCAAACTTTTCCATCAGAAACTTACTGCTCTCACCTCTTCATGATGGTTAGTAGAGCAGTAAGAAGTTCCCCAAACAACCGACCAACTACATAAGCTGGTCCCTACTCTTGACCTCGTCAATCACCATCTGCAGGTATCCTCACCTAGTGGCTATGTCCAGGAAAGCAGAGAGAGCCTAAGAGCATTTCAAGATCTTCTCAAAAGCATATACAATGACCTGCTTTCTGCTAATCCTGCTACCACATAAGCATCTAACTCGTCCTCCCATTGAAAGCATCAGAAATCAGAAAGAAAAATTATGAAAAAATTACTGCGGCAAAGTAATTTGAAATTGGACTGCGTAGATCTTCGTTGGGTAATTACACAATATAATGCTCTCTTCTGCTTTGAAAATCATTATCCTCAACGGAACTGTAATACTATAGGGGGTGATTTTGACACGAATGCTAGGATGCATGTTGGAAATAAAAAAACTAAGTTATGATGTGTGCCAACATCAAATAAACCGTATGGTCAATCCATTAAAAACAAAATTGTTGGGGAGGATATCAGAGAAACTTTTCAAGTTGAAGCGTCTGAGTAGCAATCCTCCGAAAAAAGAGAGGCATTTATAATAATGCAGTAAGAAGAAATCAATTTCTTGCAACAGTCCTGGACCCTCAGTACAAAGAAAAATGTGACACGACACCTACAAGAGGCACTCACATTGTCACAGCCTTTTTACTGGGACATGCAACTCTCTGAATCTTTGGCCTATTGTCAGATCAGTGGACCTTAGGACTTCCTTTGATCCAGTCATAAGCAGAAAGAACAAATATAAGAGCGACTTTTATTTAGTCATATAAGAAAAAATACAACAGTTTGAGAAACCAAACCTCTTTCCAAATCCTACAACTGAATGTGAAGCATGAAGTTTGCAAGATGGAATAAAAGCAGATAACATGCTGCCACAGATCTCATTCCTTTGAAATCCGGACGACTAAGCCAGTCGGTGTCTTAACAGTTTTCAGGTGACCTGAGCCAATCAGATCGCGAAGATGAAATCTCATATCGAGGGGAGACAATCGAAGTCTCTTTTTCTCTAAAGGTGCCAACATCATTTCTTTGTACCTCCTACGGCTTAATAGAGAAAGGAGTTCCTTCCTCCCCTAGTTCAAGAAAGAAAAGAAAAGAAAAATAGTTAGTAATAGTTTATCTAGGTCGCAATCTCTTAGATGGATTTCTTTGTAAATGTTCAGAAGCTCTTTTCACCTGTTTGAACATTAAAATTATATTGAAATTAGAGATTTTAATGTTCCATTTTTAAGTTCTCCAACATTTCCAAGCTAGGGCAAATCCAATAACAATTTTAATGGTTAAACTGACGTTAATGCTCTACTGGATACCACCAAGGCTAAAACACCTAGTTCGACCTAGCTGGGAGAAATGCTTAAGTCAATTTGAGATTGAGGAATCTGGGTCACCAGTTACCTGGAGGATAGCCATTATGTTCATCTAACTGATGGAAATTACTCACAGACGAGTGAAAGAGAGAAAGCAGCCTATATACTCAAACAATTTCAGCATTAGTTGACCATGGAGAAACCATGTATTGAATACACTTCGTGCTCTAGTTACCTGGAAGAGTTCAGAATAAGATATGGTCATTATGTATATTGTTAATTGTCTACCTATCTCAGCCCAAAGGAGAAAAATCACTAACTATTCTATTAAATCGGAAAAGCGTAATGGTAGATATCCTTAGATTAGTTTACTGACAACACTTAATTTACCAATATAGTAGAGAAATGATTAGTGTTGCAATGAGTTGGCACCAGAATGCTCATATGCTATGTTGGGATTGAGGCACAGGAAAAATATAAAACATGTGTAATGGAACAGAATAGTGCTGTTTATTCCATTACTTTCTACAATGTATTTTTGCAATTTGAGGCTATAATCTGCTCACTCCACTGATGAAGAAAGCCCACATATAGCATTACAGATTAATTATATTCATATAGGATCCATGTCCAAGAGTCTCGACAAAATATAAGCGTCGCCTGTCAACTACCTAATGCACCTATGTCCGCCAATTGGGACAAGCTGTGAAGTGAAAAACTAGCGGAGGAATTGAGAAGACGTGACGTATGATGAAGCTTTAAGGTAAAGAGCAGGGATTGGGCCAAAAGAAGGTAAAGTGCAGGATCGAGACATGGGAAGGTATCTGGAAAAAAGATCTCAACTACTTGAATGTTATGTAGGCTATAGATCAGGGCAAAGCAGAACGGCATAAAAAAATCCACGTAGCAACCCAAATTTAGTGGGAAATACTTGATGAAACCGTAGATTTGTATTTAGAGGGTACTAGCAATGGAGATTCTTAGACTGCATGGATGGAGCTTGCTGTACTTATAAGAGAGTGATTGTTAACTTCACGAAAATAAAAGCACAATCCTTTCCGATTTTTTACATTTAATTATTAATTTATTTAATTGCGATAGTTTGGTTATTGGAGCTTTTAAACATTTTTAGCCTTTCCTATTAGGCTATTAATTAAACTTTAAAGATGCCAACAATGAAGGAATGACATGCTTCTTCTGTGTACCTGGGAGAGCCCTTTAAGTAATGAACCCACATTTGGAATTGCAAACCAGTACATGCTTGGATCAATAAGTTGGCGAATCTGAAAGTGACCAAAAGTGTCAGAAAGAAACATACTCAAGAAAGTCGAACATTGTTCGAGATTACAAAAATAAATCTAGATGGTGGATCAGTAAATCTTTTCAAATTTTGCTGAATTTGGCAGTGTTACGTGCATGATGCATTCACTATGGAGATATGTACAAGGAACAGCAAGACATTTATGCTCGACAAAGTCATTTACAAGGGACCTCATATATCTAAATCTAACAAAGTGCAATATTCAAGTAAATTTATCCCAAAAATGAAGTCAATTTTGCTTGACAGTTTCTTCCCAAAGATTACCCAATGTAATGCATTATGGTTTGGCATGCAATAATAATGCAATTAAAGAAAACAAGAAGTACAAGAAACTGTGCTTCTTCCTTTATTTTTTTTCCTTTTGTGTAGAATGTGTCAAAAAGAGAACTAGTTGATTACCATAATTTGTGAACAAGACATACATAGAGAATACTCAGACGTTGTTCGTGCAGCATAAGCTACCCTCAGCTTCCTAAATAGCTTACAGTGTTCTTAATTGTTCCTAACTTGTACATTCAAAATGGTCTCCCTCCTTAAAGTTTACAGCCATATGACCAAGGACCTTCAAAAAATCGAAAAGGGATAAAACACAGAGAAATGATTGAGTAGGATACATAGCATTTTTAGTTAGGTTGGTTCTGTTTACCTGTCACTTCACTTAGTTTCACGTTGTTTTAACATAGACCAACAAAAGATTTAGCAATTGTAGAGAGGTGATCACAATCTATAAAAAGCAACTATTAGCATATCGCTGACGTGAAACCATCAACATTACAGACATTACTTTTTTATGACAAGACTTTAGAAGAACTTTAAAGGCATTTATAAGAAAAAAGGGAATGATGACGAAATAATCACCACATATCCACTTACAATAACTCCTCCATTAATGAGAACAGAGATATGATCATCTTTCACCTTCCCTCCAAGTGACAGAAGAGAACACTGCCACAAGTAAGTTTATAATTATGATCATGTGTGCAGAAAGTATGGAGTAAACCAAAATTTGACAAACATTGGGGTTACGACAGCTTGGTCAGGGCCATCGTAATCTTAGTTTCAACAGACTAAGCCATCTCGCCAATGTATCTTTTCACAATGAAACAATGCTAATGCATGTATACAGTTGGACTCACATGTCTTACCAAGCACCAGAGTTAAATAAAATTCAAGCAAAATAAGAACCACAGCAACTTCACACCAGGCAGCCAACTGAGGCAAAAGATTCAGTCTGCTGCCATGCATCATACCTAGCCAGCCATATCCCTTCATTTATGGATAACAGAGGGGGAAATTTTCCTATCATTAAAGAATCAAACTTATCAAGCTAATAAAGCATGATATTTTTTTATAAGCACCACTTCAAATGAGGTTTCACATGCTCATGGCACTTCTGTTCATTAAAGTTGCGCAAATAAGCTGTGGACAATCAAGTACGATGTTGACCAGTTTCCAGCTGTGTTTGGACTTTGGAACCCATTTGATTACAAGGGTGTCACTATCTGGGCTGTTGGCCCAGTTCCAAGAAGTGCAACATGTACGATCCTCAGCCACAAGCAATAGACCAGGCAACTCAAGCGCATAATGCCTCAATGCTGAGGCGCACACACGGTTTACAGGATCATTTAAAATGAGCAAAAACGAAAGCGAGTTGTGAGAAACAGTTCTACTCAGTTGTATTAGTCAACAGTAGTGATTATTGGGTAGGAGAGTTTGAGTAGTTGAACTCCCTAAAGAACTTCAGGCATCATCTATTCTAGCCAGAGTAAACGTTACAAGTGCTAGAGATGGCACCATATAAAAAATTATGAAAGATAAGAAAAATATGAAAATGTAAAATAACCCTACCCTATGTTGACGTGTGAATTGAACCAAGGCACTCGCATAGGACTTGTGGCAAAGGAGCACCCTATTAGTCCAGTAGAGAAATATAAGTTCGGGTGAAGTTCCCACCTTATAAAGTGCTCTGTTACAGAATCATCATAGAACTCCTTTCATGGATATAAATCATCATAGAGGACGACATGGAATACTTAGTATATAATACATTTGAAAAATTGGTGGAACTCGTGGCACCGGTCTTGGAATCAATCAAAGAAATGAGATAAGGTCTCTAAAATGACAACCAAGATGGAAGCTGGGTCAAGTTTCAACACGACACCTGGTGTGGAGATCAAAGCCACAGACTGCAGCTACCATCTGTTTTCAAAAAACTTTTCAATCCATTTTGATGACAAACTAAAAACACTAGAAAGATCGGTGGACATAATGGAACTGGTCCTTAAATCCATTATGGAAATTTGACAAATTCTCTAACATTAGGATCAACAATGGAAGCTGGGTCAGGTTTCAACAGGATATGTAATGTGGAGATCGACAGTAAAAAACAACTAGCGTTTAGTTTCACTAATATTCTGTTCACATTTCCGAAAAAACTAAAGTTGACAGATATACCTCTTATATATTCCTGAAGAGATATACATGAAAGTAATTCCATAAAGAAGAGGTAAAAGGATGAGCATGGAAGAAGAGAAGCTACGCACAGATGTGCACGAGACGACTCAAATAAGCTAAAGCTAAAATTGCCAGGTCTCCCTCCCAACTTCTTGTTCAGGCTCATCATAAGTACACTATGGTCTATGTCCAATTCAACAACTCCCGAGATTAAAAGATCTAAAACCAGAAATGAAATGACTGAAGATTGAGTGGCTCACAAGGTCTTGGTGTGAAATGTTTGGTTCCAGCCTTGTGTCAATTACATGTATCTTGAACCACTCGAAAACTTCAAGATCATGTACATTCTTTTCCTCCATTCTTTTCACAACTCTTTCTATCTATAGGAAGCCAAAGATAAAAACCAAAATCGAAGAGAATATATTAATATGTAGCTTACACGTGACTAAATTCAAAGTGCATCATGCTCAAACTCCACCTGCATAATTCAAATCCTCCAGCTAGGCGCTTTCAACAACATAGATGACAGAGAGTGTCCATTTTGAGTTATAAGAGTACAAGTAAAATCCTATGCGACTCACCTGATTTAAATAATCATCTAAGAACATTATGGCATGATCATCTTGTCCAGTATTCAGTTTGAATATGCGCAAAACCTTTGTCCTTCTCAGAGACTGCAAGAAGTAATTCATATCAAACATCAGTTCAACGAAACTTTGGAAAGCAGAACAGGGGCAACAGACAGAGGATGATTAAAGTCAATGGACATAATGAATGCAAAGTACAAATTGGTCAAGGCATTGATTACACACATCACAAGATAAGTGAGTGCTTTGATAATTAATAATTTCTTCTATTGGTTGGTTGGCGAGTGTCTTAAGGGAAACTTATTAACAAAATCCACCCACATGTGCGGTCTTAAAAAAAGTGACTATTTTATAAATGCTGAAGCCAGTAAACTTCTTGACAGTCTCTAAGCACAGTTCCACAATGTAAAGCAAGCGATTGGTTCTTTTTGACTTTTTCTTTTTCCATAATAAAAATCATATATTTGCCTTAGCATGATTGCCATCTATTATGCCACCGAAGATATGGTTATTAAATGAAGAGATCAACAAACATTACCTCATTCTGGATAACAATGTGAGGATGGAAATGTGGCTGGGGCAAGAATAATAAAGAGTCCAAAGATAATACCTCCATGTTCCCATTAATACAGATTACGGCACCTTCAAATGTGTCTGGGTCAAAATCTTAATTACTGAATATCGATACGTTTATAATCAAGATAGGAGGGAAGGTCCATCCCAGAAAGCCTCTGTTTCTGTCCTACATAATTGTGTAACGATCTTACTTGCGATTATCAAATTAGCATGATGTATTCCACTATTTGACATTTTCAGTTTCAATTCAACCCTCGCCGACCTGACAGTACTAACATCTGTGAAGAGTACTCATCATGAAGGAGCTTTCCAATGTAAAAGAATCTGACTGATGTTTCTTCCATCAAGCAGATCGCTGTAACTAAAGAGCCATTGTTCTCTTTCTTGTTTTCACATATCATTACCACTGCAAGTGACCCCATACTAATCAAAAGTATTTTTCTCCAGCCAGCCATTTTCTGAATTGACCCTTCACCGGTCACACACACACGCACACAGATGCAAGTGTACCTCTAACTCTCTATCCACCTGAGTTCTGTCCACGACGCTGCTATACAACTGCGACCGCAATACAAAAGGCCGAACCGAGACCTGAAAACGCAACCAAAATTGCTAAAAAGAAGAAGTAACGGAGAGCAAACATGATTGCCAATACTTGCACACGCAACACAATCAGAACGAATCCCCAACCTTGTCGATGCGAGGGAATTGAGCTCGCATCATGCGAAGCGCCACCAGCGTGTCGCTGAAAGTCAGACTCTGCTCTGCCGATCAAACCCCCTAAGCATCGTCAATCAAACAACACCATCGTCCGGCGAATGGAACGGGACAAAAAGCGAAACAACAGCGCAGGATGATCGGAGATTGCAGCTCACCTAGAGACTCAGATGCGGCGGTTTCAGCGTCATCAGCCGCCGCCGCCGCCGCATCCTCTTCGTCCCGCCGCCGTTTCGTTCCCTTCGATGGCGACGAAGATGATGGCTCTTGCACCGACATGCGGTTTTGGCGTTCGGCTTCCGGAGTTTTGCTCTCTAGCTATTCAGTCGAATTCATCGGAGTCTCGCGGACTGGGGGTTCGCGCTAAATTGTGCAGGACACGAAAAGCATAATGGCTCAAATAGATCTTCAAAGTATAAAGTAATTCCTAAAATTTTAATTTATTTAATATAATTTTTAAATTTTAGTTCGATATATAATATGATTTCTGAATTTTTTATTTATTCAATATAATCTATGAAAATTTAATACATGTTCAATTTTATCTCCGAACTATATAAAAATGTTCAATATTATCATTTCATTAATTTAACTTCAAGACAATATTGTCCAGAGACTAAGTTAAACGCATAACAAAAGTCCGGTGACTATATTGAATAAAGTGAAAGTCCAAATATCACATTATATATTAGGCAATAATTGAGGGATCACATTAAATAAATTAAAAGCTTGACAATTAGTGGCATTTTCCCGAAAACAAATGAGAAGTGAAGGCTCGGTTCTATGGTAAAATTGCACATTAGTCTCGATTTTGCTAGAGAACTTTTACACTTCGCTCCCTATGGTCTATGCTCGTCAAACGGTTGATCGGGTCAATAAATAATCCAATCCAAATTGATCAATTTATATGCAATATAAGATTTAGAAACCCATATCCGACTCGCGCTCCAATTTTTAGCAATTTTTCCTTAAATATGAAAACTGGCATAATGAAAAAAAACTAAAAAAAATAAATTAAACATGAAAAAATAGCACATGAGAAAATAAAGAATTTCTATTTTCATAAAAAAATCGTGCCAATAATCAGGATTTATTTTTAAATTAAAATAAAAATGCTTGGTTCATTTTTTTAACAACCAAATATAATAAATAGTAACTTGATATGGATTTAGCATTAACAACCCAAATCCAAAAATAAATCATATAATGGTTGGCATATAACATCAAAGCCTTTTCTGTGTTACTCCATGTGGCTTGAAATCACTTCCCCATCAGCCAGTCGAAAACGCGATTACTTTAAAGCCTAAGCTATGGGCCTTCTTGGCTGTGGGCATAAATAATGGGTCCATAATGGGTACTCCAAAAACCTAGAGATGGCCACGGGCCGGGTTTGGCCCGGAACCGGCCAGGAACCGGCCCGGTCAAACCCGGGCCCGGCCCGTTGACCGGGCCAACGGTTCGGAACCGGAACCGGCCCGTGGCATACGGGCCCGGTTCCGGTTCCAGAAAAACTTGAACCGGCCCGGAACCGGCGGTTCCGGGCCGGTTCTACGAAAAAAAAAAAAAACGCCGGGCCCTACCGGAAAAAAAAAAAAAAAAAAAACGCCGGGCCCGACCGCTGCTGCTGCAGGCTGCACGTGCACGCTGCAGCAGCAGCAGCAGCCCGTTGCCGTTGGGCCGTTGCCAGGCCCCTCCCTGGCAACGGCCCAACGGCCAAAAAATAAAAATAAAAAAAAGAAAAACTGCAGCAGGGCCTGCAGACGTGCAGGCCCTGCTGCAGCGGCCCGTTGGGGCGCCAACGGCTACGCCGGACGCCCCAACGGGCATTTTTAATAAAAAAAAAAAAAGACATAACCGTTGCAAATTGCAACGGTTATGTTTTTATTTTTTTAATTCTAAATTTTCTTCTATTTTTTTCCTATAAATTCTCTCAAATTCTCACAATACACACACAATTCTCTCAAATTCTCTTCTCTCAAGTCTCAAATTTTCTCAATACTCAAAATTCTCTCAAATTCTCTGAAATTCTCTCAATTTTCTCAATCCACGCAATTTTTTCTTAATTCTCCCAATTAATCCGCTCAATTCTCTCAATCCATTCGAAAAATGGCAAGTGGAAGTCGAGTGCCAACTGACAAAGGTAAGAATATCGCGACGGAATCCCATCATTCTTTTGATCCTCGTGAATATGCAGATTTTCAAGATGATGAAATCAACATTTTTCCTGATGTGGAGCACGTCCCGACGCAAGAAAGTTTTCATCCTCCTGCCGAAATATCTACAACAAAGGAAGCGGAACGGGAATTTACATCTGACATTTGGAATCACTTCACGAAAGTGAAAAGGTTTGATATCGGTCAAAAAAGGTATGATATAATTTGTAAATATTGTGGAAAAATATATAAACATACAGGTGGACAAGGATATGGAACATTTAAACGACATCTTAGAAGCAAACATCCAACCGAAACGGGAATCGATATCGGGCAACAACAAATTTCCGGGTACGTCAATCCTAACACTTCCCCTTTATTTCGTTTTAATGAAAAAACTTATAAGGAAGAATTAGGCAAATTTATTTCCGTTGAGCATTTAGCATTTAATTTTGGAGAAAGATTTGGTTTTAATGAATTTGTACAAAAAGCATGTGCTCCACAAGCAAAACGTGTTCCTAGAAATTCAATTAAACGAGTAATTAAAGATCTTTACAAAAATGGAAAAAAAGATTTAAAAAACTTTTTTATGCAATTTAATGGATGCGTGCATATAGGTAGTGATATTTGGAGTGATCATTGGCAAAATCATTCTTACATGGGCATAACATGTCATTGGATAGATGACGAGTGGACTATTCAAAAAAGAATTATTGCATTTAGAGTTTTCGATGATCATCATACGGCAAATAATATTTATAGAATAATTAGGCAAGTTTTAGAAGAATATTATTTGCTTAACAAAACTTTTTCAATTGGTTTTGATAATGCCGCAGCAAATACCGCTTCAATTGCCGAGTTAGAAAATATTTGTAAACCTGCTTTTGGCGGAAAATTTTTTCACATTAGATGTGCTTGTCATGTTTTAAATTTATGTGTACAAGATGGTTTGAAAACTCTTGATATTTTTCTTCAACCAATAAAAACGGCGATTCAATTTTTATGGAAACATCCCAAAAAAATGAAAGAATGGGGTCAATTTTGTAGAGAAAATCAGGCAAAGCCAAAAAAATTTTCAAGAGATGTTCCAACTCGTTGGAATTCTACTTTCCACTTGCTTAATGAATCTTTACCATATAAAGATTTATTATGTGCATTCATTTCTAATAATATACCTCATATTAATTTATACCCACAAGAGTGGCATATTTGCCAAAAAATTTTAGATGTTTTAAAGGTTTTTAATGATGCAACTTATACTTTGTCCGGTGTTTATTATCCAACTACACATTTATTTTTAGTAGAGTGTACTAATATTGTTGGAACTTTTGATGAATATGAAAATAATGTTGAATTACAACATACTATAGTTGCAATGAAAATGAAATGGCTTCATTATTATAGTGAAATTCCCATGATTTATTTAGTTGCTTGTGTTTTTGATCCACGTTGCAAATTGGATGGTTTAAATGATTTTTTACGTGTATATTATCAATGTTTACATTATGACGCGATAAATATTACAACCATTGTACGTGAGGTTAAAAACGTAATAATAGAATTATATAATGAATTTTATACTAAATATAATTTAGGTGATATTGGATCTTCTCAATCTACGGGTATACAAAATGACAATACAGGTAAAATTAGTAGAGGGTACAAACTTTTATTACATAGACAAAAAAAACAAAAGGGAGTAATGGGAAATATTTCTGAATTAGAGAGTTATCTAACCATTTTATTTGAGTTTACTGAAGCCGAAGGTGGTACAGATTTTTTAATTTTGGATTGGTGGAAGAGGCACGCAAGCCAATACCCAATCCTTTCTCTTATTGCAAAACAGATTTTTTCAACCCCTTGTTCCACAGTTGCGGTTGAACAAGCATTCAGTGCCGGAGGTAATATTTTGAACGAACATCGTTCAAGATTAGATCCAGAATCAGTGGAGATGCAAGCTTGTGTTGCTGATTGGACGAAGGCTCAATACCGGCAACAAGAGATAGATCGGAATAATGAATCCGAATTCTTTAACGACGGAGATACTACCGCTACCAGTATCGGTACTGAAACGGGTAGTGACGATTGAGGGTAAAAGAACTATTGGAGTTGGCAAATATTTCGGGAACTCTTGTTTCTCATACCGGGTACGCCCACGTGAGCTTAGGGAAACCGAAATATAATCCGACGATATGTGACCTTTGGTCCCCTACGCACGGAATGCTTAGGTTTTGGGATAATTTTAGGATATATATATTGTACTCCTTTTTTTTTAAGATCGTTGTAACGAATTGTAACGTGCTTAATGATAATTTATTAATTTGAAGCCCTCTCTTTCTCTCTTATCTTTTTGTCATCAAATTTGAGTACAATTTGTATTTTAATCACAATTTATATTGAATAATGTTGTACCACAATTCACAAGAATAGTATTTTTTAAGTTTTTTTTATTTTCATTTCTGTTTTTCTTCTTTTTCTTTTCCTTTTCTGTTTTTTCTTTTTCTCTTTTGTCTTTTTTTCTTGTTTCTGTTTTTTAAAATTATAATTTATATTACAATTTTTTTTTCTTCCTCCGCGGCCGGCCATGGCCGGGGCCGGCGCGGAGGTCGCCGGCGTCGGGCGAGAGCCGCCCTCGCCGGCGTCGGGCGAGGGCGGCCCTCACCTGGGCTGGGCGAGGCCGGCCTCGCCCGACGCCGGCGAGGCTCGACCTCGCGACGCCAGCGTCGGGCGAGGTCGGCCTCGCCCAGCCCCGGCGAGGGCCGGCCTCGCCCGACGCCGGCGAGGCTCGACCTCGCCAGCGTCGGGCGAGGTCGGCCTCGCCCAGCCCAGGCGAGGGCCGGCCTCGCCCGACGCCGGCGAGGTCGAGCCTCGCCAGATCTAGCGAGGCTCGACCTCGCCGGCGTCGGGCGAGGCTCGACCTCGCGACGCCAGCGTCGGGCGAGGTCGGCCTCGCCCAGCCCCGGCGAGGGCCGGCCTCGCCCGACGCCGGCGAGGCTCGACCTCGCCAGCGTCGGGCGAGGTCGGCCTCGCCCAGCCCAGGCGAGGTCGAGCCTCGCCCGACGCCGGCGAGGTCGAGCCTCGCCAGATCTAGCGAGGCTCGACCTCGCCGGCGTCGGGCGAGGCTCGACCTCGCCAGCGTCGGGCGAGGTCGGCCTCGCCCAGCCCAGGCGAGGGCCGGCCTCGCCCGACGCCGGCGAGGGCCGCCTCGCCTGAGGCCGCCGACCTCCGCGCCGACCCCGGCTATGGCCGGCCGCGGCGGAGGAAGAAAAAAATAGAAAAAAAATCGGAACCGGCCCGGAACCGGTTCCGAACCGGAACCGGCCCGGAACCGGTTCTGAACCGGAACCGGCCCTGAACCGTACGGTTCAGAACCGGAATCGGAACCGCCAGAGGAGGTTCCGGTTCCGGTTCACACTTGGCCACGAACCGGAACCGCCGGTTCCGAACCGTGGCCATCTCTACAAAAACCCTTTAAGACGTGTCTAATTTAACTTTGAGTTTTTTCACTGGTGTCGTCAAATTAGTGGGTCGGATCGACCCAAGGATTCCGTTATCATTTGGACACGAGTGTCCAAGAGCCGCGTTTCATCTAGAGCCAGCAGACTAACCACTTGGGGTACATAAAGACAATATCTCCTGTGTTTTCCTTGCAGGAAATTTGCCCTCTTTAAATTTCTTCCTTTGCACCTCCTTAGGATATAAGGTAAGTTCCCTGCACTGCATAGGTTCTGAAAATGGTGATTGAATGGAGCTCTTCTTGCTGATTTACATTCCAACTGACGACTGTCTTCCCCTGTTATCTTTTCCTTCCCATTAGACTTGCTCTTTGCTGCTAGCATCCTGCATGTTAGCCTCGGTACTTCTTGTGAAAGGGACAATCTGAGTAGACTGGTTTGGGGTCTCAAGGATGATTTCCTCATCCAATAGTTCTTCACTCCATTCTTTGTAAAACACCTTCCAATATGGGCTATACGATTGAGCTTCTGCCATGACTCAAGGATTCTTTGCTGTTCCAAACTCATAGTTGACTGTTATAGCAAAAGTTCCTAAACTCATTAGCCTTTTGGGACCACATAGTATAAAGGACAACAACTTCACATGTAGGTCCCCACGATCGTAACTAATTGATTAAAGAATTAACTCCTCGGTTGTAGTTTTGTGGAAAGAAACCAATTAAATTGATTTAATCAATTCGGTCCCCACAATAGCATTGAATTGATTAAACAAGATGAGATCCCCACAATCACAACTTCCCTATTTCGCTATTCCTTCTCTAGCATGAAAAACCCTTTTTGCGTCTGGACCGAGCCCTAATTTTGCCCTCCACGCCCTAATTTTGTCGTCAGAGCCCTAAATTTTCCATCCAATTGAGTACGGGAGAGAATATGACAAACCTGAGCAAGTGAGAGTTATAGAGACGGCAGGCAAGTGAGCAAGCGACGGTCAGTCAACGAGGAGAGTAGTTCGTATGTAGTAATAGGAACTTGACGCCCCAATTTTGATCCATCTTGTGCGATGTCGTTTTGGCTAAAGGCTATGTGACGTTATTTCTTTTGTTCGAGCCACGTAGGACGGAAAAACGACATCGTTTATGATGTTCACGTGGACTACGTTTTAAAAAATATGGCACGTCAATTTTTTTTAATTATAAAAATCACGTAAATAATTTGATCAGAATTTCTCACCGGTGACACTTAAGTGATTATTTTTTTTTCGATTTGGCACTTAAATGAGTCGGCTGAAACTTTTGGCATCAAAGTGAACGCCTTACACAACTTTTGATATTGTAGTGTTCTTTTCCCGAAGTTTTTATGTTGGACGGTTCAATGAGCCCATAAATTTAAATAACCAATTACAGTTTGGCATGTCATTTTACAAATTGATCTATCTTAGTATCTCTAGAATTATTTTTAAAAAACATGACCCTTCTAAAATTATGTATTATTTCCTGTTCGATATGATATTATCACGTATAAAATCTTTGGCAAGTGTTTGTCATGCATAGTGAATCAACTTTTTTTCTTTTCGGTAGAAGCAAAAGTCCTATGAAAGAAGGGAAACATAGTCTTGTTCATTAGCATTAGTAGGGACACTTATCAAGGAAAATTATTCAAAAAATCATAAATATATTACACTTTTATCAATTCAATAATAAACTTTTTAATTTTGCCAATCGAGTCCTAAATCTTTTTCACTTCTTGCCAATTAAGCTAATTTTAGCCGGAAATTGCTGACATGAACGCCGGCTGACCTACGTGGCGCTGACATGGACAATTTTTAATAGCAGTTTAATATTTTTCAAAATTTTTAATTTTTTTCTATTCTTTTTCCTTTTTTTTTTCCTTTCTTTTTCTCCATTTCTTCCTCCTCTAGCCGGTCGTCGAGTTTTAGCAGTCGGCTAGAGGTGAGGGCCGGTGAGGCCGACCTCGCCCAGCCATGGTGAAGCTTGCCATCGCTAGGCCGACGAGGTCGAGCCTTACCCAGTAGCCTCGCCAAAGGGCCGACGAGGCTCGCCCTCGCCAATGGCCAGCGAGGGCAAGGGCAACCTCCCCAGCCCTCACCTCCGGTCGGTTACTGAGGCCCAGCGACTAGCTAGTGGAGGTTTAAGGGGAGAAAAAAATGAAAAAAAAGGAAAAATAAAAATAAAATCGTAAAATATTAAATTATTATTAAAAATTATCCACGTTAGCGTCACATAGATCAGCCAGCGTTTACATCAATAATTTTCAACCAATCAATTGGCAAGAAATGAAATAGTTTAAGACTCAATTGAAATGTTTAGGATTCAATCGACAAAAAAATGTAATAAATCTAAGATTTTTTAGATATTTTTTCTTATAAAAAGAATAATGAGCCCAAAATTGACTAACAAGGAGGATCTCTGCACTTTTGATAAATTAAATAACAAAAAATAAAACGCATCGATACGATACCCACTTGATATGTTGGATCTCTGCTTCATTTTCGCTTCGTCTGGGGAAGTGGGAGGGTATGAACAAGGAGGAGGAGGAGATGGAAACGGGGAAGATAGTGATAGAGAAAGTGAGGGGCAAGTCGACAGTCACCAAATCATTCTCCAAGTACCCCCTCAAGTTAATCGTCCCTCGCAAGGTTGCTCAGTCTTGTTTTTCCCTCGGTCTTGTTCGTGCCCTTTTCATTTCTTTCTTCTATCGGCCAAAACTTAAAAGACTGAATCGCTTGTTTCTCCAGGTGGGTCCTTCCCGGGTCGATGCCGTTTGGATTTATGCTCTCACCTATGGCGGTGGCATCGTCTCCGTGCGTTTTCACTTCCCATCTTTCATAATATTTTTGAACTGGCAATTCAAGAATTTGAAATCTTTACTAGAAATGTGTGAAGGCATGTTGGTTAGTGTGAGGTTCGAGTTCGTTGTGTCGGGTCGTGTCGTGTTTGGTGTTTTTCGTGTTTGGTGTTTTTTCGATGGGTCCGTGTGGCAGTCTCATGATGAATATTCGATGGAGGGGAAATGGTTCAGAACTGCATGTTTAATGGGAATTGATCTGTTGTTGATTTAGGGAGATGCTATTTCTTGTAAGCTTGAGATTGGAGATGATTGCACAGCTGTCTTAACAACTCAATCTTCGACTAAGGTTGGTTCTTCCAGCTTATGTTGATTGGGCAATAATATATGTTGTTGGAATCTGCAAGCGATGCAGCTTTAGGATGTAGTAGTGCAGTCTCTGTGGATTTCGGTGATGTGAATTTGTTTCCGATGCTTGAAAGCTAAGGGTATTGCAGGTTTATAAGTCTCTGGGATCAAAATGCTCTGAACAGTACCTTGAGGTAATTATGATTTCGCGCTTTTTGGTATTCCGTACTCCTTTTTTGAGGCTTTCTTGTTATTACTATCTTGGTTTCCTGGTTGTTGCGTGGCATTGCAATTTTATCCTCTTTTTATGGCAGTGCGATTTTATCCTCTTTTTTTGTTAGCTGAAGTCATGGTGAATTTGTTAAATTAAGTGTAACTTTCGAATGGTATTACATTCCTATGTGACAGCGCGGCTATATTATTGCAATGCAGTAGGCAGAAATTGGGAGCGACTCCATGTTGGTTCTCATTCCGGATCCAGTGACTTGTTTTTCCACTGCGAGGTACTTCCAAAAGCAGGTTTTTAGGGTGCGTTCGGATTCAAACTTGGTCCTAGTTGACTGGATTACAAGCGGACGGCATGAAAGCGGAGAAAAATGGGATTTCACACTTTATAAGAGCACCAACAACATTTTCTTAGAGGGTGATCAGCCTTTATTTCTCGACACGGTAATGGTTTTGTTTTTTCCATAGTTCAGGATCTGTTTCAGAATTTTAGTATTAAGAGTACCCTCTGTTTCTAATACTTTTGGCCCTATCCTGTGAGAATGCAAAAATAAAAAGGAGGATAGAAACATGTAAATTCCAATGAATGATGTTCCGATAATTGCAATTTGTGTTATGGATAGGTTGAGAAAGAAGCAATATGAGTTTACGGCCTCCCTTTTCGGCTTACGCTTATGAAGATTGCTCTTCTGTGACTTCATTTGACTAATCAAATATTTGAACAGGTATTGCTAGAGCAGGGAAGTATTGTTCCTCTGGCAGAACGCATGCAGGATTATCAAGTCATTGCAATGGTTGTACTTTTAGGGTAAATATAGCGGGCTTTCAAAGTTCCCATTGCACAGTCTTTTCAGTTGTACTGCTGATATCAGGGTTATTGACTGCGCGAGAAACTTATTTCCATATATACCATTGAACGTTTGCTTCTTTGCAGGCCAATGTTGAGGCATATTCAAGGCCAAGTTCAAGAAGATGTCAAGAGGATGATGGCCAAGCAACTACAAGGTTCCCCTGTTCGATGGGATCGCCAGATAACTTCCAATACACGTGATTTTGCCAAAAAACCATCCTTAATAGCGTCTTGCAGTGCCTTTGGCCATAAGGTACCCTTTTTTTAATTGATGAGTGCAAAATCAGGGTGCTTCATGGGATAAGGTTTTGGGAACTATACACTGCTAATCCATTTGTTAGGTTGTTTTAGACCCAAGTTTTTCAAAATCGTTCCTGACAGAAACCTAATGCTTTTGAAACCTGAACCATCGTGCAAACCTTTCAATGAATTTTTATTGTACATGTTGGTCATTATAGACCACTGACGTAGGGAATTTCCTTTTCTATTTCCTGCATTTGAAAAAAGTAATGTAGTTCTGTGCTAAAATAATATGAGGTTCTTGCTGTTTTCCTGAAATCGATTTTTGAGATTATAAAAGCTTGGCATTAGGTATGTGATCATTGAACCCTTGAGCGGGTGTCTGAGTCTGAACTTCCAGAAAAGATTATAGATGTCACCCTGGCGAGCTGCATTCTGCAATGCTGTCTCAGTTGGTTTGATTGACATATAATATTTGTTTTAGTTGCTCATCTTGCTTTTCAGTATCTTGTCTGAGATATTTCAATCTTCAGCTTGTTCAGTTTTCAGTTCTTACTTCCGCTTTTAGGTCATTAGTCCAAGAGAATTAATAAGCTTTTTTACAGGTTATTCTTTGCCGTCTTTATCTTCTATAGCCAAGTTATAATGGTTTTTGTTGCCTTTACTGGTCCTTAACAAGTAAAACTGTGTCAATGTCTTGGTGGCTCGATCATTTCCCAGTTAGTTGCTTTGATATCGTATGGTAAAAGCAACAAGTGTGAACCAAATTTGTAGACACAGACACCACTAGCTTAGATGTTTTTTCAAGGTGCCTTTGATAATTAATGTTTAAAGCCTGATGATACTTTTTGTACAGGGAGGAGGGATCATTGTTCGAATAGCTTCCTTGACAACCGAATCAGTTTATCAATTCCTGAAGCATCAATTAGCTGGCTTGGAGGCATTGCTGGGGGTGTCGCCTTATTCTTGAAGAATGGCGGTAACAGGAGCTCTCACCCAGCCTTTTTTGGTCCGCACGCAAAGTTGTCAAAAAGGTTGACCGACGTTCTTTATTTAGGTATGTGTCAAAAAGGTTGCTGTCTTGGTGACACAGGTTGTGATTGTTGCTATTCTTGTATATCCCGGCTCAACATCAAGATGCATATCCCAGCACTATAGAAATTGTGTGTTGACAGTTCAAAATTTTCTAATTTTTCCGAGTTCATGTTTTGATACATTTACATTCATGGTCATCGCTGAACATGGAGAACACTCGCCAATTGCCACTAGTCCCAGTTGCCGGTACCATTCACGGAGGTTTGTCTGGACATGATTGGATAGGTGAAGCTCGTGTTTTTCGAGTTGATTGAACTGTAAGTTTGCGATTCAGCTTGCAAGTTAAATGAGACGAAGTGAAAGCAGCTCCTTCTCATCGATGAGAACAAAAGTGGAAGCGCAATACCCAACTGGGTAAAAAGTGGAATAACAATATGTTTTTTTTTTTTTTGGTAAGGTAAGAAATGTTATAACTTTTCAACAAAATGTACAAGGAGTAGCCGAACACAAAAACCCCGCACATGAGAAGACACAAAGGGGTGTCCCGACTGGTGCAAGGGTGTACCGACTAGTCAAAACCAGCACTAAGGTAATGCAACCAAGGCTAGACAATAGCCAACAATAAACGAAAAATGAAGAGACCAGGAGCTAATCCACCGCAACGGAATTACTCGAATATAGAAGGCGAAATACCCCAATTAGATTGGATCCTTCTGTTGTAAGGGGAGTCACGAACAGTCTTGTAGGACAGCCCTCTGTCCCTGACGAGTTTTGAAAGGTGCGCTTGAATAGCCGGCACAAACAGGGGTTTTTCCCTGAATAGGATATGATTGCGCTCCATCCAGATAATATGGCAAAGTGCCCCAAAGGAGAAACGAGCAATACGCTTGCGAAAGCTATTGCCACTAAAAGATCTGACAGCCCATTGTAAGTTATCTTGCCATGATTTATTACGCCAAGAGAGATTACAGTTTCTTGCCCAAAATAACGCCAGGGATCCCGTGATGGAACATCCAAAAAATAAGTGATCAGTAGAATCCGGTCTACATCTACAATATGCACACCAGCCTTCCGAGATTCTACGATAATTCAGCAAGACAACCTGAGTTGGTAGCCTATCCAGAGTAATAAGCCAAAGTAGGAACCCATACCTTGGTGCAATATGATGATCCCATATTGTTGGGAAAAACTCAATCCCGATTGTCTCGTCCGAAACGTATTCGGAACGAATTCGATTAATGCGGAAAACGTGCCCGAGAACCATCAAACTTGTATCACCGATCGTACAGGCATATCACACAACGAACATACCCGGTATTGTCACAGATTAAATGCCACTTTGCGCCTGAAAGTTCTTCGATCGTCTTTCGTTCGAGTATGCGTTCCGAAGAGAAACAGAGAGAAGACGTCGTTCTTGAAGGAGTGTGTTTGCATGTAAGAAATCACGTTACATTCCAAAGGGTGCCTTCCATTATCTATAGGGAAATAACTACCTCGTGGGCCCTTGTGGCTCACGGGCCGGGTTTGGCCCATCTTGGGCGGTCCACCCATTATTTCTTTCATCTCCCACTCGCCCACGATGGGCTAAACACAACTCTCTTCCTTGCAAAGTTCATATTGGCAAATAATCCGTGCGACCGGCATACTACGAGAGCTCATTGTTATACATCTGTTAGGAATATATAACAGCTCAAATTTGGGCATTATCCAGAGTAGAATTAGTATGCAGTTCCCTAGATCAATCAGTCACATTTTTTATCTCTCTTGATCTCTTTTAATTTCTCATATATTGTATTCACAACTATGATTTACTCAAAATCATAATTGGTCGACCTGTGAATACAAATATAGAATGTGACGTCATAAATTAAATTGATCTTCCTCTTTCCTTAAACCTCTCCATTTCAGTCCAACTCGCTTTTCTAGAAATGCCCCGTTAGACCGAATTATCATGATCATCGGCAACATCCTAAGATAGCAAACACTGAATAGAAATTTCGAGAATAAGTAAGAGTCGTGAGGGCACTTTAATTGAGAAGAACTATTTTCCTCAAGAGTCTCACACGACAAAAAAAAATTGAGATCATAAATTTTTTGTCAACTCTTATCGGTCGTCCCATGCATACGTAATATGAAATACGTATTACGGTATTCTCTCCTTTTCCCATAGAGCGTATGTCTTTACTCTCAATACCGTACAGATGATAGTTTAGACATACTCAATGTCTAACTTGAGTTCACAAATCTACTCTATTCACAAGCATCTATCAGAACTCACATCTGGCATTAAAGACAGGTAAAGTGAAATATGTGGGTCATTTCACTTTCGGACATAATAATTTATATGTCCTCATCTTAACATTCTGTTAAGGCGACGTCCATGTTTCAAGCTTGAGCTCTCAATTATCACCTAGATAACAAGCTTAAAACTGTCTCATCTCTATTCATCACACAGTGAGTAGAGGCGATTACCCGTGTGAGTGGGCTAATCTCTCATCTGTCCGACATACCTTTTCAATATAATGCACTCAGCATCGACATTCACAAACGTCATACAAAACTTATAGGCATTGATAATAACAAACTTCATTAATAGTGAACGTTCTGGGAAAATTACAATATTTAGTACATCATATTCTACACAGTCCTAGAGATCTCACATGACCATGGAAAACTTCTCTAGGAATCGGCTTCGTCATAGGATCTGCTATCATCCTTTGTGTAGATATGTACTTCACGTTCACTTCCTTTCGTGCAACCATGTCCTTGACATAGTTATACTTGATATCTATATGTTTGGTCTTTCCATGGTACTTGGGATCCTTAGTGTACGCTATTGCTGCTTGGCTGTCACAATAGACCAATACTGGGTTTGCAGCATTCTCAGTTACACCTAAGTGATCCAAAAATCTTCTAAGCCAAACAGCTTCTTGTGCCGCTGCTGATAAAGCCACGAACTCGGCTTCCATTGTAGATAAGGCTACACACTGTTGTTTCTTACTGCTCCAAGATATGGCGCCATTATTCAGTAAGAACACATATCCAGAAGTAGATTTCCTTTCTTTTAAATCTCCTCCCCAGTCAGCATCAGTATAGCCTTCAAGGTGTAGATCACTTCCTTGATACGTCAACGCATAGTCGGCACTTCCCTTTAGATATCTTAGGATTCTTTTGACGGCAATCCAATGTGCTTGACCTGGATTGGATTGGTATCTACTTACCATTCCAACTGCATAACAAATATCAGGTCTTGTACACATCATAGCGTACATCAAGCTTCCAACAGCACTAGCATATGGAACTTGTTCCATTTGCTCCTTTTCTTGTGAAGTCTTAGGACACATTCTATCGCTTAATGCTTCGCCCTTTGCAATAGGAGTATCTATTGGTTTACAGTCTTGCATACGAAATCGCTCAAGGATTTTATTCACATACGTCTCTTGTGAAAGGGATAGGAATTTCTTTGAGCGATCTCTTGAAATCTTAACTCCAAGAATGTATGCGGCTTCACCCATATCTTTCATCTCAAAATTGGAAGATAACCAATTCTTGACTGTATTAACCAACTCCATACTGCTTCCGGCAATTAGTATATCATCAACATATAATGATAAGATCACAAATTGATCTTTGGATCTTTTGATATATACACAATTGTCTTCACTAATCATTACAAAATCATATGCCATTATGGCATTGTGAAAACGTATATACCATTGTCTCGAAGACTGCTTAAGGCCATATATCGACCTCAATAGTCGACACACTTTGTGCTCTTGGCCTTTTGTAATGAAACCAATAGGTTGTTCCATATAAATTTCTTCCTCTAATTCTCCATTGAGGAATGCAGTCTTTACATCCATTTGATGTAATTCCAGATCCATACTAGCTACTATTGCCAGAATGAGGCGAATAGAGGTAAATCTAACCACAGGAGAAAAAGTTTCTTCAAAGTCAACTCCTTCCTGTTGATTATATCCTTTCGCCACAAGGCGAGCCTTATACCTCTCTATTGAGCCATCAGCCTTACGCTTTATTTTGAGAACCCACTTGTTCCCAATGGCTTTGCGTCCTTTTGGAAGGTCAACCAATTCCCAAACTTGGTTTGATCTTAATGACTCCATTTCCTCTTCCATTGCATGTATCCATTCTTCCTTATCAGGGCACTTTAGAGCATCGTTCACATTCTTCGGCTCATCTTCATCTTGTGGGGCGATCATGAAAGCTTCTCCTTCAATGTCAAAACGTCGACGGGGAATCCTATTACGACTTGACTGTCGTATGGAATACTGTACTCCTAATGATTCACCACGTTTCATTGCGCTCCCACTCGAATGAGATAATGGTGGTGTTGTCTCTTTAAGTGGTTGCAATTGAGACTGAGTTGCATTCAACTCTCCATTTATCACAATGCTCCCACTAATTTCATTATCACGATCCACAGATTCATATAATGAGTAATCACCACCTACTTCGCCCTTTTTAGGAAATTCATCCTCTAAGAATGTGACATCCCGTGATTCAAATTCAGTTATGCTTCCGCTTTCTTGCTCACCAATGAATACATATCCTTTTGAGTGCTCTGAGTATCTTATAAAAATACTCTTTTTGCCTCTTGGGCCTAATTTTCCATACTTGTGAGAAGACTCACGAGTATAGGCAGCACAACCCCAAGGTTTTAGAAAGCTTAAATCAGGCTTTCTGCCTGTCCATAATTCATATGGAGTAGAAGCAACTGATTTAGAAGGCACACGGTTAAGTATGTAGGCAGCAGTCAACAAAGCATCACCCCAAAAAGTGATGGGCAAGTTAGCTTGTGCCATCATTGATCTAACCATTTCCATTAAGGTTCTGTTTCTTCTTTCCGCAACACCATTTTGTTGAGGAGTATATGGAATAGTCAGTTGTCTTTCTATTCCCTTTTCATCACATAAATTTCTGAACTGATCAGACAGATATTCTCGACCTCGATCGGATCTTAATGCTTTTATTTTCTTGTCTAATTGATTTTCCACTAAGCTCATAAATCTTTTAAAGCAATTTAAGGCCTCGGACTTATGAGAAATCAAATCGACATGTCCGAATCGAGTATAATCATCAATGAATGTGATGAAATAAACAGACCCGTGCCTTTCTTTTACATTCATTGGACCACAGATATCAGTATGGATTAATTGCAAAGGAAATTCAGCTCTTGTTCCTTTTCCAAATGGTTTCCGTGTTGTTTTTCCTTCTAGGCAATGCTCACATATGGGCAAATCAACCTTTTTAATATTGCCCAATAAGCCATCTTTAGCCAATCTATTCATTCTTTGTTGGCCAATATGACCAAGTCTAGCATGCCATACGTTCACATCACTCTCATAAGAATCAGATGATGTAAATAAGGAATAACTGACATTAACTTCACAATAGTCAACATCTAATACAATGAAACCATCTAAGAAATATCCGGAACCATAATAACTTGTACCTAAACACAAGTCTACACCATTGTTATGGAAGTTTACATTAAAACCAAGTCTAACTAAAACCAACACCGAAACTAAGTTCCAACGAATCTCTGGAGCGAATAGCACATCATGTAGGAACAATGTGCGTCCACCGCGCATAAGTAGTTGACAGGTGCCAATGCCTCTGACTTCCACTCTTGAATTGTTCCCCACGTATATCCACTTTGTTCCTTGTGGAACTCGTCGGAACTCCACGAAAGCTTCTCTGTCCTTCGCTACATGGTCTGTGGCTCCCGAGTCTACAGTCCACAAAGGATTAGATTCGGTTAGAAACACTGAACTAGACACATAAGTAGCATTTTCATGAATGCTAAGGGTTTCTACCTTCTTTGGCTCGCCACAGTCGCGAGCGAAGTGACCCTTCTTGCCACAGTTGAAACATTTCACTCTTGAAATGTTCTTCTTGAAAGGACGCTTTCCTTTCTCCCGTTGGTTGAGCCTCGGCTTCTTCCCTGAAGGACTTGGCCCCTTGCCTTTCCACTTCTTTGACCCAGCAGGGTGCTTCCTCTTGGAGCCCGAAACTCCATGCGAGCTAGAACCAGCAAAGTAAATATCAGTTTCTGACTTAGCCGCCATGAGGCGATCCTCTTCCAGCTCAAGATGCCGCATAGCATCCTCGAAGGTCTTGATACCCTCATTGTGGGTCAAATGGATCTTCATGTGCTCCCAGCTTTGAGGTAAAGAGCGGATTACTGCCTGCACCTGCTGTTCATCAGTGAGTATGTGCCCGGCATCCTTTAGCTCACTAATCATATTCGACATCTGCCTCAAATGTTGTTTCATGGTCTTTCCATGAGACATCTTATATGAGTCGAAACGGATAGTGAGTTGTCTCAGTTTGGTCACAGAAGTTCGACCAAATCTTGACGCCAGCGCAGCCCACATGTCTTTGGCGCTTTGGAAACGTCCGAACTCTCGCATAATGTCATTGTCCATGCTGCTTAGCAACGTAATGCGAGCAAGAGAGTTCTTTCTTTTCCAAACAACAAAGGCATCTTTGTCCCTCTTGTGTTGGGCAGTTGTCCCATCCTCAGGTTCTTCCATAATCTGGTTAAGAGCTTCGAGTGCCTCTTGCTCTTCCAGCACATATTGAATTTTGAGACTCCAAATCTCATAATTGTCGCCATTCAATTTTTCTCCCTTATTTAGTTCAGCCACTATGTTCTTAGTTGCTGAAGCCATCGTATCTGAACATATCAGACACAAACGCACGAGTTATTAAAGCCTATCTAAATGCTTCATTAGCATCATGATTACATAAACTAATCATGTTAATAAATAGTTTCACAAAAAGGTTTTAGAGTCGAAAGTTCACTATGTTCCCAATCATCGTCTAAAAATCTAATTTGAAATTACCATTAACATAATCATTTATGTAAAGAGATTAGTTCTTCAAAAGTTATACAAACTTTTAAGAACTTCCCACATATAACATAACATATAATATGGCAATATAAAGTGATAAAACACAAAAAAAAATCATAGCCATATATATATCATAACACATTTACAAATGTTTAATAACATGTAATAACAACTTGATACATGTACAGAATTGATTCCAAAACCTAAAAGAACAACATCAAGTGTACCAATCCAACACATAGACAGGAAAGGACTCATAAAATTCTTTAGAAAGTTTTATTTTCTTCGAAACATAAATAGAGGCTCCCGGAAAACCCTTAGATCCGGGCCATGGTTTGCGCCTAGACCCATTCAATGCAAGGGTTGATGTTCTTCTTGCCCCGACCCTTATGTATTCTTGCACAAAATACTCCACAAGCATCTTATAGCTTGGACCATTTAAGGTTTCTTTAACCTTATCAACCATTCTTCCCAACTCATCAGGCATAGTGCATTTTAGGGCTCCGACCATTACATATTCCGGCATTACAAAACCGTTCCAAATGATATCCTGTATCATTTTGTTGACCTTGATAATGTGTGTCATCATATCATCTTTAGCGTCCCATCGATAAAGAGCTAGCTTGACTCTCAGATTCTCAAGTTTCTCCTTTTGAGCTGCCGTTCTTGGTATTATCGGAGTGCGTCTCCAATGTACCATTGTTCCTGCAACGAATGCAGAACAAAGGATTACTTATAATCCATGATACGTTAAGATAAGGAATGCTTATTCATATACATATGATCTGACACTTGTATTTCAAAAAATACTAGAGAAAATGCCAAGAAATATACCCCTTAGCACGTGTACATAGGGTTTATCGTGCATTTTCACATTCATAAGTGCAGCAAAATTGTAATATGAATATACCATGACGTAGAGCATTCCGATACGAGCACATCGATACCAAGAACGCCCAAATCGGAGTTAAAATGAGCTCGAACGGGCCGAAAGAACACACGGGGTCAATCTGCCGGTTTGAACCGGTCCGGTTCGACCGGTTTGACCGGTCCGACCGGGTTGACCGGTTCGACCGTTGACCGGTCAACGGTCAACCGGGTCGGGTCAACCGGGTCGGATCGGGTCAACTCGGGTCGGGTCAGGGAAACCGGGTCGGGTCAAACGGTTCGGGTCGGGTCAAAAGTCAACGGGTCTGGTCAACTCGGTTCGGGCCAAGTCAAACCGGGTCGGGTTTGATGACGTCGCGTGACGTCATCGTCGGCGGTTCGCGCGCCAACCGACGCGCCGTTTCGCACGGACGCGCGTGGGCGTCACGCGCCGTCGCGGCCGAGGCCCTTTCCGGCGCGTGAGGGCGCGTCCGGCGTCCTCCGGCGACGCGCCGCCCATCAATTTGCTCGTCTCGACGAGCCCTTTCTGTTTATGTAATAAAATTGAAGTTTTGGCAAAAAACAAAAAACGAAACATGCATGAACAGTTCGGCGACGCGACAAAAACGAACAAACGAGGCCAAAAACGAAAAGCAAACAGTATACACTTCAGACGATACACAAGCATGATCGGGAAACAAGTAAACGGGGCTCTGATACCAATGTTGGGAAAAACTCAATCCCGATTGTCTCGTCCGAAACGTATTCGGAACGAATTCGATTAATGCGGAAAACGTGCCCGAGAACCATCAAACTTGTATCACCGATCGTACAGGCATATCACACAACGAACATACCCGGTATTGTCACAGATTAAATGCCACTTTGCGCCTGAAAGTTCTTCGATCGTCTTTCGTTCGAGTATGCGTTCCGAAGAGAAACAGAGAGAAGACGTCGTTCTTGAAGGAGTGTGTTTGCATGTAAGAAATCATGTTACATTCCAAAGGGTGCCTTCCATTATCTATAGGGAAATAACTACCTCGTGGGCCCTTGTGGCTCACGGGCCGGGTTTGGCCCATCTTGGGCGGTCCACCCATTATTTCTTTCACATATGAATGAACTCTAAGGGACAACCGGACTTTTGTTCCTAATTAATTCCCAAGCAGAAGCAATTGAGAACACACCGGAGGGATGCCCTTGCCAAATAAGACGATCCGGCCTATCCCCGTGTAGTACAGGGATAGCATCTGCCCAAGACTGGAAGGCTTGCAGGAAATTTGAAACCTGCCAATCCGAGGATAGGAATACCTGGACAGAAGCATTTCTGGGGATGCCAGAACAATAAATATCTCTATTAGAGAAGAGCTCAAAGAGGGGTCCTTTGGGATGCCAAGAGTCAAACCAGAAAGAAGTTGACGTTCCATCACCAATCTGCCATTTGAACTGTACTTGGTATTCCTTCCGGAGGTCGAGGATTTTCTTCCACGTCCAAGAACAATAGGTCGGCTTGGGCGCAATCCAAAAATTCTTGTGCTTGAGGAAGGTGGAGTGAATCCACTTATGCCATAACGATTCTTTGTCCGTGAAGAGGATCCAAATATGCTTGAGCATTGCTGCCCTATTGCAATCAGCGAGCCTGCGGATGCCCAGTCCTCCTTCCTTCTTCGGTCGGCACACATCCGACCAGGGAACTTTAGCCCCTCTAATTCCCAGATCTGGGCCTTTCCATAGGAATTGCCTAAGAATTAATTCGATCCTTGCTAATACAGAAAGGGGGATAGTGAAGACACTAGCCCAGAAAACATGAATCGAGTGGAGGACCGAATTAATAAGTTGCAACCGACCAGCAAAGGAGAGAAATCGCTGTGACCAAGACCGAGCTCTAGCAGTAATGGAGTTAACTAGAGAGCTACAATCAATCTTTCTTAGCCTAGTCGCAGTGACAGGCACTCCTAGGTATCGAAAAGGAAGCGTACCTTCATTAAATCCAAAGGTATCCCGAATTTGATCCCGAAGCTCTGCTGACCCACCAGATATAAATATCTCACTCTTGCTGGGGTTCGGAATAAGCCCAGACCATCAAGAGAATAAGGATAGACCTTCCTTCAAGAGAGCAGCCGCAGCCATATTTGCCTCCATAAATAGGAGGACGTCATCCGCAAAGAAGAGATGAGTAAGACATATATCTTTACATCGCCAATAAAATTTGAAGCCAGGGAGCCTAGCCTTGGCATTAAGGATCCCAGAGAGTACCTCCATGACCAATGTGAAAAGGTAGGGCGATAGGGGGTCCCCTTGGCGGATGCCTCTTCCGCTAGAAAAGAAGCCATGAAGTTCCCCATTTATGGCTACCGAAAATTTTGGGGACGTAACACATTCCATGATGAGCTTTATGAGATTCTGAGGAAAGCGAAACGTTTCCAAGACCAATTTCAAGAAGGCCCAATCAACCGTGTCGTAGGCTTTCTGGAAGTCCACCTTGATAGCACATTTAGGTGTGTATGGCTCATGGTGGAAACCAGCAAACAGCTCCTGTGCAAGTAGGATATTGTCTCCTATCCTACGCCCTTTAACAAAAGCATTTTGTGGAGGGCTAATTATCGAGGGTAGGACCGAGGCAACTCTGTTCGCCAGAATTTTGGTTATGCATTTATAGATCGTATTACAACAAGCGATGGGGCGAAAATCGCTCATGTAAGATGCATTAGGTACCTTCGGTACAAGTGTGAGAATAGTGGTGTTTACCTCCTTCAATAAAGCACCCGAGCGGAAGAAGTCTTTAACTGCCGCAATAATAGAGGCACCCACGGTATCCCAGGAGGAAATAAAGAAATCCACATTGAAACCATCAGGGCCTGGTGCTTTACCTTTAGCAAGTGAAAACATAGAGTTGCGAATCTCCACATCTGTGACTTCTTGTGAGAGGAGCAGTATTTGGTCATCAGAAAGTACTCTCTCCACTACAAGGCTGATGTCACCAGGGGAAGGCTGAGTGGCAGTAGAGCTGGCCATGAAAAGATCCCGAAAGTGTGACACAATATGCGCACTGACCATGGGCGGGTCATTGAGGAGAAGCCCATCATTGTCATAAACCGAGAGGATACGATTGCGTAATTGTCTCTTGTTGATGAAATGATGGAAATATTTGGAGTTTCGGTCCCCGTCCTTTAACCATCTAATTCTGGATTTCTGCTTTAGAAAAGCTTCCTCCTGGAGCCTTAGAGTGGAAAACTCCCGAATATGTACCTTTTCGAGGGCTGCCAACCCAGGATTGAAAGGGTCAGAGTCAAGGGCTTGTTGTGTAGAATCAAGATCTAGCCTGGCCTGGGCAGCACGAGCAGAGATATCCGAGTAAGTATCCCTGTTGAGCTGTTTAAGGCGTCCTTTAAGAAGCCGAAGTTTCCGGCATAAGACAAACATAGGAGAACCAATCACTTGGGAGCTCCAAACCTGGGATACCATATCCGAGAAAGATGGGTGAGTCATCCAAAAATTGAAAAATTTGAAAGGCTTCCTGGACGGACTAGCTGGAGCAATACTGATCAATATTGGAGTATGATCCGAGACACCCGGGGCTAAAAATCTTGCTTCCGAGAAGGAGAACGTGTTAGCCCACTGATCATTGATTAGAGCTCTATCAATCTTCCTTTGCTTGCGGTTGACTCCTGAAGATGTCGACCAAGTGAATCTATGGCCAATATACCTCAAGTCCTCCAGCCCCGATTGGTCCAGGCAAATACCAAATTCATCGAAGGCGGGGATCCAAACATTTGAACTACCCAATCGATCCGAATTATGTCGAATAGCATTAAAGTCCCCTGCTACCAGCCAAGGAACAGACTCAAAATAGCCGCTAGAGCTTATAAGGTCCTCCCAAAGGGAACGGCGAGCTACGAATGTATGATCACCATAAACTACTGAAAAGTTACAGGTCTTATTAAGCTCCAAAAGGTGAGCCCGACAGTGTATCACTTGGGCGGACATAGAGAGCATAACCAAATCAACCTCATGCGGTTTCCATCCAACCCAAATCCTACCCCGAGGAGAAAATTCGTTATTGGCAATCTAGACCCACCCCGGTATTAGACCATGGGAAATATTTCCAAAAAGAGACGGTTTAACCTTCGTCTCAAGGATGCCCAGGCATGAAATATTATGATTTCTAACAAAAGTTCTGATCTCAGCTTGTTTAAGGGGGTTAACAAGACCCCTAATGTTCCATACTCCAAAAAACATAATGCAAGCGGAAAGGGATTACCGCCTTTTGGTGCCACCCCGTTTCTTTTTCGGTTTGGCAAACTTTGCAAAGGAAGGGCTGCTCTTAGGGGTGGGATCTTCCATCAGGGGGCCAGGCGAGTGGGATAGGCCTCCCTGGTCTGGGGCTTCCGCCAGGGCCTGCACTGGCATAGAGGAAGTGCCCTCTCTGCTTGGATTCAGTATACCGGGTACCAGCTCCTCAGCTTCAAGAATATCCCTATGATTTACAGCAGCAGGAACAGCAGCTAAGGCCTGATCAGAATCTGAGGGAGGGCCAACACGGTCCGTAGAGGACAGGCGAGGATCCGGTTGCTGAGCTGTCTGGATAATCTCGTGATCATCCTGCCGCAGGCCAGGGGAGACAGGGGAGGTCAATTCCTCCTCCGATTCGCTTCCTACCTCACTTGCTGAATCATCTAATAAATCATCCGAGTCAGAAGATAACGAGGGGGACGACAAAGAAGAGAGGCCATTCTTTCCAAGGTCAGGGAAAGAAGTAGATGGGTCAGCCTTCAAAGCCGAAATTGTCTGAACAGCATCAGGTGCAGTGATCATGTTCCTGTGATTTCCAGTTCCCTTCCTCTTGCTTACTGTCTGCCATGGATTTTCCCTTGAGGAATGGGGAGCAGGATGGCTAGTGGGGTGGGGGGGATCCCTTCTCGGAACTTTAGACCCCAAGCTTGACTCAGGGCATCTATGGCCGAATGCTCCACAGGAAGTACATGAGATAGGCCTCCATTCATATTCAGCCTTGATGATCCATATTTCACTGTTGAGCTTCACGTCAATCGTTTCCAGCAAGTTTTGGGTGGCCTTAATTTCTATGCACACCCTAGCATAAGAGAGCATCCTCATTTTCTCGGTTTGAGAGTCCACGTGAAGTGGTTTACCAAGAGCGCTAGCGATAGCGCTAATACCCGATGCCGACCATAAAGCATACGGGATATCCCTGAGCTTTACCCATATAGGAATGGACTGGTGTTGGTCCTTAGCAAGCCTTAGGTTGGGGTGCCATTATTTTAGGATCATAGGAACTCGCAGAATAGTGATAGGGCCCCCATCAAGAACTTGCCGACGATAAGACTCGTCGGGGATGTGGAAGAAATAGAATCCTTCCATATTTGCCATAACATCTACAAGATTAGATCCCCAAATGTTTTTGGCTACAGACTCAGTGAGCTTGAATGGGAGTTTTTTACCCACATAGTACCCAACAAGGCATTCTTTCCATTTGGGGTTTGTATCAGCCAAAATAGCTTCTGATATTTGCACCAAAGGTTTCCCGTCAACGAAAGTGGGAGGGATAAATGATAGACCATATCCTCTTTCAGCCGTCTTAGCAACAGTTGCCCAGGATCGTTGAGCAGGGGGGACACGGGGGTGACTGGTCGGTTTGCTACTGCTGCGTACAGTCCCAGATTCAGGAGCAACGTGCTGGTTTATAGATGTTCCAGCTGTGCTCCGGGCATTGTAAGAGGGGTAGTGTCTGGATCTTCCCCTACTACGACCTCTGCTTTGTGATCTACGACCTTGAAGTTCTTGGGCAGATTTCGAAGGCCCAGCCACTGCATAGGAACTACGCTTGACATCAGAGGAACCATCTTTAACTGTTGCGGGGACTTCAACAGATTGTTGTGGCTCTTGTACCACTCCAGTGGAGGGATGCAAGGGGCCAGCAGGTTTGCCAGAACTGGCTATGGCAAGGGCCCTTGCAGCATGAGGATGCTTGATCACAACCTGCTTTAGCTTAGTATTCGACACTGAGTCCTTTAGAGGGGGCTCCATATGAGGGATTCCAGCCAAGTAACCCTTATAAGAGTTTAGACATCAGTTAATTACCAAGTATAGAGTTCAGTAGGTACAGAAGACAACCAGAATACAAACACTTGCCAATCAATAGGCTAGTGTTGTAAATGCCTTGACAATTCTCAGATCACCTTAGCCAGCAGAACCACGTATACAGCTCACGGAGCAGGACTGCCCAGAAATCAGCTTATCCGAGATTCAGAAAGTCAAATTGAAGTACAGAACACACGGAACTACTGCCCAGAACAGTAGGCACAACCAGAGGAGATTCCACCGGAGAGGGGAGGACTCCTAATAGTGATTCCAGTCACTACACTCCGAATAAAGGCCTGTATCACATTTTCGTAGCCCTTCCAGTACCCTTCTGGCTGGGCAATCGTATAGTAGCATTCAACGAGCAACCCAGATCTGTTCGTGAGCACCAGGGACAGACAAGTAAAGAGCCACGGAGGTAGAAGGAGAGTATCACCTTTCGTCCCTGGCGACCTTAGCTTCCAATCCCCAGCCGGACCGAAGCTCAGAATTCCAGAATCGAAGCAAACCCAGACGGGTGAACAGTAGCTGCAAACGAGCAACTCCAGATCTGTTCGTGAGCACCAACGAAGGCACCACGCGAGAAATCCGAGAAGTATGATGGTGAGGATCACCTTGCGACCCTATCCATCAAGATTCAGACAAATCGGGCCATCAACGAATCCAGAATCGCATGGGATTCATCCGGATGTACAGTACCGACGGGAACCAATCGAGAGAGAACTGGGGAACCTGTAGTGAACAGTACCCGAGTAGGAGTGAAAAGTTTATTCAGGTTTAGGACACTCAGGAATAACAATATGTTAGCTTCTTCCAATAGTAATAATACGATGGAATGCTCTAAAACGGACTGATCGGAGGCTTAAAGAGATTCGAATGTGTGTTGCAAATGCCACTGCTGGGGACGAGCCATTTGCAACTACTAATTAAGATTTGTCAAAAAAGGTCATACATCCAATTCTTAATCCATATCTAATGGGTTAAGTTATTATATGAGTTAGTTATACTCAGTAAATGGGTCATAAATGGGTTTAGAATGGTAAAATCCAAAATAATATAGGTATTAAATGAGTTTACAATTAATTTAGTCTCAATCCACCTATATGACTCTCTCTTCCCCTTCCATCTCTCTTGCCTTCACTTGATCCCGTGATTGTTAGCTCACTCTGCTCTCTCATCTTAGTTTGTGTATGAATTTTCTAGATTGGATTAAATATAAAATTGTTTTAGCAATATGAATCGGTATGGGTCGGGTCATAGATTGTTTGGCATGAAAATTGATCAATTTGGGTTGGATTATTTTTTACCCTAATCAACCCACTTGTTTTACGGGTCTATTAATTACTAGTATATCATTTACCATGAAAAGCAGACTATTCAATCCTCAATCTTTTTTTTCGACCAAAAAAAAAAAACTCTCCATCCTTTTGCAAACTATACTCAATATTCAATATTTTATTTTTGTATATTACTATTTTACCTTTAAAAATTAATTAACTTTATTATCATCTTTAAACAATGTGAGTTTATTGGGTACTAGATTTAACCATGTAATGAAATAAGATATATTTTGAGTTAGAAATAATTTGATAAGAAGTATTATTATTTGTTTAGTTTCCATTTTCTTTTATAAGTATAGCTTTTTAATTTTTCTTTAGTTAATTTCATCGTAATAGTTCAGTATAATCAATATCAAAGGAAGTTAAATCATGTTATGATAGAATCAATATTTAAAATTAGGAGCAATAAATATATGCTTTATTTTCACTTTTCAACCATTATATATAGTTTTATATCATCAATTATATTCCAAATAGTTTAAATTTATGTTATTGACATTATGAGTAATTTTTCTCAGCTTACTTCAACATTAAACTAAATGGATTCTAATAATTCGTTTATACATAATAATATATATTAGAGGTGATTGGTTCCCGGTTCCCAAAATTGGAAACCGGGGACCGGACCGGATTGGTTCGATGGAACTGATCACTTAGGGTTTAGTTTTTTTTTTTTATCAAAGACTTAGGGTTTAGTTCACATTTTAATAATTTTTGTCAATGAATTTATATCAATGAAGTTCACTTAGGGTTTAGTTCACATTTTACTAATTTTTGTTAATGAATTTATGTCGATGAAGTTCACTTCGGGTTTAGTTCAAATTTTACTAATTTTTAAAAAAAATTAAAAAAATATATAGTCGGTCCAGCCCGGTTCCTCCTTGGAACAGGAAACTGGACTGAACACCGATTCTACTTTTACGAACTGAAAATCGGACCGATACTCTCGAAAATCGGACCAAATCGGTTGGTCCGAGCGATTCCTGGTCCGTTTTGCACACCCCTAATATATATTATTTAATAAAATTATTTTAAGATATTTTATCTTCGTATATTGTTTTTTTAGTATCAAACCAAAAGAGATAAAATTTTCAAATTAAATTGACAATTATAATGAGTTTTTTTTCTTTTCAAGCAGATTCATACTTTTAAAAATGTATTTCAAGACATTTTTGTCTAAATTCAAATGATCTCGTATATAGTTGTGCGCACTAGCATTGTTTAGGAAATATTTCCTCTACTTCCCCTCTCTACTGCATACTTACAATTTAGTTGTCCCTGTTTTGTAAATAGTCAAGTGCAAACTATTTGGAATGTCCATTATATCTCAAGACCTGTTAAACGGATGGATCGGATAAAAAATGGTTCAACTCAAATTGACTTATTTAACCAGTTTTAACTCATTTCCGTATAATACAAATCTAGTGACCAATACTCGACCTGACTCATATTGTTAAAATAAATCTATATTTAACACAATTTAAGAAAAAAAAATCATGCCTAAATTAAGGTGAAAGCACAAAGTGAGCAAGCACAAGATCGAGTGAGTGCCAGAAAGAGCGAAGAGAGAGTCATAGAAGTGGATTGAGTCTAAATAAGTTGTGAACCCATTTAACATATATTTATGATTCATAGAGTTGGGTCTCAATTTATTTATGACTCATTTATTGAATATAACCAACTCATTTAACAACCCAATCCAACTCATTAAATATGAGTTAAGACATTGAGAGGTCTACCTGAAAAATAGTTGTGTTTTTCCTTCTCCACTCGCGGAAGGGCAGAAAGTATTCTTGAGGATAGTCCTTGCATGTTGCATGCCATAAATATCGAATTTCCATTATATGATTCTTGGATTTTTAAAACACAAAATGCTTTTAATAGGTAAAAAAGGTTGAAAGTGCCATATTGGGGAGAAAAGGTTTGCAAAGGATGGGGGTTTTGGGGAAAAAAAAACTCGGTTTGATCCATACGAGGTGAGGAAAGGATGGGGAGATTTACTCCTTAAAAAATAATAATAATTTTAGGTTATTCACCAAGGATAATTATCATCTCCATCACTAATGTTACATAGCGATTTTATCGGTTGGATTATGTTCTTGACTAGTATTTTTAGTTTGTAGAAAATCGCTAATCATTATATACATGTTAAAGTACCTCACATCACTTGCCTACTGAGTTTACGATTTTATAGTCTCCCTTAACCTTGTTAGTTGAACATTTTGGGTTAACCATTCTGACAATATAAATATGTTTGCGATTACACAACTATTGGCGATGCAGTGTGATTATTGACTTAGACAGGGTGAAATTGCCGCTCCTATTGGAGGGAGGGCGATCTATGGGAGAATAAATGGTAAGAGAGAGAGGCCAAGACCTCACTTATGCCCTCTTAGTGCCCTCGTTCATCTCTTTAATATTTAATTTGAAAAAAAATAGTATAAATGTTATTAGCTTCTTCACAAACTCAATCATTTTCCGGAGTCTGTGGATTTTTCTGGTTCAGTGAATGAATATGGTAGGGTTATGTGTTCTTGAAAAATAGTCGGGTTAATACCATCAAAAATTCCAAACTGGTATATTTATGATAAATTACCCTAAACTAATTTTTTGATCACCAAAGAATTCAAACTAATGTACCCGTGACAATTTTACCTTCCGTTAGTTTCCATTAACTTTTACTGTCAAATTTCTAAGTTGAATGACATGTGGCAGTTGACGGGTGTACTAATTTGGGTTTTTACATGTGTACCGAGTTGTGATTTTTCATAGTATTAATTCAATTTAACATAGGGTAACTTTATCCCAAATATACCAATTTGGGATTTTCTGTAATCAAAAAATTAGTTGGGGGTAAATTTGTCATAGGTATACTAGTTTGAGGTTTTTTATGGTCAAAAAATTAATTTGGAGTAAATTTGTCACTAACGAATCAATTTGAAGTTTTTTGTAGTATTAATCCAAAAAAGTTTTAGTCTCCCAGAAAATAATTCCGTAGACTTTCATAATGTCTCTATCAATCAAGAGTGGCGAAATAAAGGGTGGAGCCTTTGGTGCTCGTACTTCTACACGATCGACTGATTCAAGTTTTTCCTATCCATAATTTTGGATTCTAACAAACATCCAATCTATTTTTTTTTCAAAAAAAGGTCATATTTATTGCAAATATAACTTGGACAAATGTCAATTTAACTTATGTAATTGACTAATTGCCGAATAATAAACTAGCAAACTAAAACTCACGAACTTATTATCTTATATTCGAAACTTTCTTCAAAATAAAATTAATGACATAACTGTTTGAGAAGGATAACAGAAGTTCATTTCAAATGATTCAAGAATATATTTGAAGATTTTTTTTATCCAGTGTAAATTCAAATTGAGTTGGTTATAGAAGTTTGGGGATGACAATCACTAAAAAATACTAACTAGTCAAGATGAGCTATGTGGCACAATTATAAGATTGCTTGGACCAACCCCTCTGATCTCTCCCGATCCCTGCCAATCCTTTCTTCACCTCTTTCTCTTGAAACACGATTGCGACTTTAGAACCCTTCCCCATCCCTCTCAACAAATTTCGTTAAAGTACATAATTAAGCATATGATTTCAACTTTTTATTAATATCACGAAAAACCTCAATCTGATACACCTATAATAAATTTATCAAAAACTAATTTTTTTACCGCAAAAAACCCAAGCTGATACATTTATGATAATTTTATCTTCCATTAGTTTTCATTAAGTTTTACCGTTAAATTTCTGAATTGGATGACACGTGGTTATTGACGGGTATACCGATTTGGAGTTTTATTCTCCATTTATTACATGTATACCAATTTATGATTTTTCGTTATATTAATTCAATTTAACGGATGGTAAATTTGTCATAAATGTATCATATTTGGGTTTTTAGTGGTCAAAAAATTAGTTTGGGATAAATTTGTTACAGATATACCAGTTTGAAGTTTTTCGTAATATTAACTCTAATAGAAATTAAAGGCAAGGTAGATCTTATTAAAAGACCGATTCATATATACACCTCGACTATATGATTATAGTCCATACCGATATATTTTCCTCCGATAAGCAAACTTTGCCTATCCACAATCTATATAAATAAGGAAAAGAAATGACTCTTTATCCATAAAACCACCATGACTAACTAGACAAATTAATTTTGCTCGAAAAGAAAAGCAAGGCATTAAATAAAGGTTCAATACCACGAAAAGCCTTAATATAATATACTTGTGATAAATTTATTCCAAATGAATTTTTTGACTATCAAAAACCTAAAATTAGTACACATGCGATAAATTTGCCCAAAATTAATTTTTTGATAATTAAAAATCCTAAATTATTATATTTGTGATAAATTTGTCATCCGTTAGTTTTCTTTAAATTGGATTAATATCATAAAAAATCATAAACTGATACAGATGTAACAAATGACCTAAATTGGTATATCCGTCAACTATCGTGTGTCATCAAACTCAAGAATTTGACAGAAAAATTTAACGGAAAGTAAGGGAGGGTAAATTCGTCATAAATGTATCAGTTTAGGTTTTTTGATAGTCAAAAAATTAATTTGCGATAAATTTATGGTAGATGTATTTTTCGTGGTATAAACGCTTCGATAAATAAATGGAAGATAGAGCGAGAACATGGAGAACCTGTAAACGCGACGTGCATGCAAGTTAGAGAGAGAGAGAGAGATAGAGAGGGAGAGAAGGAGAGAGATTCTCGCGGGAAGGGAAGGAAAAGAAGAGGGAAAAGCGAATAGTCGTCATCGGAGTCATCGGAGCTCCTTTCTCTCTCTCTCTCTTTCTACCTCCTCCCAATCCACCAAATTCGTCGTTGTCCTCCTTCCCACGCTTCTCTGTCTGGTTCGAATCAATCCCAGAATTCTTGGGTCTGATCCGTCGCGCTCTTCTCTTGACTCCGGTAAGTTGCCCCTCCTTTCTCGCTCCTTCGATTTCAATCGCCGTCTGTCCGTTGATGCATGATTGACCCCTGTTCGTTTCGCTTCGTTTTCGATCATGGGTCTGGTCCCTCCGTGTCCGGTTCTTCGTTTTGTCGAGAGAGCACGATGACCATGATGGCTGAATTGCCTCCTCCTCGATCGTCAGATGCTGCTTCTGTGTCATATGATTTTCTTCTGCTTTGTTGGGTCCTCGATGCATATGGGATTATTAAATTTCTGGCCGTGTTTCTTTACAAGGGGTGTGCCTAGTACAATTTGGCTGAGTTGATTTGGATGTTGTGGCAGGCCGGCTCGTGTAATTTGGCATCTTTTGGTCTCCAGGAACATCTTATAATATGCACTTGCGCATTGGGGGTATCGTGATGGATGGTTGGTAGGTTGCGTGATAAATAAAGTGAATTCTTTTTTGGCGGGGGGGCGGATTGAGGTTGAGGAATGGATTCGGCCAGGAGTTGGCTCCAGAAATTCCAGCCCAGGGATAAGTTGAGATCAAATACGAAGAAGAAGGAGCCGGGTGGTTCCGGGAGAGAGGATTCGAGCGTGCGCTTGGTGTCGGGGGATGAAGCGCCCTCAAATGTCACCAAGCAGAGGGTCGCGGCCGCCAAGCAGTACATCGAGAACCATTACAAGGAGCAAATGAAGAATCTGCAGGAGAGGAGGGAAAGGTATGGACCGAACCTCAAATAGAAATAGAGATAAGTTCTTTGCTCAGAGATTGAACAGAATGCTCTTTCTTTCTGAATTTTTGGAATTGTTGGAACAGATGAATGGGTTCCTCTCTCTATATTGCACCTTTAAGGTGCAGTGGTCCTTTATGGATAGATCGTAACAGTATCCGTCTCAGGAAAGGTCAATACCTGCTTTATCCGTATCTTGTTATGTCCCAGCCATTTCACTCAAATGTATATGGGGCCTCTTTCCAAGGGCTTTCGAAGTACAAATGTCGACTTTCAATTTCTCCAGATTATAAGGAATCATTTCGCTTTTTACCTGAAGTATAAGGGGTCAGCTTATTGATAGAAACCTAATTAGCTTATAGACTTAGGGTTAGTCCATCTCTGAAAAGAAAATTTTGCGGGGTATGAAGTTATGCATGACCTGAATTATGGAGCTTGTCTGGACATTGTTCACTTTTGATTGTAGATTTCTTGAATTGGCAATACTGGTGTTTCTCAAATCTTCGGAGTAGGGTCATTTACTTTAGCAACCACTTAATTCATTACCAAGAATAGATTTTTTCACATGTATTCTAGTTTTTCTTGCTTGGTGTCTAAAATCATTATATGAATAGTATCTCTTGAGGAGTTTACCAATCAAGTCATTGAGAGGGTTCTGATACTTGAGAGCAATCTGATTCTTGCTTTACTCTTGACTCTCCTTCAAGTTGCTTATTTGTAATCTTCACTTTTCCTCTAGACGAATTTTTTTGGAAAAGAAGTTGGCAGATGCTGATGTCTCTGAAGAAGATCAAAACAACCTCCTCAAATACTTGGAGAAGAAAGAAACAGAGTACATGCGTCTTCAAAGACATAAAATGGGTGTTGATGATTTCGAATTATTGACAATGATTGGAAAAGGTGCATTTGGAGAGGTGATTGTTCTATTCTTCTGTTCCTATTTATGGAATGTGATGGTTCCTTCAACTATTTCCTTTCTCAATGGTTTTGGCAACTTTTCCCCCATATATATATTTTCAATGGAACATGCTAATTTCATTGACTAACAAGAGATCATTTATGGATACTTTATAGCTTTGCTTCTCCCTAAATCAAGCATGCAGTTAGTTACCATTGCATGAATGTTCTTGTGATAATTCTCATGATTTCACTTTTTACTTACTAATGTGTATTGAGTCTGCAACTTAGAAAACAAATTGAATAAAATATGTTTCTGAAGGACAAATGGAGTAATAGCATTAAGTTCGTAAATTTTATTTCTCCATAATCAAGAAAGGAACATTATTGCTAGAAAACTTATTAGGATGTGTTTGGTAGTCTGGAATTGTTTACTAGAAAGATTAGGATAAAATAAGAAGTACCTCAAGTTCCTTGACAGGAGGCAAGAATGAAATATTAGAAATAACGAACACCAAACGATCGATGAACCTAGCAAAAAGAAACAAATGATTGGTGAGTTTCCTTGATAAATTTACCCAAGCTGCTTGGTCAATATGGATGAAACTCCACTCTGAGATACACAATGGTGAGATTCTGATACCAGCGGCATCTCAACAAAGATAGAGCAATTTAGAGAGCCAAATGGCATTACCAGGGATATGAATGGATAATCTTATAAAGAATGTCCCAAAAGGTAAGTTATGAGATTTGGCACAGAAAGCTCATATCACTTAGCATTATTGAGAAATAAGAAAATTGAGCAAATAGAAGCAAGCTCCGAATCATAAAGAATTCCTGACAAAAATGGGATTTGAATGAACAGCTTTAAACTTGCACAGAAATAATCTGATTTGAAAGTATTCTGGTCAACTGAATGTGTGTTCAAATTCCTGTTAGTCTGAAGTTAGGAATTGTAATCATGCTTTAGTTACCGATTATTTACAATTTATATTCAATGGCATTGTATGGAATTAACAGGCAATAACAAAAAGTTAAGAACTCAATTGACTGTGGATAATAAATTAGTGAATTCATTAACAAAGAAAAGATTGTAATTCAAAGTTCATCAGGCATCATTTTCACTCTTGATGTTGTAGATTAGGTTCTTATAAGTGTTGTGGTGTCCAATAGCACTAGATGCTAGCGGTTGTTTAGCAGGAAGTTTTTAATGTGTTGAATTGATATAGGGTGTTCCGTCACTATGATGACATTGATCTTTCTATGTAGGAAATTGATTCTATTAGAATATTATGTACTGTTAAGAATTTATAATAATGAAGAAAAGGTGGAACTGCAAAAGCTGCACTGACTTGCTGCTTGAAAATCAGTTTTTAACCCCTCCATCTTTCATTTGCTTCTGGAGTTACTGTAGATTTTTGAAAGCTAAAGCAGTTAAAGGCACTGCCAAATTGTTATATAATCAACTTGGATATAATAGGTTATGATAGTTTATCACTCTACGTGAATCCCGTAATTATCAACATTACTGGTAAACTGCGTTAAACTTTATTGACTTTTACTATTCCTATTAGAAAGAAGTTAATATATTTAATATACAGCTATTGCATGTAATGGTTTCTTTTATGCGTATTCCTTTCACCTTTTAGGTCATTCTTAGTTTTGGAGAGATAATAGACAACAGTATTTTCTGCTTTGGACTTCAGGTTAGAGTTTGCAGGGAGAAGACAACAGGTCAAGTATATGCAATGAAGAAGCTCAAGAAATCAGAGATGCTTCGTAGAGGCCAAGTAATGTTGGAACCTATGTCCTACTCTTGGTTTAGCTTGTATTTTCACGCTTATTGTTGTTCAACTTTGTTATTCTAGGTTGAGCATGTGAAAGCCGAAAGAAATCTGCTTGCAGAGGTTGACAGCAATTGCATCGTCAAACTATATTGCTCCTTCCAAGATGATGAGTTTCTTTATCTTATAATGGAATATTTACCGGGTGGGGACATGATGACTTTACTTATGCGAAAGGATACCTTGACCGAAGATGAAGCCAAGTTTTATGTTGGGGAAACAGTTTTAGCTATCGAATCAATTCATAAGCACAACTATATTCACAGGTTGGTGTGAGATGTCTTATTTTGCATTTCTGCTGGTGTTATATGTGAAAGAAAATATCCTTTTATGTGGCACGAACTTGTGGATTTACCACCTTCATGTTCTATGTTCCAGAGACATCAAGCCTGATAATTTACTACTAGATAGATTTGGGCACCTAAGGCTGTCAGATTTTGGATTATGCAAACCATTAGACTGCAGTACTCTGGAAGAAAAGGATTTCTCAGTAGGAAACAATGTTAATGGATCAAATCAAATTGACGATCGTCCTGCAGCTCCAAGACGTACACAACAAGAGCAATTACAACACTGGCAGAAGAACAGGAGAATGCTTGTAAGATTCCATAATTACGCAATATAATTTGTTGCAGCTCTGTTTTTTGAACGACTGTAGTAGGGGTTTCCTTCTCACTTCAGGAGCGCTCTTATAGTAGTCTCTCTTGTACTTTCTTATATGGAAATGGAAGGGTGTATAATTCCAGCATAACAAGAATTCTGATCACTAATCTTGATGATTTTGCCTTTGGCCTTTTTCAATAGTAGCTCTGATTCACAGTCTTGGTATGAAGTTGTGTAATTTGGTTTAGAAGCTTAAATCGTCTAATATTGTAGGCTTATTCGACTGTGGGTACACCTGACTATATTGCCCCAGAGGTGTTGTTGAAGAAAGGTTATGGGATGGAATGCGATTGGTGAGTATTCCAATTCATGTAATAGAAGTCACTATACGAGATTAATGAAGTTTCTTGCTTGTTGGACATGTCGTCTTTTTCATGGAGATCCAATTGAGTTTCTGCAGCATGCTTTAGACAATCTAAAAGTGCATTTGGCATTTGGAGAATGTTACTTTCACTCTTGGTTTTCATTTTGCTGGATCTATTTAAGAGTTACCTATCTGTGTGGACTATTCTTTTGAAGGTGGTCTCTTGGTGCCATCATGTATGAAATGCTCGTGGGGTATCCGCCATTTTACTCTGATGACCCAATGTCTACTTGTAGGAAGGTAAGCCATGGAGCCATTCAATTTTTTTTTTTTATAAAAATGCCACTTACTTCGTCTTAGTTTTGTTTCTTTCATTTTTATACATCTATCACAAGTTCTGTTGAAGAATGTTTCTGTGCTTTCACTTATTCTAGGTATAAATTATCTACCAATATATACATGTGTTTGTAGGTATTCATGATTCTTTTAGATTTTTGTTTTTCTGCACAACAAAGTTGCTTCTTTTAATCCTTTTGATATCTTTGACCAAAAAAAAAAAAAATCAGCCTGTAATGCTCTGAATGTGTAACATCAAGTTGCTTGTCTAGTTGGCTACATATCCTTGTGCTACTAATGTGACTTTGATGACTGGCCACTGATGTGATTTTGCTGTAGTGTCCATGCCCTTAGTGGTAGTGGAACTTATGTTTCAAGATTGTGGTGGAATCTCTCTATTTTGTTTCTTGGCCATCACAAATTCACTCCATTTTGTAATCTATGTGCAGCCTGTGAGATCAACAATTAATAATATGGTCTGGTATGAATTTACTTTGCACAAGATATAACTTATTACTTTTTTGGACCCTTGTGAAGAAGTATTTAAGAATTGAAATAGTTCATAAGAAAGGCTTTCAAGTCAAGCTT